>CM061069.1:107141668-107744168 GCA_030762895.1 Sophora flavescens | reverse complement strand
ACATTAAGTAATTGTAAAAACAACAATTTAACACATCTGTCATGCTAGCTTGGTGGTCACCACCTTGTCCAATCTTCATTGAAACCCTGGTTCGAATCCAGGTTACTGAAACTTTTCTTGATTTTAACCCTTTAATCAAAAATAAAACGTAGAACATGCTGGTGACCAGATTGAAACCGCAACACGATGGGTCCACCCACAACACTTTACCACTAAGCTGCAACAAATACTAATGAAAATAGTTAATCATAAAATGTATTTGACTTGCGTTAAATTCTTTTTCCAAAAACTGTTCACTTCGTCTTCTTCCTTTCGTTGAGTTTCCTTTTCAGCTTCAAACGAAAAACGTCCCACTGAAGAATAGGTCCGGATCCGTTCGCTTCTTCTCCACTCAAGATTTGTTGGAAATGCCCCTGCTCCTTTCTCTTCACTCACCATGTCTACCTTGCTTTCAAGCTTCTCATCCTTCACTGCTTTACTTTTCTTCTTTTCAGCTGCGGCTTCTTCAATACGAGGCACCGCCGTCTCTGGTACACGACGCGCCTCTGCAACAATAGTCGCTTCTCCTCCTTCGCTGCTCTTCTTGCGAAGTTTATCTCGCATCTCCTTCTCCATTTTCTCTGATGGCAAACTCGGCGACTGCAGCAATGGTGGCGGATTCGAAGAGCTCGCCGGAGCTGGTAATTGTGGCGGCATCTCCGGAGACACTATGACAAACAACTCCTCTATAGGCTCCTCGTTATCCATTTCTGAAAATTTTGAATCTTGACCACTCTTCCTTGCAGGACCTTTGGATTGAGATAGAGAGTTCTCACAAAGTGTTTGATGGAATGACCCACTAAACACAACATCAGATTCTTCACTGCCACCTTTTGTATTTTCCACATCTTTCCCTCCTCTTGCATCACCATCACTGTCTTTAGCCTTCTGTGCAGCATCACCCTTATAATCTTTGCTTTTCTCAGCAACACTAGTTTCCTCTAGAACACTAGTTGCTTCCTTTTCGAATTCTTGCAAACCCACTTGCTGATTATAAGGCTTCTCCACATTCTTTACTTTATCAGTTTCTTCAAAGGTTTTTTGCCAAATGTTCCATGCTTCGAAGGCTGTGTTGGCAGCAACAATCATCTCAAGAATTCCTTCATTCACACATTGACAAAGAATCAAGAGAGCTTTGTAGCCTCTCTTTTTGGAAGCACCATCTTCATTGTCTTGAACACCTTTTTGCACAATCTCGAACACCTCATAGAAATTGAAAATATTCTCCATCTTCACCACCCATTGATGGAAGTTCTTGCCATCAAGAATCGGTAAAGGGGTTGAAAAATCCCCACTCACAATCTCTTCAATTTCCGCCTCTATGGATAGACCCTCACAAGTCCCTAGTCTTGTGGCTCTAGATACCATGTTGGAACTCAAGCACTCACACTCACTCATGATGCACACATATAGAAAAGAATAGAAATATTGACAAAGATTGAGAAAGATGGGAGAAAATAGATACACTAAAAAAAAACTTTTATTCAACACTTCACTTCACACAATTGCACTTTCACTTCACCACACTTACAACAATTACACTTGCACACACTTTTACTTCACTACTTGTGTTAATTCACATCACACACTGTCTATTTATAGACTTACACATACACTAACTAACTCTCTTAATAGCTTCTAACTAATCACTTTAGTTACAACAAACTAATCACACTTTAACAAACTAACTAAACACTAACAAACACTAACTAATTTGAATTATCTTCAACAAACAATTGATTTCTAATTTTGTTGATTTCAATTTTTCAATAACTTCACAACAAAATTTTAGGAGGGGACGAGGGATCGATTTACACTAGTATAAGACATTTTTAGCTTACACTCACCTTAAGCCATTGATTTTATTTTCATCCAACAGTGATTGTGATTTTAATAGCTTACAACTTTGGATGAAAATAAAATCAAAGGGTTAAGAATGAGTGTAAGAAAAAAAAATGACTTGCACCGGTGTAAACCGATCCCTTCTCATACTTTATATTTTGATTTTATTTTAATTTATTCCTTCATTTTATGTATGTTTACACTTATGTACAACATAATATTATTAACATATTGATATGTACGTGTATACAATAACCAATCAAATATACACGACAATATAAAATTACCAAAAAAAAAAAAACATACACGTCTTACTTAAAACATCAAAATAGTACATAAAATACTCAATCTAAATGCATTGAACGAAAAAAATAAATAAATAATGCGGACATGGAGAACGCCAAAATATATTAAATACAAACAACAAAATGCACATACTGAGAACGACAAAATAGCAAATAAAATATTCATACAAAAATGCACATAACCAAAAAAATAAAAATGTGGCCAAACAGACACATCAATAAGGGACCAAGCACACACGTTTACTCAGAACACCATAGCAAATAGAATACGAAACGAAGATGCACACAACCAAACAAACAACGATGCGGTGCCTGTCTTGCCACTAGTATATATAAAGATAAAGATTTAACAATTTGTTTGATAGTATACAATGGCTCGGTGGGGATCAGGCGTCACTGAATTGGGTTGGTGAGGTTTACGTGGGTTGAGGAGTGGGTGTGCATTGTCACTGGGCCCAGTAGATTATTTTATATTTCATTTGCTCATATTTCATTCAAAACCGAAGGGAGCACTTCAGCTTGATATCAACTTTTAAAGATACACTCTGGAACTCTCTTTTTTCCCATTCTCGTTTCTCCACTCTGCAACTCAAACACCCCAAACACCACATAAAATTAAGTCTTGACTAAGTGTTGGCTGTGTTCCCCATGTCTCCCTTTTTGCTCTCTTCTCTCTCTGCTCTTTAGATTTAGGAGTGCGCTTTGGGTATCTGAACTTAATTAAGAGCATTTATCACATAAGGCACTTATCGCATGGAGAACATAGCATGCCATAAACGTAAAGAAAGAAAAAGAAAGAAAGGGGCGTAAGAGGATTCGAATAGTGAAAAACACGGAGAGAGTGTTTAGTGCATAAGCTCTTGTGATAATTATGTAAAAACCTCCGATGACTTGAAAATAAGTGAAAAACTCACATGGGATGTCATAAGTTATTTTTATAAGTTCTCTGCAAACACACTGCGTAAGATCTTATGTCATCGGATAAAGTCAAAGGAGGAAACTAAATAAAAGTCTTCCAAACGCCGCCTTACTCCATTCTCTCTGCCTTCTCTCTCCTTCTTCAAGTACCTTTCCTTTTTTTTATTTCATTTTTGATCTTTTTTTTTTTTATTTACAACAACTCCTTCACTGCTTGCTTTAGTAATATTTTTAGGTATAAATCTGTATGTGATTTACAACTGTTTTTCCAAATAACATTAGAGTGCAGAATGAGGTTTATTATGCTTGTGCTTGTATTTTACTATAATTCCACCGAACATTGCATTCGAAAAACTACTGTTATTCTTTGTCACAAAAATGTAAAAACACCAAAGCGGGATAGCAACATGCTGAACATAGAAACTTTTTTCCAAGGTGGGTTTATTGTCATAAATTTTAAGCACAGGACACCGAATAATGAGTGATTGTCTCCTTAGAATTCCCCGCTCTTTTATTGTCATAAATTTTCAAATTATTTGGTAATTCTTGAAATTGTACTCTTCTGCGGTATTAGGAAGAAAAAAAGAGAATGCTTCACATGTTCACAATATAAATATATATTTGGAATTTACCCTAAGGCAAACGCAAAATATACGAAAAATAAGAAATAAACAAAAATCACCCGAGCTTGTTTTCCATCAAAAACCTATATTTTATTTTTTTACGATTCAAAAACACCAGCAAAAGCCACGTTTGAATTCTTGCAATTCGTTTTGTTTCACGGAAAACACGAACAGTCAAAGCAATAAGAAGCCCTGTTCGTACCAAGGAGAGCATTTTCCTTTCCGAAATTTTCCTCCCCCCTCTTGCTCGAGTAACTGTTACTCCCCCCGCCTCTGGTTCAAACGCTTCATTGTTCTATCTTTCGCCCCAATACGCGGTTCTCACTTGAGTAAGGCGAATTTTGTTTCTAGGATAAAGCTTACACAAATGTTCCACACATTATACAAGAACATAAAGTTCAAAGTTCAAACCTTCACTTATAGTGTTGAAGTGGTTGAACACTAGGAAATAACTTTTATAGATAATTACACTTCAGTTTATTGGATTAGGATCATCTACCGCAAGTCTCTCTATATCATTTTCTACAGCAAGCACTTTACACTCTATTTCCTAGTTTATTACCTCCCATAAGTCACTGTCATACATATTTGATTTTCAAACTCCCATAATGGCTATTCCTCATGGTTCATATTATATTTGTGTAAACAAATCTGCGGCTCTTTACTGGACACATAGCTAGATGGTAATTTATTATGCTTCTAGTTTATGTATGTTGCAAGTATGGACTTATTGGTAGTATTTATTTATGGTATATGCCTTTTCAAACATTCTTTTGATGGAGATTTTAATTTGTTTATTGCAGGAGGAAATCATCATTAAAAACCACATCGTTATTAGAGCCTAACCTAAAACAAAAACAATCCTTATCAAAACGTTCACATATAACTTCACAAGGTCACTGAAGAAAATTTCTTATTTGCCTTACAAGTACAAAAATATTAAAAATTGTGACATGGAATCCCAAAAAAAAAAAAGAAAACCAATTGCGGCAATACTTTGGGGCAAATAAACATACTTATCATACTTGACATTTTTATGATGATTTCCTCCTGCGATAAACAAATTAAAATCTACATCAAAAGAATGTTTGAAAAGGCATATACCAGAAATAAATACTACCAATAAGTCCATACTTGCAATATACATAAACTAGAAGCATAGTAAATTACCATCTAGCTATATATCCAGTCAAGAGAATGCAACTAATCACACTAGTCACGGTCATGCACCAGTGTTGTGGACCATTTTTGTGGTTGTTAGTGTGAAACTAGCAAGCCATTAATTTTGTGATTTCATATATACGGTGTGGTGTATTTGTTCACTTCTAAGTGACACGTAGAGGAGTTTAATTATGATAATTAAACTATATTAAAAGTATTGTCCGAGTTAAAAAATAAATATATAGAGGAGTTTAGTTCTAGGCCTTTAACTATATTAACAGATTGCCTCCATCACCGTTAACACATAATAGAAAAGGAGCACAAATTTTATCTTTACATAACATATATGGTTTAAGACAAACATATGCATAAATAGAATGTACTAATTAAGACAAAGCCCTTTTTTGTAGTTTTCTTATCAAGCAAAATTCTTGGCCAGATTGGGATTTTTAGAGACATCCAATACTTCACCATCAGACTCACATATTGACTGGAAACTCAAAAAGTAAACAAAGGGGGATAGCATCTTCCAATACCAAACACTACAACATAAGTTACTTTTAGCAACATTTAAAAAATGTCGCTAAATTGTAAGGAAATGTTGCATATTAACATTAGTAACACTTATCAAATGTCGCATAAAGTCTATGTGGCAAATAGTCTCCGGCAACATTTTTTTATACTTATAGTAACATTTAATAAATGTTACAATATAATGCAAGCACAGCAACATAATGCAGACATGGCACAAAAAGCATTCCAATTTTCATAATAAGAGCTTCAAAGTATCGCCACTCACACAGGAGGGAGTTAGTATCAGAAAACCTCCAAATAGGAACAAGAACCATATAGCCCTGTGACAGCACAATATAAATTCATAAATCAGGTAAGGCAATTACTTTCTTATACAACAACAACAACAATCAAGCCTTATCCCACTAGGTGGGGTCGGCTACATGGATCGTACGGCGCCATAATGTTCTATCATGAATCATGTTAACAGTTAAATCATTGGCCTCCAAATCTTTCTTAATAGTTTCTCCTATAGTTTTTCTTGGCCTACCTCTACCTCTAGCTATTGGATTGCCCTCCACTTGATCCACTCTTCTTACTACAGAATCTAAAGGTCTCCTCCATACATGTCCAAACCACCTAAGTCGAGATTCAACCATCTTTTCTACAATAGGTGCTACCCCAACTCTCTCTCTAATGCTATCATTCCTAATCCTATCACGTCTAGTTTTTCCGCTCATCCAAATATAACATTCTCATATCTGCTACATTGATTTTACTCTCGTGTTGATTTTTTACCGCCCAACACTCCGTCCCATACAACATCGCCGGTCTAATAGCTGTACGGTAAAATTTTCCCTTTAGCTTAAGAGGTACCTTTTTATCACACAAAAAACCCGAAGCCTTCCTCCATTTCGACCATCCTGATTGAATCCGATGGTTTACATCTCCCTCAATTTCTCCGTCATTTTGTATAATAGACCCAAGATATTTAAACCATGTGACTTGTGGTATGTTGTGGTCTCAAACTTTCACCTCTAAGCTAGAGGTGTTTCGCCTT
Organism: Sophora flavescens; assembly: GCA_030762895.1. Classification (NCBI taxonomy): domain Eukaryota; kingdom Viridiplantae; phylum Streptophyta; class Magnoliopsida; order Fabales; family Fabaceae; genus Sophora; species Sophora flavescens. Next base: position 107,737,707 of record CM061069.1, on the reverse strand, counting down.
TTGCTACACTTACATTCCATATACTCCGTCTTGCTTCTACTCAAGCGGAAGCCATGTGCTTCTAAAGCTTGTCTCCAAGTCTCCAACCTTCCATTTATATCATCTCTCAACTCTCCAACTAGGACTATATCGTCTGCGAAAAGCATGCATCGCGGTGCTGGCTCTTGAATGTGCTCCGTAAGTACATCCAAGACCAAGGTAAAAAGATAGGGGCTTAAAGCTGACCCCTAGTGCATACCTATGGTTATTGGGAAATCTTCTGTGGCTCCACCTTGCGTTCTCACACTAGTCGTGACCCCCTCATACATATCCTTGATAGCTCGAATATAGGCAATCCGAACACCTTTCTTTTTTAGGGCTTTCCACAAAACCTCTCTTGGCACCCTATCATACGCTTTCTCCAAATCAATGAAGGCCATGTGTAAATCTTTTTGATCCCTTCGATATTGTTCCATCACTCGTCGTAGCAAGTAAATTGCTTCCATGGTCGACCTCCCGGGCATAAAACCAAATTGGTTGTCGGTGATTTTGGTTTCTTTTCTTAGTCTCCGTTCAAGCACCCTTTCCCATAGCTTCATAGTATGACTCACAAGCTTAATCCCCCTATAATTTGCGCAATTTTGTATATCTCCCTTGTTCTTGTAAATCGGAACTAAAGTGCTTCTCCTCCATTCGTCCGGCATTTTCTTTGACCTCATAATCTCGTTAAAAAACTTCGTGAGCCAACTAATGCCTCTAAAAGATGCACAAGAGATTGACCACAAAGATTATAAAAGCTTAACTCGAAGAGCAGAGAAGGACTAAATGCAATAGCGTACAGCATCACCCCTTATAAACTCACTCCACTGCTTCGATATGGAGAAGGCAGATTAATAATTAAAATGCAATCGTGACATATTATTAGAAGAATAAGTATGATTAATGCGTGTCTTGGATATTAAATGATATAAACAAAATAACGCTATTGATTAGCAATTAATGTCTTTAATTAAAAAGAAACCGAAGAGTAATTTTAGCATCACCATTTGATGAGAATAATGACATAATATCAATGACCATAATAACAGGTATAATAATGGGTAATAAAAGAGCCATGATGTTAGAAACCTTCTTTTAGAAAGATGAAGATCCTAACTATGGAGAGAACCTCTCCTAGACCAAAACAGAAAAAAGAAAAGAGATAGGGAAAGAATGGTACAAATGTACCCCAAAGGAGCACTCTCCTTTCATAACTGAGCCACTGCTCAGTTCAACAAATCAATAATTCTCTATTTCTCTCACTGATTACATATTAGCCTCTTATTTATAGACCTAACAATACCTAACAGTCAAGCTTATCAAGACTAACAAACTCCTAACAGATAAAAACAACTTCTAACAAAGCTAACTGAATATCCTAATCTAATAATAACCATTACTAACTAACTTCCTAATCTACTAACAAACCCTTATATTTATCTATATTACTTATTGGATTGGGCCTTAACAATACTGCCCTCCTCAAAAACAACCTTGTCCTCAAGGTTGAAGCATCCACCGGGGTCCCATAAGTTGAAGCATGATGATATGCATCCATCTGCTGCTGTCATATGAAGCTGTCCACCAGGGTCCCATTGTTGTCCTTCAATTCCCATGGAAAGAACCAACTTTCCCTATCTCTGATCCTTTTGGACCACTTCAGTTTCTTCAGCATTTCCTAAGACTTTGGGTTCTGGCCCAATATTGAAAATGCTCTGATAAATGGGCCCAACATTGAGTGAACATTCAGCAACCCATGCACCCCCAACCTTTCTTTTGTTAACACACTGTCTCTTTTCTCCAGCCCAAGTTAGGAATGCCTTCCTCAACAGACTAACATTATTTTGGGCTTGGCCCATCAGGTTTAGAAAGGTGCCCAACTCCCAAATTGCCCATTTTGCCCTTACTTTCTTCAGAAAGTTTCCAGCGACAGCCACACTGATAAGCAACTCTCTGGTGTGCACAAAAGGCGGCTTCGCTGAGATGGTCCCTGTGGCCGTCACCGTCGCATGGGAGCTAGCGTCCGGTGCCTCGGGTTGTGGTGGCTCCGGTGACTCGGTTGTCTGCGTTCCTGTAGATTCGACCAGCCGTACCCCCATGGCTGTCGCAAATGGTACGACAACTGACGGCTCTGATTGTGGAAGGGCCGCCACAAGTAAGCCGGTGTCCGGCGGCTCCGGCTCGGCCAGGGCCATTGCAAGTGACCGGAAGACTGGTGGACTCGGGTCTCCCATGGCAAGCGTCCCGGATGCTTCCGTCAGTCGCGACCCATCGGCCGTCGAAGGAATGACGTCCGGCGGTTCCGGCTCAGGAAGGGCCGTCGCAGGTGAGCCGGGGTTCCGCGGTTCCGGGGGCCCCTTCTTTGGTGTATGTACCATCGGCCTTTGATTGCCTTGAGTGATTTTGAACACCTCAGTCGCCATAAGCAGATCGGTGTCCGGCGGCTCCGGCGGAGGGGGTGGGTCGCCAAGAGCCGCTTGCTCCTTTCTTCCTTGTTCCACACTTGCCGCTACTCGCCCTTCTCCATGACTCGCTTCTGCTATCATCCCCATCTTTTGCGCCACCACATCTACGATCCTCTCTGTCTCAGGATCGAATTCATTCTGATGTACTTCTTCCCCGCCATTAATAGTCGATGTTAGTTGTGTTAGTAGACTTCCCATCATCAACTTTTCTCCAAGATCGACAGTCACTAATTCTGGTTCCAATTCTTGATTTTCTGGCATCAACTTCTCCCCCACGTGTTCCATCTGTACCTCAAACATTCTAATCAAAGCCATGGAAAATTCTTCCCAACTTTGATCTGGTTCTTCTTGGCACCAAGAAGAGAACCAAAGCATGGCTGCATCCTCCATGCTCATGAACGCCCACTGCACTTTGTCAGAAGAGTGAATTTCTTGCTCGACAAAGAACCGTTCAGCTCTAGCAATCCACCCAACCGGGTCTGTCCCCGTAAAATTCGGTAACTCCATTTTCTTGGCCCATATGTCCTCCATCTTGGGTGACCCTGGTTTCTCCTTCTTTTTAACAGACTTATCCCCCTCAACGGAAGCCGTCTTCTCGGTGATCATCTCCCGCAACAGCTGCTTAATGTCCTCCATGGTAGCTTTCATCTCCGCCCATTTCACTTCTGGTTCGCTGGCCATCTTCTTCATCACGAAAAGGATCCGGCAGGTCGGACCACTTTGTTAGGAACCTTCTTTTAGGAAGATGAAGATCCTAACTATGGAGAGAACCTCTCTTAAACCAAAACAGAAAAAAGAAAAGAGATAGGGAAAGAATGGTACAAATGTACCCCAAAGGAGCACTCTCCTTTCACAACTGAGCCACTGCTCAGTTCAACAAAAAAATAATTCTCTATTTCTCTCATTGATTATAGATTAGCCTCTTATTTATAGACCTAACAATACCTAACAGTCAAGCTTATCAAGACTAACAAACTCCTAACAGATAAAAACAACTTCTAATAAAGCTAACTGAATATCCTAATCTAATAATAGCCATTACTAACTAACTCCCTAATCTACTAACAAACCTTTATATTTATCTATATTACTTATTGGATTGGGCCCTAACACATGATGATCAATAATATGAATTGAGTGTCAGCTAACCAAAGAACACTAAAGAATATAACTCATCAAAAAATAAATTTCAAAGCTAACCACTTCTTATAGATTAGCACCTTATTATTCTTACTTGGAAAAAATACCAGATTATAATTCCTTTCAAATAGTTTCCTTTTTACACATTTTATAATAAAAAAAAAATCTTAAAATAAAAGGACTAGCTCTTTCACTGGACGACCACTGCAACAGTGTCAAAAGAGCAAGGGTTGCTGCATCGCCGCCTGGATGTAGTGAAAAATAGGCAAGGGTTCCCACATTTTTGTGAACGAGTGTGGGTAAAGAAGCTAGCTCACGAGAGTAGGATTCGCTTTGGAACTTGGAATATAGGCACACTTACAGGTAAATCAATGGAAATAGTTGACACTATGATTAGGAGGAGGATCAATTTCATGTGCCTACAAGAAACTAAGTGGGTGGGAGAAAAGGCAAAGGAATTAGACTCTTCGGGTTTTAAGCTTTGGTACACTGGCAAAGTAAAATTGAGAAATGGGGTGGGCATAATTGTGGATAAATATTGGAAGAATGATATTGTGGATGTAAAAAGGGTTGGAGATAGGATCATTGCCCTAAAATTTGTAGTGGAACAAGACACCTTTAATGTGATTAGTGCTTACGCACCTCAGGTAGGGTTAGAAGAACACTTCAAGGTAAAATTTTGGGAGGATTTAGAAGGCCTAATTCAGGAAATACCGCTAGGTGAAAAGATTTTCTTAGGAGGTGATCTAAATGGGCATGTAGGGAGGGCACCTAGAGGTTACGACGATTTTCATGGGGGATATGGCCTAGGGGAGGTAAATGGTGAGGGCAAGTCTATTTTGGACTTTTCATCTGCCTTCAATCTTACTATAGCCAATACGTGTTTTAGGAAACGTGAGGAGCATCTTATCACGTACAAAAGTGGGGTGACAAGCTCTCAAATAGATTTCTTTCTTATTAGGAGATCGGATAGAAAGATTTGCTTGGACTGTAAAGTCATACCTGGAGAGAGCTTGACTACCCAACATAGAGTCTTGGTCATGGATGTAAGAGTTAAAAGGAGTGTGAAGAGAAGAGGCCACGAAAAGGTTTCAAGGATCAAGTGGTGGCAACTGAAGGGTGAAAAACAAAGGATCTTCCAACAGAAGGTTTTGGAGGGAGGGTTTTGGGAGGCAAAGGGAAGTGCAAATGATATGTGGGACAAGATGGCCAAGGGGATTAGGAAGGTAGCTATAGAGACGCTTGGTGAATCAAGAGGATCCGGACCTAAGGGTAAAGAATCCTGGTGGTGGGATGAAAGTGTGCAAGCTAAGGTTCGGGTTAAAGGGAATGTTTTAAAGCTTGGTCTTTATGTAGAAATGCTGAAAATTGGGAAAATTATAAGGTGGCCAAAAAAGAGACCAAGAAGGCAGTGAGCGAAGCTAGAACTAAAGCTTTTGACGGGTTGTACCAATCCTTAAGCACCAAAGATGGTGAGAAATCTATTTATAGGCTTGCTAAAAATAGGGAAAGAAAGACAAGAGACTTGGACCAAGTGAAGTGTATTAAGGATGAAGAAAGTAAAGTTTTGGTTAAGGAACAAGATATTAAAGATAGATGGAAGAATTATTTCCACAAGTTATTTAATGAAGGATTTGAAGTTTTATCATGCTCACAGTGCTTGACATCGAGAGAGGAGGACCAAAATTACACTTTTTATCGTAGAATCCAAGAGCATGAGGTAAAAAGAAGCTTTGAGAAGGATGGATAATGGCAAGGCAGTTGGAGATGGGACAATATACCTGTGGAGGTATGGAAGAGTCTAGGAAATAGAGGCATTAGTTGACTCACGAAGTTTTTTAACGAGATTATGAGGTCAAAGAAAATGCTTAGGACGAATGGAGGAGAAGCACTTTAGTTCCGATTTACAAGAACAAGGGAGATATACAAAATTGCGCAAATTATAGGGGATTAAGCTTATGAGTCATACTATGAAGCTATGGGAAAGGGTGCTTGAACGGAGACTAAGAAAAGAAACCAAAATCACCGACAACCAATTTGGTTTTATGCTCGGGAGGTCGACCATGGAAGCAATTTACTTGCTACGACGAGTGATGGAACAATATCGAAGGGATCAAAAAGATTTACACATGGCCTTCATTGATTTGGTGAAAGCGTATGATAGGGTGCCAAGAGAGGTTTTGTGGAAAGCCCTAGAAAAGAAAGGTGTTCGGATTGCCTATATTCGAGCTATCAAGGATATGTATGAGGGGGCCACGACTAGTGTGAGAACGCAGGGTGGAGCCATAGAAGATTTCCCAATAACCATAGGTCTGCACCAGGGGTCAGCTTTAAGCCCCTATCTTTTTACCTTGGTCTTGGATGTACTTACGGAGCACATTCAAGAGCCAGCACCACGATGCATGCTTTTCCAGAGACGATATAGTCCTAGTTGGAGAGTCGAGAGATGATATAAATGAAAGGTTGGAGACTTGGAGACAAGCTTTAGAAGCACATGGCTTCCGCTTGAGTAGAAGCAAGACGGAGTATATGGAATGTAAGTCTAGCAAAAGGCGAAACACCTCTAGCTTAGAGGTGAAAGTTGGAGACCACAACATACCACAAGTCACACGGTTTAAATATCTTGGGTCTATTATACAAAATGATGGAGAAATTGAGGGAGATGTAAACCATCGGATTCAATCAGGGTGGTCGAAATGGAGGAAGGCTTCGGGTTTTTTGTGTGATAAAAAGGTACCTCTTAAGCTAAAGGGAAAATTTTACCGTACAGCTATTAGACCGGCGATGTTGTATGGGACGGAGTGTTGGGCGGTAAAAAATCAACACGAGAGTAAAATCAATGTAGCAGAGATGAGAATGTTGCGCTGGATGAACGGAAAAACTAGACGTGATAGGATTATGAATGATAGCATTAGAGAGAGAGTTGGGGCAGCACCTATTGTAGAAAAGATGGTTGAATCTCGACTTAGGTGGTTTGGGCATGTATGAAGGAGACCTTTAGATTATGTAGTAAGGAGAGTGGATCAAGTGGAGGGCAATCCAATAGCTAGAGGCAGAGGTAGGCCAAGAAAAACTATAGGAGAAACTATTAAGAAAGATTTGGAGGTCAATGATTTAACTGTTAACATGATTCATGATAGAACATTATGGCGCCGTATGATCCATGTAGCCGACCCCATCTAGTGGGATAAGGCTTGGTTGTTGTTGTTGCTCTAAGGACAATTAAACACTCGCCTAATCTGAATTGGCTTCTCCACTAAGAACTTAATCAAAAACCCACTAAATGCAAACAATGAAACCAGAAATCCTAACAGCTGCTGTATTACTTAACATTGACAACTACCCATAGTATAATTATAATAATAATTATTGGTGATAATTATCCACATCCCAATGTTCCAATTTAAATGCATAAAATCTGTAGATAAAGAAAGAAAGAACTTTAATGTGAAAGATTTTAACTGACGCCAAAATAAATGTTTTAAGAAATTCTCTTTCAATCATCCTTTATGTGCATTGGTGTTTGTAAAATATATGCCATTCAGCCCTATTAGTCCCAAGGTTTACAAAACCGGACCGGCCATCGAACCGGTGAAGGCAGCGGTTCGAGGTTCAATGATCCAACCGAGGTTGAACCGTGATTGAACCGGTTATAATTAAATAATATTATTTTAATTTTTAATATAATATTTATAACAATATTAAACAAAAAAACAACATAACAACTAAAATTATTAAGCACAATTTTTTTTATTTTGTAATTAAACTAAATAAATATAAAAATATATGTTAAAATCATCTTCATAGGGAAAACCAACCCAAAATCTACAACTAGCCCACATATGTTAGAAAATAAAAGAATTGGGTTTTGGCTAGGATGTCCCAAATCCTTTTATACTAATTTTTTATTTTTTTTCTAAGAAACCGGTTCTGGCCGGTTCACTACCGGTTATGACCGGTTTTACCGGTTTTGAACCGGTTTTCCGGTTTTTTCACCGGTTCGATGCTAGGCCGGTTTTCCCTGTGAACAGGACCGGCCAAGGTCCCGGTTCCCGGTCGGACCGGTCGGACCGGCCGGTCCGGTCCGGTTTTCAAAACCTTGATTAGTCCCACATCAAGCATCTAGAAGAGTTTTTGGGCTACCTACTTGCTAGGATATCTAATCATTGACAATGGATTAATTCTAAAACTCATCACTAGATCTCAGACTTGATACTAATTGACAGAAGCTCAATTATCATGATACTCTAGCTATTAGGCCATGAAGAACCAAAAAAAATACGGGACATTAATAATTAAGATCCTTTTCATGAGAAGTTAATCGCTCCAGCGAAAATCTATGATTTTAATTATTGTATGAAATCTGATGGTACTGGTACCAAGCTCTATATAATTCAATATAATTAATTAATAATTTAAAAAATATTAACTAAATAACCAATAGCTAAATAGTGAAGATAAAACTAAAACTGAAGATAAAAAAATAAGTCATAAGTAAACCAATGAAGATAAAAAAAATAAGTCATGAGTAAACCAATAGATCAGGATCATACATGATGTCAGGACTAACCCATCCTCCATATTCATCTTCAAGTGCATGTGGAAGATCAAAGTTGTGCAGTGTGACATGTGGTTGGATTCCTGCACAAGGGAAATAAAGAGTGGATTATATCAATTGAAGAAGCATAATTAACTCCAACACATACACCCACAGACCTCTCCTTTTTCACTCTGAAAACACACAGATGATAAAAGAGTCTCACCACACCCACAGACCTCTCATTTTCACACACTCACACCACAACTCACAAGAGTTTTCTCCACTCCCACATACGGCTGTCACACAAACAAACTCATCCAGCCAGATAGAGACCAGACAAATAAATATGAACTTGATTGAAATGACTAGGTGTATTAATTATTTGTTTACAAAAGTACCCCTAATTAATATAACCCACGATTCTCTCTCTTACTAATAGCATTGTTCAAGGAGATGGCAAGCCACAATAAATAAAGGGTAATTTTGGAAAAACAAGCATATCGTTGACAAATTTAATTAGAGGCCTGCTAAATGGACACGGAAATAGCGACATCTACGCGACACTGCTACACTAGCGCACTGTAGCGCTATTGTAGCAGTTCTTTTTTTTTTTTTTTTTAAATTTTGACTTTTTTTAAAAAATAAAATTTTATTTCTAAAAAAACTCATTCACCAGATAATGAACTGCATTCACCAGATATTTATACCCGATTCACCATATATTTGCACATACTTAACCAAAAAAATTTATTTATCAAAAAAACTCATTTATCAGATATTTACACATACTTAACCAAAAAATTTATTTATAAAAAAAAACATATTCACCAAATAATGAACTGAATTCACCAGATATTTATACCTGATTCACCATATATTTGCACATACTTAACCAAAATTTATTTCTCAAAAAAACTCATTCACCAGATAATGAACTGAATTCACCAGATATTTGTACATGATTCACCAGATATTTGCACATACTTAACCAAAAAATCTATTTCTCAAAAAAACTCATTCACCAGATAATGAACTGAATTCACCAGATATTTGTACATGATTCACCAGATATTTGCATACTTAACCAAAAAATTTATTTCTCAAAAAAACCTATTCACCAGATAATGAACTGAATTCACCAGATATTTGTACCCGATTCACCAGATATTTACACATACTTAACCAAAAAAAATAATTTATTAAAAAAAACACATTCACCAGATAATGAACCGAATTCACCAGATATTTATACCTGATTCACCATATATTTGCACATACTTAATCAAAAAAGTTATTTCTCAAAAAAACTCATTCACCAGATAATGAACTGAATTCACCAGATATTTATACCCGATTCACCAGATATTGACATATATTTAATCAAAAAATTATTTATAAAACAAATTTTAAATTTTTTTAAAAAAACCGCTACAGTACTGTTCATACGGTGTAACCGTATGATGTCTAAGAATCTGTGTCAATTTAGCATTCTTGTTTAATTAGATTAACTAATTTTCTTAACAGAAATGACATTCAAACAACCATTTTGCGACAACCAACGGGACACCGTATGTCCGTACATCCAACTCTTTATGCTATCCAAGTGAGTGAGCCAATAATTATATCTTAAATATATTTATATTTAAGTTATAAATATTTGACGTTATGTTCTGTTACATAGTTCAATTACTTGATCTCTACATTCAACCCAGGGGGTAAAAACTAACTTTGCAACGTTATGCTCAATTACAAAGTTTTATTGAACCATCTGCAAGTTGCTACATAAAACTCTTTAATGGAATAAAAAGTTACATAGTTTTTACCTCTTGACTGAATGTAACTTGTTGTCTGTAACTTTGTAACCGAGTATAAATATATTAATATTGAAGATATAATTATTTGACGTTATGTTTCATTACAGAGTTTTATGCAACAAGTTACATATGGTTCAATAAACTACGTAACAAAACATAACGTTACATAGTTTTTATCCTTGGACTAAATGTATAACAAAAATTAAGGAGTGTGTGTATAACCAAAACTAAATAAACCATAATATATCAAAAAAGAAAAGAAACTAGAAAAAAGAAAGTTGTTGACTCACTCACTCAGATAGCATAAAGACTTGGCTGTTTTGAACTTTTGCGAAGTGGCCATTAATACCGAATTCGCTATAGTAGAAAATGGCATGTATCATACATGCACCTTCAGGTAACAAGACAATTAGAAATAGGAAATCATAGTATATCAAAAAATATTATCTTAACCTCGACCGTGTGATTTTGGTCCCAAGCTGTGCACCATGGCTCCTTGACTGTCACCCATCCCAACTATGCTCAGAGCTACCACCATGTTGATCCTCTACATTCAATCTAAGGGTAAAAACTTTGTAACATTATGTTCAGTTATAGAGTTTTGTTGAATCATCAAGTGACATAAAATCGGCATCGCTAAATATTATCGAAATAATATATTAGCGTTAAATTTATTTTTAGATAATAATATATTTATTTTTTACTTAGCATGCTATTGATTTATTTACGGCTATCAGGCCTGGTAGTAATTAAGATAATTATAAATATTAGTCTATCTAGTTTTTCTTAGTCAATTATTCTTTAGATGGAAAATTTATTCTTTAGATGGAAAATTGAATTTGGAAAATTGACGGAACGGAATGGATTGTAATTTTTAATGCCCATATTACCCTTACACTAAAAGCACTTTATATTTTATTTATTTTATGTCTACCCTTTAAGAAATAATTTGTTCCTGTCGAGATCCGGTTTACCGGAGCCCTGTCGTGAACGTCAAACCAAGGATGAATAATTGGGTTTGTTTTGGGATTTGGCTTGACAGAATTTAGTAATTCCGGTCCTACGTATCCCGAAGGGAATCAAAGCCGGACGTAGTTCTTGATTCAACCCTTGGCCGTGGTGACCTCGATCTCTTAATTTTGTATCGGACGAATACTAGGGAGCAAGGACTCTTTGGTAGTCTCTTGGTCGACACTAGTTTCTCTAATACGCTTAAGAGAGAGTCACCTGGGTTCAGTGAAAAGTGAGTCTCTTATGAGGGGTACTCCTCCTTTTATAATAGAATTCCCCTATCTCTTAGAGATCTGATTTATCTCTTAATATCTTTTAGAGATCTGATTTATCTCTTGAAATCTCTTTTGAGATATGATTCCTTAATTTAAGGGATATTATCTCTTTTAACCAGATAAGGTTATTTTAGATGATATCAGGATTTAATATCAATATCTTATTCCTTTAATTAAGTGATCTTTGATTTATTATCTTTAACTTCCGGACTGGGTCGGGTTCTGGAGCTCGGTGGCCGGGTTAGTGCCTCGGCCAGTACACAAGCCCCCCAAGCTTTGAGCTGATGAAGTGTAAAAGCTTTCACGGTGTTAGCCGAGCTCAGGAACTCGATTTTATTTTTTGTTTTTTAGGCGAGGTGAGGCCCTTGACCGAGCTTCACGTTTTGCCTATATATATACGTCATCCGACTCGGTGAACAGGTCAAGTTGTCGAGCTTGATGCTCGGTAGCCGAGGTTGATGCCGGACTCTGTGTCACTCTGCATCTCGGCACATACACAAGCCCCCCAAGCTTCGAGCCAACAGTGTGGAAGCTTTACTGTTGGAGCCGAGGTTAGCAGCGACGGAGGTGATTAATTGCTTTGAGCTGACGCCATACCTTTTCGAGCCTCGAGATGGAAAAGAAACGTTACCTAGTGTGACACGTGGCCCTCGTGGTACTGTTCCCGAGGTTTATGGATTGTGGCGTGCTCCTTGGCGTGCTCCTAGTTTCCCGTGAGGGCGGTTTAATACCCTGACATTACTGCCACGTGTGACCTTCCCATTTGGTTGGCGAATTCGGTCAGAGATACGAGGGGACGTTTCCCTGCTCTCGCCCAACAACCCTCATTAATGCAATGGGGGAGGCGCTGTTCTCGTCTTCATAAGTTAGGGCGAGGCCATAGGTCTTCGTGCTTCCGTGAACCCTAGACCTCCTTATCGTGTCATCTCTAACCCGAGCGTCTATACTTTCCTTCTACTGCAGGTACGCCCTATTCCTCTCTTTCAAGTTCCCTGACTTTTACTTTCTTGATTACTCCATGGAATCTTCATTTGAGGTATCCCAAGATGTCTCATCTGGGGTTCAGGTCGTGGAACCTGAAATCCGTCTAATTGGGGGCTCTCCCCATTCTTCCCCATCTTCTGCTCATGGTGGTGGCGGTGCCGTTGGTGGCTCTTCCTCCTCCGAAGGGAACAGCTCAGCCACGACTGAGGCAGTTCCCGTTCCCAAACGCCGCAGGCGAACTACCAGAACGCCCAGGGTGCCATACCCAGATATCATTATTCCTGGGTATTTCTGGGTGAAGCCAGATGTAGGGGCCTTTCATTCCAACTTTAGGAATTTTGAATCCCTGTCCTCATTACAAAATAAAATTTCTCCCTTGAGGGCGGTGTGGAGTGTCTTCCATGTTCTGGGGATGAACACGTCTTTCTTCATCCTGCTCCGGGGGAGCCTTCTTTCACTTATGTATATAAAACTCTGTTTGCACAAATTGGAGTCCGTCTCCCTTTTTCCCAGTTTGAGTGTGATGTGTTAAAAATTATGAATGTCGCTCCTACCCAGCTCCACCCGAACAGCTGGGCCTTTTTAAAGGCTTTCCAGATCCTGTGTGAGCAGATAGGGATAGTGGCCACTGCTCCAGTCTTCCTCCATTTTTACAAGGTCAGATTTGGGGACCGGGTCGGTTGGATTTCTCTTAGTGGGGCCGAGTCGGGGGGTGTCAATGGACTCTATAAGAGTTCGTATAAGTTCTTCAAGTCGGACTTTTTCAAAGTCTGGCCCACTGCCGGGAACGAGTCTTTATTCTACGACTCGGATGGAGTCTCCAGATTTCCCCTCTACTGGCAACCCCACCCCACTAAATTCCATAGTTATGACGTCGACTGCATGACAACGCAAGAGAGATCCGACGTCGAGTTCTTAAAACTCTATCCTCGGCCGTTGCCCTGTGGTAGACTTTTGTTGCTTCCTAAGTCATCAACTCGGCAAGCCGATTTTGAGTGTAAGTAGTATCTGTTGGATGCTTTTACTTGCTCAACCGTGTGTTTGTGTCTAACCTATTCTTATTTCTGCGTCGGCTGCTGGCGGATAAGCTGCTGCTGCCAACATAAAGGGAAAAAAGAAGAAGTCTGCTGAGGCTTTTGAGCTGAACGTTCGTCCTTTGAAGAGGACGAGGGCTGATCCGGAGCCCAAGGTGCCAACCGGAAACTCTCCCCCGCAACTGATGTTTGGAGAGACTCCTCCTTCTGGTAGCCGGCCGAGCAACGCCCCTTTGGTGACCGATCTCACTTCGGACACCAAATGGTACAATGGTAATTGTAATCCGGGGATCAGCTCGCTCTGGGGCGATGAGTTCGATCCTGCTGGCTTAATTGATGGCCAGGTGCTGAAGCCATCCGATGCTCGATTGCTGCTAGAACAGGGCCCTGAGGAAAGTATGGAGGCGGCTGGCGCCTATGCTCTCCGCATTGCCTCCATCACACGCTTCTGGAGCCAGCACCTTATTGACAATGTGAAGAAGATAGAGATGATGAGGGCGGATGCGGCCCGAGCCTTGAGGGTGAGAGATGAGCTTGCTCGGGGCTCGGCCAAGTGTGAGGAACAAGGCGGGGTCATTGGTCACTAAGGCCCAGAAGATGCAGTCGGAAGAAGGTCGAGCTACTCTTACGGCCAAGCTTGAAGCGGAGAGAAGCGGCGAGCTTAATCTTCAAAATGTAGTAAAAGGGCCGGAAGCCGAGAAAGAAGCCAGCCCGGGAGTTGCGGAAGTTCTTTGGAGGCCGAGAAGGAGGAGAGAACCAGGAGGCTCAGTCTTGATCTAGTTAGTCGAGACTTCAATCATGAGGGAGCATGTTAACGGTTTCTCCCGAGCCGTGAAGCAACTCCGGCCTTCAACCCTCTGCCGCGACTTCTCCAGTGCCGATGTGGACAAGGATTTCAACCGAGACGGGATCCTTGTGCCATTGACCGAGCTGGAGGATGAGGATGAGGCCGCAACTCCTGGAGAAGAGGGCGAGGATCAATTGGACGAGGAGGGACCCAAAGGTGAAGTGGGCCAAACTGGCCAGATTAACATCGTCCCTTCCGAGGCCGAGGAGAACCTAGATTCTTGAAGTTGTATAAGCGGTTTAGAAATATCTTTGTTTTTTGTAAGACTTTATGTACTTGGGGGCTTGCCCCTTTAATGAAATTTCTTATTTTACTTGTGGATTTATTTATACTTTGGTGAATTTTCTGATGTTTTATGGGTTGATCCTGATTGATCACTTATTAACTTGATATATTTTTATAGGCTCGACACTTCGACCCTGATCGGTCGAATGTGGCTCGGCCAACCTCTTTAGGATTGAGCACCTCCTTAGGTTTTAGCTCCTGCTTAGGATTCAAGCACCTTTAGAGGCTTCGGTTGGCCTCTTCAGGGTTTAGCACCTCCTTAGGTTTTAGCTCCTGCTTAGGATTCAAGTACCTTTAGAGGCTTCGGTTGGCCTCTTCAAGAGGGTTTAGCACCTTCTTAGGTTTTAGCTCCTGCTTAGGATTCAAGTACCTTTAGAGGCTTCGGTTGGCCTCTTCAGGGTTTAGCACCTTCTTAGGTTTTAGCTCCTGCTTAACAGTTTTAACATAATAGCTCAATTGAAGGAAAATAGAATTTTTATTCATTAATTTTTCCTAGTGTGTGTTGTGACTCCGGCAAGTGTACCGGGTCGTCGCAAGTAATAAAAACACGGTAAGATTCTACCGAGGTCGAACACAAGGATTGGGTTACCAATTCGACTAAATTGTCAAGAAATCCGATACGTTGGTTAAGCAATAGAAGGTGGTTGAGAGAAAGAGATTGAGATTGCGAATTCAAGAATCGATTCAAATAACGCTACGGTGATTAAATTCAGAAATAAAAGCATCTAAGGTTTCGAATCCACCTACCCAATCATGCAAAGTACCCAAGTGATGATATTCTCCTTCCCTAAGTTCAATTTTAATGTCAACCGGGACCCCTAAATTCTCCTAAATCCACTTCCGTGCTCATTAGGACGTATTCGATGATTTGAGTTAATTACTTGCTAGGTCTCTTAACCCTAATCTCGAATTCTATTAATTTTTGTTCCCTATAGGTTGCATCGATCTCCTACTCACTCTCGTGCAATACTCGACCGATGTTCCCAATTCAAGTTCTAAAACGCGAATCGCCGCTAGGCCTCAACACGCTTAACTAGTCGATCACGCTAGCATATAATCGACACAATGAAAACAGAATTGGAAAATCATAATTGAATTAAAGGATAGAGAGTTACATTACATGAACACTATGCCGCCATGGGTGGCTTCATCGATCCCCTAGACAAGAGGATTAGTTCCTCATGTCTGTAACAACAACGCACGTACAATCGGAATTCATCCTAAGCCTATGAATTAAGAGAAAAGAAGAGAAGAAGAAATCCCAGAATAAGGGTTACAAAAAGGTCTCTGAAAATTCTGATCCAAAAAGTTCTCTTTTCTGTTCTGATCTGCTCTATTTATAAGGAGGCCACGCGTCACGGCCGTGACGGTCATCACGGCCAGGCCGTGACGGCTTCTGCTCTGGCGCACTTCTGGGATTTGAACATTCGCGACGCGAAGGATGTCTCGCGACGCGAGTCTTCTTGTCACGGCCCGTGATGTACATCACGGCTAGGCCGTGTTGTACATCACGGCTAGGCCGTGATGGTCTCTGATTCTGGTACTTTTCTGGAGTTCACACACTCGCGACGCGAAGAACGTCTCGCGACGCGAACCTTCCTGTCACGGCCCGTGATGTCAATCACGGCTAGGCCGTGATGGTCTCTGTCTTCCCAGATCTTCAAACTATCGCGGGGCGAGCCTCCTCTCGCGGGGCGAGAATCCCCAGAATGGCAATCTCCACTATTTGTTGACTTTCCTTAATTCTTAGAGCCTCACTTATGGACCTGAAAACAACACAAGCAACCACAAGCGTAATTCTCTCCAAAATAACCTAAAAACTACACAAAAGACGCAAAACGAGTCAAAGTCCAACTTAGGAACAAAACAAGGCAAATTTGGGGCGAAAACGAGTAAACTCGAATAAATTGGCACATAAACCCTAGTTTATCTAGTCTTAAAACTAGATAAGCCAGAGGCTTATCAAAATACCCCAAACTTAAACCTTGCTTGTCCCCAAGCAAGCTTAAAACTCAAAAACGACTCAAGACTTGGCAAGCCTAAAGATCTAATCAATTTCGCACAAATTTCATGCGACTTTACAAAACAGTTTTTCTTCTTTGATTCCCCCCTTTTTTCATCAATGTAGTCCCCACATTCATCTACTTTAAGCAATTGAGAAATTATCATTCATGCCATCATTACTCTAAGTTGAGGCTCAAAGATACACACAAAGGAAGATCACCTATTTCAAACAATTGCCTTCCTCACAAGGGCATTTAGTATTTCACTCATTCGCTCAAGTTTGTCTAGGCTTTCAACTTTTTCACTCAATTTCACTTATCAAGAGCATTTCCCATGAATTTGATTTTCATCTCAAACATAGTTCCCACGAAAACATGCATGCAACATCAAAAGGTCTTTTAAAGGTTGTAATGAGGCCTGGCTGAGGGTAGGATACTCAAGGATATTTAGGATTAAGTCCCTAGGAACTAAGAGAGCATGAGCATTAAACACATTTTCCACTCAAATTCCTTTCTTTCAATTTTTCATTTGGGCTCGGGTGACTACAACCTTTTCCTTGATATTATTTTTGTTTTGCCCCTTTTCTTTTGGCAATTTTTTTGTTTTCTTCTTTTCTTTTCTTTTCTTTTTGCCTTGGGTCAACCTTTATTTTCTTTTTCTCATCCCAATATGACACATACCTTGTAGCCACCCCAAACTTAGTTTCTCACAACCTTTCTCTTGCTCATTTCCATGCTCTCCTAATCCTAAGATTGGGTCAACATGGTTTTTCAGATTTTGGCTCGTAATGTAGGGTCATCAAGAAACCATAGGTCAATTGGGCTCAATTTGGCTAACTAGGGAACATGCATTAGGGATGGTTCTTTTCAGGCCAAGTAGTTATTCAAAGAAAATTGCCTAAATCATGTGATGCAACATATAAACATGCAAACCATATAGAGATTCAAGCAAATTCGGGAAAGTGCAACTTACAGTGATTCACACATTCAAAAACAGAGTTGGAGGCTCAAATCCTCACCTGGACATTTTGCAAACTGTTTGACCGAGATACGATTCCTAGAGTGTGCACCCCCCTCACCCCAAACTTATCGTAAATCAAGCAATCATAATAAATCTCAAAGTTCAATTTTCAATTTTTAAGTGGGGATCAACTTTTCTATTATTAGAACTAAGGGGGAAATTATCAATGGTCAATATATTTCAAGCAATCCATCTATGCTTAATATAATTAAAATCCAACAAGCTTGCCGACACGACATTTCATACAAAAACTCTTGATCTTCTCAAATTATTCAAGAGTGACAAACAAAAACAAAACAAACACAAACACAAAAACAAGAGTGAGGAAAAGAGAGAGTACCTAGCTTGGGTTGCCTCCCAAGTAGCGCTTGTTTAACGTCCCGAGCCTGACTCAAGTCGCCCCTAAGGGTTAATCCGGAGGAAGATCCTGCTTGCCATGCCATTCCTTGGCCCGTTCTTTGTAGGTTTGTGCACTTTTATATACTCGCAAGCTGTTCCCGGACAGCTCATTTAAGCCCAGCATCCTTCTATAATCACCACGAACTCTCCACTCCGTGGTGATCCTTTTTGAGATCAATTCTTTGTCTGTACTGACCACTACGGTTGTGCCACCCTTCAACCTTGGTGCTTTGCCCTTCTTTTTCATTCCTTTGCAGCTGAGTTCTTCCCTTGCACATTCTTTCCTTGGGAGACTTGGTATGGGTTCCATGTCTCGTAGCCACTCAAGGTAAACTTCATCCCCCGAAGGGCCTTTTTCCTCACTGTTTTCCTCATGAGATTCTACCGATCTTTGTTGCAAGTGAAGGATCATGGTCTTTTCGAATTGCCTTTACCTTTTCAGCTGGGTCCACAACATCCACTCGATACACAAACTGACTTTTCTTCCGGTGCTTAATCGCTTCAAAGACATTGAAGACCACCTTATCATCATTCACCCTTAAAGTGAGTTTCCCTTGCGAACATCTATCAAGGCATCCCGGTGGCCAAGAAGGGTCTACCCAATATGAGAGGGATCTCAGCATCTTCATCCATGTCGAGCACCACGAAGTCCACTGGGAATATGAACTTGTCAACCTTCACGAGCAAGTCTTCAACTACTCCATAGGGATATTTGATAGAACGATCAGCCAGTTGGAGTGACATTCGCGTATCCTTTACTTCCTTGATCCCTAGCCTCTTCATCATCGAGAGGGGCATCAAGTTGATGCTTGCCCCTAGATCACATAATGCCTTTCCGAAGGTCATTCCCCCAATGGTGCATGGTATCGAGAAGGAACCGGGATCCTTCAACTTCGGAGGCAGTTTCCGTTGAAGAATGGCACTACACTCCTCGGTCAAAGCAATCGTTTCTTCATCCACAATCCTCCGCTTCTTAGTGAGAAGTTCCTTCAGAAACCGAGCATATGATGGCATTTGTTCCAAGGCTTCCGCAAATGGAATGTTAATATGAAGTTTTCGGAAGACATCAAGGAACTTATTGAATTGCTTATCCTGTTGAGGCTTCTTCAATCTTTCCGGATACGGAACCTTCATGTAGGGCGGGAGGTCTTGGGGTTCAACCCACTTTTTCCTTCGGAACTCTTCATCCACAAGTTTCAGCCTTCCCCCTTGCTCCGGTCCCTTGTCACTTGCCAACCCTTCTTTCTCTGGTTGCTCTTCCTCAACTGGTAGTTGTTCCGGGTCCTTGTCATCCCGAGAACTAGTGGTACCCCTGCTAGGTTCCAACACCCTTCCGCTTCTAGTAGATATGACATTGCATTGTCCCTTGGGGTTGTTCTCGGTACTACCGGAAGAGTGCCTGGAAGACGCTCATTAAGTTGCTTCGCGAGTGCGCTATTTGTGTCTCAAGATTCCGAATTCTTGAACTCGTATGAGTCGCCAACTTGTCAATCGACGCATTCACTTTCTCTAAAGCTGTGTATGTATAGGTTGACGACTTCTCAACTGTCCCGGTCATCTTTTCAAAGGCCGGCTCCCATTGTTGTCTTCCACCATCGATATTTGCAAACGATTAGGCCCCGGAGTAGCTGCTGAGTATTGCGTTCTTGAATTCCAATGTTCGGTCTCGACCACTGTTGAGGTTGTTGCCAATTCTGTTGAGGGTGTTGTTGACCGGCTAGACCACCATTAACATCACTCCAAGCAAATCCGGATGGTCTCTTCTCATGTAGCCCCTATTCCGATTCCGATTGTTCCTCCGATAATTGTTCTGGGGCACAGTGTCATAGAAGTTGTGGCAAGAGTCCACATGTTCTTGAGGGAAATTTAGCGGGCAATTCTGAGTGTCATGATTTCCATTGCAATTTGCACAACCAGGAGGCATTCCCTCGTGTATTGCATTAACCCTCTTGTTCCCAGACAAAGCCTCATTCTGCATCTTCAAAAGTCTGTTTTGCTCTAAAATGGCTTCCATTGTCCTAGAACTGATTCCACTCGAGGTCTCCCTACCACGGTTGTAATCATTATATGACATCTTCTCTAACAGTGCCCATCCGTCCTCAGCCGATAAATATACAAAAGAACCGCCAGCTACGGCATCACAGTTCATCTGATAGCGTCCCCTCAACCCATTAAAGAAATGCTGCACTTTGGAAACCGGGTCAAAGAACGCAGAGGGACATCTTCTCAACAAACCATTGTACCTTGATAAGCCTCTGGCTTATCTAGTTTTATGACTAGATAAACTAGGGTTTACGTGCCAATTTATTCGAGTTTACTCTCGTTTTCGCCCAAATTTGCCTTGTTTTGTTCCTAAGTTGGACTTTGACTCGTTTTACGTCTTTTGTGTAGTTTTTAGGTTATTTTGGAGAGAATTACGCTTGCGGTTGCTTGTGTTGTTTTCAGGTCCATAAGTGAGGCTCTAAGAATTAAGGAAAGTCAACAAATAGTGGAGATTGCCATTCTGGGGATTCTCGCCCCGCGAGAGGAGGCTCGCCCCGCGATAGTTTGAAGATCTGGGAAGACAGAGACCATCACGGCCTAGCTGTGATTGACATCACGGGCCGTGACAGGAAGGTTCGCGACGCGAGACGTCCTTCGCGTCGCGAGTGTGTGAACTCCAGAAAAGTACCAGAATCAGAGACCATCACGGCCTAGCCGTGATGTATATCACTACGTGACCTAAAAGCCATACAAGTCGAGAGACCATCACGGCCTAGCCGTGATGTATATCACGGCCGTGACCTAAAAAATCCACACAAGGCGAGAGAACATCACGGCCTGGCGTGATTGACATCACGGGCGTGACAAGAAGACTCGCGTCGCGAGACATCCTCCGCGTCGCGAATGTTCAAATCCCAGTGTGCGCGCGAAGCGGAAGCGCGTCACGGCCTGGCCGTGATGACCGATCACGGCCGTGACGCGTGGCCTCCTTATAAATAGAGCGGTCGAGCAGAAAAGAGAACTTTTTGGATCATAATTTTCAGAGACTTTTTGTAACCCTTATTCTGGGATTTCTTCTTCTCTTCTTTTCTCTTAATTCATAGGCTTAGGATGAATTCCGATTGTACGTGCGTTGTTGTTACGGACATGAGGAACTAATCCTCTTGTCTAGGGGATCGATGAAGCCACCCATGGCGGCATAGTGTTCATGTAATGTAACTCTCTCTCCTTTAATTCAATTATGATTTTCCAATTCTGTTTTCATTGTGTCGATTATATGCTAGCGTGATCGACTAGTTAAGCGTGTTGAGGCCTAGCGGCGATTCGCGTTTTAGAACTTGAATTGGGAACATCGGTCGAGTATTGCACGAGTGAGTAGGAGATCGATGCAACCTATAGGGAACAAGAATTAATAGAATTCGAGATTAGGGTTAAGAGACCTAGCAAGTAATTAACTCAAATCATCGAATACGTCCTAATGAGCACGGAAGTGGATTTAGGAGAATTTAGGGGTCCCGGTTGACATTAAAATTGAACTTAGGGAGGAGAATATCATCACTTGGGTACTTTGCATGATTGGGTAGGTGGATTCGAAACCTTAGATGCTTTTATTTCTGAATTTAATCACTGTAGCGTTATTTGATTTGATTCTTGAAATTGCGATCTCAATCTCTTTTTCTCAACTACCTTCTATCGCTTAACCAACGTATCGGATTTCTTGACAATTTAGTCGAATTGGTAACCCAATCCTTGTGTTCGACCTCGGTAGAATCTTACCGTGTTTTTATTACTTGCGACGACCCGGTACACTTGCCGGAGTCACAACATACCTCTCCCACGCTTCATTGTATGTTTCATCCTCCGTTTGCCTGAATGAAGTGACGGCTATTCTTGCTTGTGCCGCCTTCTGAGGAGGGAAATATTTGGTTAGGAACTTCTGTGCCATTTGCTCCCAAGTTCTGATGTTGTTCCTATCCAAACTGTCAACCCAATCGCGAGCGACATCCCTAAGAGAGAGAGGGAAGAGCCGCAAGCGAAACTCATCTTGTAAGACTCTTCTTGTCTTCTGTAAGTCACACGCCTCAAGGAAGCGAGTGATATGTCTATGCGGGTCTTGCTTTCCACTCCCATCAAACTGATTCTCCCGGAGCTGGAATATGACACATGCTTCAACTCTGAAGGAGTCTGTGTTCAGGTTGCCTCTCACAATAGACGAGTCACAATCCACCAAGCTTGGTAGATCGTACTCAAAGAGAGGCTTGTAACGAGGAGGAGGAGGAGGAGGATTTTCTTCAGCCATGCCCTCTATTTTAATTGCTTCCAACCTCTTCCTTTCTCTGGCCTCTTTTCTTAATTGCCTCTCGGTCCTGGTGATCTCTGAATCGAATAGCACGTCCTCTTGTAGAAGAGTACCTCGCATACAAAAACAGGCAAAGACCAAGTGGAATCAAAGAAACAGAGAAAAATAATGGCAATTAAATAAAAGAAAATAAAACAAAAAAAAATCAGCTTAACCAAACAGCCGAATTTCCTCAGAATTAGGAAAATTGGTTGTGCCAATCCCCGGCAACGGCGCCAAAAACTTGTTGTGACTCCGGCAAGTGTACCGGGTCGTCATGAAGTAATAAAAACACGGTAAGATTCTACCGAGGTCGAACACAAGGATTGGGTTACCAATTCGACTAAATTGTCAAGAAATCCGATACGTTGGTTAAGCAATAGAAGGTGGTTGAGAGAAAGAGATTGAGATTGCGAATTCAAGAATCGATTCAAATAACGCTACGGTGATTAAATTCAGAAATAAAAGCATCTAAGGTTTCGAATCCACCTACCCAATCATGCAAAGTACCCAAGTGATGATATTCTCCTTCCCTAAGTTCAATTTTAATGTCAACCGGGACCCCTAAATTCTCCTAAATCCACTTCCGTGCTCATTAGGACGTATTCGATGATTTGAGTTAATTACTTGCTAGGTCTCTTAACCCTAATCTCGAATTCTATTAATTCTTGTTCCCTATAGGTTGCATCGATCTCCTACTCACTCTCGTGCAATACTCGACCGATGTTCCCAATTCAAGTTCTAAAACGCGAATCGCCGCTAGGCCTCAACACGCTTAACTAGTCGATCACGCTAGCATATAATCGACACAATGAAAACAGAATTGGAAAATCATAATTGAATTAAAGGATAGAGAGTTACATTACATGAACACTATGCCGCCATGGGTGGCTTCATCGATCCCCTAGACAAGAGGATTAGTTCCTCATGTCCGTAACAACAACGCACGTACAATCGGAATTCATCCTAAGCCTATGAATTAAGAGAAAAGAAGAGAAGAAGAAATCCCAGAATAAGGGTTACAAAAGGTCTCTGAAAATTCTGATCCAAAAAGTTCTCTTTTCCGTTACGATCGCTTTCTATTTATAAGGAGGCCACGCGTCACGGCCGTGACGGTCATCACGGCCAGGCCGTGATGGCTTCTGCTTCTGGCGCACTTCTGGGATTTGAACATTCGCGACGCGAAGGATGTCTCGCGACGCGAGTCTTCTTGTCACGACCCGTGATGTACATCAC
The DNA here is from genome assembly GCA_030762895.1 of Sophora flavescens. NCBI lineage: Eukaryota > Viridiplantae > Streptophyta > Magnoliopsida > Fabales > Fabaceae > Sophora > Sophora flavescens. The sequence continues at coordinate 107,714,314 of CM061069.1, read as the reverse complement.
GGCTAGGCCGTGATGGTCTCTGATTCTGGTACTTTTCTGGAGTTCACACACTCGCGACGCGAAGAACGTCTCGCGACGCGAACCTTCCTGTCACGGCCCGTGATGTCAATCACGGCTAGGCCGTGATGGTCTCTGTCTTCCCAGATCTTCAAACTATCGCGGGGCGAGCCTCCTCTCGCGGGGCGAGAATCCCCAGAATGGCAATCTCCACTATTTGTTGACTTTCCTTAATTCTTAGAGCCTCACTTATGGACCTGAAAACAACACAAGCAACCACAAGCGTAATTCTCTCCAAAATAACCTAAAAACTACACAAAAGACGCAAAACGAGTCAAAGTCCAACTTAGGAACAAAACAAGGCAAATTTGGGCGAAAACGAGAGTAAACTCGAATAAATTGGCACATAAACCCTAGTTTATCTAGTCTTAAAACTAGATAAGCCAGAGGCTTATCAGTGTGCCTCATTAAAACCTTCTCGGCCAAAACCTCGTGGGAAAAAGACCGAGATAGGAAAAAGAGTGCATCACTTCTAACTTTAGCTAAAATAAAATTTGAGATGGGAAGTGTTCCATGTCCTGGGAACCAACTTTCCTGACAATTCCTCAAGCCTGTAGGCACCATTTCCTAGATTTTCTGCTATCCTGAATGGTCCTGACCAATTTTCCGCGAGCTTACCCTCCCTGGAGTCTTTTCTCGCGTCGCTTTGCAGTTTTAGCACCAAGTCGCCCTGCACAAATTCCCTTGGGCACAGCCTTGAGTTGTACTTCCGAGTTGCCTTTTGCTTGCATAGCTCGTCCCTGATCCTCGCTGTATCTCGGACTTCTTCGACCATATCGAGCTCAACCCGGAGTTCTTCATCATTTTGGCTTTCATCATGATGTTGCCTTCGAAATGAGAGCTCACCGAGTTCAACTGGAATCATTGCATCGGTTCCATAGGTTAGTTTGAACGGTGTCTATCCCGTTGAGGATTGCGACGAGAAATGGTAAGCCCACAGAATGCTTGGCAACTGCTCAACCCAGGCTCCTTTTGATTGTCCCAGCCTTCTTTTGAGCTCGTGTAGAATAACCTTATTGGCTGCCTCTGCCTGGCCATTCGTTTGTGGATGCTCAACCGAGGTCACTTTGTGTTGAATTCCGAGGTTGGAATAGAACTCTCTGAGCTCCTTATCGGTGAATTGCTTCCCGTTGTCTGTAACAACTGCATAGGGAAGGCCATGCCTGCATACAATGTTTTTCCACACAAAATTCTGGACCTTCTAGGCAGTTATCGTAGCCAATGGCTCTGCTTCAATCCACTTGGTGAAGTAATCTACTCCTACCAGAAGGAACTTGACTTGACCCTTGGCCACTGGGAAAGGACCGACGATGTCCATCCCCCACATGGTAAAGGGCCATGGTGAGAACATGGAGTGGAGCTCCTCTCCTGGAGCACGGGCTATGTTGGCGAACTTCTGACAAGGGTCACGCTTATTGGTCCAGGCTGTACAATCGAGTCTCATGGTTGGCCAATAGAACCCTGCTCGCAAGATCCAAGCTGCCAGAGATCGGCCGCCTGAATGCATTCCGCAGATTCCTCGGTGCATCTCATCCATTACATACTCGGATTGCTCCTGTGTGAGGCATTTTAACATCAGCCTGGAGAATCCCCTTTTGTACAGCTCTCCGTCGAGGATGGTATAGTGACAAGATTTCAGACGGATTCTTCTCGCCTCTCTTTGGTCATCCGGTAGTTTGTCCGAGGTTAGGTACTCCGAGATCGGAGTCATCCAGCCTCGGTTATTGTGCTCGGTCACTGTCACTTCGGCACTCTTGAAGCTTGGCTCGAGGAGGTTTTCTTGAATAAAAGTCTTGAGTTGGCCAGACTTCTTTGTGCTTGCTAATTTGGAAAGCAGATCTGCTCTGGAGTTTTCTTCTCGAGGTATGTGCTCAATGGAGAAATGCTCAAACTCGGAGATGAGACTATTGACCTTGCAGAGATATCTGGTTAATTGGGGGTCTTTTGTCTGATAATTGCCCGTGACTTGTCCCGTTACGAGCTGTGAGTCACTTCGGCACTTTAGTTCTCGAACCCCGACTTCTTTGGCTAACAATAGCCCAGCAATGAGGGCTTCATACTCTGCTTGATTATTTGAAGCAGTGAACCCAAACTTCAACGATTGCTCGAGGATCAGATCATCGGGTCCTTCAAGAATTATTCCAGCCCTGCTTCCTTTCAGGTTAGATGATCCATCAACGTATAGGAGCCAGAGGAAGGACTCCGACCTTGGTTTGGAAGAAAGCTCGGCAATAAAATCTGAGAGGCACTGGGCTTTCATTGACCCCCTCGGTTCATACCGTAGGCCGAACTCTGACAACTCCACTGACCAAGTTATCATTCGTCCGGCCAGATCAGGTTTCCTGAGTACCTGCTTTATCGGATGATCCGTCTTGACGATGACTTGATGAGACTGGAAATAGGGCCGTAACTTCCGAGCTGCCATCACTAAGGCGAGAGCCAGTTTTTCAATTATTTGGTATCGTGTTTCTGCGTCTTTCAAGATTCTACTGACATAGTATACCGGCATCTGTTGCTCCTCCTCTTCCTAGATAATTACTGCACTGATTGCATAATCATGGACGGAGAGGTATAGGTACAGATCTTTGCCGAGCTGAGGCCGAGTAAGGATTGGGGGAGATGCCAAGAAAAGTTTCAGATCTTCGAATGCCTTCTCACATTCTTCAGTCCAAATGAAATCCTTAGGCTTTTTCAGGAGCTGGAAAAAAGGTCTTGCCTTTTCTGCGGATTTCGGTAGAAAGCGGGATAGGGAGGCTAATCGGCCGGCCAGCCTCTGAATTTCCTTCACATTCCGAGGACTCCGCATTTCCATGACGTCTCTGCATTTATCTGGATTGGCCTCGATGCCCCGATGGGTTAGCATATACCCCAAGAATTTTCCTCCCTGTACACCGAAAGAGCACTTCTCTGGATTCAGCCTCATGTTGTACTTTCTGAGTTGGCCGAAGATTTCCTCGAGGTCGGCAGGGTGCTGGCTCTGAGCATCGGATTTTACTACCATGTCATCAACATACACTTCTAAGTTCTTTCTGATTTGGCCTGCGAAAACCTTGTCCATAAGCCTCTGATATGTCGCCCCAGCATTTTTTAGGCCGAAAGGCATTACTCGGTAACAGTAATTAGCTCCCTCAGTCATGAACGCTGTTTTTTCCTCGTCGGGGGGGTGCATCCTGATCTGGTTGTAACCGGAATATGCATCCAAGAAGGACAAAACCTTGTAACCTGAGGCCCCATCCACCAGCCTGTCAATGTTGGGTAAGGGATAGGAATCCTTTGGGCATGCCTTGTTGAGTTCGGTATAGTCGGTGCACATGCGCCACTTACCATTGGCCTTTTTGACTAATACCACGTTGGCTAACCAAGTGGTGTATTTCACCTCGCGAATGAAATTTGCTTTGAGTAGTTTAGAAGTCTCCTCGGCCACAGCTCGGCGCCTTTCTTCACCCAGCTTCCTTTTTCTCTGAGTCACAGGTTTAGCTTCGGGGCATATAGACAGCTTATGGCACATAAAGTTAGGATCTATGCCCGGCATGTCCGATGCCTTCCAGGCGAACAGGTAAGCATTCTTTATTAGTACCATGTGAATCTTCTCTCTGAGTGAGGGGTTCAGCTGATTATCGACATGGGTGCACTGTTCAGGATGGACTCCCAACTGGAACCTTTCTAAAGACTCCGTTGGTTCGGCTCTGGTCTCATACATCTCCGCCCTTGGGTCCAGCTCGAACATGCTGACTGTACTTGCTGAATTGACCGAGCTTATCGCCTCTGCTTTACCATCCTCTGTGTTATTTGGGCCGTCCTGGTGACGGGTAACCTTCAGGCTATCAACATAGCACTGCCTTGCCAGCTTTTGGTCAGCTCGGACTGAAACTATCTCCCCCGAGTCGGCTGGGAATTTCATTGTCAGGTGTGGGGTAGAGACAATTGCCCCGAGCTCATTCAACGTTGGTCTTCCGATAAGGATATTGTATGACGTGGTGGCATCTACGATGACATACCTGACTGATACAGACTTGGAGAGTCTGCCTTCTCCGAACGTTGTTAAGAGATCTATATATCCTCGAGTCTTGACTTGCTCCCCGGCAAACCCTACCAGTTTGTCCTCCTGCTCTTTTATCAGCTTTTCAGGGATTCCGAGCTTCTTGAAGGTTGCCAGGTAGAGGATATCGGTCGAGCTCCCCTGGTCAATAAGCGTTCGTCTGACCGAGAAGTTGGCCAGCTCGACCGTTATCACCATCGGGTCATCCTGGTTGGGATCTACCCCTTGGAAATCATCATCTGTGAATGTTATGGGGGGACTTGCTCTTGGAGGTCTTCCAGACACTGTGCTAACAGATCGGAGTGCTTTGACATGCCGCCTCTGAGCTGAGCTCGTTGCTCCTCCTCCTGCAAATCCTCCCGAGATTGTATTGATGACCCCCCTGATTCCTCCCTCCGATTCTTCAACCGGGGGCCTTTGGTTGTTCTGGCGATCTCCGCCCTGATGATTTCTTCGATTGTTTGCATCTCGATCTCTGTCATCATGACCGTGTCTTTGTGGTCTTCGATCGAATCGTCTACCTCCGTTACCATCTCGGCGGACGAATCGGTCTAGACGACCTGCTTGCACCAACTCCTCAATCTTTTTCTGGAGTGTTCTGCACTCTTCAGTGGAGTGCCCATAGTTCCGATGCCACATGCATTCCTTGCTTCTGTCAGCATTGTCCATTGTTTTGGACGGTTCAGGTAAGGTAAGCAATTCTGCTCTGCACACCTCTTGCAGGATGGCTGCTCGAGATCGGTTCAGCGGAGTGTAAGATGGATACCTGGAACGCCTCTGCGGGAACTCTCTTTCATTGGTTTTTTGGGTCCTTTGTGAGTCAGACCCCCTGTTTTTGTCTTTGTTCGAGGCTGAGCTCTTGTCCTCGTAACCTCCTTCTCGCCTTTTAAACTCTAGCATCTCTTCCGAGTTCATGAACCCTGTAGCCTTTTCCTGTAGTTCCTCAAAATCTCTCGGTGGTTTCTGAGATAGGTACTCGAAGAATGGTCCTGGCTTAAGACCAGCCATGACTGTGTGGAGGCAGAGTTCCGAGCTCATATTGGGAATCAGAATCTGCTTTGCATTGAAGCGGGCCATGTAATCCCTGAGTGATTCATTCCTTTCCTGCTTGAAATTTACCAGTGAGACTGAGTGCATTCTGTGCCTTCGGCTTGCCGCAAATTGTGCAGTGAACTTGGTTATGAGGGCATCAAAAGAGTCAATTGACTGAGGCGGCAGATTTGTTAACCAGGTCAGAGCTGGGCCTTGCAGGGTAGTTAGAAAAACTTTGCACATGACGGCCTCCGAATCAGTCACCAAGTAAATTGAGGATATAAAGGACTCTACATGCTCGGTCAGATCAGTGGTGCCATTGAATTTGTCAATGTTAAGGGGCTTAAAATGGGTTGGCACGTTTACCTCATTAATGTCCTCGGTGAAGGGAAGCCTCGGACGCCGGTCTGATGTCTTTCGTTTCTGACTAGTCCTTTCTGTGTGGGACTTGACTTCCGATGCCCCGGGAGGGGGTTTGGTCTTGGATGCTCGGTTAGTGCCCCGAGGAGAGTGCGCCGGGGGATCTTTATGGCCGGCCTCGGGTGAGGATTGCTCTCCGTCTGAAGGTGTCAGGGATCTTCCTCTCTTTCGGGCTTTCAAAAGCTTCTGATTTTGCGCCCGTATCTCCTCGTTCTCCTTCCGAAGCTGCTTGAGTTGCTCCATAATTTCCTCCAACCGAGGGTTATCCTCATTGAGGGGGGAGAAAAAGATGATTGTTGTGGTTCTGGGCATCCGAAGCCTCATGCCCCTCATGATTCATGCTACTCCCCCCTCCTCGCAGTCCATTGCGTGTGGTCACGATCGAGCTTTTCTTGTGGAACCGGGGAAAGTTTCACCTCGGCCCCACGGTGGGCGCCAAATGTTCCTGCCGAGATCCGGTTTACCGGAGCCCTGCCGTGAACGTCAAACCAAGGATGAATAATTGGGTTTGTTTTGGGATTTGGCTTGACAGAATTTAGTAATTCCGGTCCTACGTATCCCGAAGGGAATCAAAGCCGGACGTAGTTCTTGATTCAACCCTTGGCCGTGGTGACCTTGATCTCTTAATTTTTTATCGGACGAATACTAGGGAGCAAGGACTCTCTGGTAGTCTCTTGGTCGACACTAGTTTCTCTAATACGCTTAAGAGAGAGTCACCTGGGTTCAGTGAAAAGTGAGTCTCTTATGAGGGGTACTCCTCCTTTTATAATAGAATTCCCCTATCTCTTAGAGATCTGATTTATCTCTTAATATCTTTTAGAGATTTGATTTATCTCTTGATATCTCTTTTGAGATATATATGATTCCTTAATTTAAGGGATATTATCTCTTTTAACCAGATAAGGTTATTTTAGATGATATCAGGATTTAATATCAATATCTTATTCCTTTAATTAAGTGATCTTTGATTTATTATCTTTAACTTCCAGTCTGGGCCGGGTTCTGGAGCTCGGTGGCCGGGTTATTGCCTCGGCCAGTACACAATTTAATATTTTTTTTACTTAATTTTTAACTTGTCTCTATTTCCTAATTGTATAATTTTAACTTTACCATTTTTAACTTTTTATAATGCTTCTCAAAAATGGGACAATGCAAATCAAAATTAATTATAATTAGCCTGTAGATTTAAATTTAATTTCAAATTATGAGTTAATGTAGAAATACCCTTTCAACCTACATTTAAGGGAAACAGAAATAGAATGGAAAGTAATCTCTATCTCTATCTTCTTCTTCTTTTTACTAAAAAATATATTCATTTATTCATTCAAATTGGTAAAATACATCGAAAACAATACAAATTCAACATCGCAAAAAACCGAAAAGGACGAATCTACGAACAAACTCACAGCACCCAGGTTAATAGCATAACACGGCAAAATGCCTACAAATGTGACAAAATCAAAGTGACCTGAATACCCATACTTCCGGATCTGTAATGGCGACGACCAAGTCTTGATTGAATCTGTAATGGATTGAAGATGATTTGCCAATCTGAACCAAACGAACACCGTAACAACATGGGAAACCAAACCATGCAACAAGACGACGAACAAAATACCGCCACACACAGACGACGAAAACACGAAAAAACACGAAATAAAAACCAGATCTATGTGGAAAAATCACTTATTTAAATCAAATGAGAGAAAAAACGATGTAGTGGGGTGATTCCAGGCCAAAAAATGCCCCAAAACCACCCCTTTCGATGGATGAGAAAGAAGAAAAAGAGGAGTAGAGGGAAGGTTGAGAGAGAAAGAGGCGGCTCTAGATTTTTCTCTACCTCTATCTATATAATAAACAATGGTAAATGTTTTAATAGAGGAAAGTTACAAATGTCACAATAATTCAACATTTTAAGCTTGTTTGTGTACCCCAATTCGAAGCTTGTTTTGGTCCATCTACAGACACTACAAAAAAAAAAGGTTATTTAGCGACCGAAAATAGTGACCGAATTTTTTTGTTGCTTTTTGCGACCTAAATGGCAACCGATTGTAGGATCTACATGAAACATTGATTAGAGTTGATACTACGACCGAAATAGAGCGTAGCAGAGTTTTCGGTCGCTATTTCGGTCGCTAACTAAAGGAAAGTAAAAGTAAGAAATTTATGACTTTTTAGCGACCGAACTGGCGACCAAATTAAATGCAACGGTTAAATTTTATTTATATTTGTGACCGATATTAATTTGGTCGCTAAACGACGCGTAAAAAAATTAAAACAGTGCGTGTTAGCGACCGATTTAAAAATCCGTCGCTAAATTTGTGAATTCAAATTTCAAATTAACTCATTTAGCGACCGAATAGTTCGGTCGCTAAAACTAAAATCCCTAAATCGCGATTTCCTTCCTCTCGTCCCCCATTTCTCTCTTTTCTTCTCTTCTCTCTCACACGCAGCGGCGCAGCTCCGCCCCTTCCCTGTTCCGACCGCGCAGCTCCGCCCCTCAGCGTCTCGTCCTCCTCCGGTCACCACTTGGTAAGGTTCTCCCATTATCCTTCTCATTTTGTGTTTCTCCTTCTCTGTCTCTCACTCTCTCTTCCTCCTCCCAGCAGCACCGTGCCACCACCGCCACCACGACCACCATTGTAGCACCGTGACCTCCTTCTTTGGTAAGGTCTCCTCTTCTCTCTCTCTGTATATCTCTCTCTCTCTCTCTCTCTTGCTCGGTTCTCTTTGTCTCAGTTTCTCTCAATGTCTCTCTCAGGTGTTGTCACTTCCTCCTCCGGCCACCACCACCATCTCAAGGGGTTCTGTTTTGCGCAACCACCACCCCCACAGTCTCCTCTGATCAGTTCTGTCTCAGGTTAGGGTTTAGGGAAGTTCTGTCAGTATGGGTATTTATGCTGTCAAATTAATCATTGATGTTGTTCTAGTGAAATCCAGAGTAGAGAAATTTTGACAGTAGGGGTATATTGATTTAAATAACTTATTGGATAGATAATATAAGTTAGCTTCCTCTTGATTCACTATCTCTTCGACTGTAATGCTTGGAAGTAGGACTACTATAAGTTTCATGGCCATCCCTGCATAAAATAAGCAATATGAAGCCAAGAATGTAATTAGTAAATTACAGGCACATTGTATTAGACATAAGGAAGACTATTTTAATATGAGTTTGAAGTCGAAGTCAATGTGGAGGCAAGGGTCCTAACCCCAACTTGTAAATTTTGTAAATTTTCATTGTTGAGTTGAACACTTTATATTTGTTCTTTGGGTATATGAATGTATGGAGGTTTGATAAAAATTTGATGGCTAATTAATGGCTGGCCTTTGAGATTCTTTTTTTTCGATGGAGATTGGTAAGTGAGGGATGGTGGGAGGAAACATTTGTTTTCAAACTTCTTGAACCGTTGAATTCCAAAGTCAAGGTCCCTTGAAAATGATTATGTTACACCCTGCAATACAACTTGAGTCCATCTATGTCCTGTAATATTTTTTTTAAGGCTTGCTCATCCTTGTTTCTCTTATTTAGATTACTCAAGTACATTGTTGTTTCAACTGTGAGATGATTTGGATAGTGAATCCAAATACATCTTTACTAAGCATACTTGAGAAAAGTAATTTTCCCTTGCTCTAATTTCTGTATGTTCCCAACTACTTGACTTATTTTGAACTATGGTTCACCATGAATTAAAACACGTCTAAAGAATGAGGATTGGAATGAAAGTGACTTTGGTGGTTTTGAATACTATGTATTTGGAAATGTTGCATGAATTGCTTGGGTGTTGCCAGGGAATTCTTGAGGTGAGTGGGTAAATTGGGTGCATTATAATTGAACAACAATAAAGGGGTTGTGCGCTGCAGCAGGTGGAAAGCTATCTTTTTTGTATTTCTTTTCTTTTGGCAGATGCATTCGTGTATTTCTTTCATTTGTAGTGCTGATCTGACTTGGTAAAATATAGTGTGCAATGGCAATGACACCCACTGGGTCATATTGAGGATAATCTTACCAATGTTAGCTATGATAATGTCTGAATAAAATGTAGAGGGGTAATGATGGCCTATACACACTAATGATTTAAAAGGCCTAATGGCTTTCAACAAACTCTTAAATGTTAGTTTCTGAAATGTTAGTATTTGACAGGATTAATTTTATTTATGCATTATAGGTCATTGCTCTATTTCTCGTGAGTTGAATGATGGCCTATACACACTATATATCTTGTTGTTTGTTAGTGGAGAACTGAGCTCAATAGGAAGGTATCTTGCCTGAAAGGCAAGATGCTGATTGTGTGCTGATAATTTAATATTGATGCATGTATTTTCAATTATGTGTTGTTTGTTAGTGGAGAGTAGAGCTCAATAGGATGTGATCCTGTCAAAAAGGCAGGATGCTTGTTGTGTGTTGCTAATTTAGAAGTTATGCATGTGTTTGACAATTATGTGTTACTTGTTAGTGGAGAGCGAAGCTCAATAGGATGTTTGCTACTATATTTTATATAAGTTTGTATTGAAATATGCTTCAATATATATTTGTTGAAGTATGCTGCAATCCTTATAAGTCAATGGTTTTATTTTCTGCTAGAGTTAATTATTAAGCTACGAAAGCCTTAGTTTCCTATTTGAGATTCAATATTAATGAGCATGCGTACCTTCTCAGGGCACGCATGCTCATTCAATATTTTGGATGTGCTTGAAGGATTCTTGAAGTTTGAGGTTTTTCTTTAATTCTGCCTTAAGACCAAGGTCTTAGATAATGAAGGATTAAGTATAGGGTTAGATAAAATGAAGGGTGGGGTACAATTTGTCAGGCACATGACGTGCCATCATCATTCAAACATTATTCACATTAGAAAGCAACTCTATACACAATATTATGAAAGCAACTCTGGTTTTCTACTCATTTGTTTCACTAGGCAATGGAGCTTTCCATAAATAGTTGTTGATGACCATCCTTACTAGGTTATCTAGGCATTTCCAGTAGGAAAAGTCCTCTCTATGACCATCCTTCAAAACGACGTAAAAGCATCTACTTTCCTGAAAACTACTATGTTTGCTAATCTGTAAAGTTGCATGTGAAGTTGCATTTCTTTGTTCTATTTTAACATGCTAGTATGCTACATGGATCTTTCCATCTTTTTTTATTATCACTTGACGAAGTTTAGACATATGACTTGTTTTCCTTACCGTTTTATCAGAAAATGGATCCGGCTAAATGTTTTGAGACAGTCATCCATATAGACCAGGTACAGTATCTCATCAACTTAAGAATAACGATCGGATTCACGTAATGATGGTTAAGGCATAAACTAATCATTACTAAATTGTTCTTGTGTATTTTCAGGATTTGATTTCAATCCCGCGATCATTCTACCGTCGTTGGGGACAAGAAATACCACGCGTTGTGACTATTGAAGACAAAAGTGGAAATCTGTTCAATGGGAATATAGTAATCCATGAGGATCGCCCATATTTTGTAACAGATACAAATGGTATCAGTGAGCTGTATTTGTTGTCCACTGGTGCATTGGCAAAGTTTAAGTACCTTGGGGTTCTCGCTTCTACATGTTCATCCCTTTGGAAGATTGACGAGTTTTGATATTTTGATTAGTACTTATTGACTGTGGTGTGTTTTTATGTTTTGATCGTTAGTTAGTACATTAGTAAAAAAAAAATTTATAAACAATTATTAAACTTGCGTTAATTAATGTATATGTTTTCTTGATCATATTGACTGTGGTGTTTTGGATCATTAGTACATCATATTTACGTTTTCTATTTATTCAAAAAAAATATTGGTATATTTTATTCATATCAGAAATTAAAAATCAATGGGGTAATAGTTGAAAAACAAATTTTTGTCGGTAGGAGTAAGTTACAGGAAAATTTTTATAAAAAAAAATTCAAAATTTACGACTGAAATAGCGACCGAATATCGGTCACCAAATTCGGTTATCTGAGCATGCGACCAACTATATGGCGACCAAAATATATAATTTTGTGACCGAAATATCGGTCGCAAATTTGCGACCGAAATACAAATTCGGTCGCTAAACATTTAGCCACCAGGGTTTCTGCTACCCCCTTAATTTGGTCGCTACACAGTATAGCAACCAAATTATCATGTTTAGCGACCAAAGAATATATAGGTTTTTTTTTTTGTAGTGAGAATCACTCTTCACAATGCCTTCACCCCATCCCATTGAATCAGATTTCTTGGTAATTAAACCATGCAGGGACAAAAACAGATCAATTACCAAAGATAGTGTTGGTTGGGTTATAGGCTACCTGATTTTGGCAACATTACCAATCAGTATTGATGAACGAGCATCTTGTTTGTTGTTCCAACCACCAACATTATCCCCTGTATGATCCCCATCTACCACCAAAACCTTCCCTATCTAATCTACCCTGGCCACCAAAGCCATCACGTTCCCCTCGGCCATCAAGGCCTAGATTTCTTTTATAACTTTTGTTGCGGCTCAGGCAAGTGCACCTGATCGTGACTCGTAATAATAGTGGAGTATATTTAACACTCCAAATGTCGAACCCATAGGTAATGTACGAGTACCAACGTAATAAAGACTGTGTTATCAAAACTGAAATAAAATAGTAATTCAAACGATGCGCAAGCATCAACAATTGAAAAACACCACTGAGAGGGATTCCCACGTATTTTAGCTAGGTAGTAGAACAATTACAATTGTATAGAAATAAAGAGTAGCGCTTGTGATTAAATATGACTGTTCCTACCGAGATCCGACTTGCCGGAATCTCGTCGTAGAACGTCAAACCAAGAGTGAACAATGGGGGTTGTTTTGGATTATGGCTTGATAGAATGTTGTATTCCGGTCCTACGTATCCCAATAGGAATCAAAGCAGACGTAGTTCTAGGTTCAACCCTTGGCTATACGACGATCTCAATCCCCTAATCTTGTATCCGATGAATACTAGCGAGCAAGGACTCTTCAATAGTCCCTTGGTCGAGCTAGTTTCTCTAATACACTTAAGAGGGAGAGTCATCGGGATTCAGTGAAAAGTGAGTTTCTCTCTTGGGTTCTCCTCTTTTTATAATAGGATCCCCATATCTTTAAGAGATCTGGATTTATCTCCTTTTATCTCTTAAAACTTCTTTGAGATGTGATTTCCTTAATTTAAGGGATATTATCTCTTTTAACCGGAAAAGGTTATGTGAGATAATATCAGGATTGATTAAGATAATATCTTAAATTGATCTCTTAACCGGATAAGGTTATTTGAGATAATATTAGGATTATTTAAGGATAATATCAATATCCCATCCCTTAATTTAAGGGATATTATCTCTTCTAACCGGATAAGGTTGTTTGAGATAATATCAGGATTAATAAAGATAGTATCGATATTTTATCCTTCTCGCCTTGGTTGGATCGGGTATCCAAGCTCGGTGGCCGGGTTTTACTCCTCGGCCAGTACACAAGCCCCCCAAGCTTCGAGCTCAACGGAGCGTAGAAGTTTTCATGAGAGGAGCCGAGCTTGGCTTTAAAATTATCCGAGTTCAGGATTTATTGAGTCAGACTTCTCCCCTTTTTGCCACAGTTCGATGGCCAATCTTCATACATCGACTAACATTCGAGTTTAGCGGCTTTGGAAAGTGGGCCTAACAATCATTTTTCTTGATTTTCTGGTGTCCGAGCTTGATACCTCGGACTTACGAGGTTAGAAGCTTGGTCTCTTTAGCCTTTCAAGTCGGCGAGGTAAGTGGCCGAGGTGTACCTTGGCCCATATACAAGTCCCACGAGTAGCCGGAGCTCAAACGATAAGTCGAGAGCCGGAGCTCAACCGAGTAGTCGGGAGCCGGAGCTCCACCAAGTAGTCGGGAGCAGGAGCTCAACCGAGTAGGGTGCCGGAGCTCAACCAAGTAGGGAGCCGGAGCTCGAACCAGTAGTCGGGAGCTGGAGCTCAACCGAGTAGTCGGGAGTCGGAGCTCCACCAAGTAGTCGGGAGCAAGAGCTCAACAGAGTAGGGAGTCGGAGCTCAACCAAGTAGGGAGCCGGAGCTCGAACCAGTAGTCGGGAGCTGGAGCTCAACCGAGTAGGGAGCCGGAGCTCAACCAAGTAGGGATCCGGAGCTCAACCGAGTTGTTTGTTGGGAAGGAGTCGTTCCTCGACTTACAAGTGAGAGGGCCGTACCTCGCCTCTCGATTTGAACCTCGAGAGGAATCGCTCTTCGACTCCCGAGTTGTTTGCTTGGAAGGGGTCGCTCCTCGACTTCCAAGCGAGAGGGCCGTAGCTCGCCTCTCGATTTGAACCTCGGGAGGAATCGCTCTTTGACTCCCGAGTTGTTTGCTTGGAAGGAGTCGCTCCTCGACTTCCAAGCGGGAAGGCCGTAGCTCGCCTCTCGATTTGAACCTCGGGAGGAATCGCTATTCGACTCCCGAGTTGTTTCATTGGAAGGATTCACTTCTCGACTTCCAAGCGAGAGGGTCGTAGCTCGCCTCTCGATTTGAACCTCGGGAGGAATCGCTCTTCGACTCTCGAGTTGTTTACTTGGAAGGATTCGCTTCTCGACTTCCAAGCGAGAGGGGTCGTGACCCGCATCTCGATTTGAACCGAGTAGGGAGCCGGAGCTCATGGCGAGTTGCCGAGCTTTACATTTCGGCCAATTCTTAAGTTCAGCGGGCTCGGTGGGCGAGTCTAGTAATCATTTCCCTTTGATTGTTTGGGTTTGGTGATCTAGCTTTATTTCTCGTCCAATATTTTAGTTTGGTAGGCTCGCTGGGCGAGTTTAACATCTCGACCAGTATATAAGCTCCCCAAGGTTTGAGCTCAGAAGAGCGCAAAAGCTTTATGAAAGAAGCTGATCTTGTCCTTGGTGTCGATAAAGTACTGGATTTGCATAGATCTTCTTACTTCGACTAATCAAGCTCGGTGGCCGAGTTTCACATCTCGGGCAGTACTCGAGTTTAGTGGTTGAGGTTCACATCTCGGCCAGTGACATGTTCTGAACAGAAGATACTTCAATCTTACCTTTGTTAAGACAAGTTTAGAAACTGGTAGCCGAGATTGAACTTATCAATGATTCAGGCTCGAACCGATCTTTTGGAAAGTCAAGCTCAAACTCGATCATTAGGAATTTACCTCAGGCTTGTATTTCAGCTGAAATTTTTTATGCTTTCAAGATGCTTATCTTGATAGTTTGAACTTGACTCACCTTTTTGCGAATGTAGCTCGGTCTTTGAAGCTTTTGAGAGCTCTTAACATTGTCTTCGAGTAGCTCTTAACCCTTTCATCTGGTGGATTTTGAAACACCCACTAACTTGACACTTGACCTTGAATGTCATTATTTTTACCGATCTTGAAGGTGTATCTCAGAATAAACTTTCCTAATATCTTTTCCAATTTGTATGAGAAAATAGTCTTCTACAAGTTCTTCATAATAACAATCGAGCTGTAGGCTAAGAAATATCCTTTCTCTGTGATTTCCGAGAATATTCTTCCTTGATCCCCATAAGCCCCCCAAGCTCCGAGCTTGAAATAAGTGAAAGAGCTTAAATGTCAACCCGCATATCTTAACACGCTTTTTGGTGCCGAGGACTTTGGATTATGATTCGGGAGCATTGCTCGGAAATTTTTTTTTTGTAGAACCAAGTCTTTCTTGGGTTGTCGACTTACTTGGCCGAGCACTGCTCGGATTTTCGTCCGGAGCCAAGTCTTACTTAGGATTCCAGCTTATTGGGTCGAACACTACCAGGATTTCCTTAAAATCTTGGGTCTCTAATATGCATGATCTGTTGTGGACATTACCTTGGTGCGAAGGTGTTTTGCTTGGTCTAGGATTTTAGTGCAAGGGAGGAAGCATTGCTCGACCTCGACTTTTTTCAGTGTGTAGTGCGAGGGAGCATAGCTCGACCTCGGCTTTTTGGTGCGAGGGAGTAATACTTCGCCTCGGCTTTTTGGGCTTCTGCCCTTTGTTCTTGGCTAGACAATTTTAGCTCGTGCCCTTTATTGAATTCTCAAGTTATTAAGCCAGCATATGCTCGGCTTTTACTAGAATATGGCCCTAACACGAGCATGAAAGCCGTGGTCGCTTATGCTCTCTGAGTCTCCTCCATTACCCGTGTTTCGAGCCACGAGCTTTCTAATAATGAAAAGCATGAAGGCGACAGCTACCCAAACTTTGCGCACTGGGGATGAGCTTGAAAAAGCCATGGCAAAGTGTGAAGAGCAAGCTCGGCTAATTGGGAAATTGAAAACTTGAAATGTCGAGCTTGAGAAGACCAACTTCTCTCCTCAATCCGAGATCTCTAAGATGAAAGGATTGACTTTCAGAGGGCTGCCAAGGCTTTAAAGCTTTCCGTTGACAATCTTCAGCAGTTTCTTGCGACTAAGAAAAAGGCTAATTGCAAGCTTCGGTTCGAGTTGAAGGAAGCTGAAGCCCAGATTATAAGGGAACGCGTTTCTGGGTTCTCGCGTGCTATAAAAAAAATCCAGCGCTTTCTTCCTGATTCTGATCTTTCGAGAGCCGGTGTGGACAAGGATTTTAATAAAGATGGCATAATGGTTCCTTTGTCCGAGCTCGATGATGTGGAAGAGGAGAATAATGAAGAGCAGGTTGTGGGAGAGGAGGAGAACAGAGGAACTGAAGTGGTCGTGCTCGAGCCATCCTCGGTTGCTCCTTCGCAAGCTGAAGACACTATTGGTTCCAACCTTGATGGGGTCTTTGCTTATGGTAATGCCCATGAGTAACTCAGCAGATTTTTAAGATATTTCGTACTCTTGGCTATGCCCTATGTACTTTTGCTTTATGAATGATAAAGACTTCATACTTATGGTATTTAACCCAGCATTTGGATTTACTTGGTTAATTTTCCTAAGTTTTTACTCGCCTTTTGTGCTTGGCGTTTTAATTTGGCCTCGTGAGCTTTTTGAGCTCGGCCCTATCATAGTTAACTATTTCATGTTTTTCTTGCTTACCTTTTTAGGTTCAGTCTTTCGATTTTAGCTTCATCGGCCACTTCGATCCGGTCATTTCGACAACAGCTCGGTCAATTTTAGCTCGGTCACCTTTTTAGGACTTTTGCCTTTTTAGGTTCGGCGTTTCGACAGCAGCTCGGTTGATTTTAGCTCGGTCACCTTTTTAGGCTCTTGCCTCTTTAGGTTCGGCGTTTCGACAACAGCTCGGTCGATTTTAGCTCGGTCACCTTTTTAGGCTCTTGCCTCTTTAGGTTCGGCGTTTCGACAACAGCTCGGTCGATTTTAGCTCGGTCACCTTTTTAGGATTTTTGCCTTTTTAGGTTCGGTGTTTCAACAACAGCTCGGTGGATTTTAGCTTGGTCATCTTTTTAGGATTTTTGCCTTTTTAGGTTCGGCGTTTCGACAACAGCTCGGTCGATTTTAGCCCGGTCACCTTTTTAGGACTTTTGCCTTTTTAGGTTCGGCGTTTCGACAACAGCTCGGTCGATTTTAGCTCAGTCACCTTTTTAGGACTTTTTCCTTTTTAGGCTCGGTGTTTCGACAACAGCTCGGTCGATTTTAGCTCGGTCACCTTTTTAGGCTTTATGTCTTTTATGAGTTAGTATGGTGTTTGAGTGCTCGAGCTGATGAAACTTTATTTTTCAAGGGAGATGTTCTCCCCCACACTCTTCCATTTAAATGGAGCTTGAGCTTGATCTCTATGATTTTTATAGAGGGAGTCTAACTCGGCCTCTATGGTTTTAATTTGAGGAGCTCCGACTCGTCTTCCTCTTAGTCAAATTTCGAGAGGGAGTTTTGGCTCGACCTTTCGGGAGCCGGAGCTGAACTGTGAGTTTTTAAGGGAGCAAAGCTCGACCTATGAGTTTTGAGGAAGCCGAAGCTCGACCTTGTGGAAAGGGAAGCACAGAGCTTCGACCTGTTATTTTCAAGGGAGCCGGAGCTCAACCACTTTGTAGTCGCAAATTTTGTGACTTTGGGAGTGGTATCATCCGAACATCACTTTGCTCAAATATATAAATAATATGATATGATCTACATAACACAACATTAAAGGCATGGAGAAAAACATATCAAATCATATTAGATTTAAACTAGATTTAAAGAACAATATCACCTGAGCATTTCGTGGCCTTCGATTTAGGCATTCCCTCAAGCTAGTATGGTCGAGCTCTCCTAGACCGAGCTGTGCTGGCCGAGCTCTCTAAGACATCTTCTTTAGCTCTCTGAGGCTGAGCTGTGGTGGCCAACCTCTCTAAGACATCTTCTTCCCTCTGAGGCCGAGCTGTGGTGGCCGAGCTCTATAAGACATCTTCTTCAGCTTTCCCGGGCCGAGCTGTGGTGGCCGAGCTCTCTAAGACATCAGCTCTCCAAGGCCGAGCTGTGCTGGCCGAGCTCTCTAAGACATCTTCTTCACTCTGAGGCCGAGTTGTGGTGACCGAGCTCTCTAAGATATCTTCTTCGCTCTGAGGTCGAGTTGTGGTGGCCGAGCTCTCTAAGATACCTTCTTCTCCACCACTTGGATTGATTTCATCGCGAATTCAAACCACGAATTTTGTCAGGCGCTTGGAAGCGACCATAAGAACTTGAATTGATCCTGACTCAGTTAGAGCTTTTGTGTTGGTTGGAGGGACACCAACACCTGCTACACCACAATGCTCATAGCTACTGTATATCTGGGCATTTCATCGAGCATCGGGTGTGCTCCAAGATATATAAATCCAGATGAATGAGGATGGACCATTGAACCTTTCCAAATTTGCAAATCTATGTTGCGAGCTCGAGATCGTCGTAGATCCGTCTTCCTGAAGCTGAGATTTGGCTCGCGATCTGGTTCATAAGCAGCAGCGGTGGTGGGCTTGGCTCGCAACGGATCTGTGGGCAAAGATGAAAGAGCGTTTGTCGAGTTGACTCGAACGACAGCAGGGAGTGGGCGCCAAATGTTCCTGTACGTCGAGATCCGACTTGCCGGAATCTCACCGTAGAATGTCAAACCAAGAGTGAACAATGGGGGTTGTTTTGGATTATGGCTTGACAGAATGTTGTATTCTGGTCCTACGTATCCCAATGGGAATCAAAGCCAAACGTAGTTCTAGGTTCAACCCTTGGCCATACGGCGATCTCAATCCCCTAATCTTGTATCCAATGAATACTAGCGAGCAAGGACTCTTCAATAGTCTCTTGGTCGAGCTAGTTTCTCTAATATGCTTAAGGGAGAGTCACCGGGATTCAGTGAAAAGTGAGTTTCTCTCTTGGGTTCTCCTCTTTTTATAATAGGATCCCCATATCTTTAAGAGATCTGGATTTATCTCCTTTTATCTCTTAAATCTTCTTTGAGATGTGATTTCCTTAATTTAAGGGATATTATCTCTTTTAACCGGATAAGGTTATGTGAGATAATATCAGGATTGATTAAGATAATATCTTAAATTGATCTCTTAACCGGATAAGGTTATTTGAGATAATATTAGGATTATTTAAGGATAATATCAATATCTCATCCCTGAATTTAAGGGATATTATCTCTTCTAACCGGATAAGATTGTTTGAGATAATATCAGAATTAATAAAGATAGTATCGATATTTTATCCTTCTCGTCTTGATTGGATCGGGTATCCAAACTCGGTGGTCGGGTTTTACTCTGGAAGTATCAGTAACTTGAAGTATGTAAGAAAACTACTACTGAGTGCAGTACGCTTATTGGAGTAGACATGGTTTGCATCTTCCAAATTACTCCTAAGTATATCCATGAAGAATTCATTTGGCACTCATCCATAGCTTAGAAGTGCGATCAATTTTTTAGATAAATATCCTCTATTTGGTTTGTAGCTGAAACATGGAGGCTTCAGATCAGTTTGCTTCTCAAACAATACAAGAAAATGTATTTTTGCCACTCGTGAATGCAGAAGGTTTTTTTTTTTTTTTTTGGTAAGCAAAATATATTGAATAAGAGTATAAGGTAGGGATGAGCGTGAGACGGGTTATGTTCGTCTCTTATCCGACCCTAAACATTGATAGGGTCAAATCCTTGGATTCGAACCCGTCTCTAGACCCGAAAGAACCCAGTCGTATGCGGGTTGGTTTAAGATCGGGTCTAAATGGGAAGTGATTGAGTTGATCCGAATTTAAATAGATTCTTTGCAAACAAAATTTCTATGAGTGAGAAAATGTTAATTTTTTTTATAAGGCAAAATATCAACAAAAGATGCTACCTAAAAGCTATCAATTGATCGAAAATTAGATGTTAGAAAATATCAACAAATAAATCCTTTTACTAGAAGCTTTATTGATGCTCATGTTACCAAAGCCACATTGTTAAAAATAAAATACTCTCGTCAAATAAGATTCTTTCAATGTCATAAAAGTCTCAAAATACTTCCTAAAGGCCACCAATTGAGTTAGTGTGAGACTGAGATGTGAGAGTAGAAGTTTAGTAATTTACTTCATACTTATTTCTTAGTGACCGTGCATGAAACGTATTCTAGGGAGGGGCAAAAGTAAATTTTTATTATATGGGACGGGTTGGGTAACCCGAAGGTCAACCCGGACCCGTTCCTAACCCGGCGCCGGGTCATAAAGTAGGACACGAGTTCGTCCCTTCTCTTCTGCGGGTCAGGGTCAAACCCGACCGAACATGACTGGTTGAGACGGGTTCTAGGGCCGGGCCGGATTGTGCACACCCCTAATATAAATGGTACTCTAACCCAAATGCAAAGAACCAAAGAAGAGCAGGACAAGATTATTACACAATCCTGACTGAAAACCAGGCCAATGATACCTAAATACAACCAAGATACGGAACCAACACATCTAACCAAACCAGCTAAAAAAGGCGAAGCAGATCCATATGTCAGCACTCTTCAATGCAGAAACCAGAAACCACAACCATTGGGGAGAACACCCCACGCACCACCTCAAAACCAATCAGCAAGAATAGCCAAGTAAACCAAACAAGTCCAAGAAGCTCCATATTTAAGCACCTATGCATTCAAGCATTAGGCAAGTTGGTTAGGAAACTTAGAATCAACATATCATTATCAATAAAAATGTTATCAATAATAATGTAAAAGTGAAATACCTTGTATCCACTACCTCCATCGAATTTATGCTTTGAATATTCAGAAGGCTCAAGTCCGTCTCAACTCTAAGATTTTCAATTTCGAAAAACTAAAACTAAAGGTTAGTTATGGAGTAAAAAGTGCACAGCGTGACAGTATAATTAAATAAATATAGATCAAGAAATAGTACAGCAATTGGTTTAATGCACAACAACAAGCATCACACACTAAAAACATACAAGGAAATAACTAGTAACATTTGACTTGCCTGCCATGTGTTGATTCAAATTAACTAGGCATAAAATGCAGCTTTCATGCACAATATTTACGAATTCATATGCAGATAAAAAAACAATTATGAAAGCTTTAGTTGAAATAAATTTAGATATATTCACATTGTTAGTTGAATGTGTCTAAATTAAATCCTCAGACAATCGAAATTCATTTTCAAAGAATGTGTAATCTGGTATTAGAGCAGTGTATCCCGTGTAACATTGAATTTCTTTTATGCATAGATCTTAGTTGTTAAAATAATAAACTTGATTGCCCAGAATGTATATGGAAGTCTCAAGTAATAGTTAACAGGATCTAGCCTGACAAGAAGGAACCTGCAGCTCATCTAAATCCCTTGACAATATATTTTAATGCTAACAACTCTTTATTTGCAATAACAAAGAGGAAAGAAAGAGAAAGACTCTTTGATCCCCAAAACGTTGCCCTTTGGCAATACTTTCTAAATTCCTAACATTTGTGTCGCTAGTTCCCATTTTGAAGTTTAATAGGGAGGGTTAAAAATATGTTTTTCCACACCATCGAAATAAAAAAGAAGCTGCTTCTAATTAATGATTGATCATAGTGTTCAATGTTTCCACTGATGAAAACAAACAAGATTATATGGATAACAACTCATGTATGATATAATCTGTAATCATTCTACAATGGAGAATAACTACCAGGAATAGACATCAGAGATTTCCGGCTATGAACAATCCGAGAATCCGAAGAACAATATCGCTACGTTTCACAAACAATCTCAATCAATAATAGTCTCTTTTATTGAAGAACACTCTCAACATAGATTAATGTTACAGAATAGCCTTTCTTCCCTATACACAAATATTCTATTTATATCAATTCTCCCCACTCCAAAATGGGAAGTTATTTCGACATTCCTACCCACCGCCAGTTACATGAGATCATAGGTCAGTTATTTTGTTCCCACGTAATCATATTTCCCCCACTACTTTTTCCTAACAGTACACAAGCCCCCAAGCTCTAAGCTTCAAAGAGGCGAAAGAGCTTTAAGAGATGTCTCCAAAGGAACAGGACTCTTACTGAGCTGAGCAATAAATGTCTTCAGGCAAATCCGAGATTTTTCCAAACTGATTTGCCGATGTCTTCAAAGAAACGTTTGGTGTGCCTCGTTAAAACCTTCCCGGGCAAAAACCTTTTTAGGAGAAAAGCCCGGGGTAGGAAAAAGAGTACACATGCGAAAGGACTTTGATAGACATCTTCTAGAAAATCGAGCTTTCTCTGAGCTGATTTAATGCTTGTTTTAACTCTTCTTCTTTGTCTTCCTCCTATTAAACCGAGCTTTCTTCTTCTTGCTTCTGTTTCTTCTCCTTTTTTTCGTCTTACTCTTAGTAAACCGAGCTTTCTTCTTCTTGCTTGTGCATCTTGCTTCATTTCTTCTTCTTTTTTATTTATATATACCTGTTCAAATACAACTTCAACTAGAACAACAACAAAACATCATCATGGATATAAATAGAGTTATCAACCATGCTAACATATGATATAAACTCCAAGACATATCAATGTGCTACCATCAAAAATATAAAATAAACTTTAACTTCACCCTTAACCGATATTCCCATATTTGTGTCAAAACACAATGCTCTGATCTCGTCTAAATGTAATAACCTCGATAATATTCCACAAACTGGGATATTCACTTCCGAATATAGCACACCTACTTCGTTCAACCGAGAACTTTGCAGTTCATTTTTGTGCTAACTTAAACAATAAGTCAAAAATGTTTTTTAGTCATTCATCCTCCACTGGACAGTACCACACTCTCACCACCAGCATCATCGAGAATTAACTCGTCTTTAAGGGCTTATGTTAATTTTTATCCGAGAATCTTGCTCGTCTTTAAGGACTTTGAATTGTCTTTTACCCGAAGTCATGCTAGTTTTTAAGGACACGAGTTGCCTTTTACCCGAAGTTATGCTCGTTTTTAAGGACTTGAATTGTCTTTTACCCGAAGTCATGCTCTTTTTTAAGGCTTGAGTTGCCTTTTGCCAGAAGTCATGCTCGTTTTTAAGGGCTTTAATTATGTCTTTTATCCGAGATCTTGTTTGTCTTTAAGGACTTTGAGTACCTTTTACCGAGATCATTCTCGTTTTAAGGACTTTGAGTGTCTTTTATCCGAGAATCTTACTCGTCTTCAAAGACTTGATATAATCATCATCCGAAAAGGAAACAAAGTTGGCACATGCTTGCACCACCTTTCAGTAATATTTCATATAAAAAATCTAAGAGTAATAAAGGATGAAAGATAGCAATGAGCAAGAGAACGTGTATCTAGATCTCTTTCGTCGTGGACTCGTGGCTGTTTGCTATGGCTATGGCGTTTTGGTTCACTCGGCAAACCTGCTAGACAGCACCTTGATATTTGGTATCCCACTCCTCTTTAAGCCATGCATGCCACGAACACTTGCACCAGGAGGCCGAGTTGACTCGGTACTAACTCTAGATATTTTAATTACAAGAGCTCTATCATCTTGCTACAAGAATAAAACACTCAGGACACAATAAAAGATGAAACTAGCAATGAGCAAAAGAAAAAGCTAGGATTGTGCGGCCCCCATGAATTTCTCCTCGTCACAGACTTCATAGTGACCTTAGTTGCATGGTATGCGTGTAAGTATGTAACTAAACTAAGCAATCATTTTCAGCAGTAGTTATAACTCATCAATGGGCAAAGCATTGGGCGCTACTATAAACAAATTATTACATATATATATATATATATATATATATATATATATATATATATATATATATATATATATTGTTGCAGAAACAAATATAGCAAAGTGGTTACATCAGAAAAATAGGAATCATGATTATATCCTAAATGCAACACCTTTGAATATTTATTTAAAGATAATGTCTTATCTTTATAACCGTATATGCCACGTTTGGAGGAATCCAATTTAGTTGGAACATCCTTGTGGTCCCTTGAAAAAGATATATCCTTCCGTTGTAACTTATGCCTTTCATTCCTATCATTCCTCACCACCATCATCCACTCTCCATTCCACTCTTCCTAAAAATCCTCCCTAAGATGCGTATTTTCTCCAATCAGTATCCTCAGCCATAACTCCTTTTTCAATCTTCTGCATGCCAACATCAAATGTAAGCAAGTGTCAAAATATAATCAAAATAAATTAGAGTCACTTAGACGGTTGGTTGTTAGTGGTCTTGGGCAAGGAAGTCATTAGCTTTTTTGGCTTTGCTGTGTGCCCTCTCCTCATGATATTCTCTACGCTTTGGTTGCAGTTTTTTAACAGTCATCCGTTTCCGATCAAAATCTGTTGGGACTATAGCTTTTGATCCCACACTGCTTTCTATTGTCATATATGTTGTGCACGCCATGAAAATGATAGGGTAATGGTCAGGCTTTGATTTCAAGGACAAAGCGGCCACCTAAGAAAGTGCAGAGATGAGAAGTTGAGTAATATTTTCCCTGTACTTTTCATTTATCAGCTTAATATTTAAGAACAAATTACAAGGCAATCATTGGCCATCGGCAAAAGTAGGAAAACAGCTCCTATGCGTCATAACAGAAATAGTTAAAAGGAATATTCTAACGAAAATTATAACAAACTATGACTCATCATAAATATGCTACTGGAACCTTCTAGAATTAATGCTCAAATG
Organism: Sophora flavescens; assembly: GCA_030762895.1. Lineage (NCBI taxonomy): Eukaryota > Viridiplantae > Streptophyta > Magnoliopsida > Fabales > Fabaceae > Sophora > Sophora flavescens. The sequence goes on along the minus strand of CM061069.1, from coordinate 107,689,810 downwards.
TAGTCTTGTAAATGTGTGGGTTTCTTGGTGATGCGCTTGGGTCGAGTGGTTTGGGCCAAGTTGCTATCATTGCCTTCCTCTAGGAGAACCACCTTGTCCTCAAGGTGATAAACAGAGCAAAGTTGATCCCAGTTCTCCCATGAAATGTCCTCCGGGGGAAGTCCTAACCATTGGACCAAAACCATTCGGGTTGGAGTGGAAGTAGAGGTGTCCAGCTTCGTTTCAATGATTGACATAGGTTCAATCCAAGGATGGTTGTCGTAGGCTGAAGGAGGAAGCGGGTCACCATTAGGAATTAGAGGACCATGATGCTATTTCAGGATTGAGCAGTGAAAAACCGGGTGGATCTTGGAGTTGGATGGAAGTTCCAAGCGGTATGCAACCTCACCAATACGTTCGAAAATTTTGTATGGGCCATAAAACCTCTTGTTTAGTTTGCTGTAGGGGGCGCCTGTGACGGAAGTTTGCCGATAAGGGCGGAGGCGGGCATACATATAACCAATCATTATATGTTGTAAGAAACTTGTATGCGCTTGTGGTTTGCCACAGTTTTCATCAGTGATTGAGCTTTGGTCAACTTCCTTTTGAGAGTATCCAACATGTCTTGACGAGATGAGAGTAATGAGTCTACCGCCTCGACCTGAGAAGAGCCAAGCAAGTAATGTGGAATTGTTTTTTTGGGGGGGGAGGCTTGCCATATATAATTTGAAAAGGGGAGAGACCAGTAGAAGAGTGAACCGCAGTATTATAGGACCATTCAGCAAGTGAGATAAACTTAGCCCACAGGGAAGGCTTACTATGGACAAAGGATCGTAGATATTGTTCTAACACCCAATTAAGAACCTCCGTCTGGCCATCAGTTTCCGGATGATAAGAGGTACTCATGCGGAGTTTAGTGCCACAAAGTTTGAACAGTTCCCTCCAAAATTTACTGATAAAAATGGGGTCTCGGTCTAAAACCAAGCTTCTAGGGAAACCGTGATGTTTGCAAACCAAGTCAAAGAACAGAAGGCCAACTTTGAAGGCAGTGAAATGAGTAGGTAGGACTCCAAAGTGAGCTCCCTTGGATAATCTGTCCACGACAACCAGAATCACTGTGTTCCCCTGGGAAAGTGGCAGCCCGGTGATAAAGTCCAAAGAGAGGTCCTCCCAAATAGCAGAAGGGATTGGCAATGGTTGGAGAAGACCAGTTGGGAGTTTGGTTTCATATTTGGTTTGTAGGCAAGGGACACATTGGGCAACAAAGGTTTTTACATCCTCACGCATTCCCTGTCAGAAAAAATTTTCTTGTAGCCGATAAAGGGTTTTGGATACACCCATGTGGCCCCCCAAGGGAGTTTTGTGGAATTCTTCGAGTAAGACAGTGGTGAATGGGGTAGTAGGATGCAGCCAAATTTTCCCTTTATACAATATCATGCCTTGATGGATCTTGTAGTCAACATAATTGGTTGGGTTCTGCTGTATTTCACTGAGCAGTGACGTAAATTCAGGAAACATAAGGAGAGACTGGCGCAACTGCTCTAGAAAATGGAAGTTGGGCATGGATAAAATGAGTAGTTTCCCGTCATCCAGATCTGCCCGTGATAGGGCATCGGCCACAATATTGTGCTTCCCCGTTTTGTATTGTATTGAGTAATCATAACCCAAGAGTTTTGATAGGTACACCTGCTGCTCTAGGGTTTGCACCACCTGATGCATTAAGTCCTTGAGGCTCTTATGGTTTGTAAAGATCACAAACTGATGGCCCAAGAGGTATTGGCGCCATTTCTTAACTGCGGTGGTGATGGCATGGAGCTCGCAGACATAAGTGGAAGCCTTCAACAATTTCGGACAGAATGGTTTACTGAAGAAGGCGATCGGGTGGTTGTTCTGGAGTACCACTGCTCCCATAGCTGAACCAGATGCATCAGTTTTGAGAATAAAAGGGCATAGTGAAATCAGGGAGTGCCAGCACTGGGGCTTTTGTCATAGAATCCTTTAGGTTTTAGAATGCCAACTGTGCTTCTGGGTTCCACTGGAAACTGTCTTTCCTTAGCAGGGTTGTAAGTGGGGCAGCAATGGTGGCGTAACCACGAATAAATTTTCTATAAAATCCCGTCAAACCGAGGAATCCCCTAAGTGCCTTGACATTTTTAGGAATGGGCCATTCGAGCATTGCACGAATCTTTGAGGGCTCTGGTTCCACTCCCTTGCTGGAAACAATATGTCCCAGGTATTCCAGATGTCTCTTCCCCAAAAGGCATTTGGATTCCTTCAGGAAAAATTGCCCTGCCAACAGTTTCACAAACACTTGTTCCAAGTGGTCAATATGCTCCATTAATGTATTACTGTAAATTAATATATCGTCAAAGAATACAGCTACAAATTTGCCAAGGAATGAGCTAAACAAATCATTCATGGTGGCTTGAAATGTAGATGGAGCATTGCAAAGACCAAAAGGCATTGCCTTATACTCATAGTGTCCCTGATGAGTTCGGAAAGCAGTTTTAGGAATGTCGGTTTCACTAATACGAATTTGATGAAATCCTTACCTTAAGTCCAGTTTGGAGAACCAGGAAGCTCCTCCCAATTCGTCAAGGAGCTCATCGATCGTGGGCATGGGGAAGCAATCCTTGACTGTAATGGCTTGAGGGCCCTGTAGTCTACACTGAAACGCCAGGAGCCGTCCTTCTTCTTGACCAAGAGGACTGGTGAAGAAAAGGGACTCCTGCTCGGTTGAATCAAACCAGAACACAACATCTCTGCAACCTGGGTCTCGATCTCACATTTTTTAAAATAGAGGTATCGGTATGGGCGGACTGTGATGGGTTTAGAGTTAGGGAGGAGGTGGATTTGGTGGTTGGTGGGGCGGTCCAGTGGGAGTTGAGTAGGGTATTGGAACAGGGGCGGTAGCGATGGAATAGGGTCGATTTCTGGGATGGGGTGAGGTGGGATTGAGTCGGGTTGTGAGGGAGGTTGGTTGAGGGTTGGACCAGGTATGATTTGGATATGGAAGAAAGCAGAGGCGGAGCGGGTCTAGAGCAAGCATTTGACTTGCTGGACTGAAATGTCTATGGGCTTAAAGGGAGCATCAGCCCGAAGCTCAATGAGGATGCCATCTCTTTTGAATTGCATGGTAAGCTTTTCATAGTCGGTCATGATGGGCCCAAGCCCTTTTAGCCACTGAATCCCCAAAATGACGTCGGCCCCACTGATAGGTAGCACGTGGAGGTCAACGTCAAATGAGTGGCCTTGGATCAGAATTGAGACGCGTGGGCACAAGTGGCGGCATTGAGTAAAGTACCATTGCCCACCATGACCTTCAAGGGCTTAGTTGGTGTTGTGGGGATGCCCAGAAATTTGACCACTCTGTCTTGCACAAAGTTGTGCGTACTGTCGCTGTCCACCAGGATTGTGAGCTGGTGTTTTGCGATGTGACCAAGGATCCGAAGGGTTTCGGGTGCGGGGTAACCGGATAAGGCATTCAGGCTGATTTGGGTGTCGATGGGGTCGTCCGTGGGTTCAATTGGGATGGTGTCTCCGAGATCCAAAACAGAGGAGTCAGGGGAGGGTGTGGTCTCCTTGTCGGCGACGATCAAGAAGAAGCGCCCCTTGCATTTATGGGTGGAGCTCCACTTGTCATCGCAGTTATAGCAGAGGTCCTTCTGTCTGCGTGCGGCTATTTCGTCAGGGGAGATGCGCTTGAACTGGGTTTTCGGTGGGGAAGGGAGTAAAGGTGTTTGGGAAGTGGGGGGTTTGAGTGGGTAGTGCGGTGTGGGGAGAATGAAGGGGGTCCAGAGCCCTTGCCGCGGATGCCACGGCGGCGATCCTCGAGCTTGTCTTCTTGCAGTTTGGCCAGGGGGCGGCTTGGGGTAGTGATATGGGTTGCAGCGCCTGGACTTCGCGTCGGATCTCCGGTGACAAGCCGGAGATGAAGCAACTGAGGATAAATGATGGTGGAAGATCAACAATACGATTAGCAAGTCTTTCGAACTCAGTGAGGTACTCATTGACAGAGCCTCTCTGGGTCAGTTTGAAGAGCGCCCCCTAAGGGTCTTCATAGAAGGAAGGGGCAAAACGAGTCTCGAATGCTTGCAACAACCCTTGCCAAGAGGTGATAAGGCCATTCTGAAACATCCATTGGTACCAACTATGTGCCGGACCGTCCATGTAGAAGGATGCCACGGTGATGTGTTCTTCTTCGGGGGTGCCTTGGTAGTCGAAGAACTGTGAGATTTTGAAAATCCATCCCATGGCGTCTTCGCCATCGAAGCGAGGGACTTCTAGTTTCATAAGGGGCTTGTTGGTGTTGTGGGGTGGTGGAGGGGGTGGCAGTGGCGGTGGCGGGTGTGTGTCTATGGTAGCTAGGCGTTCTAAGATGGAATCTATTTTGAGGGAAAGCTCATGTTGGTTGTTGGTGAGGATGGTTTGGTTTTGGGTAAGGCGGATGATGGCTTCTTCGAGGCGGTCGTTGGAGGATGAGGAGGAGGTGGGTCTGGTCATGGTGGCGGCAGGTCGGACCAATTGATAGGGTAAGGGTTGGGCTTTGATTTCAAGGACAAAGCGGCCTCCTAAGAAAGTGCAGAGATGAGAAGTTCTGAGTAATATTTTCCCTGTACTTTTCATTTATCAGCTCAATATTTAAGAAGAAATTACAAGGCAATCATTGGCCATCCGCAAAAGTAGGAAAACAGATCCTATGCGTCATAACAGAAACAGCTAAAAGGAATATTCTAACGGAAATTATAACAAAATATGACTCATCATAAATGTGCTACTGGAACCTTATAGAATTAGTGCTCAAATGTAGTCTTGTAAATGTGTGGGTTTCCTGGTGATGTGCTTGGGTCGAGTGGTTTCGGCCAAGTTGCTATCAGAAAAGGATCAAGTGAGTCCATGCTATGAATAAAGCATAATATAAAATCACCCCATGAAAATCATTATTTAAAAATAGATAAAAATTAGAATTGAGAAAGAGCAACTATTTCTTCCCTTAATTAGTTGCTTCATGACCAGAGAAAACTTGCAGTCACCATTTGGGGTGTTGGGTGGCCAAGGAGAACAATATAGTCCCTCCACTGATATTTTCGAAAACTGAATGTCAGCGCTGAAACTTTGAACTTTGAATCTCTCATATTGATCGTACGTAGTTGAATGTTCGGCCCCACGGTGGGCGCTAAATGTTCTTACAAATTTTCGGCAATGAACAATCCAAAAATCCGAAGAACAATATCGCTATGTTTCACAAACAATCTCAATCAAGAATAGTCTCTATCATGCCCAACTTGCTAATGAGATGCTCGAAACTTGGTCTTGCTAGACTTTTGGTGAGGATGTCAGATAATTCCCAAGTCCAATTTTTCTTTTATGAAGTGGCGGTCAATCTCAGCATGCTTTGTTCTGTCATGCTGGACGAGGTTATGGGCTATCCTTATTGCGGCCTTGCTATCACAGTACAACTTCAACGAGAGTTCTACTATCATCTTGAGTTCCCCTAGGATTCTATAAATCCACATACCTTCACAAATACCTTGGGTCATAGCTCTAAATTCAGCTTCTGCACTACTTCTGACAACCACCCCTTGTTTCTTGCTTCTCCAAGTTATAAATTCCCCCATACATAGGTGCAATAACCTGAGGTAGATTTCCTGTCTGTAATTGACCCTGCCCAACCTGCATCAATAAAAATAGCCACATTCCTCTCGCTTTTTTTTTTTTTCTTTTAAAAAATAGGCCTTTCCCAAGGGTAGATTTTAAATACCTTAATTTTCCAACTAGCCTCTAGTATCTTCCCGTATCAAGAGGAACATTGCCTTTTTCCCAAAGCTTTGCATCTGGGTCCATGAGAATATCAGCCGGTCTACAACCCACTTGTTCCTGTTTCCTAATTCCATTTCTATTTTATTTTATTTTATTTTATTATATCAATCACTAATCTGTTTATGATTGTAAGACTTTTTCTTTGGTTTGTTTGGATATGTGCTTTGCTGACGGGTTTGGTTTATGGGGGGCTAAATAATATAGTTCTGTGATGGGGTATTTTAACATGATATGAGTTTAATTTGGGCGTTCAAAGTTTTGAGGATGACGGATGGCCTGGTCTTAGCTTCATAGTTTTTCTTTTTCGGCACTTAACAGAGTGCTTTTGGTTTTGGCTAATCCTGTAAGGTAGCAGTGTTTTTCTGTTTATTCATTTTGGTCTGGAAATGTCCTTTTGCTAAGGATTTGAGTGGCTGGTGCTATTTGATTTCCATTTGCTCGCTGCACTGCTATGACTTTTGGTGCAGGTATCATCCAGCAAGAGTTTGCCATTAATTTTTTAAAGTCTCAGTCATTCTCTTTTCTTCGATCCTGTTCACAGCATCATAAAAATAGCTTCATATATCAAATATTTGATATGTAATACACACAAATAGCCAAGGGGAATTAATGAACGTTGTTAATTATTATGTACATCAAGTAATATGTTAATTAGATTTGATAGGTATGGTCAAGAAAATAGTTGATAGTTTTTATAAGAAGGAATTAGGGCCGGCGCAAATTAATTTGAGGCCTAAAGCGAAATTTGATATAAGGCATTTTTGAAAACTATAATAATTTTATTAAAAAAAAATATATTTTATATTTAAATTTATCTTTATTATAAATTATTATGATTGATGTAAATTTTTGTTGTTACATACAATAATATGTAAAATTTCCTATAATTTACTGTTTAAGATTTTAAATTATTATTTTTGTCAACCTTAAATAAAAAAAAAATTGAAGGTCTAAATTTGAACCTAAATAACAAAAAATATTTAGAGACCTAAAATCCTAACTTTATTTACCTTAAGTTAGGGCCGGCCATACGAATAGGTTCTTGAGAAGAATGAAAGTAGATAAAAGTTGATACAAGGGAGACGTGGTATTATCTAGATTGATTACAATATAGGTGCTTGATGCCTATAAACAGGCTTGCATTACCGCCTCACAATGGCGGTGAAAGATTTTTCTACACTCTTCCATATTATTATTCTTGATTTAATTCTTATAGTATTACATAGTTATAGAAAATAGAATCATGCACTAAATAGAACTTTAGCTACACACAGACTTGCAAGTTTCAAGGTATTTCTAGAAAATTGTATCAATATCAACCAGACTATATTCTCATTTTAGGTGAACAAATTATATTAATATAATTTCAATGAGCATTAAGTTTTCTAATTGTACGTACTTAAAGGATTGTTCTCAACTTAATTGTGTGATTTTTGGATTTGGTCTTGGAAAGTTATCATTTTGCTTCCAACAAGTGTATGTATCAATCTTGAATATACTAAATTCAATTTGTAAACTAGTCTAAAGTCAGTGAGAAGGAAATTGTTTCATCAAGCTATAAATGCTTTAATGGATGCCACATCAATTAGGGTTGGGCTATGGTGCACCACACACATTTTACACCAACCACTATATCACCCATGTGGTAAATTTTGGACCAATCAAATTGTCACATAGGTTGGTCAAAATTTCAAACTTTCTAGTTGTATTATACTGTAGTCAAACTATATGAATACAATATATTGTAGTATAATATATGTACTTTTTGTATTTACAAATTTAACTTATATTAAAATAATGTTTTTTGATTAAAAAACTGATTATATTGCAAAATATTATTGACAACGAATATTATTTTAATTCATATTAAAATATTATTTTACAATATAATCAGTTTTTTTAATCAAAAAATATTATTTTAATATGGATTAAATTTGCGAATACAAATAGTACATATACTGTTCCGTCCAAATATCTCAAATGGGAGATACTCAGCCGGAGAAAGTCTAATGGAGTTGTTTTGGAATTTGCTTAACAGAATGTGAATTCTGCTCCTACGTATCCAAATGGGAATCAAAGCAAACGTAGTTCTAAGTGAGGGGGTTGAACCCCTATTTATAGATATTTTCAGTGCAACCGTTCGAGTAAGACGGTTACTGAGATCCTATTTGTCAGGATCGGATGGTTATTGCAGTTAGACATTGATATGGATAAGGCTCCGAGTTATACGGAGAGATATTTGGACCAGCGAGATATTCGGCCCGATCGATTCTTGCATGGATGGCTCGGAGAGCATGATATCTTCATTCGTGGTCGGGTGTGGAATAGAGCTGAGTAGTTATCCTCGGGTGTCGAGTGTATCAACAGGTCTTCGGCTCCATGGGAGTTCGGTTCACGGCCCACTTGAGCTCGGCCGTGTTGACAATCCTCGGCCTTATATCTTCGGCCAGTACACAAGTCCCCCCGAGCTCCGAGCTTAAATGAGCGAAAGAGCTGATAAGTATGAAACCGAGCTTATTCTTCGGCCACCCAGACTTCCGCATTCCCAGCTGTCATTTCAATCAAATCTTTCCTCTTTGTCAGAGAAAGCAATCATTCCCCCTAATACTTCTGCGGCATGCTTTAGGTAAGAAACCCTAGAGGGCCGTTGATCGTGTCATCAACCGCAGCTACAAATATCCCCTCCGACTCGAACTCCCTTCTACCTTGCTTATCCTCCTTCGCCCTTCACCTTCGTCTTCCAAGTTTCCGCCATCACTCTTCTGCCTGTCATTCTTCAGGTACGCCCAGTCTCCTTCTTTCCCTCATGCTTCTAAGTTTAATTTCTGCTTACCAGATATGAGTTCGTCCATGTCCTCTGAGTCAAATACCTCTCCTCTAATTGAGCGCGAGGTTTCCCCCATTGGGGGTTCTCCCTCCACCTCTTCGATTCCTTCACAGGAATTGAACATCGAAGAAGGGGAGGCGTCCTCCTCCGGGTCGTCTTCCCCTGGGTCTGATTCCTCTGGGTCTGACTCTAAGTCCGGCTCTCCCACTCCCCAAGTTTCCAAACCCGCCACTCGCAAACAACGCCTAAGGGTTCCAAAAGACCCTGTTCCCGATATTACCCTTCCTGGGTATACCTGGGTTAAAGGCGAGGTTGGGACATTTTTTTTCTGACTTTCGGACTTCAGACTCAATTGCTCAACTTCGGTCTCAAATTAATATCTCGGCGTCCGGAGACGAGTCCGAGTTTATTTGTTCTCCATGCTCGGGTACCGAGTGTGTCTTTCTCAGGGCTCGTCCTTCCGAGCCCCCCTTTACATACATGTACAAAACACTATTTGATAAGCTGCACGTGTCTCTCCCTTTTACCGAGTTTGAGTGTGACGTTCTGAGAACCATGAACGTCGCCCCTACTCAGCTCCATCCCAACAGTTGGGCTTTTATGAAAGCCTTTCAAATCCTGTGTAAATACCTCGGGATGGAGCCCACCACTCCAAAATTTTTGTATTTTTATCAAACAAGGTTTGGTGAGAAAATGGGATGGATTTCCCTTAATGGGCTGAACCGGAGAGGACTGCTTAGTCTATACACATCGTCGTATAAAGATTTCAAAGTCGGCTTCTTCCGAGTTCGCCCCTCGGGCTCTCACTCCTCCCACTTTTTTGACGAAAATAAATACGCCAAGTTTCCTTTATACTGGCAATCCTCCCCCACAAAATTCGTTGGCTTTGAGTACTAATCCCTTCCGGCCGAGGATAGGCGGGATATAGACATACTAGAAAAACTTCCCCGGCCCCTCCATTGTGGACGTCTTCTGAAACTCCCCTTCTCATCTACTCCGAGAACTGACCTGAAAAGTAAGTGCTCGGCTTTTTAGCTTTTGAATCTTTTCTGTATGTGTTGCTGTACTAACAACTCTTTCTTTTTGGCAGTCATTATGGGGAAATTCGACTTCTCCAAGCTTTTAAAGGCTGCTGCAAAGGAGGGTCAGGGTCCCTCCTCAACTGAGAAGAAGAAGAAAAGACCTCCTCCCACCAAGGCCTCTGCGAAGGGGGCTTCATCATCCGCCCCTCAAAAAAGAAAGAGGGTAGAGGTTGTAGTTGACACCGAAGATTCTCCCCCTCCTCGCCCAAGTCCCCCACACCCTACTACTCAGGAGACAGGAACCGCGGGGCGAGAAGAACAAAACCCTCCTTCTACCGAGGTGAAGTGGTACAACACTTCCCTAAAAGCAGGGACCTCGTCTCTTTGGGGCGAAGACTTCAACCCCTTTCCTTCTTTCGACTCGAACTTCCTGAAGCCTGCTGATCTCCGGCTAATGAAGCAACAAAGGGCTCAGTCTAGCATGGAGGCTCTATCAACCTACTGCATCCGAGCTGCTGCCTTGGCCCGCTTTTGCAACCGAGATTTAGTGGATGCTGAGAGGAAGTCTCGGTAACTGGAAACCGAACTGGCTTCTATTGAGAAGCTGAAGGGGGATTTTACCCGGACCTCCACGGAGCGTGACGAGCTGGCCAAGACTAATAATCTCCTAAACACTACCATCACCGAGTTGAATGGCCAGAACTCCGAGCTTAACACCAAAGCAAAATTTGCTGAGGAGAGTAAAGCTCGGGCTGAAGAAGGTAGAGCTCGGGCTGAAGAGGAGCTCAAAAAGGCTCAAGCTGAAATTGAGCAACTTAAAGCTGCCTTGGAGGCCGAGACCAAGGCCAGGATGGAGCTCCAGGAGGATGTAAAAGAGGCCACTAACTGCATTATCATCGAGCATCGGAAAGGTTTTGACAAGGCCATTGCTCAAGTTGAGGTTCTTGCCCCGGGGGTTGATCTTCCGGGAGTAGATGTTAATAAAGAGGTGCTGAACGGGGAACTTATTCCCATAATTCCCGAAGAGGAGGAGGGGGAGGTGGAAGGGGCGGGAGATTCTCCTGGGGATCATATCGAGGCCGAGGAGAGTCATAGGGACGAGTAGCTGTGTTAGCTTTTTGTCGTTTTCATCCCTTGTAACGGGCTTTTGCCCTTGTAATTTTGTTTTACATAATGAAAACTCTGTTACCATTTTGACGACTTTCTGTTCATCTTGGAGCCTCTTGTTTGGCCGAGATACCCTTTGAAGTATTTTTTATCTTCCGACGTTGTGTTCGACTTGTTTAAACAAATCCTCGGTTAAGGCCAAGGTATTCTACCGTTCGTATCAAAAACGGACGGTAGTTGTGACACGTGAAACACATGATTCACGCCTTACGCATGCAGACACGCATTATATGCTTTGGAAACCGCAATGGGTTCATGCAATTACTGCTTTTGCTTAGTTTCGAGATTCGTTTTTCCAACAAATCTTTTCCCAGCGCATATTTCTTCCTTTCCAACGCCTCTTGCCCCTTATAAATAGGGCTGCTTCGCTGCTTCACTTGTTCATTCCTCATTCTCTTCCACCAGGCAAATTCGTCTTCCTTCAATCCGAGTAGTTCTATGATAGTGTTAGAGGTTTATGCTCCCCTCTCCCAGTTAACATCCTTTTTTGAGTTTCATAGCTGCCAAAAAGGATGTAAGTGGGAGATGGGATCCAGAACTCCTTTTATGATTAATCCTCCAAGAAGGATGTTAACTGGGAGAATAGCAGCCTTCGGGCGTCGAGAAAGGGGTAGAGGTCGTCTACTCCCTGAGCACGCCGAGTACCTCATCGTCCATCTTTCGCAGGGGGAAGTGATTACTTTCCCCTTTGAGGGAAAGTCGTGGTGTCCGATTGGGGGGACTACGGGCCACCTGATCTTGCCCCTGCCCTAATTGGGGGGACAACTGGCAAGCCGCGCGGGCCTTATTTTCAATTTCAGCTCTTTATGTAAGTCGTAGTACTTTCTAGTACTCGACTCATATCTTGTTTTTACTTTAGGCATTGTACTCGGTTCTATTAAGAAATTTTAATGGCTCGGACTCGGCCTTTAGATTATAATTTTATTCTTCTTACTGCTCGCATTCTATTTTACTTAAATAACTTCTAAAGGCTCGAACTCGGCCTTCAAACTCAGACTTGGCTTTAAATAATTAAAACGGCTCGAACTCGGCCTTCGGGCTCAAACTTGGCCCTAAACAATTTAACGGCTCGTACTCGGCCTTCAGGCTCAAACTTGGCCTTAGACGTTTAATTGGCTCGAACTCGGCCTCCAGGCTCAAACTTGGCCTCAAGAAATTTAACGGCTCGTACTCGGCCTTTAGGCTCAAACTTGGCCTCAAATAATTAAACGGCTCGTACTCGGCCTTCAGGCTCAAACTTGGCCTTAGACGTTTAATCGGCTCGAACTCGGCCTCCAGGCTCAAACTTGGCCTTAAATAATTAAACGGCTCGTACTCGGCCTTCAGGCTCAAACTTGGCCTCTGACAATTTAATGGCTCGTACTCGGCCTTTAGGCTCAAACTTGGCCTCAGACAATTTAATGGCTCGTACTCGACCTTTAGGCTCAAACTTGGCCTTAAACAATTTAATGTTCGCGAAACACATACATCGGCAAATTAAGAAAACAAAACAATGTTCATAATAAATTCTTTTATTGGATAAAAAGGAAGTCTACGGTGTGCCTCGTTAAAACCTTCTCGGTCAAAACCCTTTTTGGGACAAAATACCGAGGTAGGAAAAAGAGTACATCACCTGACTATAAACATCAACTATAATAAAATTTTAAATGCGAAGCATTCCAAGTCCTCGGGATAGGCTTCCCGGACAACTCTTCTAACCTATATGCTCTGTTTCCCAAGTTTTCTACCACCCGAAATAGCCCTCCCCAGTTTGCTGCCAACTTGCCTTCCGTGTGATCCTTCCTTGCTTCTCCTTTTATTCTCAGCACCAAGTCTCCACGCAGGAAACTCCTCGGCTTCAATTTTGAATTATACCTCCTAGTTGCTCTCTGTTTGCAAGCTTCCTCCCTGATTTTAGCCTCCTCCCTGATTTCCTCTACCAAGTCAAGTTCGACCCTTAAGTTGCTTTCATTATCATTCTGCTCATGTTGCATACGTCGGAAAGACGGCTCACCAACCTCCACTGGGATCATGGCGTCTGTTCCATATGTCAGCCTGAAGGGTGTTTCCTGAGTAGTGGATTGAGGCGTGCAGTGGTAGGCCCATAGGATACTGGGCAATTCTTCTGCCCAAGCCCCTTTGGATTTTCCCACTCTCTTTTTCAATTCTCCGAGAATGACCTTGTTGGCTGCCTCGGCTTGCCCATTGGTCTGAGGATGTTCAACCGATGTGACGTGGTGTTTAACACCGAGGTTGGCATAGAATTCTTGCAATGTCTTATCTATAAACTGTCTTCTGTTGTCTGTGACGATTGCAAAGGGAATTCCGTGCCTACAGAAGAGGCTTTTCCACACAAACTTTTGTACCTTCTCGGCGGTAATTTTTGCCAAAGGCTCTGCTTCAATCCATTTTGTAAAGTAGTCCACCGCTACCAGGAGGAATTTTACCTGTCCTTTGGCTACAGGGAATGGCCCAAGTATATCCATCCCCCACACAACAAAGGACCAAGGGGAGCTTAATGTGTGAAGTTCCTCGGGTGGGGTACGATTTATATTGGAAAATCTTTGGCACTCATCACATTGTTTCGTCCATTCGATGCAATCTGCTCGGATGGTAGGCCAATAGTACCCTGCCCGGACTACTCTGGAGGCCATTGATCGGCCACCGCTGTGAAAACCGCAAATTCCTCTGTGAACCTCCTCCATAACATATTTTGAATGTGCCCTTGTTAGGCATTTTAACAAAGGTGCCGAGAATCCCCGTTTATACAATTCTCCGGAGACAATAGCAAAGTCACTTGCTCTGAGCCTGATCTTCCTGGCCTCAACGTGATCTGGGGGTAGAGTTTGAGGATAAATACTTCCATATGGGTGTCATCCACTCTCGGTCAACCGGCTCGTTGGCCATCACTTCCCCAAACGTGACACTCGGTTCGTTTAGGGTTTCTTGAATAACTGTTCTATGGTGGCCCAGCTTCTTTGTACTGGCTAATTTGGATAGCAGATCAGCCCGAGTATTTTATTCTCGGGGAATGTGCTCAATAGCGAATTTCTCAAAGCTGGAGATTAATTGGTTGACCTTACATAAATACTTGGTAAGCTGAGGCTCTTTCATTTGATATCCTCCAGATATTTGCCCTGTGACTAGCTGTGAATCACTCCGGCATCTAACAGCCTTCGCCCCCATTTCCTTTGCCAGCATTAACCCTGCTATCAAGGCTTCATATTCGGCTTGGTTGTTTGAGGTTTTGAACTCAAACTTTAGTGACTGCTCTAGGATCAGATCTCCCGGGCCTTCCAGAATCACCCCAGCTCCACTGCCCCTGACATTCGAGGATCCATCCACATACAAATTCCACCAGATATCCTCGGTTATCGGCTGCGGATTGAGCTCAGCCACGAAGTCGGAGAGACATTGAGCTTTTAGAGGACCTCTCAACTCGTATTTCAGGCCGAACTCGGATAACTCTACCGACCAAGCAATCATGCGGCCGGCCAACTCGAGCTTTTTGAGAATCTGCTTAATCGGGTGATCGGTTTTGACAATCACCTGGTGACTTTGGAAATACGGACGCAACCTCCGAGCTGCGGTTACTAGGGCCAAAACCAACTTTTCTATGACTTGGTACCGGGTTTCAGCATCATGAAGGACCCTGCTGATGAAGTACACCGACATTTGAACTTTCTCTACTTCTTGTACAATGACTGCACTGATGGCATGCTCGGTGGCTGACAGGTATAAGTACAACTCTTTGCCAGGGATGGGTCGAGTTAATATCGGTGGTGCGGACAAAAAGGCCTTAAAGTCGATGAAGGCCTTCTCACATTCCTCGGTCCATGTGAAGGTTTGAGGCATCTTCAGTAATCTAAAGAAAGGCCGAGCTTTCTCTGCAGATCTGGGTAGGAACCGAGTTAATGATGCCAGCCGTCCTGCAAGTCTTTTCACTTCTTTAATATTTTGTGGGCTTCGCATCTCAATCACAGCCCAGCATTTATCAGGATTGGCCTCGATTCCCCGGTGTGTCAACATGAAGCCGAGGAATTTCCCACCCTGGACACCGAAAACACACTTCTCCGGATTCAACCTCATATTATACTTTCTCAGCTGCTGAAAAATTTCCTCCAGATCTTTTGGGTGGCTGTTGGGGTCATCAGATTTTACGACCATGTCATCCACATAAACCTCCATAGTCCTTCCGATCTGTTTTTCGAACACCCTGTCCATGAGCCTTTGGTATGTAGCTCCAGCATTTTTCAGTACAAACGGCATTACCCGGTAACAGTAATTCGAGCCTTCAGTTATGAAAGCTGTTTTCTCCTCATCTGGGGGATACATTCGGATTTGATTGTACCCCGAGTATGCATCCAAGAAACTCAAAATTCTGTATCCGGAGGCTCCATCCACCAGTCTATCAATACTCGGCAAAGGATAGGAATCCTTTGGGCAAGCTTTATTCAAATCTGTGTAATCGGTGCACATGCGCCACTTGCCATTTACTTTTTTGACCAGAACAACGTTGGCCAGCCAGGTAGTGTATTCTACTTCTCGAATAAAGTTGGCCTTGACCAACTTCGCTGTTTCCTCTTCCACAACCTTTCTCCTTTCCTCCCCAAGTCTCCTTTTCCTTTGGGCTACTGGTTTCGCCTCGGGACAAATTGTCAGTTTGTGGCACAAGAAGTCGGGATCAATTCCCGGCATGTCTGACGTGGTCCAGGCGAATAAGTCAGCATTGTTGCGAAGCACTTCCTTTATTTTCTTTTTTAAATTCGGCTCAAGTTGACCGCCGAGGTTGGTGCACTGATCGGGCTGTGAACCGAGCTGGAACCTTTCTAACTCCTCAATGGGTTGTGGTCGTTGTTCCTGCATGTCCAGTCTCGGGTCCAGTTCAACAGTGTTAATAGAATTCACAGACTTGTCCTTTCCCCTCTCTAGTGTTTCTGCTGGTATAGGTTTGAGTTTGCTTACTCGCAAACTATCAGCATAGCACTGTCTGTCCATTTTCTGATCAGCTCGGACAGCAACTAAGTCTCCCGAGTTGGAAGGGGATTTCATTGTGAGGTGGGGAGTAGAGACCACAGCTCCTAACTCGTTCAAAGATGGTCTTCCGATCAGGATATTGTACGATGTTAGTGCATTAACCAACACGTACCTGACCATGATAGTCTTGGATGCTTTGCCATCCCCAAAAGTAGTCAGGAGGTCAATGTATCCTCGTGTATCCACTTGTTCCCTTGCAAAGCCGACGAGCTTACTGTCGTATGGCTGAATAGATTTCTCTGGGATCCCGAGCTTCTGAAATGTTGAATAATATAAGATATCCGCCGAGCTCCCCTGGTCGACAAGAGTTCTTTTGACCGAGAAATTAGCCAACTGCACTGTGACTACCATAGGGTCATCTTGATTAGGATCCACCCCCACAAAGTCTTCGTCAGAAAAGATAATAGGTGGGGAAATCCTCGGGGGTTTGCCGGATACCGAGTTGACAGCCCGAATAGCCCGCAGGTGCTTTCTCCGAGCCGAACTTGTTGTGCCTCCCCCTGGAAATCCACCTGAAATAGTGTTTATCACACCGCGGACCACATTATCCTCCTCTCGCCTTTCATTCTGGCCCTCTCTGGTCTCTGTTCTTTCATTATTTTGTCAACCGTCGCCCCTTCTCGGGCTTTGGTCACCTCCTCTCCTTCTACTTCTACCACGCCCCTCGCCATTGTTATGGTTTCTCTGAACAAAATTATTGAGATGGCCAGCTTGCACCAACTCTTCAATCTTATCTCGCAGGACCCAGCACTCCTCGGTGGTATGCCCGTAATTACGATGGTACCGACAATGTTTCTGTCGATCAGCATTCTGGGGCGTGTGGCCACGGTTGAGGAGCTGCAAAAGTTCCGCGTTGTATGCTTCCTCAAACACCCGAGCTTGGTTTGTGTTGAGGGGAGTATAGTGCTCATACTTCGGTCCCCTATGCAAATGCTCGGATGGGCCTTTGAATTTCGGCTTATCACCTCCAGCCCTCCTCTTTTCTCTCCCTTCTCGTTTGTCAGCATCATCAGTTCTCTCCCTTTTCTTGGACTCCTCAACCTCCTCCATATTAATGAATCACGCAACTTTTCTCCTCAACTCATCCATACTGGTTGGTGGCTTCCGAGCTAAGTGTCTGGCGAAAGGGCCAGGCCTTAACCCGGTCAAGATGGTGTGTAGTGCAACATCGGCACTGAGATTCCGGATGAGGACGGTCTCCTTGCTGAATCTGGCCATGAAATCACGCAGGGACTCATTCTTTTCTTGCCTAAAGTTTACCAACGAGGCCGAGGTTTTTTGATGAGTCCGGCTCGTGGCAAACTGAGAATTGAACTTAGTCATCAATGTGTCAAAGGAGTCAACTGACGCTGGCGGTAGCTGGGTGTACCAGGTCAACGCAGCATCCTTCAGAGTAGTTGGAAAGACTTTACACATGACAGCATCATCGTCGGTAAAGAGGTACATCTGAGTAGTGAAAGCATCTAAGTGACGCTCCGGATCCGAGGTGCCATCATACCTGTCAATGTTTATGGGTTTGTAGTTGGATGGAAGAGGAACCTCCATGATGGCATCGGTGAAGGGATGCCTAGGCCTCCGCACGCCGGCTTTTCATTAGGCTTATTTGCTGGAAGTGAAAGTTCAGGGGCCTGCCTAGGAAATTCCTCCTCGTCTACTCGGTCCATATGATGAGAAGCCCGGAGTTGTGGGCCTCCTTCTCTGCGAGTGTTTCTGGATCCTTCATTCTCAGCTGTCCGACGCTTTCTCTCAGGAGGAGAAGAGGCAGACCTTTCTCTGCTTTGTCCTTGTTCGCGACGGCTGTTCTGCCGCCGAATCTCCTCATTCTCCCTTCTTAGCATGGCAATCTGCGCGAGAAGTTCTTGGATAATGGGGTTGTCGGTTGTCATAGCCGGGTTTATGGACCGTTCCCCATTATCTCCGTTGTTAGCATTCCCTGGCTCCTTTCTCCTGCAGTTCCCGCTCCTTGTTCTCACCATTGTTTGTGGTATGGGAAAGTTTTGCTTCGATCCCCACAGACGGCGCCAAATGTTCCGTCCAAATATCTCAAATGGGAGATACTCGGCCGGAGAAAGTCTAATGGAGTTGTTTTGGAATTTGCTTGACAGAATGTGAATTATGCTCCTACGTATCCAAATGGGAATCAAAGCAAACGTAATTCTAAGTGAGGGGGTTGAGCCCCTATTTATAGATATTTTCAGTGCAACCGTTCGAGTAAGACGGTTACTGAGATCCTATTTGTTAGGATCGGATGGTTATTGCAGTTAGACATTGATATGGATAAGGCTCCGAGTTATACGGAGAGATATTTGGACCAAATGAGATATTCGGCCCGATCGATTCTGGGTGGATAGCTCGGGGCCGAGATATCTTCATTCGTGGTCGGGTGTGGAATAGGGCCGAGTAGTTATCCTCGGGTGTCAAGTGTATCAACAGGTCTTCGGCTCCATGGGAGTTCAGGTCACGGCCCACTTGAGCTCGGTCGTGTTGACAATCCTCGGCCTTATATCTTCGGCCAGTACATATACTATACTCCAATATATTGTATTCATATATTTGACTACAGTAGAAATACAACTAGAAAGTTTGAAATTTTGACCAAACCCATGCGGCAATTTGATTGGTCCAAAATTTGCCACATATGGGTGGTGTGGTGGATGGTGTAAAATATGGGTGATGCACCTTAGCCCAACCCTACATATCTTATATTAATATGGCTGCTTCCCATTCACTTGAAAAGTCTCCCTCTATTGCCTTGTTTTTGGAAATCTAGTGTTCAAAACAGATTCTGACTAACAATTCTCTGAGTGGACCAATTCCTGGATGGATCCTGGACAACAAACAACATATGTTAGCATATTTCCTTGATTCTTGTTTTTCCCCCTAATGCATACTTTAGAGTCACTTGTAGAAATTTAGTTGTTACACAAGTACACCATATACGTGTCTCATGATTAATATTGAGCACTCATCAAATAATGAAGAAATTAAAATTTATTCTCATTATGTTCTTTTTCAGTGATTTATCTTACAACAATTTTACAGAGTCTTCTGTACCTAATTGTCAGATCATGAACGTGTAAGCTTCCTTTTGTCTAGAAATTATATAATCATTTCACCTTTGTCGATACTAAGAAAGGTACATTATTGTTGAACTTTAACAGGAACTTAGCTTCCAAACACTCTCCCTCGGCAAGCACTCGTAAGTTCCTACTTTATAGTTTCAATTATATATCAAATCAATTCTATTTCAGCTTTGAATAATGTGTTGAAACTAACTTTATATCATGTAGACTTTCCTAGTTTGAAGATGGACCTACCTTGTTTGGGAAAACCCTAGTGTGAGTACTACTACTCAGATTTAGTAGATCACAATCATGCTTTCATAAACTAGAATGACTTTGTAAATGAAAATGTGATAGCTTCTTTTAGAAGTAACATGTGATGAGACAATTTGTTCTTATTTCTTTTTCCATTTTTGTGTTAAGCTTATTTATTTTTCTTATAAAATGATTCATTTCACTACGTCTCTGCAGATCATTCACTATTCATAAATTGTGGAGGTCCTGAAACTGAGTTTGAGGGAAATGAATATGAATCCGACATTAAGCCGATGTGGCACTTGAAACTATGTTCCTAGTAATAATGGCAAATGGGCTTATAGCAGCACATGAGTATATCTAGGAAATTCTGATGCTGATTATGTAGCAACAATTGAGTTTTCTTTGAATATTAGTGGCCCTCAATACTACCAAACAGCTCGCATTGCCCCCCTGTCTCTTAACTACTATGGCCTTTGTATGCTTAAAGGGAAACTATAAAGTGAAATCTTGCCTCTTCTACAGTTTTTAGTTTTTTTTTATATCAGTACTACTTTCTTGGAAAGTTTGGAATCATGTTCATATCCTCCTGTTGCTGAAATCTTTTTTTTTTTTTTTTCTAGTAGAAAAAGAGAACCCAAGGGTACAACAAATGGCAAGGGAGACAGGTAGCAAAATAGAACCCAAGAACCCTGAACACAGAAGGAAAATTGCGGAAGCCATCATTACAAAATTGACTGATCAAAAGTTTGGTACTTCTTGAAGTTGTGTATTTAATACCATGAAGTTGTATGTTTAGGTTTTTACAGCAACCAAAAGTTTGGTATTTCTTCCACTTGGCTAGCACACTAGTAGTCTCATAAAATAGGGTACAAATTTTATCTGCTTTTATAATTGACTTTAAAGTTGCTCACTTTGTGGTATTGTTTATACTTTGATGAGACACCTACTTAATTTGATTTATTTTTTTATACTCAGTTGTTGACCCTCTTATGCATTAGGTAGAAACAAGAAAGAAATAGTATTTTATAGCATCCAAAATCTTAGACATGTATTGATCACCAATTTTTCTAATTAAGCTCATAAGGATTTCGAATTTTTAAAACAAATCTCTTGTAATTGATTTCTATAAGCTACCTGTAGCAACTAATATATATGTAAGGTTTCTGAAAATACTGCTGTCAAGAATTAAAACAGATATGAGGACAATAGTCAAATATTTTTGGTTTCTCTTTTTGCTACTTTTCTCTCTCCAGGACCAATTTTTGTTCATCTTTAACTTTGGCATATCTTGTTAGAAGGTATCAGCTAGCATCATGATTCTTGGCCAACTTATTTTTCTGCAACTCAGGGATACTGCAATAGAATTTGCTCTACAATGACCAACCATCATGGCGATGTAGGAGTTTAAAGAAACCAAGAAGGTTGTGGTGGTGTACAATCCACAAGGAGAAACCTCGTAGTTAAAATGGACGCTGACACTTACATTAATGTTAAGAGTGGAACCGATTTTTGTTTATTTATAGGGACATACTTAACATCCCAAGTTTTTCTGCTTTCTAATATCGAAAATTATATAAATATATTTATATTTTTTCCGAGACTTAGAAGATGATTTTGGGAAAATAAAAGTCATATTCATATGATACTTATTTTTATAAGTATACGGTGAAATTTTGGGCTTAAAACTCAGACGGAAACCGATCTGCGTTTTTACTGATAGTATAATTTTATACCGGTAGAAAACCCTAATTTAACCCAAAACTGAAATTTGTAGATTCTTTTATATTTTGTTAGTGATGAATTCTACTTTCCAAATTTATGATCAGAAATAAAATATTATGTTTAATCGGACGAATTTTGGCAAAAGTTCGAACGGAAAACAGTCGGTGTTTTCACTGACAGTAAGATTTTAATGATCAGAGAACTTAATTTTGACTCTTGAATGAAATTGTTTATATTTAAAATACATTTTCAACGAATTTGGTTATTTTGAAAATTTTCGATCGAAAAACAGACAGAAACCCTGATCGGGTAATCGACGAAGTCGAGAACGGACGTCGGACGTGCAGAGACAAAATCCGACATTCAATGGATGAAGACAAGCGATGACTTATAAGGGTGAGTCATATAAGTGACTCACGAGTGTCATGATTGCTTTTGAGGTGAAATTACTATAATGTCCTTAAGGTTGGTTTTTATCACCAAAATGCAATGGTACAAGATTACAATTTTGCCCCTCAAAATTTGTGCTTTGGACCCAAATGCCCCTCAATTCTGACGGCCCCAAGCCTCCAAGGAGCCCATATCCATTTCTATAAAAGGCCATCTTCATCTTCTTCATCAACTTTGTCATTTTGCCATTAAAAATCCTAAGTTACGTAGTTTGAATTTGTGAAGAAAGTGTTGGATTCTTTGCCCATTTCTCAATTCCAAGAGGTAATCCTTGTTCCTCATCATCAATAAGCTTCATGTTCTTCAATTACTGTCATGATTTAAAACCTTGATCACCCTTTTCATTTATAGATCTAGAAACTTTGAAATTCTCTAGAAAATCATAGAAAAATCCTAAAAATATGAAACTAATTTCTATGAGTTAGTTATCATCTCTACTATCATAATCCAAGAGATTGATGCAAACAAAATTTTCCTTCCCATTTAACCCTCCAAGGCCGAACCCTACTTGTGTGGGTGTAGGAGGTTTTGTTTATTTTTCTTAGGAAGTGATCTTGTATATCATCTTTCTAATATGTATGTATGTTGAATCTAAGTTGTTGTGTTCGAATAAAATCCCTAGCTCATGTTTCCATTAAAGGCCGAAATTGAGTTTTGATGGAATTGGAGTATTTGATTTCAATTATGTGTTAAACCATTAATCTTATGTCTTAAGTATTAAGGATCATTAATCCCAAGACTTAAGTAATTTAGAAATTTTTAGTCACCAAACCCTATCATGGTCGTGACTTACCTATAGGGAATAGGTGATTTTATTTGCTTGTTTTTGATTGGATGATTGTGATTGTTGAAGGATAAAAAGTTGTATCGTATTCGTGCGTTGACGACTTCCAGATTCGCGATAAAGTTTAACTTGGAAGCTCAATTCTTCAAGTGGTAAGAGGGGATTGCCTGAGAGGTTTTTCCGATGGCTATGTGCCATTTGATGTTGGTTTGTATATTTATCTGTGGTTGTGGTGTTTGGTTTAATCCGTTTTTAATTGGTTTAAGTTGTGTTATTTTTATCTGTGATGGTTTATCTGCATTTAAATTGTTTATCTGCAGTTATATATTATGATGTTGTGCTGCATGATCTGCCTGGATTAATTGTTATAATGTTGTTGATGTTGTTTGTGGATTGAAAAGCCTGACAGTGGTCAGTGCTTAGTTAATAATGAGGTTCAAAGTGTTAAAAATTTTTTATGGGATAATATAACTTAGGTTTTTGGTTGGTTGAAAATGAGGAAAAAGTTCAAAATATTATTATTTTAATGATTTATCGGTGTAAGAGTGTTTTATGAGTTACAATAAGGACGTAACCGTGAAATTATTTTTGTACTGTTAATTTTTATGTGGATAAATCCAATATTAAAAAGTTATTTTATGAAATTAATCTCCGAAAATAACTTAATGATGATTTTAGAAAGTTATTTAAGTGGAAAAGATCAAGTTTTGACTTAAAGGACTTTAAAATGTGAGATGACGGCAATTTGGAAAAGTATTTACGGCAAGTAATTTTAAAGTGACAGTTTTTATTTTGAACCAAGATTTAGTCCACGTGACTCTCTTCTTGAAAAGTAAAGTCTTCAGAAAAAGATTTATTAGAATATGATGATTTTATAAAGAGATTTTCAATTAGGTTGGAATGGTTTTCTGTAAACAAGTTTTACTCAATGACTTGGACAAGTTGTACAGTTTTTGTGTTAAACGAAAAATGGTGTACTAGTATTCTTAAGGCTTTATGAACATAGTGTTCTTTGGATTTGGTATCATAATTAAGGTGTTAGGAACAAAAGGTTTTACATGCAGTTACTTGGTAGACATGTCTAGGGCGTGAATTTGGATATCTTAAGAGAGAAGATATTTCAGAAGGCGAATATGGGTATCTTAGTAGATAAGTTATTCAAGAAGTCGAATTTGAATAGCTTAAAGGGTAAAGTATTCAATAAGGCGAATCTGGATAGCTTAAAGGGTAAGGTATTCAAAAAGGCGAAGACGATATCTTAGTAGATAAGGTATTCAAGAAGTCGAATATAAATAGCTTAAAGGGTAAGGTATTCAAGAAGCGAAGGCGAAGGTGAATCTGGGTATTTTAGTAGATAAGGAATTCAAGAAGTTGAATCTGAATAGCTTAAAGGGTAAGGTATTCAAGAAGGCGAAGGTGAAGGCAAATCTGGGTATTTTAGTAGACAAGGTATTCCAGAAGGCAAACCTGGATATTTTAATGGAAAGGTATTCAAGAAGGCATGCTCTATTTGGCAATCGAGCTTGATCAGCTCCTTTATTTGGTGTTTGTAGCTCCAGAGATTAAGTATGAATTTAGATGATGTATATGAAGTGTTCATGCATAGGGTTCAAAATGATGATGTATGGGGGTGTGAAACCCATTGATAAACTATTTGCTTTGATATGAATGTTTATGTTGTTATGAACATGTATATGTTTATCTATTTTCTTTTGTGTCGGGCATGTAGTTGTCGTGTTAAATCCATATATTGGTTTCTCACTCTTACATATTTTCTTGTTGGTTTCTCTACTTGTGGAATATATTCTATTTGAGTATAGGTGGACCTGGAGATGACTCTGGTGCTTTCGAGGATCTTTAGGCCTGATTTTTAAAGCAACCGTGGATCTTAAGAATGACCTCTGAAGTCTTCTTAGTAGGTGTCGTATAGAGTGACCAGCTCAACTAGGGCATTAGATTGGTTTTTAATTTTTATGTCTGGCTTTGGAGAGCCATATTTTTGAAGTACGGAGTCTTATGTTTTCAATAATGTATAACGATATTTAATGTTGTCTCTTTTAAAGACCTATACGAATAAAGGTCTAGATGTGAAAACAATATGATGCAGCATAGTTGTATGATGCACTTTATATATATATATATATATATATGTGTGTGTGTGTGTGTGTGTGTGTGTGTGTGTGTGTGTGTGTGTGTGTGTGTGTGTGTGTGTGTGTGTGTGTATGTCTGTATGTATGTATGTATCTATGTATGTATGTATGTATGTATGTATATCCAAATATGGTTATATTTGTGACAGGGTTATGTATGTCGAAGAAAAGAAAAATGTTTACCACTATTTTTGTATTAAGGAAAAATGTTATAAAAGATTATTTTCCGAAAGTAACCAGTGAATTATAATTTTATTTTCAGCATTTGGGTAACTATGTGATGACCCAAGGAAGGGTGTCGCATTTGTGGTATCAGAGCTGGTCGAATCTTTCGGGAATGTTGGGGAATAAGTCTATTGTGTTGATGTTGTGTTTTCTATGATTAAGATTTATTTGAATTACTTATTAGAAGTAATGTGTGTTAATAAGTAAGTAAGCATTTCATTTTCTAGTTGCGGTCTAACTGATTCCGTTTTATAGGTCAGTTATGGAACCAGAACCAGAAGGTGGACGTGGACGAGGACGTGGACAAGTGTATTTATAGTAAATTCCATGCCGTAAAAGGGGTCATGCTTTGTTTATTTGTTGATGATATATATGTTGACGATATATTAATATTTGCTATTGATCTAGATGAGGTAGAAGAATCTTAGATTTTCTTATCTAGAAATTTTGACATGAAACGCTTAGGGATAGCTGATGTGATTCTAGGAATTAGAATAATAAGAGATGGTGAGAATGTAGTTTTACCCTAATATCACTATGTAGAAAATGTATTAAAGAAATTTAATCACTTTTATTGTAAACATATCGCTACTCCCTTTGATCATAGCATTAATTTAGTACTAAATAAAGGTAGTCTAGTAGCCCAACTTGAATACTCAAAAGTAATTTGATGTTTAATGTATACCATGATATATACCCGGCTAAACATTGCATATGTTATAGGAGACTAAGTAGGTATACAAGTAATCCAAGAAAAGAAGATTGTCCAAAAGTATTGAAATACTTGTGGGGGACAAGAACTATATTTTAAACTATAATGGGTATCCTTCGGTATTAGAAGGTTACACGGATGCCAGTTGGGTGACTTATACAAGAAGATCATACTTTAACAAGCAGTTGAGTCTTCACAATTGGTGGGGGTGCTATTTCTTGGGGTTTCAAGAAATAAGTCGGCATTACCGGTTCCACCATGGCTGTAGAATTCATAGCATTGGCAGCTGGTAACAAAGAAATAGTTCTGACTTAGAAATTTGTTGTATGAGATACCAATTTTAATGGCACCAGTATCCATACAATGGATGTAACAACCTGATTTTAATTACGCTGTATTAATGATAAAGATATATTTATTTATATTTTTATCTGAGACCTAGGAAATGATTTTGGAGAAAACAAAATCATTCGAACTGAAAACTGTCGGTATTTTCACTGACAGTAAGATTTTAATGATCAGAAAACCTAATTTTGACTCGTGAACGAAATGGGTTATGATTAAATCATATTTCCCACGAGTCTGGTTAGTTTGAAAATTTTCAATCGAAAAACAGACGGAAACCCTAATCGGGAAACCGACGGAGTCGAAAAATGGAGCTGCAGAGACCCGTCATGAGATCGGGACAACGAGTCATACATGATGACTCATGAAGGATGAGTCACCAAGCATTTATGACAATTTCATAAATATCTAGATATTTAGATAGATATTTTAAGGTAAAAAGATCAAAATACCCATAAGCTTAACCTAACCGACGTCGAGTTAAATCTTAACCATGGTTAGGGAGCCATGGTCACTTTGTGTGGAAAAGGGGCAGTGACACCACTCAAATAATGTGAGCCACATGAATTTAACCCTAGTTAGTAACATAACCCTAGTTAAGTTAACTATTAAGTATGGTTAAGCTTATATTAATTAAATATTTACAAAACCCATTAAACCAATTCCTTATAACCAAACAAAGCCTAAATCTAGCCTATAAATACTCCTCAAAACCATGGCCTCCCTCCCCTTTCACTCATCTTCTCCATCTTCTGCATTTCCTCACTTTTCTCCAAAAGCTCAATTTTCTCTCCAAGAGCTGAAGTTCATGCTGTAAGGGAAACTTGCCAAAATCATCATCTTTTCTTCATTTCTTCCAGACACTCGTGGTACTATGATCATCCATAATCATCTCATCTCATCTTATGATCTTGTTCTTCCTATTTCAAGTCTTTTTCATTCTTAGATCTAGAACTTCAAATAATTGTAGAAAATTATAGAAAAATCATAAAAATGTGAAACCAATTGCTATGATCATGTTATGTCTTATATTATCATCATCTAAGAGTTTGTGAGCAAAATCATTTTCCTTCCTATTTTTCTCTACAAGGCCGAATCTAGTCATAAGTGGGCTAGATGAGTTTTCTTCAAAGTTTTGGATAAATGATGATGGTTCTAGGCTATCTAAGGTTTCTAGGTTTTAAATCTAAGAATATGTAAAGAAAAAAGAAAATTCTAACCCTATTTTAAGTCTTGGCCGAATCCTATATGTCGCAACCAAAAATTACGACGAGGACGACGATATAAAGAAATTTTAAGGAAAAGTAGAGTCGCCACCAATTTTATTTAATTTAGGAAAAATTGGAAAAACCTTTAAAAATGGTTTTTGAAGCCAAGTTGAGTTCGGGATTCGGTTACGAGTAGGGAAGGTGTTAAGCACCCTACATCGCCCATCCTACGAATGGTACCTTGAATTAATCGCGCAAAATTAAATTATTTATTTTTCACCCCAAAATTTTTACAAGGAAGGATTTATTTATTTATTAATATTTTCTTTATTTTTAAGTTTCTTTATTGGCTTTTTGCATTTAAAATTTTTTTTAAAAGAAAAAAAAATTGATAAATCCTAAATGAGGTTCAACATGGCACGTAAGTCCATAGGACAACCTCAAAGCTAGGGGATTGAGCATGACACTTGTCATAGAGCAACCCAAAAGTATTACATAAATTATTAATTAATTATCCACATTAAATAAATTAAAAAGAACACAAAAATAAAGGAAAAATTAATTTTGGCTTGATGAGATGATTGATCCCGCTCCTACGTATTCCCTGCTTCGATGGGAAACTCAAAGCCACGTAGTTCTTGTAGAAAATATTTTATTTGTTGGTTTATTTTAAATTTTATGAAAATGTTTTTATTTTATTTTATTTAAAAAAAAGGTTTTTTATATATTCATTTTTATTATCGAAAACTCCTAAGTGAGATAGAACATGGCACAAACGTCCACAGAACAATCTTAGACCTAAGGGATTAAATGTGATTCCTCTCACAAAGTAATCCTAAAATTATCTATAAAGAAACATTCTATTTTATTTAATTTATTGCTTACGAATTGAAAATTAAAGAATAAAAATAAAGTTTGACTTCATATAAGTGTTTATAGCATTTTTTGACTTGGGCTAAGTGACCAGCCCACTAAAATACTGACATCAAGATCAACACTATATTTAGCCCAACAAGGCAATCAAACCAAGCCCATATACTACAAAAGAGAAGGTTGGGTCAGACTAAAAAAAAAAGGAAACAAAGAGAATAAAACAAAAGGGAAAGGGAGAACCTGAACCTTCTCGACCAAACAACAAAACAACAGAACTTGCAGGGGGAAGACGCCGCAGAGCTACCGAGGAAGGAGGTGGCGGCTTGGGCTCACGATGCGGTGGTTTCGGCTTAGAACTGCAGCGTGATTCGTACACGGTGGGGTTGGAGGTCCTGGCGGTGGGGGCAAGGTGCTGCGGCGATGCGTCTTAGCTTACGGCTTCGGAGAAGACAACACGCAGAGGCGATGGTGGCTGGACAGATTCACGTTCAGGTCAGTCCGCCATGGCTGGTATGGCAGCACAATAGATCGGAGTGAGGGTCGCAGTTGTGTCGCATGATGCCGGCTCGACGACGGCTGGACAGTGGTCGCGAGGAACAGGGACTGAGGCAGCCTAAAAAAAACTGATTTCTCTCTTTTCTCCCTATATAGGTTGTTCTGAGTGTTTTTATTGCCCTTTGTTCATAGCATTTTTCAGAGGCATTTGGGAAAAAAATTTTGTCATTGTTGTTCCTGTCGTTGTTCTGAAAAATCTCATGGCTTTTTCTGTAACCCCTGTTGTGATTTTATTATGCCAATTCCTCTGATCTTGATCCCAAAAATTTGCCAAGATTAAGATTTATATCTGATCTTGATCCTAAAAATCTGCCAAGATTAAGATTTCTATCTCTGATTTGAAATAGAATCAAAACTGCCGAGCCTCATCTACAAAAATTAAGGGATTTGCCAACTAGATTCAAATTCAAAATAAAGTGGTTGCTAGGGTTTGTTGGAGGAGGATGAAATGGGTTTAACTGGCCTGACCCAATTAAATTTTTATTATTATTTTTATTATTTTTATTTTATTTACAATTTTTCTATTTTATTATTTTTTTGAAATTTTAGTGAAGACTAAAAGACCCGGTCAAAATGGGTGTTCACAGTTGCCCTTCTTTACTTGTTCATTACTAGAATACATGAAGAAAGAACGATTTTTCATGTGATAATAGTAAGGAATTAGTAAAGAAAATGAACTCACATTTTAGCCGGGATGGGAAACAGGCTGGAGAAAATTAAGTTTTAGAGCTTGGAAAATAAAAACGACTGTGGGCCTCATATCCCGAAATGCAATGGGCCTCGGATCCCAAATTAGCAGTGAGCCTCAGAGCTCGAAGATAAATTTGAAGTGGGCCTCAGATCCCAAAAGTAAATTTGCAGCGAGCCTCAGATCTCGAAAAATAAATTGAAGTGGACCTCAGATCCCAAATATAAAATTAGTAGTGAGCCTCAGAGCTCGAAAAATAAATTTGCA
The DNA here is from genome assembly GCA_030762895.1 of Sophora flavescens. Classification (NCBI taxonomy): domain Eukaryota; kingdom Viridiplantae; phylum Streptophyta; class Magnoliopsida; order Fabales; family Fabaceae; genus Sophora; species Sophora flavescens. The sequence continues at coordinate 107,660,680 of CM061069.1, read as the reverse complement.
CCGAGCCTCAGATCCCAAAAGTAAATTTGCAGCGAGCCTCAGTGCTCGAAAAATAAATTGTAGTGGGCCTCAGATCCCAAATATAAAATTAGTAGTGAGCCTCAGCTCGAAAAATAAATTGCAGTGGGCCTCAGATCCCAAATATAAAATTAGTAGTGAGCCTCAGAGCTCGAAAAATAAATTTGCAGCGGGCCTCAGATCCCAAAAGTAAATTTGCAGTGAGCCTCAGAGCTCGAAAAATAAATTGCAGTGGGCCTAGATCCCAAATATAAAATTAGTAGTGAGCCTCAGAGCTCGAAAAATAAATTTGCAGCGGGCCTCAGATCCCAAAAGTAAATTTGCAGTGAGCCTTGGAGCTCGAAAAATAAATTACAGTGGACCTCGGATCCCAGAAATAAAATGATGGTAATTTACTTTCTCTTAAAAAACTTTTCTTTACCTTTGTCTCAATTACAACTGAACCATACGCTCCATTAAAAGACTTCGACCAATCAAACCCTTGTTTATCAACACCTCTGAGTCACGGTCTTTCGATTTGAGGGGCTTCTTTTTCAAAGCGGTGGAGACATGTAGAGTGATTGTTTCTTTCAAGACTAGGACTCGTGGAGACTTTCATTATTGCTTTTCTTTTCTCCTCATTGTGCACCATTATCTCCCTTATTGACTTTGAAATGCTGGACTTTCTTTGGTTCAAACCATTTATTGAAGTAACCATTAGAATTATCCAATCATACTATTAAACTTAAATTTACTTAAATTGAGACATGATTTCAATGCACAAGCATGATTTAGCACAATAGGGAAAAATGGATGAATAAAATCCTTGCCTTAATAGGAGAATTTATATTGCACATAAGGAAATTGGAAAGAAAGAGGGGAAATACAAAGGGGTTTATGGGAATTGTATGAAAGGGGATGATGGAACAAAAGAAGACCGCATAAAATTTTACTCCAGTATTGGTTCCTTGATCCTCTTAACTGATTCCCAACAACCGTCTGACGTTGCAGATCCTGGTCTCAGCTTCCACATACATCATTTCATTAACATTTCAATGATTTTCTTTGCCCCATTGTAGCCAGTCACAAACAAAATTGCCCCAGTGTAGCAAGTCATGAACAAAATTGCCCAAATGTGGTGAACATTAAGACATCGCTTAAACTGCCCTTGCGGGTTTTCAGTCTAAGATTCAGTTTCTTTGCCCTAATTTTTGCTTAGGTCGCCCTTTCGGGTTTTTAACCTAACGGACTTCTCTCTCTCTCTCTCTCTTTTTTAAATGCCCTAACTTTTGCTTAGGCCTCCCTCGCGGGTTTTCGACCTAACAGACTTATTTTTATTTTATTTATGCCCTAACTTTTGCTTAGGTCGCCCTTGCGGGTTTTCAACCTAACGGGCTCTCCCTTTATTTTTTCTTTCTTTTTTTATCAGGCATAGAACTTTTTCACGGCATCAGAGTTTACAGGTCTCGGTAGCTCTCGTTCGTTTGCATCTGTTAGGACCAAGGCTCCGCCTGAGTATGCCTGCTTTACTATATATGGCCCTTCATAATTGGGTGCCCATTTTCCTCGACCATCTTCTTGGTTGGGAAGTACTTTCTTTAACACCAAATCACCTTGTTGAAACTCTCTATGATAGACTTTCTTATTAAAGGCTTTAGCCATTCTTCTCTGATATAGTTGTCCATGACAAAGGGCCACTAGTCTTTTTTCCTCAATCATGTTTAACTGATCATATCGAGCTTTTACCCATTCTGACTCTTCCAAGTCAGCTTCCATCAGCACTCTTAATGAAGGGATTTCAACTTCTATAGGGGAAACAACTTCCATTTCATACACCAATGAGAAAGGCGTTGTCCCAGTACTTGATCGTATATTGGTACGATACGCGTGCAAAGCGTATGGCAACATTTCGTGCCAATCCTTATAACTTACGACCATTTTAGCAACAATTTTCTTGATATTCTTATTGGCCGCTTCTACCGCCCCGTTCATCTGAGGTCTATATGGGGCGGAATTATGGTGCTTGATTTTAAGAGTCTCTAATAACTTCTTTACATCCACCCCATTAAGATTGGAAGCATTATCTGTAATGATTCTTTCTGGTATTCCATAGCGACAAATAATATCCCTTTTTAGGAACTTGGTAAACACCTTTTGAGTTATATTGGCATATGATGTTTCTTCCACCCACTTAGTGAAGTAATTTATTGCAACCAGAATGAAGCGATGTCCGTTTGAAGCCTTGGGATTGATGGGTCCAATGACGTCTATCCCCCACATAGAAAATGGCCATGGAGACACCAGATTGTGTAGTTGGAACGGTGGAGCATTGATCTGATCTGCATATATTTGGCATTTACGACATTTTCGGACATACTCCAGACAATCGGCTTCCATTGTTAGCCAATAGTGACCATTTCGTAGGATCTTGCGTGCCATCATGTGACCATTGGCATGTGTTCCACATATCCCTTCGTGAACTTCTATCATGATAGTCCGAGCTTCACGAGCATCAACACATCGTATGAGGACCCCATCATAGTTCCTCTTATATAGAATTTCACCATCTAAGTAAAAGGACATTGATAATCTATGAATCGTCCTCCTATTCACATCATTTGCTCCAGTTGGGTACGTTCTACTCTTCATATATTGCTTGGTGTTGTGATACCAAGGATTACCATCGAGCTCTTCTTCCACATGTGCACAGTATGCTGGCTTATCTTGTACCTTCACTTGAATAGGCTGGACGGTGGTATGGAGACCCAGCTTGGTCATAGCGGCTAATGTGGCTAAAGCATCCACAAATTGATTCTTGTCTCGAGTCAAGTGCAAGAAAGTAATCTCATCAAACTTTGCAACTAACTGAGTCAGGTATTTCTGATATGGAATAAGCTTGGGATCTTTAGTTTGCCATTCGTCGTTGACTTGATAAATGATTAAGGCTGCATCTCCAAAGACCTTTAGCTGTTTTATTCCAAGATCAATTGCTGCTTGTGTTGAGTCACCGGCAAGTGTACCGGGTCATCGCAAGTAATAAAATAAACACGGTAAGTAATTACCGAGGTCGAACACAAGGATTGGGCTACCAATTCGACTAATTCGCGAGAAATTCGAGAAGTTGGTCAAGTAACAGCAAATGGTTGAGAGAGAAAATAGGATCGCACCTCAAATTAACAATTCAAATAAAGATACAGTAATTAAATATGAATTTAAAACATCTAAGGTCACAATTCCACCAACCCAATCATGCATAGTACCCAAGTGATGATGTTTTCCTCCCTAAGTTCAATTACAATGTCAACCAGGACCCCCAAATTCTCCTAAATCCACTGTCATTCTCAATAGGACGTATTCGACGTTTGAATTAATTACTTACTAGGTCTCATAACCCAATCATCAAACTCTATTGAATCTGGTTCCTATAAGGTTGCATCGATCTCCTTTTCACTCTTGTGCAATAGTCGATCGATGATCCCAATTCAAGTTCTAAAACGCGAATTGCCTCCTAAGCCTCAACACGTTTAACTAGTCAATCATGCAAACATATGATCAACACAACAAATTCAGAATTGGAAAACACTATTGAGAAAAGGGAGAGAAACATACATCACATCGAACACTATACCGCCATGGGTGGCTTCATTGTTCCCTTAGACAAGGGGATTAGCTCCACATGTTTGTAACAACGCCCAAACAATAGGAATTCATCCTCAATGTATAATAAGAAAATAAAAGAAGGAGACGCAGCTCCAGAGAACATGAGTTTCGTCCCAAAACGCTACAAAACAGTGGAGAATCCAAAGCTCCCAAATTCTGCCCTAAAACAGCAATATATAGGATTCAGGATCTGCACGCGCTCGCGAGGCGAACAGCCTCTCGCGACGCGAATATTAAAAATGACGCGCTTTCAAATTGGACTCTCGCGAGGCGAGAGGAAGATTCGCGAGGCGAGACTTGGAATTCTAGTCTGTCACAGCCGTGACCTTCATCACGGCTAGGCCGTGATGGTCTCTGTCCTCCAGGTCTTCATGATTCTCGAGGCGAGCAGCCTCTCGAGGGGCGAGACAGAAATGATGACTGTTGCTGCTCAGCTGGTCTTCAGGCTCGCGAGGCGAGCATCCTTTCGCGGGGCGAGTATCTCCAGAATGGCTTTTTCCACTATTTTCTTGACTCTAGAGCTTCACTTCTACCCTGAAACAACAAAAGAAAACGAAAAGCGTAATTCTATTCAAAATAAAATAAAAACTACAAAAAATGCCTAGAACGAGTCAAAGTCTAACTTAGTAACAAAACAAGGCCAAATTTGGGCGAAAACGAGATTAAACTTGAATAATTAGAACATAAACCACAATCTTACTAGTTATAAAACTAGATAAGCCAGAGGCTTATCAAACACCCCAAACTTAAACCTTGCTTGTCCCCAAGCAAGCTAAAACTCAAAATGACTCAAGACTTGGCAAGCTTAAAGGATTTAATCAATTTCGCACAAATTTCATGCAATCTTAACAAAACAATTTTTCTTCAATGATTCCCCCCCCCCCCCTGCATCAATGTAATCCCCACATTCATTTACTTTAAACAACTGAGGACTTCATCATTCATGCAATCATTAATCTAAGTTGAGGATCAAAGTTACACACACAAAGGAAGATCACCAATTTCAAACAATTGCATTCCTCACAAGGGTATGTAAAATTTCACTCATTCGCTCAAATTCTTCTAGGCTATCAACTTTTCACTCAATTTCACATATCAAGAGCACTTCCCATGAATTTGATTTTCATCTAAAAAATAGTTCCCACGAAAACATGCATGCAACATCAAAAGGTCTTTTAAAGGTTGTAATGGGGCCTGACTATGGGTAGGATATTCAAGGATACTAGGCTTAAGTCCCTAGGAACTAAGAGCATGAGCATTTGACACATTGAATCTTCACTCAATTCCTTTTTTCATTTTTCTTTTTGCCTCGGGTGACTACAACCCTTTCCTTGCTAAGCTTTTTGTTTTGCCCCTTTTCTTTTGGCAATTTTTTCTTTTTTTTTTATTTTTGCCTTGGGTTTCAACCTTATTTTTTCTTTTCTTTTTCTCAACCCATAATGACATATCAACCTTGTAGCCACCCCAAACTTAGTTTCTTACAACCTTTCTCTTGCTAAGTTTTCATGCTCTCCTAATCCTAAGATTGGGTTAACATGGTTTTTTCCAGATTTTTGGCTTATAACATAAGGTCATCAAGAAGCAATAGGCCAATTAGGCTCAATTTGGCTAACTAGGGAACATGCATTAGGGATTGGTTCGATTTAGGACAAGTAGATATTTCAAAGAAAATTGCCTAAATCATTTGATGCAACACATAGACATGCAAACCATGGAGAGATTCAAGCAAATTCGGGAAAGTGCAACTTAAAAGTGATCCACACAATCAAAAACAAAGTTGGAGGCTCAAATCCTCACCTGGACATTTTTGAAAATTGTTTGACCGAGATACAATTCCTAGTGTGTGCACCCCTTCACCCCAAACTTGTCATAAATCAAGCAATCACAATAAAGTTTCTCAAAGTTCAATTTTCAATTTTTCACATGGGGATCAAATTTTCTATTTTCAGAACCTAGGGGGAAATCATCGATGGTCAAAATAATTCATGCAATCAATCTATGCTAAATTTAATTAAAATCCAACAAGCTTGCCGACACAACATTCGTACACAAACTCTTGATCTTCTCAAATTATTCAAGAGTGACAAACAAAAACAAAAACAAAAACAAAAAGAAAGCAATTGGTTCCCTCCCCCACACTTAAAGCATACATTGTCCTCAATGAAAGAACACAGATATGAAATAAGAGTAAGGAAAGGAGAGGGTGCTCCCTGATCAAGTTGAAATGTAGGTGGGCGCTTCCACGGAAAGCTCTTCTATGGTTGCATCCTTATCCAATTGGTCCCTCGGGCACCCCCTGTTGGGCTAAAGGCCCTTCCCTGAAGAACTCCTGCAAATTAAAACCTTAATTGCAGATTCGCGAGGCGAGATATTACTCGCGTGGCGAATCTGGAAAAATTGTTCTTCACACTTTCCAGAATCGCGTGGCGAGTAGTAACTCGCGAGGCGAATCTGGAATTCCAACAGCTGATGGTGCCCAGAATCGCGAGGTGAAAGTAGCCTTCGCGACACAAGACAGAAGCGTGAGCAAGCCTCTGAGATTCAGGGCTTCTGTCTCGCGTGGCCACTGTGGATTCGCGTGGCGAATCAAGCTTTTTTTTTTTATATATATAAAGGAAAATGATAGAAAAATAAAGGATACCTAGCTTGGGTTGCCTCCCAAGTAGCGCTTGTTTAACGTCCCGAGCCTGACTCAAGTCACCCCTAAGGGTTAATCTGGAAGAAGATCTTGCTTGCCATGCCATGCCTTAGTCCGCTCTTTGTAGGTTCTTGCCCTTTCATATGCTCGTATGCGGTTCCCGGACAACTCATTTAAGTCCAACATCCTTCTATAATCAGCACGAACTCTCCACCCCGTGATGGTCCTTGTTGGGATCGATTTATTGCGTTTATTGACCACCACGGTTGTCCCACCTTTCTTCGTGTCCACATGAATTGGATTACCCCAACTACTATCCGAGATTGGATAGATGATTCCGGTCTCTAAAGATTTGATCCCTTCCTCGCGCACCGCTTCTTTAATTCCTTCTTTGTTAAGCTTTTCCCTTGCACCTTCATCCTCTAGGAGACTCGGTAGGACTTCCCTGTCCTTTAACCACTCAAGATAGACCTCATCCCCCAAAGGGTCTTTTTCCTCACTATCATCATCATGGGATTTTACCAACACTTGTGCAAGTGAAGAACCATGGGCTTCTCTAGTTGCCTTTGCCTTGACAGTTGAGTCCACTACATCCACTCGATACACATCCGACCTCTCAGCAGGGTGCTTCATTTCTTCAAAGACATTGAAGACTACCTCATCATCTTGCACCCTTAGAGTTAGTTTCCCTTGTCGCACATCTATCAAAGCACCCCCAGTGGCCAAGAAGGGCCTACCCAATATGAGAGGGATCTCGACGTCTTCATCCATATCAAGCACCACAAAGTCCACCGTAAATATGAACTTGTCCACCTTCACTAACAATTCTTCGACCACTCCATAAGGATATTTTATAGAACGATCGGTGAGTTGGAGTGACATCCGTGTATCCTTGACTTCTTTGATCCCCAACCTCTTCATCATAGAGAGGGGCATCAAGTTGATGCTTGCCCCTAGATCACACAATGCCTTCCCTAGAGTCACCCCCCTAATGGTGCATGGTATAGAAAAAGAACCGGGGTCCTTCAACTTTGGAGGTAGCTTCCTTTGAAGAATGGAACTACACTCCTCGGTCAAAGTAACCGTTTCCTCATCCACTATTCTTCGCTTCTTAGAGAGAAGCTCCTTTATAAACCGGGCATAAGATGGCATTTGTTCCAAGGCTTCCGCAAATGGAATGTTAATTTGAAGTTTGCGGAAGACATCAAAGAATTTACTGAATTGCTTATCTTGTTGGGGCTTCTTCAATCTTTCCGGATACGGTACCTTCATGTAGGGCGGGAGGTCTTGGGGTTCAACCCACTTCTTTTTTCGGAACTCTTCATCTACAAGTTTTAACCTTCCCCCTTGCTCCGGTGCCTTGTCACTTGCCAACTTCTCTTTCTTAGGTTGTTCTTCCTCAACTTCCTGAGAACCAGTTGCACCCTTGTTAGATCCCAACACCCTTCCGCTTATAGTTGTTATGGCATTGCATTGGTTCTTAGGGTTGTTCTCGGTATCACCTGGGAAAGTGCCTTGGAGACGCTCATTTAGTTGCTTTGCGAGCTGGGCAATCTGCGTCTCTAGATTCTAAATTGCCGCCCCTGTATGAGTTGCCAACTTATCAATGGATATGCCTGTATTGATTGCCAACTTCTCAACTGCCGCATTCATCTTCTCAAGAGCCAACTCCCAAGGTTGCCTTCCACCATCTGTTATTTGCAATTGATTAGGCCCTGGAAGAGCCTGCTGAGTATTATGCTGATGGATTCCATAGTTTGGCCTTTGACCCTGTTGAGGTTGTTGTTGCAAATTTTGTTGAGGTTGTTGTTATTCGGCTAGACCACCACTAGCATTACTCCAAGCGAAACCCGGATGGTCTCTCCTCATATAACCCCTATTCTGATTCTGATTGTAACCACTCTGTCTGTTCCTCTGATAGTTGTTCTGGGGCACGCTGTCATAGAAATTGTGGCATGAATCCACATGTTCTCGAGAGAAGTTGAACAGACAGCTCTGAATGTCATGATCTCCATTACAATTATCATAACCCAGAGGCATTCCCTCGTGTATCACATTCACCCTCTTGTTCCCAGACAATGCCGCATTCTGCATCTTCAACAATTTATTCTGCTCTAGAATGGCTTCTATTGTTGCAGCATTGACTCCACTTGAGGCTTACCTACCATGGTTGTAATCATTGTACGACATCTTCTCCAATAATGCCCACCCATCCTCAGCTGATAAATAAGAAAAAGAGCCGCCAGCTGCGGCATCACAATTCATCTGGTAGCGCCCCCTTAACCCGTTAAAGAAATGTTGAACCTTGGAGACCGGGTCAAAGAAAGCTGAGGGACATCTTCTCAAAAGCACATTGTACCTCTCCCAGGCTTCATTATAAGTTTCATCTTTTGTCTGCCTGAAAGATGTGACGGCAACCCTTGCTTATGCCGCTTTCTGAGGAGGAAAATTGTAACACCATGTTTTTCGTGTGCTTAATTATTAGTAAATGCATGCTTTAATGTATTTAATTGTGATAAAATCCAGAGGATGATTTTATTTTAAATAAAATCATTTTCTTGTGTTATTTTACTGTATGAAGTCACAGTAAAATTTTCGTATAAAATTCGAGGCAAAAGCCTATGTCTGGGTTTTCAAAGCCAGTACGAGTTTACTGAGCTAGAGACCTAATATTGACTCGTGAACGAGACGATTAGTGTTTTTTTTTATGTTTTGTGTGGGTTTGGAGTGTTTTGAGAAATCTTGTTCGGGGCCGAATTTCCGAGTATTACCCGGGCGAATCGTCGGGAAATACGATCGGGAAATTCATCTGATGCATGTTGGAGCAGAGCAAAAATGGAGTAGATTGACTGATGTGAAGGCTATGACATAGGCATGTCCATGGCCATACCTTCCTTACACCAATCAAGTCAAATCACCATACTTTCTTACACACACCTTACCTACACCATACCTCCTTTCTTCTCAACCAAGTCAAGCTCTTCTCTCCCCTCCAATCTGCCCCAAAACCGACGCCCCCCCCTCTCTTTTCCTTCTTCTATTTAAGTTTCAAAGTGTAACCATTTCACACTTTTGCTTCCTTTCACAAAAACACTTTTTTACAACTATTCATCTTCTTCTTCACACAACTAAAGGTACCATTTTTACTAAGTTTTTCAAGTTGTGTTCTTCATCAAAGTTGTTCATATTGGTAAGGGTAATGTCCCTATACCATTTGTTTTTCAAGTTTTGGCTTTATTTTCATAGTTGATGTTTTGAGTTCATAATATGCTTTTAAACTTCAAAAAAATTCTCAAAAGTTGTAGAAAACTCCGATTGAGGTGAAACCAATTTCTATATTCTTATTTTTACTTCCTCTACAACATACTAAAATCTTGTGGAAAACAAAAATCTCGAACACCATTTTCTGTACTGGACAGAATCTATGTCTTTTGTGCCATATGAGTTTTGTTCCATCTTTGCTTGGTTAAGCTTGTGTTTGAGTGTTATTCCAACATGATCATGACCAAGAGCTCCTATGTACATAAGGATGCTAGGTTTAAGTGATTGGAAAAGTTTAGAAACTTTTATGTATTTTCATGAAAAAGTGAAAACTCTAAGTGTTTTGTTATATGTACTTTGAGGTTTTCCAAAGTGATCATGGATTTGGGCTCCTTGATGTATAAGGATGCTAGATCCAAGAGATTGGAAAGTTTGAAAACCTCTAACCCTCATTTTTACTCAAGGCCGAATGGTAGTGTTTGTGGCCTAGGGTATTTGATTTTTTCATTTTTCCAAAATGATCAAGGTTTTAGGCTCCTTACTAGGTATGGATGCTAACCTAAAGAGATTGGAAAATTTAGAACATCCTAACCTATTTTAGAGGATGAAAACCGAAACCCTAAGTTGATGACTTAGTGGGATTCTTGATTCAAACTTGTTAAACTTTTGGTGTTTTAAGAACTCCTAGCACTTAAGGATCATAAATCCATAAGTTGCATGATTTTTGGAAAACCTTAATCCAAAACCATTGTTGAAAACCGAACCTATGCCTTGTGGCTAGTGTTCTTAGATTAAAAATCTAACCTATGGTTTCATGTGTGTAACCTTAGATTAGATTCTGCGGACGTTCGTGATCCTTAGTTTTCGTAGTCGGAACCCTTATCGTCTTTTTGAGGTAAGAGGGGATTTCCGAAAGATATTCAATAACTGTATGCATGTGTGTATTTGATTAATTGTTTACTTGACTGATATTGAGTTACTGGATTATCTGAAATGTTATGCTATTATATGAAGTTGAACTGTATCGTTATATATGTTGAGATGTATAACTATGATGAACTGTGATATTGGCATTGAACTGTGAATATATATATGTGTACATACTGCTGTTGTTGTTTGAAGTTTGCTAAGCCGGACGCGTGTCTTCGGCTCAATCATTAATAAGGATTAAAAACCTTAATAAGCTTTGAAGATGAAAGGATGGGTGTTCTTTTCCAAAAAGCTTGAATGTTTAAAAGTACTTGTTTTATGTGACAATATAGTTTTAGTGATTTCTAGAATGCAAGAGAAAAACCCTTTTCGAACTATGTGTTTTAAGTGAAAACTTTCGAAAATATTTTACAATATCCTATTGGGGATTTTCAAAGTTAAAAGTGTTTCAAAAACGTTTTATAAAGGATTTTCAAAAGAAAAGGTTTTCTCCCAAATGATTTAGAAACTTTCCGATAGCCAGCATAGGTTATCGAGGCTTTCGATTTCGAAAATTGTTTTCGTCAAATGAAAGATAAGTACTAAAAGAATAGGAATCTAGACGTGAGACGTCGCCTCTAGTTTTCCATGCTTAGCACGTGATCTTGGATCAGTGTTAATTCGGGACCGTAAAGTCCTATTCGTAATGTTAGGGACTTCAAGTCCAATTCGCGGAATCGAGGACAGTTCGTTCTGATTTCCGTTGTTGTAGGCTATTGTCCTTAGCATGATAAGTAAAACATGACTAAAAGTATATTGATTTCCATTACCACAAACCTTGACTGCGGCCACGGTCTAGGTGTTGGGATTGAGCATTCGGACTGTGTGTCCTATGTTTCTACGTTTTCAAGTGATGGGGAAATAATGTTAAGTCATTAGCTTTGAGCTTTGACAGTGAAATATTTACACAAAGAAAAACCTTAAAAGGAAAGTTTTTATTCATATGCATTTCCCCTGGAAGACGTGCCTTTTCTTATTGAGGATACCCATGGGGTATCTGAGAGTCAGTCACATTGCTAGCTGTTTCGTTAAGGGCATGTGGCATTGTCTGACCAAGAGGCCTGGTGCATCAGGATGCGGTGGCAACAGCCCGGTGGGCAGAGCTTGACCAACTCTATCTTCTCCAGTGATAACATGGTGTTGTGATCTCATGAGATTAGGATAGAGCCTGATATTGAAGTGTCATGCACCTTTTCGAAAACTGATTGTACGGGCTTGAGGATCCCTTGATATAACACTGTTAGATTATGATGATTATGCATGCTTTAACTGCTGATCTGATTTCGTGTTGCATGTATCATGTATATGGTTGTTGTGGGATATATCTTATGACGGTATCTCACTCTTGCATGTTTGTATGTTCTTTTATTTTCCTCGTACCGGGTATGCGTATGCTTTAGATGGACCCTCTTGTCCCTCTTGTACCTGAGGTCACACGGACATGGACTTTTGACGAGGCCGACAGGATTGGGAATTGGAGGATGGACGCGAATGCGACTACGGCGACGTACCGAGGGCCAATCACTACTACTGAAGCTAATATACATGGAGAGCCTGTTAGGAGGATCCACTCGGTGGAATCCAGGAACGTGATTCTTCCACCGCCATGGTTGTACCTGAACATGCTACAGGAAGCAGGTCTACTTCACCCTCACGTTGAGCCTGCCGAGCCAGAAGAGGAGGAACCGATGGAGGAAGATCCTGAAGAAGATCCCGAAGAGGATCCTGAGGAGGAGCCTCATGAGCTGGTAGACGACTGGTGGGATGAGGAGCTCGAGGCGGGTTATCACCCTTTGGATATTGAGGAGGAGGATGTCCCGTTGGATGACGGAGGAGAGGTGATTGACCCGGAGCCGGAGACTTCTTCTTGTGGGAGCGTTTGTGGCCACTCCGAGTGTCGTAGGCATTGGTAGTGGTTGGAGGCTTTGTTTTGAGTGGTCCGTTAGTCTTGGCTTTTGAGCTTTTCTTTTGAGTTTAGATTCCCAGATTCCCATTCCCAGTTGGTGTTTTATTTACCTTATCTTCTTAGTTATGTTTCAGTTATGTTTTCGTTTCTGTTGGCCATATTGATTAAGGCCATGGTGTAATGTTAAAACCTAAGACCTTTCGAGGCAATATTATATGTATGTATCTGTTGTCGTTTTCAAGTTGTGAGTTTCTTTACCTTTTACTTCTTTTCTTTAAAGAAAAAAAAATTAAGTACCTTTTTGGTAACCTTGTGTATGTTGAATAATCTTTTTCCGAAAGCGACCAGCATTTAAACAAGCATTTTTCCGCAAAAAGGGTAACCATGTGATGACCAAGTTAGGGTGTCACATTAGTGGTATCAGAGCTAGTCGAGTCTTTCGGGAATGTCTGGGTTAGATCTGTTGTGTTGCTGTTGTGTTTTCTCTGATTGTGTGTTGTTTGAATTACTTCTTTTGAGGTAATGTGTGATGACCGGCGGGTTCTCTCTTTCGGATTGTCATCCGACTGCTTGTGTGATCCAGGTCAGTATGAATCAGAGAGGTGCTCGTGGACGTGGACGAGGCAATGGAGGAATGGACTTCGCTGCTCAAGCACTGGCTGATGTGGCTGCTGCTATAGCTCATCAAACGGTCAATGCTGCTGCACAAAATCAGCAAGAACATTGCGGCGGAACAAGCTGCGAGGGGAAGGCATCTTGATGCGTTCGACGCCGAAATCCATCTCAGTTCGATGGAAACGTGGATCCGATTAAGGCAGATCTCTGGATTCAAGAGTTAGAAAAGATTTTCGAGTTGGTAAACACTCCTGAAGAATCCAAGGTACCTTATTCGACGTTTCAGCTCGTGGGAGACGCCGAGTATTGGTGGAAGGGTACTAAGCAACTGCTAGAGGCTGAACATCAAGTGATCACCTGGGGAGTATTTCGCGGCAAGTTTCTGGACAAGTACTTCCCCCAGAGTGCCCGAAAGGAGAAAGAACAAGAGTTCTTGAGGCTAAGTCAGAGAGATCTGACGGTGGGGGAGTATGTGGCAAAATTCGAATCACTTGCCAAATACTTCCGCTTCTTTCAGAACAACCCCAGTGAAGAGTGGAAGTGCGAACAGTTCGAAGCCGGTTTACGCTTTGAAATCAAGGAATCAGTGCTGCCCTTGGAAATTCGGAGTTTCCAAGCATTAGTGGAGAAGTGCTGGAAGATTGAGTTGATACGCAAAGGAAGGGATAACAGAGAAAGCGCAAGTGGACCAGTTCGTGATAAGGGTCAGAATCAAGGACATAATTTCAAATGGAAGCAGAACCAGAGGAAGCCATACCATCAAGCACCTAGCTACAATAACAATCATAAGCAACAAGCTTGTTCCAGTGTGTTAGGAACTGGAAGTGGAGGCCAGAGAAACAACGATCAAGGCCAAGGAAGGAGATGTTTCCGATGTGGGGATCCGAATCACTTCGCGAATGATTGCCCAAAGAAGGACTACAAGTGCAACAACTGTGACCGTATTGGGCATTTGGCAAAGGAGTGCCAAGCACCGAAGAGGGAGCAGTCATTCAACCTCACTAGAGCAAGCAAGCCAACCGCCAAGGGAAGAGTTTACACGATGAGTGGTGCGGAGGCATTGAACTCCGGTGATCTCGTTCAGGGTGAGTGTGACATTGATGGTAATCTCTTAATTGTACTGTTTGATTCTAGTGCAACCCATTCATTTATTTCGATGGATCGTGTGAAAACGTTGAACTTGCCTGTTTCTTCCTTATCTTATAATCTGATTGTTTCTACCCCAACTGCTAAACCTGTGACTGTTAATTCTGTTTGCTTAAACTGTCCTATCATTGTTCAGAATAGACATTTCCTTGTGGATTTGATCTGTTTGCCCCTAGTACAACTAGATGTGATCTTAGGCATGGATTGGTTGTCTTCCAACCATATCCTAATAGACTGTGCTCAGAAAACCTTAGTCTTTAGGGATGAGATTTCTGGATTATTATCTGCTAGTCAGGTAAGAGTTTCTTTGAAAGAAGGGGCTCAAGTTTACATGCTGCTGTGTTCCTCGGAGGTTAAGAGCAAGTTTGACTTAGAGTCGGTACCTGTCGTCCGAGAGTTTCCGGAAGTTTTTCCAGAGGATGTACCTGGATTGCCACCTATTCGGGAGATTGAGTTCGCGATTGATCTAGTCCCAGGTGCTGGACCAATATCCATGGCACCGTATCGCATGTCACCATCGGAGTTAGAAACCTTGAAGGAGCAACTTGAGGAATTGATGAGGAAGGAGTTCATACGGCCTAGTGTGTCACCGTGGGGAGCTCCAGTCCTGTTAGTGAAAAAGAAAGATGGATCGGCCAGGCTATGTGTGGATTATTGCCAGTTGAATAAAGTCACAATCAAGAATCGATATCCTCTTCCAAGGATAGATGATCTCGTGGATCAGTTGCGTGGCGCTGCAGTGTTTTCGAAGATAGATTTATGGTCAGGATACCACCAGATACGAGTGAAGGCAGAGGATGTTCCTAAGACAGCGTTTCGAACACGCTATGGGCATTATGAGTTTTTGGTGATGCCATTCGGAGTGACCAATGCGCCAGCTATATTCATGGACTATATGAATAGGATCTTTCGTTCCTTTTTGGATCGGTTCGTAGTCGTCTTTATAGATGACATTCTGATCTATTCCCCGAATGAGGAGTCACATGCTAAACACCTTAGCATTGTTCTTCAGATCCTAAAAGAGAAGCAGCTGTATGCGAAGCCGGAGAAGTGTGAGTTTTGGTTGGATCAAGTTCAATTCTTAGGTCATGTGATATCTCGCGAAGGAATCGCTGTAGATCCGAAGAAGGTTGAGGCTGTTTTGGAATGGGAAAGGCCAACAACGGCGACGGAGATTCGTAGCTTTGTGGGTTTGGCTGGATACTATCGAAGGTTTATCGAAGGGTTTTCCAAGATAGTGGGACCTCTCACTCAGTTGACTCGTAAGGACCAAGAATTCGTTTGGACAGAAGCTTGTGAAAGGAATTTCCAAGAGTTGAAGCGTAGATTGACGACTTCACCTGTGTTGATTCTACCTAATCCCAAGGAACCTTTTGAGCTTTACTGTGACGCTTCACATCAAGGGTTGGGCTGTGTGTTGATGCAAAATCGGAAAGTTGTAGCTTATGCTTCGAGGCAGTTGAAGATTCACGAGAGAAACTATCCGACGCATGATTTGGAGTTAGCGGCTGTGGTCTTTGCTTTGAATATATGGAGACATTACTTGTATGGGGCTACTTTTAATGTTTTCAGTGATCACAAGAGCCTGAAGTATCTGTTCGATCAGAAGGAATTGAATATGCGGCAGAGACGTTGGTTAGAGTTTCTGAAGGATTACGACTTTCAACTACAGTATCACCCTGGGAAGGCGAATGTAGTGGCCGATGCGCTAAGCAGAAAGACGATTCACGCGTCAGTGATGATGGTTTGGGAGCAGGAATTGTTGGAACAATTCCGAGATCTGAGTTTGTCTGTTGAGGTTACGCCAGGAAGGCTGTGTCTGAACAAGATCACCGTGTCAAATGGATTGATGGAGCAGATAAAGGAGAAGCAAGAGATTGATCAGTATCTACAGACTGAAAGGGATTTAGTGCGACAAGGAACATTGTCAGATTTTAGAGAAGGCACAGACGGGATCTTAAGGTTCGGTGAAAGAATCTGTGTGCCTGAGGATGCCGAGTTGAGAAAGCTGATCTTAGAAGAAGCTCATAAGAGTAAGTTGAGTATGCATCCAGGAGCTACCAAGATGTACCAAGATCTAAAGAAGTTATATTGGTGGTATGGGATGAAGACAAATGTGATGGAATATGTTGCATCATGTTTGATATGCCAGAAAGCCAAAGTAGAACATCAGAGACCTGCAGGAATGTTACAATCTTTAGATATTCCCGAATGGAAGTGGGACGGGATATCAATGGATTTCGTAACCAGTTTACCAAGAACTAGAAAAGGGTATGAGGCTATATGGGTAATTTTAGATCGACTGACCAAGTCAGCTCACTTTCAACCAGTCAACATGAAGTACCCGATAAAAAGGTTGACCCAGTTGTACATCGACGAGATTGTTAGGTTACACGGTATACCCTCGAGTATTATTTCGGATCGTGATCCGAGATTTACGTCAGAGTTCTAGAAGGGACTACAAAACTCTTTGGGAACAAAACTCAAATTGAGTTCTGCATATCACCCACAGACGGATGGACAATCGGAAAGGACGATCCAGTCGCTTGAAGACTTGCTTAGAGCCCGTGTTTTGGAGGATGCAGGGAGTTGGGATGAGTCATTACCGTTGATAGAGTTTACCTATAACAACAGTTTCCACTCAAGCATAGGAATGGCACCCTATGAAGCTCTATATGGTAGACGATGCAGAACACCTTTGTGTTGGTATCAGGATGGAGAAAGCCTATTGTTGGGACCAGAGCTGGTACAACAGACGATCGAGAAAGTGAAGATGATCCAAGAGAAAATGCGAACTGCCCAAAGTAGACAGAAGAGTTATGCTGATAAGAGACGACGACCTCTAGAGTTTGAATAAGGAGAACATGTGTTCTTGAGAGTCACGCCAACAACGGGGATTGGCAGGGTAATAAAATCCAGGAAGCTCACTCCCAAATTCATTGGACCCTACCAAATTCTTCGTCGCGTAGGTCCAGTAGCCAATAAAATATCTTTACCACCTTTTCTTTCCAACATCCATGATGTCTTTCATGTTTCTCAGTTGAGAAAATATATTCCTGATCCATCACACGTCATAAAACCTGATAATGTACAATTGAAAGAGAATCTGTCTTTCGTAACATCACCGGTACGAATTGCAGATAAGATGACGAAGCAGCTCAGAGGTAAACAAATTCCTCTAGTCAAAGTTATCTGGAATGAAACAACCGGAGAAGCTACTTGGGAAGCTGAGGACAAGATGAAGATGCAATACCCTGAGTTATTTCAAGGTACGTAATCTCGAGGACGAGATTCTTTTTAGAGGGGTGGAGTTGTAACACCCTGTTTTTCGTGTGCTTAATTATTAGTAAATGCATGCTTTAATGTATTTAATTGTGATAAAATCCAGAGGATGATTTTATTTTAAATAAAATCATTTTCTTGTGTTATTTTACTGTATGAAGTCACAGAAAAATTTTCGGTATAAAATTCAGACGAAAGCCGGTCTGGGTTTTCAAAGCCAGTACGAGTTTACTGAGCTAGAGACCTAATATTGACTCGTGAACGAGACGATTAGTGTTTTTTTATGTTTTGTGTGGGTTTGGAGTGTTTTGAGAAATCTTGTTCGGGGCCGAATTTCCGAGTATTACCCGGGCGAATCGTCGGGAAATACGATCGGGAAATTCATCTGATGCATGTTGGAGCAGAGCAAAAATGGAGTAGATTGACTGATGTGAAGGCTATGACATAGGCATGTCCATGGCCATACCTTCCTTACACCAATCAAGTCAAATCACCATACTTTCTTACACACACCTTACCTACACCATACCTCCTTTCTTCTCAACCAAGTCAAGCTCTTCTCTCCCCTCCAATCTGCCCCAAAACTGACGCCTCCCCCTCTCTTTTCCTTCTTCTATTTAAGTTTCAAAGTGTAACCATTTCACACTTTTGCTTCCTTTCACAAAAACACTTTTTTACAACTATTCATCTTCTTCTTCACACAACTAAAGGTACCATTTTTACTAAGTTTTTCAAGTTGTGTTCTTCATCAAAGTTGTTCATATTGGTAAGGGTAATGTCCCTATACCATTTGTTTTTCAAGTTTTGGCTTTATTTTCATAGTTGATGTTTTGAGTTCATAATATGCTTTTAAACTTCAAAAAAATTCTCAAAAGTTGTAGAAAACTCCGATTGAGGTGAAACTAATTTCGATATTCTTATTTTTACTTCCTCTACAACATACTAAAATCTTGTGGAAAACAAAAATCTCGAACACCATTTTCTGTACTGGACAGAATCTATGTCTTTTGTGCCATATGAGTTTTGTTCCATCTTTGCTTGGTTAAGCTTGTGTTTGAGTGTTATTCCAACATGATCATGACCAAGAGCTCCTATGTACATAAGGATGCTAGGTTTAAGTGATTGGAAAAGTTTAGAAACTTTTATGTATTTTCATGAAAAAGTGAAAACTCTAAGTGTTTTGTTATATGTACTTTGAGGTTTTCCAAAGTGATCATGGATTTGGGCTCCTTGATGTATAAGGATGCTAGATCCAAGAGATTGGAAAGTTTGAAAACCTCTAACCCTCATTTTTACTCAAGGCCGAATGGTAGTGTTTGTGGCCTAGGGTATTTGATTTTTTCATTTTTCCAAAATGATCAAGGTTTTAGGCTCCTTACTAGGTATGGATGCTAACCTAAAGAGATTGGAAAATTTAGAACATCCTAACCTATTTTAGAGGATGAAAACCGAAACCCTAAGTTGATGACTTAGTGGGATTCTTGATTCAAACTTGTTAAACTTTTGGTGTTTTAAGAACTCCTAGCACTTAAGGATCATAAATCCATAAGTTGCATGATTTTTGGAAAACCTTAATCCAAAACCATTGTTGAAAACCGAACCTATGCCTTGTGGCTAGTGTTCTTAGATTAAAAATCTAACCTATGGTTTCATGTGTGTAACCTTAGATTCGTTACGCGCGGACGTTCGTGATCCTTAGTTTTCGTAGTCGGAACCCTTATCGTCTTTTGAGGTAAGAGGGGATTTCCGAAAGATATTCAATAACTGTATGCATGTGTGTATTTGATTAATTGTTTACTTGACTGATATTGAGTTACTGGATTATCTGAAATGTTATGCTATTATATGAAGTTGAACTGTATCGTTATATATGTTGAGATGTATAACTATGATGAACTGTGATATTGGCATTGAACTGTGAATATATATATGTGTACATACTGCTGTTGTTGTTTGAAGTTTGCTAAGCCGGACGTGTGTCTGTGCTCAATCATTAATAAGGATTAAAAACCTTAATAAGCTTTGAAGATGAAAGGATGGGTGTTCTTTTCCAAAAAGCTTGAATGTTTAAAAGTACTTGTTTTATGTGACAATATAGTTTTAGTGATTTCTAGAATGCAAGAGAAAAACCCTTTTCGAACTATGTGTTTTAAGTGAAAACTTTCGAAAATATTTTACAATATCCTATTGGGGATTTTCAAAGTTAAAAGTGTTTCAAAAACGTTTTATAAAGGATTTTCAAAAGAAAAGGTTTTCTCCCAAATGATTTAGAAACTTTCCGATAGCCAAAGATAGGTTATCGAGGCTTTCGATTTCGAAAATTGTTTTCGTCAAATGAAAGATAAGTACTAAAAGAATAGGAATCTAGACGTGAGACGTCGCCTCTAGTTTTCCATGCTTAGCACGTGATCTTGGATCAGTGTTAATTCGGGACCGTAAAGTCCTATTCGTAATGTTAGGGACTTCAAGTCCAATTCGCGGAATCGAGGACAGTTCGTTCTGATTTCCGTTGTTGTGGGCTATTGTCCTTAGCATGATAAGTAAAACATGACTAAAAGTATATTGATTTCCATTACCACAAACCTTGACTGCGGCCACGGTCTAGGTGTTGGGATTGAGCATTCGGACTGTGTGTCCTATGTTTCTACGTTTTCAAGTGATGGGGAAATAATGTTAAGTCATTAGCTTTGAGCTTTGACAGTGAAATATTTACACAAAGAAAAACCTTAAAAGGAAAGTTTTTATTCATATGCATTTCCCCTGGCAGACGTGCCTTTGCTTATTGAGGATACTTCTCCAGTGATAACATGGTGTTGTGATCTCATGAGATTAGGATAGAGCCTGATATTGAACTGTCATGCACCTTTTCGAAAACTGATTGTACGGGCTTGAGGACCCCTTGATATAACACTGTTAGATTATGATGATTATGCATGCTTTAACTGTTGATCTGATTTCGTGTTGCATGTATCATGTATATGGTTGTTGTGGGATATATCTTATGACGGTATCTCACTCTTGCATGTTTGTATGTTCTTTTATTTTCCTCGTACCGGGTATGCGTATGCTTTAGATGGACCCTCTTGTCCCTCCTGTACCTGAGGTCACACGGACAGGGACAAGAGTGGTCCGTTAGTCTTGGCTTTTGAGCTTTTCTTTTGAGTTTAGATTCCTAGATTCCCATTCCCAGTTGGTGTTTTATTTACCTTATCTTCTCAGTTATGTTTCAGTTATGTTTTCGTTTCTGTTGGCCATATTGATTAAGGCCGTGGTGTAATGTTAAAACCTAAGACCTTTCGAGGCAATATTATATGTATGTATCTGTTGTCGTTTTCAAGTTGTGAGTTTCTTTACCTTTTACTTCTTTTCTTTAAAGAAAAAAAAAATTAAGTACCTTTTTGGTAACCTTGTGTATGTTGAATAATCTTTTTCCGAAAGCGACCAGCATTTAAACGAGCATTTTTCCGCAAAAAGGGTAACCATGTGATGACCAAGTTAGGGTGTCACAAAAATACTTGGTGAGGAACTTTTGTGCCATTTTCTCCCAAGTTCTGATACTGTTCCGATCCAAGCTATCAAACCAATTGCGAGCGACATCCCTAAGAGAGAGAGGGAATAGCCGCAAGTGAAACTCATCTTGAGTAACTCCTCTTATCTTCTGCATGTCATAGGCTTCAAGGAAACGAGTGATGTGTCTATGAGGGTCTTGCTTGCCACTCCCATCAAACTGATTCTCACGGATCTGGGCTGTGACACATCCTTCCACTCTGAAGGAATCTGTATTCAGGTTGCCCCTCACGATAGTAGAAGCACAATCATCCAGGTTGGGTAGATCGTACTCGAAGAGAGGCTTGTAACGAGGAGGTGGTGGAGGAGGATTTTCTTCGGCCATCTCCTCAAGATCAATTGCTTCAAGCCTCTGTCACTCTCTGGCTTATTTTCTTAATCGCTTCTTGGTCTTGGTGATCTCCGAATCAAAAAGCAAGTCCTCTTGTGAAAGGGTACCTCGCATACAAAAACAAGGCAAGACCAAGTGGAATCAAAGAAGTAGAGAGAGATAATAATAATTAAATAACAAAAAAATAAAAATAAAAACAACTTAACCAAATAATCGAATTCCCTAAAAATCAGTAAAATTGGTTGTGCCAATCCCCGGCAACGACGCCAAAAATTTGTTGAGTCACCGGCAAGTGTACCGGGTCGTCGCAAGTAATAAAATAAACACGGTAAGTAATTACCGAGGTCGAACACAAGGATTGGGCTACCAATTCGACTAATTCGCGAGAAATTCGATAAGTTGGTCAAGTAACAGCAAATGGTTGAGAGAGAAAATAGGATCGCACCTCAAATTAACAATTCAAATAAAGATACAGTAATTAAATCTGAATTTAAAACATCTAAGGTCACAATTCCACCTACCAAATCTTGCATAGTACCCAAGTGATGATGTTTTCCTCCCTAAGTTCAATAACAATGTCAACCGGGACCCCCAAATTTTCCTAAATCCACTGTCGTGCTCAATAGGACGTATTTGACGATTGAATTAATTACTTACTAGGTCTCATAACCCAATCATCAAACTCTATTAAATCTGGTTCCTATAAGGTTGCACCGATCTCCTATTCACTCTCGTGCAATAGTCGATCGATGATCCCAATTCAAGTTCTAAAACACGAATTGCCTCCTAAGCCTCAACACGTTTAACTAGTCAATCAATCAAACATATGATCAACACAACAAATTCAGAATTGGAAAACACTATTGAGAAAAGGTAGAGAAACATACATCACATCGAACACTATACCGCCATGGGATTAGCTCCGCATGTTTGTAACAACGCCCAAACAATAGGAATTCATCCTCAATGTATAATAAGAAAATAAAAGAAGGAGACGCCGCTCCAGAGAACAAGAGTTTCGTCCCAAAATGCTACAAAACAGTGGAGAATCCAAAGCTCCCAAATTCTGCCCTAAAACAGCAATATATAGGATTCAGGATCTACGCGCGCTCGCGAGGCGAACAACCTCTCGCGACGCGAATATTAAAAATGGCGCGCTTTCAAATTGGACTCTCGCGAGGCGAGAGGAAGATTCGCGAGGCGAGACTTGGAATTCTAGTCTGTGACAGCCGTGACCTTCATCACGGCTAGGCCGTGATGGTCTCTGTCCTCCAGGTCTTCATGATTCTCGAGGCGAGCAGCCTCTCGCGGGGCGAGACAGAAATGATGACTGATGCTGCTCAGCTGGTCTTTGTTGAACGCCGGCAAGTGTACCGGGTCGTCGCAAGTAATAAAATAAACACGGTAAGTAATTACCAAGGTCGAACTCAGGGATTGGGCTACCAATTCGACTAATCCGCGGGAAATCCGATATGTTGGTCAAGTTACAGAAGGTGGTTGAGAGAGGGAGAATGGAATCGAAATTCAATTAACAAATCTAATTAAATAATTAACTAAAAATATGAAAACTAAAATGTCCAAGGTCACAAATCCACCTACCCAATATGGATATCCAAGTGATGATGAATTCCTCCCTAAGTTCAATTACAATGTCAACCGGGACCCCTAAATTCTCCTAAATCCACTCTCGTGCTCATTAGGACGTATTCGACGATTGGATTAATTACTTACTAGGTCTCATAATCCTAATCTCGAATTTGGTTAATTCTTGTTCCCTATATGGTCGCACTAATATCCTACTCACTACCGTGCAATATTCAATTAGCGATCCCGATTCAAGTTCTAAAACGTGAATCGCCGTTCGGCCTCAAACACGTTTAAGTGATTAATCACGCAATACATATGATCAAGCATTCAAATCAGAATCGGAAAACATCAATTAAAAGAAGGGAAGAACACATACATCACAAGAACACTACACCGCCATGGGTGGCTTCATCGTTCCCTCGGACGGGGGGATTAGTTCCTCATGCTCATAGACAAACAATCGGAATTCATCCGAAGACTAAGAATAAGAAAAGAGAAGAGGGAGACGCAGCCCCAGAATAAGGATTCTAAAATATTTCTAAAAGTTCTGATCCAAAAAGTCCTCCAATTCTGTTCTGCAGTGCCTTATTTATAGGGAGGCCACGCGTCACGGCCGTGATGGTCATCACGGCCAGGCCGTGACGGCTTCTGTTTCTGGCGCACTTCTGGAATTTAAACCCTCGCGACGCGAAGGATGTCTCGCGACGCGAGCCTTCTTTTTCACGGCCCGTGATGTGAATCACGGCTAGGCCGTGATGGTCTCTGACTTGTGTGGATTTTTGGTCACGGCCGTGATACACATCACGGCTAGGCCGTGATGGTCTCTGACTTCTGTGGGTTTTTGGTCACGGCCGTGATACACATCACGGCTAGGCCGTGATGGTCTCTGACTTCCAAGTCTTCAAACTCTCGCGGGGCGAGAATCTCCAGAATGGCAATCTCCACTATTTCTTGACTTTCCTTAATTCTCAGAGCTTCACTTATTGACCTGAAAACAACACAAGCAACCACAAGCGTAATTCTATCCAAAAGAAGCTAAAAACTACACAAAAGACGCAAAACGAGTCAAAGTCCAACTTAGGAACAAAACAAGGCAAATTTGGGCGAAAACGAGATTGAACTCGACTAATTAGCACGTAAACCACCGTCTTACTAGTTATAAAACTAGATAAGCCAGAGGCTTATCAAACACCCCAAACTTAAACCTTGCTTGTCCCCAAGCAAGCTAAAACTCAAAAACGACTCAAGACTTGGCAAGCTTAAGGGATTCAATCGATTTCGCACAAATTTTATGCAATCAAAACAGTTTTTCTCCAATGATTTCCCCCCTACATTAACGTAATCCCCACATTCATCTACTTTAAACTTTTGAGAACTTCATCATTCATGCAATCATTAATCTAAGTTGAGGTTCAGAGTCACACACAAAAAGAAGATCACCAATTTCAAACAATTGCCTTCCTTACAAGGGTATGTAAAATTTCACTCATTCGCTCAAATTCGTCTAGGCTTTCAACTTTTTCACTCAATTTCACTTATCAATAGCACTTCCCATGAATTTGATTTTCATCTCAAACGTAGTTCCCACGTAAACATGTATGCAACATCAGAAGGTCTTTTAAAGGTTGTAATGGGGCCTGGCTGAGGGTAGGATAGTCAAGGATATTAGGCTTAAGTCCCTAGGAACTAAGAGAGCATGAGCATTAAACACATTTTCCACTCAAATTCTTTTTTCCATTTTTCATTTGGGCTCGGGTGACTACAACCTTTTCCTTGCTATTATTTTTGTTTTGCCCCTTTTCTTTTGGCAATTTTTGTTTTCTTCTTTTCTTTTCTTTTCTTTTTGCCTTGGGTCAACCTTTATTTTCTTTTTCTCATCCCAATATGACATATCACCTCGTAGCCACCCCAAACTTAGTTTCTCACAACCTTTCTCTTGCTCATTTCCATGGTCTCCTAATCCTAAGATTGGGTTAACATGGTTTTTCAGATTTTGGGTTGTGATATAGGGTCATCAAGAAACAATAGGCTAATTAGGCTCAACGGGGCTAACTAGGGAACATGCATTCGGGATGGTTCTTTTTAGGCCAAGTAGTTTTTCAAAGAAAATTGCCTAAATCATTTGATGCAACACATAAACATGCAAACCATATAGAGATTCAAGCAAATTCGGGAAAGTGCAACTTAACAGTGATTCACACATTCAAAAACAGAGTTGGAGGCTCAAATCCTCACCTGGACATTTTGCAAATTGTTTGACCGAGATACAATTCCTAGTGTGTGCACCCCCTAAACACCCCAAACTTATCATAAATCAAGTAATCACAATAAAATTCTCAAAGTTCAGTTTTCAATTTTTAAGTGGGGGTCAACTTTTCTAAATTCAGAACCTAGGGGGAAATCATCAATGGTCAAAATAATTCATGCAATCAATCTATGCTCGGTATAATTAACATCCAACAAGCTTGCCGACACGACATTCATACAAAAACTCTTGATCTTCTCAAATTATTCAAGAATGACAAACAAAAACAAAACAAAAAGCAAAAACAAAACAAAAGTTAGGAGAAGAGAGGGATACCTAGCTTGGGTTGCCTCCCAAGTAGCGCTTGTTTAACGTCCCGAGCCTGACTTATTAAGAAGCATCCACCTGGATCCCATAGTCTGTGGTACAACGGCCAAGAGATTCTCATTATGTGAGATTCTCCACCCGGATCAAATGGTAATTGGAGTGGAGATCGTAGCAGCAATATGACTTTATTATCAACTCCACCCAGCCAGTGTGTGAAAACTCCATTGACCTTTGTAATTATGAATTCACTTCCTCTCGGGTCAAATGGTGTTTTCTCGAGGAAGTGTGCCAGACGAGTGGGAGGGTCTAACTTACCCATGTCCACACATGCATGTAAGCCAACATAGTTATCCAATGCAGAAATTTTCGGTTGATTGGCAAGCAGGGTGGAATCCACTACCACTTCGTCTTCATTTTGATCTATCCCCAAAACCAGATTTTCTTCAAATTGGGCTTCGTGTGACCCTTGTACTAACTGCTTGCAAATCTCCTTGACTTGCGTTTTGAAATTCTGCATCACAGTTTCTATACTGTCACAGTTGGCTCTTGCCTTGGCCTCAGAGGTGGATAGCTCCTGGGAATATTGTTCTAGAGCAGCTTTCAACGGTGTTTGCTCATTCCATTCCCATTCCTCCTCATGCTTCATGATTACACTATAAGCTTGTGCATGAGGGCAATTACGTCCCCAGCGCCAGTGATCTCCCAGGGATATATTAGGCCCAAAGTCATATTTTGTAACACCGTCCAAGGCTGGAAAATAAACAGTCTCCATGATTCGCAATCCGCCTTGAAAGGGTACCTCGCATACAAAACAGGGCCAAGACCAAGTGGGATCAAGAAATAGAGAATAATAATAGAAATTAAAAATAAAAATAAAAATAAAAGTAACTTAACCAAATAATCAAACTACCCTAAAATTAGTAAACTGGTTGTGCCAATCCCCGGCAACGGCGCCAAAAACTTGTTGTTGAACGCCGGCAAGTGTACCGGGTCGTCGCAAGTAATAAAATAAACACGGTAAGTAATTATCGAGGTCGAACTCAGGGATTGGGCTACCAATTCGACTAATCCGCGGGAAATTCGATATGTTGGTCAAGTTACAGAAGGTGGTTGAGAGAGGGAGAATGGAATCGAAATTCAATTAACAACTCTAATTAAATAATTAAATAAAAATATGAAAACTAAAATGTCCAAGGTCACAAATCCACCTACCCAATATGCATACCCAAGTGATGATGAATTCCTCCCTAAGTTCAATTACAATGTCAACCGGGACCCCTAAATTCTCCTAAATCCACTCTCGTGATCATTAGGACGTGTTCGACGTTTGGATTAATTACTTACTAGGTATCATAATCCTAATCCCGAATTTGGTTAATTCTTGTTCCCTATATGGTCGCACTAATATCCTACTCACTGCCGTGCAATATTCAATTAGCGATCCCGATTCAAGTTCTAAAACGCGAATCACCGTTCGGCCTCAAACACGTTTAACTGATTAATCACGCAATACATATGATCAAG
Source organism: Sophora flavescens (assembly GCA_030762895.1). Lineage (NCBI taxonomy): Eukaryota > Viridiplantae > Streptophyta > Magnoliopsida > Fabales > Fabaceae > Sophora > Sophora flavescens. Next base: position 107,633,625 of record CM061069.1, on the reverse strand, counting down.
CATTCAAATCAGAATCGGAAAACATCAATTAAAAGAAGGGAAGAACACATACATCACAAGAACACTACACCGCCATGGGTGGCTTCATCGTTCCCTTGGACGGGGGGATTAGTTCCTCATGCTCATAGACAAACAATCGGAATTCATCCTAAGACTAAGAATAAGAAAAGAGAAGAGGGAGACGCAGCCCCAGAATAAGGATTCTAAAATATTTCTAAAAGTTCTGATCCAAAAAGTCCTCCAATTCTGTTCTGCAGTGCCTTATTTATAGGGAGGCCACGCGTCACGGCCGTGATGGTCATCACGGCCAGGCCGTGACGGCTTCGCTTTGCGCGCACTTCTGGAATTTAAACCCTCGCGACGCGAAGGATGTCTCGCGACGCGAGCCTTCTTTTTCACGGCCCGTGATGTGAATCACGGCTAGGCCGTGATGGTCTCTGACTTGTGTGGATTTTTGGTCACGGCCGTGATACACATCACGGCTATGCCGTGATGGTCTCTGACTTCTGTGGGTTTTTGGTCACGGCCGTGATACACATCACGGCTAGGCCGTGATGGTCTCTGACTTCCAAGTCTTCAAACTCTCGCGGGGCGAGAATCTCCAGAATGGCAATCTCCACTATTTCTTGGCTTTCCTTAATTCTCAGAGCTTCACTTATTGACCTGAAAACAACACAAGCAAACACAAGCGTAATTCTATCCAAAAGAAGCTAAAAACTACACAAAAGACGCAAAACGAGTCAAAGTCCAACTTAGGAGCAAAACAAGGCAAATTTGGGCGAAAACGAGATTGAACTCGACTAATTAGCACGTAAACCACCGTCTTACTAGTTATAAAACTAGAAAAGCCAGAGGCTTATCAGTCTTCAGGCTCGTGTGGCGAGCATCCTTTCGCGGGGCGAGTGTCTCCAGAATGGCCTTTTCCACTGTTTTCTTGACTCTAGAGCTTCACTTCTACCCTGAAACAACAAAAGAAAACGAAAAGCGTAATTCTATTCAAAATAAACTAAAAACTACAAAAAATGCCTAGAACGAGTCAAAGTCTAACTTAGTAACAAAACAAGGCCAAATTTGGGCGAAAACGAGATTTAACTCGAATAATTAGCACATAAACCACAGTCTTACTAGTTATAAAACTAGATAAGCCAGAGGCTTATCAGCTTGTAATCCACTTGCACATGTTTCATACTCAGCAATGTTGTTGGTGCATTCAAATTCAAGCTAAACAGCCACCGGGTATTGCTTGCCCTTCGGAGAAACAACCACCGCTCCTGTGCCGCTTCCATGCATATTAACTGCTCCATCAAAATACATCTTCCACATATCATCTTCCTCTGTTTCACCTACTTCCAATGACAGTATCTCTCCATCAGGGAACTCGGATATAATTGGTTGTCCTCCCTCAAGAGGGTTTTCAGCTAAGTGATCAGCAATTGCCTTTCCCTTAACGGATTTCCGGGTCACATACTTAATATCGAATTCTGATAATATCATTTACCACTTTGAGACCCTTAATGGTATGTGAGGACTTTCAAAGATGTACTTCAAAGGGTCCATTCGAGAGATTAACCAAGTGGTGTAGTATAACATGTATTGCCTGAGTCTCTTGGAAGTCCACACCAATGCACAACAGGTTTTCTCAATTGCCACGTATCGGGCTTCGCAGTCATTAAACTTCTTGCTTAGATAGTAGATTGCATGTTCTCTCTTGCCAGACTCATCATGTTGCCCCAACATTGCCTCCATTGAGGTTGGTAAGATAGTGAAATACAGTATCAAAGGACAACCTTGAGTGGGCGGCACCAACATTGGTGGGCTTAATAGGTCTGCCTTTATTTTGTCAAAGGCTTCCTGACATTTCTCATTCCACATCCCCGGATTATTCTTCTTAATAGCTTAAAAATAGGCTCACACGTGCTCGTCAAGTTAGCAATGAATCGGGCAATGTAATTTAATCTCCCTAGAAAACCCCTTACTTCTCATTCATTCTTGGGAGTTGGCATGTCCCTGATCGCCTTTGCCTTTTCCGGCTGTACCTGTATTCCTTCCCTGCTGACCACAAAACCCAACAATTTACCAGTTGAGGCTCCAAACACACATTTTGTGGGATTGAGTCTCAAATTGTACTTCCTTAATCTCTCAAATAACTTATGCAAAACTGCTACATGACTTTCCCCCTTCTTAGACTTAGCCACTATGACATCCACATATACCTCCATTTCCTTGTGCATCATATCATGGAACAATGCTACCATAGCACGCTGGTAGGTGGCTCCGGCATTCTTCAGCCCAAAAGGCATTACTCTGTAACAAAAAGTTCCCCAAGGGGTGATGAAAGTCGTATTCTCTTTGTCATCGACGTCCATGAGAATCTGATTGTATCCCGAATACCCATCCATGAAGGAGAATCTGTGGTTCATTGCTGTGCTGTCTACGAGGACATCAATATGAGGCAACGGGAAGTCATCCTTCGGGCTTGATTTGTTCAGATCTCTGTAATCCACACACATTCTTACCTTCCCGTCCTTCTTTGGTACTGGTACGACATTTGCAACCCACTCCGGGTGTCTCGACACTTCCACAAACCCAGCTTCTAACTGCTTAGTTACCTCTTCTTTGATCTTTAGTGACATAACTGGATGCATCCTCCTCAACCTTTGTTTCTTCACCACCGTATCTGGGTACAATGGGATTTTATGTGATGCTATCTCTGGATCTAATCCTGGCATATCTTTATAGGACCATGCAAACACATCAAGGTACTCCTTAAATAGCACGACCATTTCTGCACATTCTGGATTATCCACTATTTTCAACTCCTTCTTGTCTTCCTCGGTCCCCATATTAATCACTTCTACAACTTCATCATTTGAAGTGAATCCATTTTCCGAGCGCTCTATTGACTTTGTAAATTCCTCAATGGCTTCTTTTTCTTCGCTAATCCCAGAATCGTCTTCGTCAACAGCCGCAAGGGAATCAGTAAATGAGGTTTCAAGGCTCTTTTTGTGAGACAAACCTTCAATGGTGGTGAGGTTCCTGAAAGAAGATGTTTACAACAAGAGAAATACAGGCAAGGATATTATTCAAGAAATAAAGAGCAATTGATATAAGATAAAGGGTAGAGAAAGGAAAACATCAAGAAAAATGCTGAAAAATCATACTAACTCATTTTATTCATTTCTCAACTAAAGTAAACATCAGTTTATACGAGATACAAAAAGGTAATTACTTCATGGAAATAACATCAACAAATGGTTCAGTCCGCCAATTGCCAAGGACCTCATTGTCAGCAGAGAGATAAATAACAGGGTTTCTTTCTTGCTCCTCTTCAAGTGCACTGATAGTGAAATAAAGGGAAGTCAACTTTTCTAGCGAGATCACTTCAGTTGATGCTGAGAAAGTATCTGTCATGTGAGGGATATAATTAAATTCCTTTTTTTCTTCTTTCTTGCCTCTGAGAGTCAAGTACTTCATATTTTCTGCTAGAGAAGGATCGTATCCTAGTCCATGTCTTCCATCCCTTGTAACTGCTGCAATTGGTTGAGGGATCCCTTGGAGGCTTGCCCCTAGGCCTCTTCCTTTATGATACCCGTTCCTTTCCATTATATAGAATACCACTACATTCACATTCTGCATTGGCAGCTCTTTCTTCTCTCTCTGGCTTCAGGATTTCAAAACTACGCAGGGAATCATCCTCGACTTGCTCTGCACTTTCTACGTAAGGTACTGGAATAGGCTTTGAAAGCATGATTTCCTCTTCACCACGGATGGTAATCACAACCCCATCCTGAATATATTTCAGACACTGATGCAATGTTGATGGAACGACACCAGCTTCATGAATCCAAGGCCTTCCTAGAAGCATAGTATAAGCTGGTTGGATCTCCCTGACTTGAAAGAGAACATGAAAACAACTAGTCCCTACTTCGAGGGGCAGAGTTATTTCCCCTAAGATCCCTCTTGCTGTCCCATCAAAGGCTCGCACAATCATCTCTTGGGGTGTCAAATCCGTCAAGCCTATGTTTAGCTGCTCTAGAGTGGACAATGGAATCACATTCAATGCCGAGCCACCATCTATAAGCACCTTCTCAATCACAAATCCTTTGCACCTTAGGGTAATGTGGAGTGCCTTAGGACTACCTCTAAACTTCAAAAACACCTCATCTTCCGAGAAATTGATAATGTTGACTCGCCTCACCGGATCCACCATGTTTACTACATTCTCTGGCGTGACTTCGAGATTAACATAATCTTCATTCAACACCTTCAATAATGCCTTACGATGCATCCCTGATGTGAGGACAAGCGACAAAAGGGATAATCTTGCCGGTGTTTTCTTCAACTGCTCCATCACATTGTATTCACTTTGTTTCATGATCTTCAGAAACTCTACTTCTTCTTCTTCCTTCTCTTTTCCTTCATATTTGGTATTCTTCCTTGCTTCTTCTTCTAACAGGTCATAGTATCGCCCACTCTTTGTGATGCCTCCAATTCTCACAACATTAGTAACTTGGGCCTTCGAAGTTTCTCCTGCCCCTCCTACTAGCTCAACTTTCTGTTCATAATTCCATGGTACAGCGTGTGTATCATCATAAGCAAAAGGAGTTGTATTTTTCACCTTTATAATCACTTTTTATGGCGCCGACGCATCATTCATAGGTGGTATCCGGAGCACAACTTTTTCAACCACATTAACTTCTTCAGTCGTAGCTCGCCTAGCTTGGATCACCCCCAAGGTAAGTAATCCTTGGACTCGGACCTTAAAGTCCCAACAAGTTTCAATATCATGCCCTACCTGCCCATGATAATAATCACAACTTAAATCACCATCATACTTCTCTTTTTCCCCGATCAGCTTCACTGGTGCAACAATACCATATCCTGCTTTCTTGAGCCCCGCAAATACTTCTTGCATCGGGGTTCGCAATTCCAAAACCTTCTTAATTTGAGGCCCTTTCACTTCCAAGTTAGTCACACTATTTTCCGCATTATGGTTTGGGATTGGGTTATTAACAATGCTAGGCCCAAAATCTTCTTCAAAACCCAATCTTCCACAAGCGATCAATTTTCTTACTGCTGTCTTGAAGGCCTCACATTCTTCAATGGAATGTCCCAGGGCATCCATGTGATACTTGCAAGTCAGGTTTGGATTGTACCAAGCATGGAAAGGTGGTTCCATAGGCCGTAAAGGGTTTCCAGCGATTAGGTGACGATCAAATAGTTGTTTGAACAAATCTGCATTGAAGATAGACAGTCTTGGGAAAGGTGGTAGATTTTGGTATTGGGAGCATCCCTGATTTGGAAAATTTGGGCGAGGTCGAGGGTAGCTTGGATAGTTTTGTTGAGGTGCAGGTGGATAATGAGTATATGTTGGGCGAGTGGGGTTGTATGGTTGAGAGGTAGGGATGTTATTTACTTGGTTTTATGGCTGGGTGATGGTTGGCGAGGCCTGTTGAGGTGGGTAAAACGGTGTTTGGGTCTGATATGGTGCTTGGTACCTTGGGTATGAAGGGACATGACGAGGTCCAAAGTTTTGTTGGTGTTGCACATAATTTGCTTCTGCTTCCTTCTTCTTGGGCTGGAACCCCTTCTTGGATGCACTGCCTTCCATGTCAATTGGCAACTTCCCGGCTCTGGCTAGGATTTCAATTCTTTCCCCTGCAGCAATTAAGTCAGAGAGATCCCTATAAGCTACTCCCGCCATTGCTCTGATAAAGGGGGATCCCAGGGTTCCCAAAAAGTATGAGCACATTTCGGACAACATCAGCGACGACTGAACCTGAGCAGCCAAACTCCTCCACCTTTGTGGATACTGTTTGAAGGATTCATCACTATTCTTCTGCATTGTAGTCAATTGTTCACGGGTTGGAGCTACGTCCAAATTAAATTTGTATTGATCCATGAACAAATCGGCTAATTCTGTCCACCGAGAGATCTTAGAATGGTCTAACTGAAGGTACCACTCTAGTGCGATCCCAGCCAAACTTTCATGGAAAAAACCAATGATGAACTTGTCGTCCCTAGACCAGATGGCCATTTTGGTGGCATAGCTAATCAAATGGAATCGTGGGTTCCCACTTCCGTCATATTTGGAAAAATCAGGAATTTTGAAATCCTTAGGAATCACGACATTTGTGGCAGGACAAAGTTCTTCAATCTTGAGAGGGCCATAAGTATTTGATCCCTTGATCTTTTTTATTTGTTCTTCTACCTTCTCCATCCACTCTTCTTTCATCTTATCGGGTCCAAACTGAATTCCCCTTGATTGTTTAGGAATGGATGCATGGGGTTTTTCCCATGTAAGTCCTGCATAGCCAGCAGCCTCACGATACACATTCTCGATGGGGCGATATCCTTCCCCGATGGGGATTACTATGGGTTCTGTGCAACCCGACATTCCCTGAGTAAGGCTATGGTTTATGTTTGAAAACATTGGCGTCGTTACCATGGGGAGGGCCAGCTGTACGCTCACATGTGGGTCATCTTCATTTCCATTTCTATTTGCACCAAGCCTGCTAAGAGATTCCCTCATATCCTATAGTATAGCCTCCAACCTTGCTTGAGTTTCAGAGATTTCAGTCACCCTTCCCCTCACTTCGTCTACTTCTAAACTCAAGTTCCTTCCTGTCTCAGGATTGTTGGTAGCCATCCTGGTCCGGGATCTTGTGTTGTGAATTCAGGTTTGATTGGTATTGTCATTCTTAGGTCGCGCAATGATTCTAGAACCCTCAAATTCGCGTTTTTAGCTCTGTACGAAAAAACATGAATTATTCTAATCAGTAACCCCTTTTTTAATATATATAATTTTTTGGCATTATTATAATTATTAAAAGAAAGATAAAAGTATGGTTCGAAAAACCATGAATTCTTTCTGTTGCAAAGGAAAGACCATTTTTATAGCAAGCAACTTCACCCCGATACATAACTCTAGGGGCACATCCCCCTTAGGTTAAATTGTGGTTGATGACAAATCCATGGGAACATGTGTCCCTCAATAAACAGCATCATTCACTAACAATGCAATCATACAAGCCTACTTGTAACACACCATAAGATAGAGCAGAATTCATTGATGAAAATAACCCTAAAAAAGGCTTTTATTTCTTTGAAGAGAAAATACAATGTCTCCCATCTAACAGAATTACATCAAAAGTTTTAAAGTCTTCATTTTGAATCCGCTAGCAAGACCCCTACAATACTTCATGAAGCAAGCTATTTTTGGAGGTATTGTAGATCCGTCATTCATGCGAGTTTGGACTAATGCTTCCTCGAGGTGACCCACAAACTGATAGGTATGGTATTGCAAACTTCCTGAGAGGTGTTCATATCTTTTCTTCCAAGCATCTCTGTCAGTCTTCAAATCTTTTGCCACGGATTCCCAGTTCTCTAGCCATTCTTCCTGTTGTCTGATCTTATCCTCATACTGTTTTTTCTCCCTTTCGAACATCCAGACCCCTCATCCATAACTGTTGCTCTTTCTCTTGTGATTTTTTCAATGATTCACGTATAGTTGCTGCTGCATTCCAACCTTCATCAGAGTAGCGCTCAGTATGAGTTAAGGCTTCTTGTAGAGATCCTATGTTTTCCTCCAACATCCGGATTGTCTGAATGTGCAGTTCGATTTTTGCCCCCAAGTCTTCTTTTTCTTTGAAGATTTGTGCCAATGTATTTTTTTGATCTTCTATCCTTGCTAGTAATCCTAGAACTTCCGACTCTTTCATATTCCACTTCCTTGCTCTCTTTGCTGGAGTTGCGGCTTCATATGCATCGGCACATTCATCTTTTAAATGTTCTATCCTCATGTTTAACTCCAGGATTTGGTGTTGGAGCGTGACGATGGTGATTTGATCTGTTTCATTCTTTTCCTCTAGCATTCTCATCTGGGCCATCATAATCTCGATCTTCTTTAACATTTATGCTTCCATCTGTGGATTTTCATCTTCATGCGGGATTGGTTTCGAAATAACAAGGTTGTCTTTCCTTGCTTTCCTCCATGCCTCGTAGTTTTTAGTACGAGAAATAATTTGTCTCCCCAACTCATTGGATCCCAGTACCCGGATGTTGCTCCAGGCGGATCTAACAGCTATTGTTGTATTCTTGACAACCTCACATTCTTGATATAAGAACGAAATTCCACCTAACACTTCTTCAAGTGGTTCCTGTTGAGTCCATTTCAATTGTCGAATCACAAGTGCCAGAGAATATGACACGCAACCCCTTGGTCCCATCAAAGGAATATTCGAGAAATTCCCACAATTGAAGATAACTGTATTTCCTTTATACCAAGGACACATCCAGCAAAAAGCTTTCGAATCAAACTCATCAAATTCTTGTCTCCATTCGTTGGGTTTGTGCGGCTTTATTGTAATGTGATGGAACCTCCTCAAAGGGTCATCAATCCCACTTACATAATTTCGAGCATACATGTGAGTCACGATCCAAACATACAACATTTGTGCACAACATCGTAATTTGCCTTGTTGACTTTCATGGCAAACATGCAATGATAGGAATGTTTATGCCAAAATTGCGGGAACAGGGTTCACAGTATATTCTTCGACCTTGTAGTATACATCCAAGGCCGCGTAATCCACCATGTCTGGTATAAAGGGGAAAAGCACCAACACGTAAATGGTTAAAGCTAACACCCGTTTGAAGATAACCCAATTATTTTGTCGTGTCAGTTCCTGGAGATAAGCTTCAAGGAATCTTCGCCTCAGACCTCTAACAGCTCCCTTTTCCATTTTGTCTGATGGCTTCGGTAGAACCCCCAACAACTCTGCTACTTTCCCATCACTAACATGCTGGCCATAATAGAAATAAACGTGAAACTCCCTTGGAAAAGGCATCCGTAGCATGTAAACATATTCTTCTATAGTCGGTGTCATACCCAAATTCAGCAACTCGAAACACCTCAAATTCGGGTTCCAATATTGGGCCAAAGCACTCAAGCCCGAAGCATCTACATGTATGTGTAATAATTCCAAAATCTTCCCATACTTGCTTGCAAACTTTGAACATACTTCTTTTGGCATCAAGCGACTGATTTCCATTAAAGTCTTCACATCATTGATTTTCACGTCAATTCTAATATTCTTCTTCAGGTCAATTGCATTGCTAGAGTTAGACATTTCCGTTCCTTGCTACACAGATAGTGTCTTTCCTCCACAAAAGAGAATCACCTAAAAAAATTTATTATTTTAAAAAAATAAAAAAAAATAAAAAAAAAATAATAATAATAAATATATATATATATATATAATATGTATTTTATTTATTTATTATTCACTCGTTAAAACATAAAGGGAAATGAAGTAAAAATAAATAAATAAGTAAATAGATAGAAAAACACAAGGGAAGGGAAAGGAAGTAAAAATAAATAAATAAGTAAATGGATAAAAAAAACACAAGGGAGATATGGTACGCCTCCAATTGTCCTAAAAGGTAGGGCCTAATCAAGGGTGCCTATGATGGCAACTTCTAAGTCGAGCGGCCACTAAGTCAATTTAGGAGTATAAACTTTAGGACGTGTCTAGACTTCTAAAGGTCATGGTCCCCAGATTGCCCCTGTCAAGGATCTAGTTCATGAACCTAATCACAAGTAGGGATAAACCCTCCAGTATGACTAGTCCATAACACTAGTAACAATCCGAGTGGTGAGTCAACAAATATCAGAGAGGCACTAGGCCTTCAATGATAATGCTGAGTCACCGCCTAATCCTTAAGGTCCCACAAGCTCGGGTATAGAGCTGAAAGTGTGTGAAAATGAGTGTCGGTATGGTGTGTGCTGGAGGCATACAAACCTGTACAATCCTAAAACAAAACTACTTGAACCTCAAAGACAAGCAAACAACAAATATCATGGTCTTCTATCCTAGTGTAAAAATAATTATTAAAGCGAAAAGGAATCAAATATATACAATAAATAAATAAATAAATAAATAAAAGAAAACAATAAAAGGGGTAAACAATAAATACCAAAATGCGCAACTCATTACTTAGGCTTGACTCTCTAAAAATCCCCAGTGGAGTCGCCATCTGTAGCAACCAAAAATTACGACGAGGACGATGATATAAAGAAATTTTAAGGAAAAGTAGAGTCGCCACCAATTTTATTTAATTTAGGAAAAATTGGAAAAACCTTTAAAAATGGTTTTTGAAGCCAAGTTGAGTTCGGGGGTTGGTTACGAGTAGGGAAGGTGTTAAGCACCCTACATCGTCCATCCTACGAATGGTACCTTGAATTAATCGCGCAAAATTAAATTATTTATTTTTCACCCCAAATATTTACAAGGAATGATTTATTTATTTATTAATATTTTCTTTATTTTTATGTTTCTTTATTGGCTTTTTGCATTTTAAATTTTTTTTAAAAGAAAAATAAAATTATTGATAAATCCTAAATGAGGTTGAACATGACACGTAAGTTCATAGGACAACCTCAAAGCTAGGGGATTGAGCATGACACTTGTCATAGAGCAACCCAAAATCATTAAATAAATTATTAATTAATTATCCACATTAAATAAATTAAAAAGAACACAAAAATAAATGAAAAATTAATATTGGCTTGACGAGATGATTGATCCCGCTCCTACGTATTCCCTGCTTCGATGGAAAACTCAAAGCCACATAGTTCTTGTAGAAAATATTTTATTTGTTGGTTTATTTTAAATTTTATGAAAAGGTTTTTATTTTATTTTATTTTAAAATTTTTTTTTATATATTTCATTTTTATTATCGAAAACTCCTAAGTGAGATAGAACATGGCATAAACGTCCACAGAACGATCTTAAACCTAAGGGATTAAATGTGATTCCTCTCACAAAGTAATCCTAAAATTATCTGTAAAGAAACATTCTATTTTATTTAATTAATTGCTTACGAATTGAAAATTAAAGAATAAAAATAAAATTTGACTTCATATAAGTGTTTATAGCATTTTTTGACTTGGGCTAAGTGACCAGCCCACTAAAATACTCACATCAAGATCAACACTATATTTAGCCCAACAAGGCAATCAAACCAAGCCCATATACTACAAAAGAGAAGGTTGGGTTAGACTAAAAAAAAAAGGAAACAAAGAGAATAAAACAAAAGGGAAAGGGAGAACCAGAACCTTCTCGACCAAACAACAAAACAACAGATCTTGCAGGGGGAAGACGCCGCAGAGCTGCCGAGGAAGGAGGTGACTGCTTGGGCTCATGATGCGGTGGTTCTGGCTCAGAACAGCAGCGTGATCCGTACACGGTGGGGTTGGAGGTCCTGGCGGTGGGGGCAAGGTATTGCGACGATGCGTCTTGGCTTATGGCATCGGAGAAGACAACATGCAGAGGCTATGGTGACTGGACAGATTCACGTTCAGGTCAGTCCGCCATTACTGGTATGGCGGCACAACAGATCGGAGTGAGGGTCGTGGTTGCGTCGCGTGATGCCGATTCGACGACGGCTGGACAGTGGTCGCGAGGAACAGGGACTGAGGCAGCCTAAAAAAAACAGATTTCTCTCTTTTCTCCCTATATAGGTTGTTCTGAGTTTTTTTATTGCCCTTTGTTCATAGCATTTTTCAGAGGCATTTGGAAAATTTTATTTCTCACTGTTGTTCCTGTTGTTGTTCTGAAAAATCTCCTGACTTTTTCTGTAACCCCTGTTGTGATTTCATAATGCCAATTCCTCTGATTTTGATCCTAAAAATCTGCCAAGATTAAGATTTCTATCTTTGATTTGAAATAGAATCAAAACTGCCGAGCCTCATATACAAAAATTAAGGGATTTGCCAAATAGATTCAAATTCAAAATAAAGTGGTTGCTAGGGTTTGTTGGAGGAGGATGAAATGGGTTTAACTGGCCTGACCCAATTAATTTTTTTTTATTATTGTTATTATTTTTATTTTCTTTGCAATTTTTCTATTTTATTATTTTTTTGAAATTTTTAGTGAAAACTGAAAGACCCGGTCAAAATGGGGTGTTCACACTATACTAAAGGGGTTAGATGAGTTTTATTCAACTTTAACTTGGATGATGACTTGAAATAAGATACTTCAAATCCCTAGAGTGATAATCCAAGAGCTTGTAATCAAAAACAATTTCCAGCCTATTTTACTATACATGGTCGAAACCCTGAACCTAGAGGTTAGAGGATTTTGTTGCAAATTTTAGTCTTGTAATAAGTAATCTATGTTAGTTAAGACATTAGTAACTAGGATCCAAAAGATGGCATTAAGAAAATAACCCTAAACCTATTTTCTTAGTCTTGTCCGAACCTAGCCCTAAAGTGTCATAGATGGTTTTTGTTTGATTAATTATAGTTATGTTGTTTGGTTCAAGGCGAAACTATTAAGTTGTGGTGTGATAGCAAGGAATGTCGAGTTCGGGATTTCGGTGCTAACTCAGGTGGGGGAAAGAATCAATCTACCATCGGAATCTATAAGTAGTATATTATATGATAATTGTGTAGGGCGTCCTAAACCCTGCTAGTAGTCGAGTAATCGACAAGACCAAAATCACATTGGAAACCTTTTCTATAAAACCAATGGTGATTCGGGGATTGTAGGTTTATCGACATTAAGGTTGATTTTATGATGTTGAGGATGTCTGGCTTTATTACTTATTTGATTTGATTGTGATAAGCATGGTTGTGATAATTTGCTTTATGTGATATTTAATGATGTTTGGATATTTTCTGATGTTATGTTATGCATGATCTGCCTGGTTGTTAATATGATGCTTAGTAGATTTTAAGCAAAGATATATATGTTGTTCGAGAGATAGTTGTTTGTTTTGGGTGTGAGAATAATGGTGACTTAGAGGTGCCTAACCTAGATGATGTATTTTAATGAGGTGTGGTGACCTAGAATATGTGTTGAGTTCTAGTGGAAGGTTAAGGCACTAGGATGTTGTTAAAATGCATTGGTGAGATTCACGTGTATTGGTAATATAATACACGAGGTTGGTGTTGTTGTCCACAACCGTGTATTGGTAATATAATACACAAGGACAAAAGTGTATTGGTAATATAATACACAAGGACATCTGTGTATTAGTAATATAGTACACCATGTATTGGTAATATAATACACGTAAAACACATATGTGTATTGGTAATAGAATACACGTAAAATCAAGAGTTCTCGCGAGACCACTTCCATCTTATAAATAGGTGTGCAGCTATGGTGTCTTTGGGTAGCATGAGATTGAGGATATAGAATGATACTTAAATTTGAGGATGTTTTGTTAATTAGGTGTTGAATGATGATTTGTCTGTGACAATTATTGTATAATATGCTATGACTCCTTTCCATTTTTTGATGATAGAACTGCTTCTTATCCCCTATGTTTCTGTATTTTTGTGGGTTACTTTGGTTTACCTTAGAAGACCCGATGGAGGGTTATGTTACTGTGGAGCTGGACGGAACTCTGTATGAAACGGAGATTACTGAGGAGTTAGATGGAACTCCTTACGAACCAGATGCTGGAGATCGAGCTGTGATCCATGACGATTAGAGTATAGACATTATGGCCAGTGTGTCTAAGGAGTATTTTATATTTCCACCAAGTCTATATGTTATTAAGTTTATGCCTGTGAGGGATCCTACTGAGAGGATACCCTCAACAGTGTTTTGGTATTGTAATGAACAAATAGGTGTGTATTTATATATCTTAAAGTTGGTGTGTTTTAAATTTGCAGAAGTATTATGATAATTAAATAAGTTTTAATTTTTACGTATTTTTCATGATAAGCAAGCGATTGAGAAATGATTTAAGAAGGTAATTAATCTAATAAACACCGAGGCACAACGGGGTGTCTCAATGGGATAGTCAGTCAACACTATCAAGGGCATGTGGCTATGTTTATAATGGAAAGTCCAGGAACATTGGGCTTAGACATAATTATGTAAAGGAACTATTTGCAAATGGAGTAATATTCAGGGTCTTTATAACACAAAAAGAAATCTTGCATCCTTTGACGAAAGGACTGACAAGTGATATGATGTGGAAAAACATCATTAGGGATGGGACTCAAGCCTATATCTACATGATCGCCAATGGTGGAAACCCGACTCACACTTGAGTAGCATCAAGTCTTGAGTTCAATGTGGCCAAAGTACACTATGAGAGTGATTGCAAGTACTTGACGAATAGATACATCCCAAGGTTTAAAAGTACTTGGAAACCATAAGGACATATAGGAAAAGGGTGAGTTTTTGCTCTTAATGGACCTATAGCATATATGTGCTGAGGTGCCCAACTTATGGGGGTGCCTTTGGTAAAGTCCACCTATATGAGTGTGAAGTGGGGCCGCTTCTTGGAGTAGGGCTTGGCTCCGTAAGCTCTCATGAAAGGAGGATACACGACACATGCCTTACCTAATGTGTCATACTACCACGTCGTTCAATGGTACCGAGATTTCATGTATAAGTCATGGACACTTGTTCTAATGAATATTTGGTTGAAAGCTTGTCTACCACTTTATTTGGGGATGAGTGCAACCATGGCTTATTATGAGACACCCCGTTGTGCCCCATTGTATTATTACATTAAAACCTTAATATTTATTTACTTAATCGCGCGCTTAACATTGAAAATACGTAAAAATTAAAACTTAATTAATAAATATATAACTTCTACAAATATAAAACACACCAAAGTTGTAATATATAAATACACACATGTTTATTTATTACATTACCAAAACGCCGTTTAGGGTATCCTCTCAGTAGGATCCCTCACAGGCAAGAACTTCACTACAGACATACTTAGCGGAAATACAAATACTCCTTAGACACACTGGCCATAATGTCTATACTCTAATCGCCATGAATCACAGCTCGACCTCCAGCATCTGGTTCGTAAGGAGTTCCATCTAACTCCTCAGCAATTGATTCCTCCATCAGGTCTTCTCGTACGATCATATCAGAAATAAAATACAACACACAGAAAGATATAGGGAATAAGAAACAGTTCTATCATCAAAAAGGGGAAAAGAGTAATAGTAAATTATACAGTAATTGTCACAGACACGCATCACTCAAAATCAACAATCATCCTCAGCCCATGCAACTAAAACTTTATACTGATGTGGCCATCTTTATTCCTGTCACATTAGTCAGTAGTCCAGAACGGTCCAGTACCAATAACTTTCGAACGCATCAAAGACTAAACAAGTATTAGTCTAAAATAGTCCAGTGCCAATAACATATGAACGCGTCAAGGAGTATCAATCCAGAACGGTCCAGTGCCAAGAACATACGAACTTGTCAAGGAATATCATTCCATAACGCTCCAGTGCCAAGAACATGCGAACTCGTCAAGGACTAAAGAGTGTTACGGTAGTCTACCTGGGCATCCACATCCGTAGGGCACTCACCCGCAATATCCGATATCCCCAAAATAGGATATCCTGACCTCGTGTGTTCCACTCACACGACTGTGAATAACAATACATCTATAAATGAATCTCCCTAAATTACATCAATAACAACCTAGTGCCTCAACCTTCCATCAAAGTCTCAACACCTTTTTCCTCATAGATAAAACCACTTAATTAGGCTAGGCACCTCTAAATCACCATTGTTCTCTCCCCCAAACAATTATCTCCCAAACAACACATATCCTTACTTAAAAATCATCTAAGCACAATACTAAACCCAGGCAGATCATGTATAACACATAAATCAACAGAATATTCAAATAGCTCAATATCATATAAGGCAATTTATCACAACCAAGTCATAATAGTCCAACCAAATAAATAACAAAGTCAGACTCTGTCACGGCCGTGACAGACAACAAAGGCAAGAATTCTACAAAACAGAACCTGTCACGGCCTGGCTATGACAATCATCACGGACGTGACAAACAACAAACATCCTCAATATCTTAAATATTCAAACACCGAAATAATACGTCACATGCAGATGAAATACCTCATCCAGTGTATCACAGTAAATTTGATAACATAAAATCAAATATCCTCAAATACTTAAAATCAACTTAATGTCGATAAACCTACAATCCCCAAATCACCATTGGTTTTACAGAAAAAGTTTCCAATATGATTTTGGTCTTGTCGATTACTCAACTATCAGTAGGGTTTAGGTCGCCCTACACAATTATCATATAATCTACTACTTATCGATTCCGATGATAGGTTGATTCTTTTCCCCACCTGAGCTAGCACCGAAAACACGTACACGACGATCCTCGTTATCCCGCCACGAGTTAACACAACCACCTTCAACCAAACAACATAACTATAATTAATCAACTAACAACCATCTATGACACTTTAGGGCTAGGTTCGGTCAAGACTTAGAAAATAGGTTTAGGATTATCTTCTTAATGCCATCTTTTGGATCCTAGTTACTAGAGTCTTAACTAACATAGATTACTTATTACAAGACTAAAATTTGAAACAAAATCCTCTAACCTTTAGGGTTAGGGTTTCGGCCAACATAGAGATTTTTGAGTAAAGATTTTCCTTTTAAGAAACTAACATGGATTAGAGTGTGTAGACATACATGCCATATAGAATACATGATCATACATGACAACACATGAACAAAACTCTACCAAACCTACTTTGATAGATTCGGCCAAGGCTAGGTTTTTCGGAAAGAAATTTTTGATTACATCATGCTCTTAGATTTAGATAATATGCATGATATCAAGAAGATAGAAAGTAGTTTCATCATCATAAGATTTTTCTAGAATTTATTATGATTTTTCAAAGTTCAAGACTTAGAAACTTGAAAATGATGAACACATATGAAACAAACTTTGAATCAAGAAGCTTGCTAAAGAACATAGGCATGATTAAGGAAGAAGATTAGGATTTACCTCTTAAAGATCAATGACAAAGCAAATCCAAGAACTTGCTTCACAATCTAACACTAAAGGACTTATGAACTTTAGGATTTTTCAACACAAAGGCAATAGAAACTAAGTGAAAAGTGAGAGAAGGTATTTATAGAGATGGGTGGCGCCATCTTGGAAGGATCTAGAGATGATGAGTTCTCTTGTTTAAAGGATTGAAATGCAAATAATTCCTAAGGACCAATTTGCAAAGATTCCAAAAGTATAAGGACTAGTTTGCAATTTGCCAATAAATTGTCATGATGACTCTTTGCCACATTTAATGTGATCTTATCTTGACTATTTTGGGCTGATTTTGTCATAGATATTTTAGGAAAACCCTAGAATGTTGAAGAAGATTTGAGAATGTTGTAGAATAATGTGGAAGAATGTAGAACATTCTAGAACATTCTTGATTCATCCAAAATTTATGAGGGCGGCCCCTTCTCCCTCATGGGCTTGCGCATGGGCCTACTCCATTTGGGCTTGAATTCATTTTTGTGGGGTCCACTTAAAGATTTAAGCATAAAGCTTAACTTAGGAAACTTGTATAGTTTCAAATAGGCTTTATGGAATCAATCCATGAACTAGGAAATTTTGGGCTTCATAACCACGTCCATTAGAGATTGATAACAAGTATTCTAGCCCAATTCACTTGAAAAAAAACTTAGAAACTAATATAGGGACAAAAGAGTAATTAACAGAAAGTTCAGGGACTTAAGTGTAAAATTCCTAAATTTTCACTTTAACCCTGTAGAACCTTCTAGACTTATAAATTCATCCCCATGAATCATCTCAAAATCCTAATATAAACCCTCTATCGGCTCTTAGAAACTCCAAAATCCCCTCCGTCGTCTACCCGATTACGTGTTTCACCTGAAAAAACATAATTTATTTTATTTTTTTCTGAAATAATTCTAAAAATACAATATTGTAGGAAATAAAATACTAAACTTAAGTCTTTCGTTCACGAATTAAAATTAGGTCTTTTGAGCAATATTATTATACTGTCAATGGAATTCGCGGGCCGGGTTTCGCCTGACTTTCCAACCTAACTTTTAATCGTAGCTTCCTACATTCAAGTAGGATTGAGTAGTAAACTCCGTTTATTTAAAATAATTTTCTAAAACTCAAATAAATTTATAAACATATTTATATGTATTACTGTTATTTAAAACAGTGAAATACATGGTGTTACATACTAAGCAAAGGTTCAAATCCCCAAGATACCTTTGTCTGAAAGCATGCCATTTCCGGAATAATGAGATTTGGGTTTATTTTGAAAATGGTGGGGGATTGTGAGGGATTTCCAAAATAATGGAAGTCCAAGACACCAAGTTGGAAAGAGGTTGAAGGACACCAATAGGTGTGTCTCTTCATGGCTTTCAAATCTTTCCTAATAGGTGTATTTTTCATGATTAAATATGTTCACTCATCAAGGGTACATTCATGAATGGTCACAATCATTCTTTCAAATAAATGAAATGTTATTTCATTCACCAAGAGACATAAGTTGGTCTATAAATAGAACCACTTGTGTAGACAGAAAAAGGTCTAAGAAATTTGCCAAGTTTTTGCAAGCCAAATCACTTCCTTTCTTCCATTAATGCGTAGAGATAATTGAGGAAACTATTATTCTGTAAAATGCTATTGACGATACGCTTGGTTTAGGATGTGCAAACCAAACCAAGGTTCTCCATTGTATCCTGAACGGGATTCGTTGGTTACACCCTGTTGCATCCAATCTACGAAAGAGATTGGTGGGAGCGAGTGAAACCTAAAGCCTAGTGTTCTTACACGCCTTGGAGGATGCGCATATCACTTGTTCTTCCCTTATTTGTTGCAGACCATACCCCATCTTCTAACAATCTTTAGGTTCGATTTTCGTTTTGCAAAAATGGTTCAACATTGAAGGAGATGACATTAGACATTGTCAAAGTGGAGAGGTTCGAGGGTGGAAATTTCATTCATTGGGAAAAAGAGATGCATGGTCATCTTATAACAATGAGAGATGAGTACTAATATGCTTCCTCAAAAATATGTTTATTTATGACCATGGTGAAAGGTACACAATTACCTTTTATGGTTAAATTATACTTGGTGTTCTAGATTCATCTGTACAATCCTAAGGGCATTCTTTTGTTTATGTTAAAATTAACGTGTGGTATTAGAGCCTTAGATGCATGATTCTTAGAATCCACTCAAGTATGTGAGTTTTGGTGAACATGAATATGTTTGGTTTATGATGCATGCATGTATGTTGCTCTATTTTGATAGAAAGGTCTTAGATATACATGATTATATCAAGTGCATGTATTAATGGATTTGATCCATATAAGAACCAATTATTTTTAAAATAGACAATCTTATAATACGAGGGCGTGATTTTGTGAATATAAGATGAAATTGTTTATTGCTTTTGTAGAAAGTATAAATGTTTTGGATGTGTTTTGTGATTGTTCTATGTTGTCAAAATTAACATGGATTTACATAGAGGAATGATATAGAAAACTGGAAAATGATATTTGATCATTGTTTGTTTGTTTTCTATTATGATAATTATTTACATTTATGATAGAACATGTTTAAACATGAATCCAATAAATGAAGACAATGAAAATAGGTTTAGATTTGGGTTGAATGCCCAAAAATGGTTATATGTCGTGTGAATCCGATTACCTGGCAAAGGGTGTTGTTGACCCAGTTTGCTGCAGGGGATGGCCCAAACATTGTCGATGTTGAAATAAAAACAACAGTGTCCAATATGTATGAAGCAATGCGTTGGTCTTGTGGTGTGCGTCTATTTAGGTGTTGACAGTATGCGAGTTTGATTCATATCTTTGTAGTTTTGAACATTTTCAGTCGTTTTTAGTTTTGTAGAAAACAGATTTTAAAACGAAATGTTGAGATCAGTGGGAATCAAACTCGGTACACACACGTCGAAAATAGATGTGCTAACCACTAGACTATCGCTGGATTTGTGTACCTTATTCAAATTATATATATATATATATATATATATATATATATATATATATATATATATAGTGCTGTAGTTATGGTTTAAAATTACATTATGAATTTCCTGTCAGTCACACTTAAGGAACATAAATCTTAAGGTGTAAATGTTGTTCAATTACCTAGAAATTGCAATGCTTATATATGTTATTATATAAAGTGGGTAGATTGAAGTTTCTTGTCATAAGACATTTATTAAATGCCTTAAGAGTTATAGAGTAGGAAAACTTTATAATCATAATTACTTTGAGTCTTCTAGAATAGTTGACCAAACAACTACACATATATTCCCCACATAATAAATTAGTATAGTTGAAAAGAAAATTAGGATATAAGAAGAAATGGTAAAAGTCATGAAATCCTATGTTGGTCTAACAAAATTATATTGGGGAGAAGCCATGTTAAAGGCTTGTTAGATAGTAAATATGGTTCCAAACAAAGGAACAAGATAACCCCATATGAGCTCTGGGAAATTGAAAACCCATTCTCAAAATTTTTAAAGTTTGAGGTTGTAGGACAATAGTAAAAGTTCTTGAACCAAAAGAAAGAAATTAGGTGAAAGGAGAATTGAAAGTGTGTTCCGGGGCTTTGCTAAAATTAGCAAAGCATATGTATTCATAGTTATAGAATCCAATGACTCATATCCTGTAAATACAGAAATCGAGTCTAGGGATGCAATATTTAAGAAGACAAGTTTAATTCAATTCCAAGTCACATGGATAATGTTCACAGTAATGCACATAATCCGGAAAACAATGTATCAAGTAAAGATACTTTGGTAGGTTCAGAACTTAGGAGAAGTCAGAGATCTAGAAACGAGAGAACGTAAAGGCCAAGGTTTTTCATGTTCCTTGTTGAAGGAACAAGAGACTCCATAGACATTTATGAACCAATCTATTATTATACAAAAAGTGATGCATAGACATTTGAAGAGGCAATAAAGTATCAAGTTGTTGCTTTTTGGGAGAAAGTTATACAAGAGGAAATAGACTCAATAATGGGGAATAAAATGTGGAAATTAGTAGACCTCCCACCTAGTTCCAAACCAATAGGTTGAAAGTGGATTTTCAAAGGAAAACCAGGTAGACGGAAGTTTAAGGCAATACTAGTTGCTAAAGGGATTCACACAAAAAGAGGGCATTGACTATATACATATGCACCAGTGGCAAGAAATGCCTTAATTAAAGTGCTATTGGCACTTGGATCCATCTATAAGTTTGTCATCCATCAAATGGATGTGGTATTCGTAAATGGAAAATTATATGAAGAGGTGTATATGACACAACCTGAAGGGTTCGTGGTTAATGGTCAGGAAAAGAAAGAGTGTAAATTGAAAAAATTCATTGTATGGACTATAACAGACTCCTAAGAAATGATTTCAAAAGTTTGATCAAGTTGTGCTAACTAATGAATATAAAATAAATAAATCTGACAAGTGTATTTATAGTAAATTTCATTCCGGAAAAGGGGTCATGATTTGTTTATTTGTTGATGATATATATGTTGATGATATATTAATATTTGGTATTGATCTAGATGAGGTAGAAGAAACTGAGATTTTCTTATCTAGAAATTTTGACATGAAAGGCTTAGGGGTAACTGATGTGATTCTAGGAATTAGAATAATAAGAGATGGTGAGAATGTAGGTTTACCCAAATCTCACTATGTAGACAAGGTATTAAAGAAATTTAATCAATTTCATTGTAAACCTATCGCTACTCCCTTTGATCATAACATTAATTTAGTACCAAATAAAGGTAGTCTAGTAGCACAACTTGAATACTCAAAAGTAATTGGATGTTTAATGTATACCATGATATATACCGAGCTAAACATTGCATATGTTATAGGAGACTAAGAAGGTATACAAGTAATCCAAGAAAAGAAGACCATTGGCATGTTGTCCAAAAGTATTGAAATACTTGTGGGGGACAAGAACTATATTTTAAACTATAATGGGTATCCTTCGGTATTAGAAGGTTACACGGATGAGTTGGGTGACTTATACAAGAAGATCATGCTTTAACAAGCAGTTGAGTCTTCACAATTGGCGGGGGTACTATTTCTTGGGGTTTCAAGAAATAAGTCGGCATTACCGGTTCCACCATGACTATAGAAGTCATAGCATTGTCAGCAGGTAACAAAGAAATAGTTCTGACTTAGAAATTTTTTGTATGAGATACCAATTTTAATGGCGTCAGTATCCATACAATGGGATAGTCAGTTAACACTATCAAGGGCATGTAGCCAGGTTTATAATGGAAAGTCCAGGAACATTGGGCTTAGACAATTATGTAAAGGAACTAATTGCAAATGGAGTAATATTCAGGGTCTTTATAACACGGAAAGAAATCTTGCATCCTTTGACGAAAGGACTGACAAGTGATATGATGTGGAAAAACATCATTAGGGATGGGACTCGAGCCTATGTCTACATGATCACCAGTGGTGGAAACCAGACTTACACTTGAGTAGCATCAAGTCTTGAGTTCAATGTGGCCAAAGTACACTATGAGAGTGATTGCAAGTACTTGACGAATAGATACATCCCAAGGTTTAAAAGTACTTGGAAACCATAAGTAAATAAAGGAAAAGGGTGAGTTTTTGCTCTTAATGGACCTATAGCATATATGTGCTGAGGTGCCCAACTTATGGGGGTGTTTTTAATAAATTCCACCTATATGAGTGTGAAGTGGGGCCGCTTCTTGGAGTTGGGCTTGACTCCGTAAGCTCTCATGAAAGGAGGATACACGACACATGGCCTTACCAAATGTGTCACACTACCACGTCGTTCAATGGTACCGAGATTTCATGTGTAAGTCATGGACACTTGTTCTAATGAATATTTGGTTCAAAGCTTGTCTACCACTTTATTTGGGGATGAGTGCAACCATGGCTTACTAAGCAAATGTTCAAATCCCCAAGATACCTTTGTCTGAAAGCATGCCATTTCCGGAATAATGGGATTTGGGTTTATTTTGAAAATGGTGGGGGATTTTGAGGGATTTCCAAAATAATGGAAGTCCAAGATACCAAGTTGGAAAAAGGTTGAAGGACACCAATAGGTGTGTCTCTTCATGGATTTCAAATCTTTCCTAATATGTGTGTTTTTCATGATTAAATGTGTTCATTCATACATTCATGAAAGGTCACGGTCATTCTTTCAAATACATGAAAGGTTATTTCATTTACCAAGAGACATAAGTTGGTCTATAGATAGAACCACTTGTGTAGGCAGAAAAAGGTCTAACAAATTGGCCAAGTTTTTGCAAGACAAATCACTTCCTTTCTTCCCTTAATGCGCAGAGAGAATTGAGGAAACTATTCTTCTATAAAATGCCATTGACGATACGCTTGGTTTAGGATGTCCAAACCAAACCAAGGTTCTCCATTGTATCTTCAAGGGGATTCGCCGGTTACACCCTGTAGTATCGAATCTACGAAAGAGATTGGTGGGAGCGAATCAAACCTAAAGCCTAGTGTTCTTACACGCCTTGGAGGGTGCTCATGTCACTTGTTCTTCCCTTCATTGTTGCAGACCATACCCCATCTTCTAACAGATCAACATTTTGTACAATGATAAGTCAGAATTGACCAAAGATATAGCAATAGAGAAGATGAGGGTGACCATGGCAAATGCTGAGGTTACTGATCTGGCCAGAAGGAAGGTCGATCTGGACAAAAAGATTGTCGAATTAGTCGAAAAGATATCAAAAGAGAAAGCTGAGATAATGCTTGACTCTGAAGGTCACATCAAGGAGGTTCCCAGTTCACTTTATTAAGACCATTCTGTTGAAGCAGCAGGACAATCTGAGAATGACAAAGAGATTGATGCTAAGGTTTCTTCACCAAAAGCAGTCCATGGTGATTCTGAAGCTATTGGTTCTCCATCACCAAGTCGGGACCTCAATGATGGAAATTGTTCAAAGAAACTTGGATGCCTAAAAACAAAAGATGGCTCTGCAAACGAAGTGGCTGCAGAGGATCCTTCAAAGAAGGTTTCTGATGACACAAGTGATGTGGATGAGGTACTTTTGTGTGCTTTCTGTAGAGCATGTTCCTTTGCTGTTATTTTTTAATTTTGATGCAACATGATTTAATTTTACTTTATTCTTTTTCAAAAATAAAAAGTTCGATGAAATTATTGTTAATTATGTAGGAGACTCCCAAGACAAATGTGAAGAGGAAACACTCTTCAGGAAAAGAAAATGTATGTATTTCTTTCAATTTTCAAACCATAAAATGAAAACTTCATGACATATTCTTTAGAGTGTAACATCCTCATTTTGTTTAAAGATAAAATAAAAATATGTATATAAAGGAGATAAATTTCTAATTTTGTTTATGCATATATAATTATGTGTGTGAATAAATCATGTTTATATATATATATATATATATATATATATATATTAATCAAGGTTAACTAAAAAAAAAGTTACCTAAGAATAGCAACTCAAGTGAGAGGAGTGTTATTATGAGAGTGAGAGGAGAAAATCTAGACCATTAAACCATACATAGATGGTCATGATTAGAAGTTAGTTGGTGGTCATGTGATCACTTAAATAAGTCACATGACTTTATGTTTTAATCTTGACCATTCATATAGGATTCAAAGGTTAAGATTTACTCGTCTTATCTTTCATAATAACACACTCCTGTCACTTGAGTTGCTCTCTATATATATTAATCCTAAGTTAACTAATGATATATATAAATATATAGTGTACGTAGTAGTCGTGTGTGTGTGTGTGTGTATATATATATGTGTGTGTGTACGCGCGTGCGCGTGCGTGCGTACTCGTGGGAATGTGTGCCAACTCCCTATATATATTAATCCTAAGTTAATTTAGGATATATATAAATATATAGTGTACGTAGTATATATATGTATGTATGTATGCATGCATGCATGCATGCATGTATGTATGTGTGTGTGTACGTACTAATGGGAATGTGTACAACAACTACCTAAATAACTAAAGTATACGTAGAATTTAAATGCTAGCTGCAAAAGGAAAACAAATAAAAATAATAGTAAATATTATAATAAGAATAATAGTAAATACTAAATAGTGTAACCTGTGCTATCTCGTCCTACTTTGTTTTGCGTGGGGGCGGAGGAGAGTGTTTTTTTTAAACTAAAATGGATTTCTTTTAGAAATTATTTACAAGTTTAAATATTATAATAAGAATAATAGTAAATAATAAATAGTGTAACCTGTGCTATCCCGCCCTACTTTGCTTTTTTTTTTTTTGGGGGGGGGGGGGGGGGGGGTTTTTTTTTATAACTAAAATGAGTTTATTTTAGAAACTATTTACTAGTTTAGGGTTATTCTGAAACTATTTATTAATGGGGGGTCCTTTTGGACACGTGGCATATTTTATTTTTTTCACTCTGACGGGTCAAAGGCGTAAATATTATTGGTGTAAATTGTTATTGCTACTATTTTTTTATGCCTCTTGTGATATAATTTGGTACTTGTTATTAGACGATTGTTTTATTGCCTCTTGTTGTTTTAAATAGATACTTTATCATTAATGTCATCGTTACTCCCTATACTTATAGTATAATTTTTTTGTAGCAGTGTGCGACGTCCTGTTGGACGATTCTGGGCAAGTATACCCAGTCGTGCAAGTAATACGGTGGTAAGACTGGTTTATCGTATCCACGGGGATTGGATGTCAACTATCAATTCGCAAACTCAGCAACTATCTAGACTAAACTATTGATCAAGAGAAATCAAAACAAACAAAAGAAAAGAAATAAAATCTTTTTGTCTTTTTGGGGACTTTTGACAAACACTTGGCGTGCAGAAAGGATATGTTGGGACTAGACTTCACCAAACCTCTAACTCATGCACTATCAGGACTAGATACCTCCCATTCATGCTTCAGATATTAAAATCAATCCACTAAACTACTCAAACCCCGATTCCTCGGATGGCAAGAGCCTAAATCCACTAATAGACCCTAATTCCTTAGGTGGCCTAGATTAATGAATTTGCATTAAGATTAGGGATTACGCGATTACTAATAAACCTAGTTCCATTCCTAGATACAAGGCTTACTAGGTGATTAAATTCAGTTCCGGTTATGATACGAACGTTCCCATTGCATACCAAAACACAAATCAAGTCATGGGGGTGCTAGCCACAACAAGCATTAAGCACAGAAAAATAACCACTAATATGAAGACATGAACATAGATTAATCAGTCAAGATAAATACATAAACATAAGTTTGATTACATCTAATCCCAACACAGGGATTTAACTACTCATAAAACAAAGAAAACCAAACCAGAGAAATAGGAAGGAAGAGGAGAGAAGAGGCTCCATGTGAGCTTTCCTTCTTCTTCAAAGCAATCCCTCTTGGCTCCCTTCTAGGGTTGAAACCCTAGCCCAGCTGCAGCCTCCAAATGCCTCCAAATGGACCCTAAAAACTCCTCCAGTTCTGTCTGCTGCGCTCTTATTTATAGGTCTGTTGCGCGTCACGGCCGTGATGGCCATCACGGGCTAGCCGTGACGCGTTCTGTCCAAGGCGTGTTTGTACAAAATGAAGTCTCGTGAGGCGAGCCCTACATTCGCGACGCGAAAGTTAATTTTCTGGCTGGTCACGGCCGTGATGCCTGTCACGGGCAGGCCGTGACAGTCTCTGACTTTTGCCTTCTGCTCTGCTTGATCACGGCCGTGATGGTCATCACGGCCAGGCCGTGATGGGCTCTGTTTGGCTCATATTCTTCACTTTTCAAGCTCTATTTCATCCAAGCTCCACCATGGCTGATTTTGATCATTTTTACATTGAATTCCTGCAAAACAACACCAAGACACCGCTTCACCCGTTCCAAGGGAAAATCTAATAAAAACCAAATAAAGAATGCCTAATCTATATGCAAAATGCATGCAAAAGAGTACAGAAAACATCATGTAAAATCACACTATCAAATCACCCCAAGCTTATTCAATTGCTTGTCCTCAAGCAATCACTAAGGCCAGAAGAATAAACAGAACATGGATAGTGAACTAAGAACCCGAGAAAATACTAATCCAAGCAATAGGCAATTCAAACAATTCAGCAAGAGACAATCAATTCAAGTCCAGTTAGAGGCTTAGGTTCCTTAGACTCATGTTCTCACTGATTTGGGCACTCTTTCTCAACTGAAGCTCACCCCAAGCTTGTTTATTTGCTTGGCTCTCTTTTTACCTCACTCAAGTGTTTAGGGGATGAGACATTTCACTCAAATTTCCTCAAGGAATGAATCCTACCATAGGCTTGACTATCAACCAAATCTCTACTTTATTAATGAAAACAATTTAGAATCAAGAGGTCTTTTTCTTGGTTGTAACGTGGCCATGGGATTAATCGTTAGGTGGGGATAACAAGAAAAGGACATTTCAAAAGGCTACATAAACATCAAGCATTTGCAAAGCATGACCTTCTAAAATACCTTCTTGGGTTTTCAATTTATTTTTCCACCTTTCTTTTCTTTCTTTTTCTTTTTATTTTTCACTTTTCTTTTTGTCATCTGCTTCTCTAATTTCTTTTTCTTTTTCTTCTTTTTCTTTTATTTTTCTTTGGAGAAGGGGAGATTTTTCAACTCAAGAGAATTATTTTTTCTGATTCTTTTCCCAAACTTTTTCAACTACCTTTTTACCCTTTTGTAATACTTTAGAAGGTCCCTATCAAACATATTTATCAAAACATTTCAGGGTACCAAGAAAAACATTTTTTTTTTCTTTCAGGCTCAAAATTGGGCAACTAAGGGGTAGCATTTCATCATTCCAAGCTCAGAAGGCCAGAAAATACCTATTGCCTCAATCATTTTCAAAAATGTATTTCAAAAATTTTCAAGCTTCAAAATGGTTTCAAGTCAAGTTCTAGAGAAAGCAAACCAAGAGGAATAACCACTCTAACACAAAGAATGGGGTAAAATTTTGTGAGTACCCCTTTTGGCTCAAAATCTCACATTTTAGTTCAGAATCAATGAAAATCACAAATCCACAGAACCATATGCTAATTATCAACTATCCAAGATTATCTCAAACATTTTCATTTGCAGCCATATCACAAGAATAACAAATTGGGTTCAACAATTCACTATCACAAATTATGGGCACTTAGTTCTCACAATTGGATGCAAAATCTGAGCAAGGGCAATCTAATTGTGTGAACATGCAAACTATCATGCAAAACTATATGGATGTAACATGAAAAATGTAAATGCAAAATACCCCTACCCCAAGCTTAAAAATTTACATTGTCCCCAATGTAAACAATCAAGTTGGAGAAAGGAAAGAAAAATAAAATAAAGCAAAAAATTGGAACGGCTTACCGAGGCGGTAGCGGGTGTTGGTTTTCATTTCAGTCAGAAACTGCTTGAAAGTTGGGTTGCTTTTTCTTGTCTTCTTGCTCTCCCTTCCTTCTTTCTTACCCTGGAATCACTTGGCAATTTTATTAGTAAAAGAAAACTCTTGATCTTCTCAAATTATTCAAGAGTTTAAAAGTCAAAAATAAAATCTAACTAAACAAAAAGGAAAAAGGAAAAGGAAAAGAAAAATCGGGTTGCCTCCCAATGAGCGCTTCTTTAATGTCACTAGCTTGACTTATTAAAAAGCATCCACCTGGATCCTCCTCCCGGATCAAATGGAAATTGGGATGGTGATTGTAGCAGTAAAATAACTTTATTCTCAATTCCACCCAGCCATTGGGTGGAAACTCCCTTGACCTTTGCAATTATAAATTCACTTCCTCTCGGGTCAAGTGGAATTTTCAAGAGGAAGTGTGACATACAAGTGGAAGGGGCTAACTTACCATTATCCACACATGCATGCAAGCCAACATATTTATTTAATGCAGAAAGTTCAGCATGCATGGTGGAGGGAGTGCTTTCCAAATGCACCGCCTTCTCACTTGTTCCTCTCCAAGGATGTGTGGAAGGTAATTCCTCTTGTTGTTGTTCACTTACCACCACCACTTCATCTTCAATTTTATCCATTCCCATAACCAGATTTTTCTCAAATTCATGTGGCTCTATGGGAATCATACATGGTGGTGGAGGTGGCAAATATGAACAAAAGGTTTCCCACTCCTCCACGGAGAAGTTATATGTAAGCCTTCCCGTCGTATAATCAACTTGTGCGGGAGTAACATGATCCATCAAATCCATGACATCTCCCAAACACCAGTTGTCTTCCAAAACGTGACGTGAGGCTTCCTCATCAGGTGGATAATAAAAATTTTCCATGAATTTCGTCCACCTGGCACTACCAAAGCTCAAAACAAAAAGATCAAATATATACAGAAAATAAAAGAAATAAAAATGTCTAAATTAGTTGCCTCCTCTGTTACTAATGATATTGGCAAAACCAATCCCCGGCAACGGCGCCAAAAACTTGTTGGACGATTCTGGGCAAGTATACCCAGTCGTGCAAGTAATACGGTGGTAAGACCGGTTTATCGTATCCACGGGGATTGGATGTCAACTATCAATTCGCAAACTCAGCAACTATCTAGACTAAACTATTGATCAAGAGAAATCAAAACAAACAAAAGAAAAGAAATAAAATATTTTTGTCTTTTTGGGGACTTTTGACAAACACTTGGCGTGCAGAAAGGATATGTTGGGACTAGACTTCACCAAACCTCTAACTCATGCACTATCAGGACTAGATACCTCCCATTCATGCTTCAGATATTAAAATCAATCCACTAAACTACTCAAACCCCGATTCCTCGGATGGTAAGAGCCTAAATCCACTAATAGACCCTAATTCCTTAGGTGGCCTAGATTAATGAATTTGCATTAAGATTAGGGATTACGCGATTACTAATAAACCTAGTTCCATTCCTAGATACAAGGCTTACTAGGTGATTAAATTCAGTTCCGGTTATGATACGAACGTTCCCATTGCATACCAAAACACAAATCAAGTCATGGGGGTGCTAGCCACAACAAGCATTAAGCACAGAAAAATAACCACTAATATGAAGACATGAACATAGATTAATCAGTCAAGATAAATACATAAACATAAGTTTGATTACATCTAATCCCAACACAGGGATTTAACTACTCATAAAACAAAGAAAACCAAACCAGAGAAATAGGAAGGAAGAGGAGAGAAGAGGCTCCATGTGAGCTTTCCTTCTTCTTCAAAGCAATCCCTCTTGGCTCCATTCTAGGGTTGAAACCCTATCCCAGCTGCAGCCTCCAAATGCCTCCAAATGGACCCTAAAAACTCCTCCAGTTCTGTCTGCTGCGCTCTTATTTATAGGTCTGTTGCGCGTCACGACCGTGATGGCCATCACGGGCTGGCCGTGACGCGTTCTGTCCAAGGCGTGTTTGCACAAAATGAAGTCTCGCGAGGCGAGCCCTACATTCGCGACGCGAAAGTTAATTTTCTGGCTGGTCACGGCCGTGATGCCTGTCACGGGCAGGCCGTGACAGTCTGTGACTTTTGCCTTCTGCTCTGCTTGATCACGGCCGTGATGGTCATCACGGCCAGGCCGTGATGGGCTCTGTTTGGCTCATATTCTTCACTTTTCAAGCTCTATTTCATCCAAGCTCCACCATGGCTGATTTTGATCATTTTTACATTGAATTCCTGCAAAACAACACCAAGACACCGCTTCACCCGTTCCAAGGGAAAATCTAATAAAAACCAAATAAAGAATGCCTAATCTATATGCAAAATGCATGCAAAAGAGTACAGAAAACATCATGTAAAATCACACTATCACGTCCCGCTGTGCCTCTTTGGTCATTAGATTAAAACCTTATTATTTAATTACTTAATCGCACGCTTAACGTGAAAATACGTAAAAAATTAAAAACTTAACTTATAAATTATACAACTTCATATAGAATGGCATATCACAATATAAGTATATTTTGCATATTACAAAACACTATTGAGGATATCCTATCAGTTGGATCCCTCACAGGCATATACTTAAACAAAGTGTTAAACAACGGAAAACATATTAAAAAAATATGCATCACGAGACGCACGGGCCATAACTAATTAGACCCTAATCACCATAGGTCACAGCTCGTCCTCCAGCCTCCGGTTCGTAGGGAGTTCCATCCAACTCCTCCTGGTTATGCTCATCCACAGGGTCTTCTCGTACGATTCCACAAGGAGATAGAATACAACATACAGAAATATACAGGGGATAAGGAACAGTTCTATCATCAAAAAATGGAAAAGAGACATAGTAAATTATACAGTAATTGTCACAGACAATCAACACACATAACTAACGAATCATCCTCAGTTCAATATATCATCCTCTACCCTTATTCTCAGGCAATCTAACACGTAACCTCTCTAATCCTGTCACCATGTCTTTACGTTATCGTGGCCACTACCACACCTGTCACCATCCCTCATTTGCATCGGGGCACACCCTCATTCCCGTTAGGATGTTCCATCTAGTGCACACCTTCATTCCCGTTAAGGTGTTCCACCCCCATTCCCTAAGGTGGAAGTGGTCTTGCGAGAACTCTTGATTTTACGTGTATTATATTACCAATACATGGTGTATTATATTACCAATACATAGAAGTGTTTTACGTGAATTATACTATCAATACACGGTGTATTATATTACCAATACACAGAAATGTTTTACGTGTATTATATTACAAATACACGGTGCATTATATTACCAGTACACAGAAGTGTTTTACGTGTATTATATTATCAATACACGGTGTATTATATTACCAATACACAGATGTCCTTGCGTATTATATTACCAATACACTTTTGTCTTTGTGTATTATATTACCAATACACTTTTGTCCTTGTATATTATATTACCAATTCATGGTCATGGACAACAACACCTATACTTGAATCCCACCAACCGAATTAACAACATCCTAGTGCCTTAACCTTCCATTAGAACTTGACACATATTATATGCCATAACACCTCTTTAACATACATCATCTAAGTTAGGCACTTCTAAATCATCATTATCCTCACACCCAAAACAATCATCTCGTAGACAACATATATATCTTTGCTTAAAATCCAATAAGCATAATAATAAAAACCAGGCAGATCATGCATAACACAATATCAATCAAAATATTCCAATATCACCAACATAGCACAAAAATCAATTCAATAAAGGTAACAAGCTCAAATCAACCATCAAGAATATAAAATCAACCTAATATCGATAAATCTACAATCCCCGAATCGCCATTGATTTTTCAGAAAAGGTTTCCAATGTGATTTTGGTCTTGTCGATTACTCTACTACTAGTAGGGTTTAGGTCACCCTACACAATTATTATATAATCTACTACTTATTCATTCCAATGATAGGTTGGTTCTTTCCCCCACCTGGGTTATCACCGAACTCCCGAACTCGATGCTCCTCGTTGTCACACCACAAAGTACTAACTCCACCTTCTGTGAAGGTAAGGAGATTAGATGCTCGAAGAGGTATACCACGAACATCCTCGTTTCCTCCGTGATGGAAGTCTAAGATTATGAACACAAAATCACAAGTTAAAATCAAACAAGAACACTAAACCACAAGGTATAGGTTCAGGCAAGACTAGTTCTTAGGATTAGAGATTCCCGAAAGTTATACAACTCATGGATTTATGATCCTTAAGTGTTAGGAGTTCATAAACAACGATCACTTAACAAAGTTGAATTAAAATCCCACTAAGTTATAAATTTTGGGTATTCGGCCAAGGCTAGTAAAATAGGCTAGCATTCACTAAACTTTCCAATCTCTTAGGTTTAGCATCCATATGTATTAAGGAGCTCAAAACCATAATCATTTTGGAAAAATAAGAACAAAGTATCCTAGGTCCATAAACTTCTAGGTTCGGCCTTCATAGGATTTATAGGTTAGAAATCTTTAAACTTTCCAATCTCTTAGACTTAGCATCCAAATATCTTATAGAGCTCAAGTCCATGATCATTTTGGATAAAAATGGAAACTTAAACATTCCAATCTCTTAGACTTAGCATCCAAATATCTTATGGAGCTCAAGTCCATGATCATCTTGGAAAAATGAAAGTAATACATCCTAGCTTTAATAACATAGAATAAACAAGTTAGAAATCCTTAAACTTTCCAATCTCTTAGACTTAGCATCCAGATATCTTATGGAGCTTAAGTCCATGATCATTTTGGAAAAATAAAAACTCAAACATCCTAGCACCTAAACACTAAGTTTCAGTCATCATAGGATGATGAGGAAAATATTCTTTGTTTAACAATAACTCTTAGGTTTAGAATCACAAGGTATTAAGAGTTCCAAATCCATGATCATACTTGGAAAGTTGAAACATAGTATGCTAGGCTTACTTATTCATATTTTCAGTCATCATAGGAACAAGCTATCAAAACTTCCAAGATTTATAGATTTAAGATCAATGGATAGTTAGAAACTCAAACACATGATCATATTCCAAAAGTTGAAACAAAAACTTCCTAGGTCACAAATGAAGCATTCGGCCTTCATTGGAAGAGATAGGTAGAGATTTTGTTTTACACAACCTTTTAGTATGTGAAAATATAAGTTAATACAAGACTATAGAAAGTGGTTTCAACTCAAAATGGGTTTTCTATCATTTTAGAGAGATTTTAGACGTTTAAAGCATATAAAGAACACATAAAGCAAACTAAGAAATAAAAGGTGAAACTTTCAAAAAGATTTATAGGAGATCATTACCCTTAGTATAAGGAAGAACTTTAATGAAGAACTCAAGTGGAAAAGACTAATAAAAATGGAAGCTTTAAGTGTTTGAAAAAAAGTAGAAATGGAAGAAGAGTATGAAGATGGAGGAAGAAAATGAGAGAATGAAGATAAGAGATGATTATATAGAGGAGGGTGAGGGGAGCACGAAATTTTGGAGAGAGGATGAGCTTGGAGAGCAAGTTTTGTCTTTAAGACTTGTTTGGTTGAAGAGGAAAGAGAAAAATAGGTTTTTAGAATATAACATGTTATAATTCAAAAAGTGTCATCATGACCACTTTTTAGGATGTGGCTTAGGCCATCCCTCTAGTAAGTCGCCTCACTCTCACATGTCACCTCATCATTTTTGTGCTCCCTACTCTGCTCCATTGCGTAACCGATTCAAGTTTCTGATCGTATTTCGCCAGGAATGAATATTATATTTTATTTCCGAACTCGAATTTTCGAAAATTTCCAATATAAAAAAAATCACAAAAACACTAACCGTTTCGTTCATGGTTCAAAATTAGGTTTTCTGCTCAGTAAACTTGTACCGGCAGTGAAAACGCAGATCGGCTTTCGTCTGAATTTTCAACCGAAAATTTTACCGCAACCCTCTACCATAAAGTAGACTATGAATATGATTTTGTTTTATTCAAAAACACATTTTAACTCTCAGATTAAAATATAATTAATTATATTTTAACCGGTTGAACAACATAATTAAAATCAGGCTGTTACATTACTACCCCTCTAAAAAAAATTCCGTCCTCGGAATTTCTTAACTCAAAACTAGACCTCATCTTATAATCGTATCTTAATCTAAAGATCCCATATTATATTTCTCATCGCTGTCTTTCCCCTAGGTGACAGTAGTAGCTTCATAACAGAATTCATTCTTATATTGTTCTATTTATCCTCGAAACAAGCCATCGCTACATTATATTCATTGTCCTTAACATTCCACCTTGATCTATCATCTTTGAAGGACATAATTAAAACTTAATCATTTCCTTCTTCTTACTACTGATCCACTAGAGGACCTTACTTCAACATCTAACTCCCGCAATTAACACTACAATCAATTCCAACATCTAACTTCTACAATTAACACTGCAATCAATACTACCCTAACTTCCTACTTAATGTATCCATTCACAGTCTTAGATCCTTGTAGCGTATTCCACTATTCCAGATTATATCAAAATCACACATCTTAATCCTCAAAAGAACATTATTGCACCTATTAATGCAATTAAAATCAAAAGAAGTTATCTTTCCTGCTCATATTCATCTTAGGTAAAACTACTATAGATACTTTTCCTTTAATCTTCCAAATTCATACCATCTATACTAACTACGAGTATTTGATCATTACCTTAGATTCTCTTAGTAATACTATACCTCGATCAACATTTGACGTATAGTAATTGTCTCACTCACTGATATTGATCTTAAGGGTTCACATCCTACCAGTCACAACTACACCTCGACAAAATTCTCATCACTTTCTTGTCTAACATGCTACTTAGACAAACAAACAAAGTCTACCAGATATCAAATTCATACCTCGTATAAGATCCACAAATTGAGAGGATTCAACTCTCCTCACAGTAAACACTCTCCAAGTGGCCTGAGGTCTGGCCATCGGCAGTCCTGCAGCTGGAACTCCTTTTCCAGCTCCTCCTCTCTGAACACTGGCTCCTCTATCATCAGCTACCAACTGTTGCATACCAATGTTAGTTATCGCGTTCGGACTCAGTACCCAACTTCTAAGCATAGTCAATATCCGATGTGGATTCAACTAGACGCGGCCAATAACAACATCCTAAACCTCGCAGTCCTTGATTCTGATCGGACATAACCCACAGTCCGTTTTAGAACCAAACTGCTCTGATACCAAAATGAGACACCCCGATGTGCCTCTTTGTGTCATTAGATTAAAACCTTATTATTTAATTACTTAATCGCATGCTTAACGTGAAAATATGTAAAAATTAAAAACTTAACTTATAAAGTATACAACTTCATATAGAATGACATATCACAATATAAGTATATTATGCATATTACAAAACACTGTTGTGGATATCCTATCAGTTGGATCCCTCACAGGCATATACTTAAACAAAGTGTTAAACAGCGGAAAACATATTAAAAAAATACGCCTCACGAGACGCACTAGCCATAACTAACTAGACCCTAATCACCATAGGTCACAGCTCATCCTCCAGCCTCCGGTTCGTATGGAGTTCTATCCAACTCCTCCTGGTTATGCTCATCCAGAGGGTCTTCTCGTACGATTCCACAAGGAGATAGAATACAACATACAGAAATATACAGGGGATAAGAAACTGTTCTATCATCAAAAAACGGAAAAGAGTCATACTAAATTATACAGTAATTGTCACAGACAATCAACACACATAACTAACGAATCATCCTCAGGTCAATATATATCATCCTCTACCCTTATTCTCAGGCAATATAACACGTAACCCCTCTAATCCTGTCACCATGTCTTTACGTTATCGTGGCCACTACCACTCCTGTCACCATCCCTCATTTGTATCCGGGCACACCCTCATTCCCGTTAGGATATTTCACCTAGTGCATACCTCCATTCACGTTAAGGTGTTCCACCCCCATTCCCGTTAAGGTGTTCCACCCCCATTCCATAAGGTGGAAGTGGTCTTGCGAGAACTCTTGATTTTATGTGTATTATATTACCAATACACGGTGTATTATATTACCAATACACAGATGTCCTTGCGTATTATATTACCAATACACTTTTGTCTTTGTATATTATATTACCAATACACTTTTGTCATTGTGTATTATATTACCAATACACGGTCATGCACAATGAGACACCCCGTTGTGCCCCATTGTATTATTACATTAAAACCTTAATATTTATTTACTTAATCGCGTGCTTATCGTTGAAAATACGTAAAAATTAAAACTTAATTAATAATCATATAACTTCTACAAATATAAAACACACCAAAGTTGTACTATATAATTACACACATGTTTATTTATTTCATTACCAAAACACTGTTGAGGGTATCCTCTCAGTAGCATCCCTCACAGGCATAAACTTCACTACAGACATACTTAGCGGAATTATAAATACTCCTTAGACACTGTCCATAATGTCTATACTCTAATCGCCATGAATCACCGCTCGACCTCCAGCATCTGGTTCGTAAGGAGTTCCATCTAACTCCTCAGCAATTGGTTCCTCCATCAGGTCTTCTCGTACGATCACATCAGAAACAAAATACAACACACCAAGATATAGCGAATAAGAAACAGTTCTATCATCAAAAAATGGAAAAGATTAATAGTAAATTATACAGTAATTATCACAAACATGCATCCCTCAAAATCAACAATCATCCTCAATTCACTATATCATCCTCTACCCTCAGCCCATGCAACTAAAACTTTATACTGATGTGGCCATCTTCACTCCTGTCACATTAGTCAGTAGTCCAGAACGGTCCAGTACCAATAACTTTCGAACGCATCAAAGACTAAACACGTATTAGTCTAAAATGGTCCAGTGCCAATAACATACGAACTCGTCCAGGAATATCATTCCATAACGATCCAGTGCCAAGAACATACGAACTCGTCAAGGAGTATCAATCCAAAACGGTCCAGTGCCAAGAACATACGAACTCGTCAAGGAATATCATTCCATAACGGTCCAGTGCCAAGAACATGCGAACTCGTCAAGAACTAAAGAGTATTACGGTAGTCTACCTCGGCATCCACATCCGTATGGCACTCACCCGCAATATCCGATATCCCCAAAATAGGATATCCCGACCTTGTGTGTTCCACTCACACGGCTGTGAATAACAATACATCTATAAATGAATCTCCCTAAATTACATCAATAACAACCTAGTGCCTCAACCTTCCATCAAAGTCTCAACACCTTTTTCCTCATAGATCAAACCACTTAATTAGGCTAGGCACCTCTAAATCACCTTTATTCTCTCACCCAAACAATTATCTCCCGAACAACACATATCCTTACTTAAAAATCAGCTAAGCACAATATTAAACCCAGGCAGATCATGCATAACACATTAATCAACAGAATATTCAAATATCTCAATATCATATAAGGAAATTTATCACAACCAACTCATAATAATCAAACCAAATAAATAACAAAGTCAGACTCTATCACGGCCTGGCCGTGATAGCCATCACGTCCGTGACGGACAACAAACATCCTCAATATCATAAATATTCAAACACCGCAATAACACGTCACATGCAGATGGAATACCTCAACTAGCGTATCACAGTAAATTTGATAACAAAAAATCAAACATCCTCAAATACTTAAAATCAACTTAATGTCGATAAATCTACAATCCCCGAATCACCATTGGTTTTACAGAAAAGGTTTCCAATGGGATTTTGGTCTTGTCGATTACTCGACTACTAGTAGGGTTTAGGTCGCCCTACACAATTATCATATAATATACTACTTATCGATTCCGACTATAGGTTGATTCTTTTCCCCACCTGAGCTAGCACCGGAAATACGTACATGACGATCCTCGTTATCCCGCCACGAGTTAACACAACCACCTTCAACCAAACAACATAACTATAATTAATCAAATGACAACCATCTCTGACACTTTAGGGCTAGGTTCGGCCAAGAATTAGAAAATAGGTTTAGGGTTATCTTCTTAATGCCATATTTTGGATCCTAGTTACCCGAGTCTTAACTAACATAGATTACTTATTACAATACTAAAATTTGAAACAAAATCCTCTAACCTTTAGGGTTAGGGTTTCAACCAAGGGATGACTTTTAGGGTTCAAATCCTTAAAATTTCTAATCATGATTAAGTCATAGATTAATGGTCCTTAATTAACCTAAATCATGGATTAGTGATTAAACAACAAAAGTTGAAACTCAAAACTTCCTAACTCTTTTATACAAGGGTTCGGTCTCAACATGTTCATAGGGTTAGAGTTCTTAGTTTAATAAACCAACTTGGATTTATTAAGCATACATACTAATAGCTTGATTAACAAGATCATTAATGAAAACTATGAACAAAAACTCATCAAATCTCACCCATCTAGGGTTCGGCCAACATAGAGATTTTTGAGTAAAGGTTTTCCTTTTAAGAAACTAACATGGATTAGAGTGTGTAGACATACATTCCATATAGAATACATGATCATACATGACAACACATGAACAAAACTCTACCAAACCTACTTTGATAGATTCGGCCAAGGCTAGGTTTTTAGGAAAGAAATTTTTTGATTACATCATGCTCTTAGATTTAGATAATATGCATGATATAAAGAAGATAGAAAGTAGTTTCATCATCATAAGATTTTTCTAGAATTTATTATGATTTTTCAAAGTTCTAGATCTAGAAACTTAAAAGTGATGAACATAGATGAAATAGACTTTGAATCATGAAAATTATTGAAGAACATGGACATGATTAAGGAAGAAGAATAGGATTCACCTCTTGAATATCAAAAACAAGTGAAGATTCAAGGACTTGCTTCACAAGGTGATGCTAAAAGACTTATAACTTCAGACTTTTTGAAAGAAAGGCAATAGGAACCAAATGAAATGTGAGGGAGGGTATTTATAGACATGTGGGCTGCGCCACTTGGAGGATTTAGGAGAAAGGAGGTGGATTTTCAAAGGATTAAAGTGCAAATAATTCATAGGGACCATTTTGCAAAGATTCCAAAAGTATAAGGACTATTTTGCAAATTGTCAATAGATTGAAATGATGACCATGTGCCACATTAAATGTGGTCTTATCTTGACTATTTTGGGATGATTTTGGTCATGAAATATTTTAAGAAAACCCTAGAACACTTGAGAAGATTTGAGAATGTTGTAGAAGAATGTAGAATGGTGTGGAATGTAGTAGAAAATTCTAGAACAATCTTGGCTCATCCAAAAATGATAAGGGCAGCCTCTTCTCCCTCATGGGCTTGCACATGGGCCTACTCAATTTGGGCTTGAATTCATTTTTGTGGGGCCCACTTAAAGATTTAAGCTTAAGCATGACATAGGAAACTTGTATAGTTTCAAATAGGCTTTATGGAATCAATCCATGAACTAGGAAATTTGGACTTCATTGCCACGTCCATTAAGAGATTGGGAAAAAGGATTCTAGCCCAATTCACTTGAAAAAATCTTAGAAACTAACTTAGGGACAAAAGGGTAATTTAATAGAAAGTTCAGGGACTTAAGTGTAAAATTCCCAAATTTTCACTTTAACCCTGTAGAACCTTATAGACTTAGAAATATGATTCATCCCCTTGAATCATCTCAAAATACTAAGATAAACCCTCTATCGGCTCTTAGAAACTCCAAAATCCATTTTGCCGCTCACCCGATTACGTATTACGCCCGAAAAACGTAAGTTATTTTATTTTTTCTGAAATAATTCTAAAAGTACAAAGTTGTAGGAAATAAAATAAAAACCTTAAGTCTTTCGTTCACGAATTAAAATTAGGTCTTTTGAGCAGTATTATTATACTGTCAACGGAATTCGCGGGCCGGGTTTCACCTGACTTTCCAACCTAAATTTTAATCGTAGCTTCCTAAATTCAAGTAGGATTGAGTAGTAAACTTCGTTTATTTAAAATAATTTTCTAAAACTCAAATAAATTTATAAACATATAATCGTTCGCAATTCGATTATTTTGAAATAGTGAAAATCGGGGTGTTACAGACAACAACACCTATACTTGAATCCCACTAACCCGATTTAACAACATCCTAGTGCCTTAACCTTCCATTAGAACTTAACACATATTCTATGCCATAACACCTCTTTAACATACATCATCTAAGTTAGGCACTTCTAAATCATCATTATCCTCACACTCAAAACAATCATTTGGTAGACAACATATATATCTTTGCTTAAAATCCACTAAGCATAATAATAAAAACCAGGCAGATCATGCATAACACAATATCAATCAAAATATTCCAATATCAACATAGCACAAAAATCAATTCAATAAAGGTAACAAGCTCGAATCAACCATCAAAAATATAAAATCAACCTAATATCGATAAACCTACAATCCTCGAATCGCCATTGGATTTTCAGAAAAGGTTTCCAATGTGACTTTGGTCTTGTCGATTACTCGACTACTAGTAGGGTTTAAGTCAACCTACACAATTATTATATAATCTACTACTTATCCATTCCAACGACAGGTTGGTTCTTTCCCCCACCTGGGTTATCACCGAACTCCCGAACTCGATGCTCCTCGTTGTCACACTACAAAGTACTAACTCCACCTTCTGTGAAGGTAAGGAGATTAGATGCTCGAAGAGGTATACCACGAACGTCCTCGTTTCCTCCGCGATGGAAGTCTAAGGTTATGAACACAAAATCACAAGTTAAAATCAAACAAGAACACTAAACCACAAGGTATAGGTTCGGCCAAGACTAGTTCTTAGGATTCAAGATTCCCGAAAATTATACAACTCAAGGATTTATGATCCTTAAGTTTTAGGAGTTCATAAACAATGATCACTTAACAAAGTTGAATTAAAATCCCACTAAGTTTCGGCCATCATATGATGATGAGGAAAATATTATTTGTTTAACAATAACTCTTAGGTTTAGAATCACAAGGTATTAAGAGTTCCAAATCCATGATCATACTTGGAAAGTTGAAACATAGTATCCTAGGCTTACTTATTCATATTTTCAGCCATCATAGGAACAAGCTATCAAAACTTCCAAGATTTATAGATTTAAGATCAATGGATAGTTAGAAACTCAAACACATGATCATATTCCAAAAGTTGAAACAAAAACTTCCTAGGTCACAAATGCAAGCATTCGGCCTTCATTGGTAGAGATAGGTAGAGATTTTGGTTTTACACAACCTCTTAGTATGTGAAAACATAAGTTAATACAAGACTATAGAAAGTGGTTTCAACTCAAAAGGAGTTTTCTACTATTTTAGAAAGATTTTAGAAGTTTAAAGCATATAAAGAATACATAAAGCAAACTAAGAAATAAAAGATGAAACTTGCAAAAAGATCCATATGAGAGCATTACCCTTATTATACCTCTTGTGATATTATTTGCTACTTGTTATTAGGGATTTTTTTATTGCCAAATGTTGTTTTAAATAGATACTTTATCATTAATGTCATCGTTACTCCCTATACTTATAGTATAATTTGTTTTGTAGCAGTGTTCCTTTAAAATTGCTGGTAAATTTCTTTTAATTCTTACAAGGTAAAATTCTTTTTTACAACTGTAATAATTGATGAATATTTATTGATGCAAATTGTTATTGCTATTATTTTTTTATGCCTCTTGTGATATTATTTGCT
This sequence comes from Sophora flavescens, assembly GCA_030762895.1. Classification (NCBI taxonomy): domain Eukaryota; kingdom Viridiplantae; phylum Streptophyta; class Magnoliopsida; order Fabales; family Fabaceae; genus Sophora; species Sophora flavescens. The sequence goes on along the minus strand of CM061069.1, from coordinate 107,591,647 downwards.
ACTTGTTATTAGGGGATTTTTTTATTGCATCTTTTTGTTTTAAATAGATACATTAATTACATTTATCATTAATGTCAGTATTTATTGGGGCTAAATTGATACTATAATTTTCCTTAATTATATAACTCAATAGATTTTATTATATAATCTATATAATTGTAACATTCTTTTTAATGTCAGGTGAAAGATATGGCATCATCTAGCTCACAATCAGGGGCACGACTGGTAAACCCCGGCCCTGTGGATGATTCACTATTGAACCTGCAAGAAAAGCATGTTTCCCAGTACGTATGGAATGGATCACACGATCGAGTTCTTAGAGCTCAACGTGGACTGGCATTTAATCCTACTGTTATGGATCTCCCAGAGTCTGTCAGAGCTAATCTTCAAATAGCCGGTTTCTTGGGGCTAGCCCAAGTAAATATAACCCAGCTTGATCATAATTTGATTACTGCACTTGTTGAGCGATGGAGACCCGAGACACATACCTTTCACATGCCGTGGGGAGAATGCACCATCACACTGCAGGATGATGCTATTCTCTGTGGACTACGCATTAACGATTCCACTGTTATTGGTGCAACCCATATACATTGGAAGCATTATGTCGGTGAAATGATAGGCATAGTTCCTAACGATTCTGACATGAAAGGTTCAAGAATAAAGTTAAAGTGGCTGGAAGATCATTTTGGGCACTTCTCTCAATGGAAGGATAATCAATGGTGAAGGGTTGTGTATACACGAGCGTATATACTCAGGTTGATAGGAAACCTATTGCTCCCGGATCCCTCCGGTGCACATGTGTCACTGAGATATCTTCCACTATTAGAGAATTTTGAAGTAACATGTCAGTATAGTTGGGGTTCGGCTGTATTGGGTTACTTGTACCGAAAGTTGTGCAAGTCTACAAATTATGAAAAGAAGGAGATTTGCGGGTTCATGCCGTTGGTTCAAATATGGGCATGGGAAAGGATGCCTTCCATTGCTCCGCAGCTCGTGATTGACCAACGAGATTTTGGTACACCATATGGTACATGGTAAGTAGCATGTAAAATTCGTAATGCCATCATTGTTTGTAGCTTATACTTGATCTCATAATCCTTTTTTTTAACAATGATAGGTTGCGTTCAGGGGTTACTTATAACAGGCAGATGCACCACCTGACGTATTATCGTGACCGATTTGACAAAATGAAGCATCGCGATGTAAGTATAAATTTTCAATTTAGATAAAATTAGGAATGTATTGTATTATTTATGTTGTCTCTATCTTAGGAATGTAATTGCATTATTTTGTTCCATGTTGGTAGATTATTTGGTGTCCCTACGACGACATGATGATGCCAACACTACCCATGGTCTGTCTAGAGGCCATGTACTTATGGAGGGTTGTTCTTCCTTTGATATGCTTCAACATTGTCGAGCGAGTTCAACCAGATCGTGTGATGTGTCAATTCGGCCTGCAGCAACATATACTCAATGAACCTTCCCAACCAGAAAATCGCCATGATCTGTCACTTAGGGGCAAACAATCTGAGAATTAGGCACTCATGTTGGATAATGACATTAGTTTATGGAATGATAGACACATGAAGGTGATTTGTCATAATCAACCACAGATTGGTCTCCTAAATAAGCAATCATAGTATATGCGGTGGTACTTGCATAGGAGACGACGATGGGTTGGTAAGGAAGGTGCAATCAAAGGATATTCGGTAACGTTTTGGTTTCCCAGCATATTGTTTTTTGGTTGAATTATATTTTGATAAATTATTGTTAATAGTTATTAACCTTGCTGTAGGCTGATGGGATGGAGCGATAGTACTACTTAAGTATTCCTAAGGGTCAACCAGAGTTCACGTTTGATGAACTTAATCAAGAGCTTGCGGCTATTATGGCAGCATCAGACGAGGCAGATAGCATCATTATATCTACTGTCTCAGTTGTACCTCTCACACAAGCCGGGAACCGATTCCTCCGTTTGCATGCGTGCCAGCAGAAAAATGGAGGGTCAGTCTCTTGGTCGGAGAAGACAACATCTGGAACAACATAATTTTTACACACCGCCTATGCCAGGACGTGGAGAAGGATATTATTATGCGCCCACCCAGGGTCATGACTTTTCACAGGAACTCGCTCCAACATATTTTCATACTGACATGGCAGGACCATCGTCCATGCATGCCCATTCCTCATCGTCCATGCATACTCATTCCCCTATGCATCCAAATTCACAGGATTTGTTCTTCACACCACCCGCAAATCACCCGACTGCTAACACACCAGATGCACCCAACCCCATGATTGAGCAAATACAAAACACCCCAATATACTCTCCTGGATACGTTGGTATGGGTATTGACTTAAACGTCGACTTCTCCGCAGTTTTAGACTCCAGCTCAGCAAGTGAAGGGCCAATTCAAGTTGAGCCCAATATCAGAAGAAATCCACGTTGTGAGGCTCAGGGTAAACAACGACAGTGCATCTTGTCTCCCTTTCAGCATGATGGTGATCACGCTTAGTAGTCACCTTACAGTTGCATTGTAATTATGTAGAATATTATCTAATTGATATTTTGTACCTAACGGACATTTATACCAATTTTGTAATTAATGGAGTAACTTGATATTTTGTTTCATTATATTTTTGTTTCGTCTTGAAATTATAGCCATTTATTATTATAACAAAACATACTAATTATATGCCGTAACATTTGACTATGGAAAAACAAAGCATTAGAAATCATACATAATAGGGTGTAATCTAAATATTTTCTTCCGTACCAACTCCTCCACTTCCTGATCCTCCACATCGTTGGGTCGGTTGTGACTCTACCCAGTCCATCTCATTACGAATACAGGTTGACTTGGGTCTCCCTTTCGGGCGTAGCATCGACACATCCGAAACTAAGGTCCAAGACTGTTGTATCTCGGGTATTTCTTCCTCATTTCCGATTGGAAACCACTGGGCATCATAAACATTAATGATACTGTGCCATTTGTATATATTGTTAACATACTGATCATGGTCGAGCATCATGGCCGCACATGCAGCAATGACATGTGAACATGGCAAGTGATATGCTTGAAATTTTCCACACTGACAATATTTCGTTTATAAGTTGACCCTCCAACAGCGACCCCCTCTCTGGGTGACCGGATTGAAAGCCTCTTCGACCTCAAATTGTAGATTCTGGGTGTCATATCGGCGGACCTGATGCGAACAAGCATCTTCTTGATGTTTCAAGAGCTTCTTCATTGCCTTGTCAGAATATCGGTGACCAGAACTAAGCTTTCCTCTCACTTCTGCACCCCGCTAAACAAAATACTCGATGATCCTACCATATGAACACTTAACCAAAGCGGTGATTGGCAGATTCCTAGCACCCTTTAAAATTTTATTCACACATTCAGACAAATTTGTTGTCATGTGTCCAAATCGACGACCACCATCATCATAAGCCAGTGACCATTTCTCCTTCCTAATGCCATCAATCCACCTTTGTATTTCAGGACTGGTTTCACGGAATTTCTCAAGCTTTCGATCAAAGTTTATCTTGCACGCGGTGTACCCTATACAAAAACGTTAACTTATTTAGGTCACCGTATTATTAAAGAAAACATAAATACAGAAATTATGTAGTTTGAAAAAGACATACCTAGAGTCATCAGTTCCTCTTTCAACTTTTTATTCTTGAATCTCTGGTTGAAATTACTGGCAATATGTCGAAGATAGTATACATGATAAGCATTTGGAGGTTGCCAACCTAGGTGAGGATTCGAAACAGCCGATTTAATGCTTTGGTGCCGATCGGAGATCAGACATATACCGGTCTTATTGGTAACATGTTCCTGGATCAATCCCAAAAACCATGATCACGCATCTAAAGTTTCTCCTTCCACAACAGCAAAAGCAAGCGGCAGTAAATGACTGTTTCCATCTTGTGATGTGGCAATCAACAGTGTGCCACGATACTTACCATACAGAAATGTTCCATCAACCTGTATTATTGGTTTGCAGTGATTAAATGCATCACAACATTGTCTAAACGTCCAAAAAACACGTTGAAACGTGCGATATTGGTTGTTCACACGATTTCCCACCACATATAGGTTGGTCTCGATCTTGTAAAATGAATCTGGTGAAAACAACTGCATATGTTGTAAACATCTAGGTAGCATGGCATATGATTCATCCCAATCTCCAAATACATTCACTATGGCCTTTTGTTTGGATTTCCATGTTTTTCTGTAAGATATCTTGTTCCCGTAAGTACTTAGAATTCTTTCCCGTATCAAAGCGATAGTCACCGATGGTGCTTCTCGGACCATACCTAGGAAGTCGATTTAAATATAAAGTTAGATTACAATTGGAATTAACAATAAAAAAATTATCATACTAATAATCATCGTACCTAGTATGCACGAGCATACGAAGTTAGAATCCAGCTTTATGTGGTCTTGCGGGAACATTCGATTCACATAATTATGTTGACCACCCCACTTTGTAACCTCCCACTTTAGTGATATTTTCAACAAGATAGCCATCAACCTCCATGGGTATCCTGTCAAATGATTTGAGCACTGGACATAATACTTGGTTGATTTAGATTCAACAACTTTGAAATCCTGATGAACATTCATGGGATAATGTTTAACAATCATTTGAATTGCCTGTTTAGTATCAAATCGCAAGCCAACATACAATTCCTGACCCACTTTCCACGATCCTGGAACATCTACGCCTTCAAATTCTATCTCCTGATCAGGATGGTCCCAGTTTATATAATTATAATTGGGGGGGGGGGGGGGTGAGTTGAAGAATGAACCATGTGATTGACCTATAAGTGAGTAAAAATAATAATATTTCTACAAATAAAAATTAATAATAATAATGTCAGAATAAAATTATTAATTGTTGGAAGAAACCAACCAGCTTGATGCGGAACAAAACCACCAGGAGCCATCGCTGAAACCGGAGCTGCAGCAATTCCAGGTGATGCCAATGCGGACAAAACTATGTTGGAACCCTGTTCCACCTCCTCCTCGATGTCCGATGAACCTGATGTTGGTATATCACCTTCATCATCATCTTCATCTGGCTCATCCTCCATCTCGCTCGCCCAATCTTCATCTTCGTCATCTACATTAGACCCAAGATTTACCGGCACATTTCGCTGCTTGAAATTACTACCCAATGACGGCACAAGGAATGTGGAAGTGCTCGCAACATTATCATCAACGTACAACTCAAGTGTCGACATCCAGGGATTTTGGATTAAACTATTCAGCATGCACTCCACATCTCGATCATCAGCAATTTCAACAAGAATATATTTCGTCGGGTTGCCACATATCATATATCTTGTCACAATTTTTGAAACTGATTGATTTGGTTGCAGCCTCAACTTCGAGTGAATCTTTGCCTTCAAACGCTCGTACCGGATGCCATGTTTTGTTTGCACAATTTCTTGGTCCCCTTCAAATGTAATTTTTTTTCTGGTCCATCGAAGACTCTCCCATTCGAGTACACAAATACTGCAACTTGGCTCATGACGTCTGCCCTACAATAATATCAAATACATAAAAATAACCTATAAATTTACAATTTCTAATAATAACAATATTAAAAATACACAACAACAAATATAAATAATGGTATTAATAATATTAACATCATATGTAATATTAAATATGTAAACTTAAAAATAACATTAATATAACAACATTATTACCGTAAAATAAAAATAATAACAATAGCCCATAAATTCACAATTTCTAATAATAATAATATTACCAAATAAAATTAATTACCAATTACTAATAGTAAATACCGATACTAATAAAAGTAATATTACTATTATATTATAATAAAAAATAAACTTAATAATTAAAAGAAAGTAGCAAATAATATCACAAGAGGCAATAAAAAAAAATCCCCTAATAACAAGTAGCAAAAAAAATCACAAGAGGCATAAAAAAATAATAGCAATAACAATTTACACCAATAAATATTCATCAATTATTACAGTAGTAAAAAAGAATTTTACCTTGTAAGAATTAAAAGAAAGTTACCAGCAATTTTAAAGGAACACTCCTACAAAAAAAAAAAATTATACTATAAGTATAGGGAGTAACGATGACATTAATGATAAAGTATCTATTTAAAACACACTAGTGCAATAAATGTTTTTTACGTCAGTTAAAATTGATTTTTTACGTCAGAATATTGACTGACGTAAATACAGCTGACGTTAAAAGTTAAACTTTTAACGTCAGTTGAGAACTGACGTTAAATATAACACTATTAATGTCGGTTCTTTAACACAATTGACGTTAATTTTGTTAAAATTAACGTCAGTTCTTTAAAAAAAACTGACGTTAATTTTGTTAAAACTAATGTCAATTGTTATAAAGAACTGACGTTAAAGGTCTCAATTTTAACGTCAGTTGTAATAAACAACTGACATTAATAGTGTACTGTATATTTTATAAAATACTATTTACGTCGGTTGTATGATACAACTGACGTTAATAGTATTTTTTTAAAAATTCAGTTTTAAAATATCACTCCCCTCAGCTATCCCTGCATTCAGTAAATATCTCAGTAACACAGAATATCACACACATTACAGAATTGCAAAGGAAAAATGGAACAATGATCCATATGTATGCCTGTTCAGAAACAATATATATTTATTAACATATGTTATAACTCAAAATAAATATAGAAATATAAATAAAAATAAATGTATACTAAGTTTAAACTACCTATATCAATATCCCATCGTGATGATCATCACGAGTAGCATGTACATCGTCCACCTGTGTCTCCTCGATTATAGTAGGCATGTTTGTTGAAAAAGGAGGAGTCTCAGGAATATCAAGATTTGAATCTTCATTTTCATCACTACCATTATACATGCTTTTTCCTTGGAGAACCATGGACAACCTTTTGTTAGAAGGATCAGTGATGTAGAACACTTGTTTTTCTTGGGAAGCCATTATGAAAGGCTCATTTATATGACCTAACTTGTTGAGTTCTACCAATGTCAACCCCAATTCGTCGGTTTGTACACCACCGTTACTATCAACCCACTTACATTTAAATACCGGCACCGTAAGCTTAGTGTAATCGAGCACCCAAATATCTTCAATATATCCAAAGTAAGGTCTCGGTGCTGTAACGGGTTTTGTGTCCTTTGCACTAGAGAAGTGCATTGCTTCGGCCACGATCATAACCCCACTATTTTGCATGGTACTCTTGTTATCTTGTTCCTTTGTATAAAAGGAAAAGTTATTTATGTCGTATCCGCTCCAACATATGACGTTGAAGCTAGGCCCACGTGCTAGCCATCTTACGTCATCAGAAGCAGTACTACCATCCTTAAGCATTTCTTCCTTGAACCATGGTAAGAAAGTCTTGTTATGCTTGTTCAACAACCACCTTTCGCTCATTCGAGGATTTTCTTGATTGACTTTTCTTTTATGTTCAAATAAGAAAGGCTGAACACATTCGATGTTGTTCAATACATACAAATGTGCTTGAAGCACTTCCTCCCGATCCTTCCTATTAATTCTTAAGCCATGTGTACCCTTACCTTGACATCTAATCTCATCATGCCGAGGCTTAGGAACCCCTATAGGATCCGTGTTATGAAGGTAGTCCAAACAAAACTCAATAGCTTCTTCTACAACATACTTTTGAACAATAGATGCTTCCGGACGATGAGGATTCTTCACGTACCCTTTCAAGATCTTCATGTAGCGCTCAACTGGGTACATCCATCTCAGAAAAACCGGCCCACATAATCTAATCTCCCTCACCAAATGAACAATTAAGTGAACCATTATGTCGAAAAAGGAAGGAGGAAAATACATCTCCAATTGGCACAAGATTGTCGCAGCCTCAACTTCCAAGTCATCCAACATACGGGGGTCAACGACTTTGCTACATATAGAATTGAAGAATGATCACAACCGAGTAATGGCATGTCTCACATTTTTTGGAGCAATACCACGAATAGCAACGGGCAGAAGTTGTTGCATTAAGATGTGACAATCATGAGACTTCAAGTCAACCAATTTAAGAGCACTAGAGACAAGCCTCTTCATATTTGAAGAGTAACCATGTGGAACTTTGATGCCCTGAAGACACCCGCAGAAACTTTGTCTCTTTTTTTTTGACAAAGTATGACATGCTGGCGGCAAATAAGTCCGCTTACCATCCTCAACAACTGGAGCTAACTGCTCTCGTATACCCATAGCAACGAGGTCGAGACGAGCATTCACACCATCCTTTGTCTTGCCCTGAATGTTGAGAAGCGTCCCGATCACACTATCACACACATTTTTCTCCACCTGCATCACATCAATGCAATTATCGACATCAAGCTTGCGCCAGTATGGAAGATCAAAGAATATCGACCTCTTCTTCCATATGTTTTTCTCAGCAGCTTTACCTTTCTTTTTGGACTTGCCGAATATAACATCGACGTCCTTTACCCTCTGATAAATCTGCTCTCCAATTAAGGCCGCCGACGCTTCTTCTGTCTCTTGGCATCCATTAAAAGCTTTTTTCATCTTACGATATGGGTGATCACGTCTAAGAAATCTCCGATTCCCAAGGTAAACCATCTTCTTTCCATGATGCAACTGAGTGTAGCATGTGCCTTCTTCACATATAGGGCATGCTTTATGCCCCTTGACACTGTACCCAGACAAGTTACCGTATGCTGGAAAGTCGTTGATGGTGCAAAATAACATGGCACGAAGCTTGAAAGTCTCATAAGAATACCCATCAACTACATCAACACCTTCCACCCACAGCGTTTTCAAGTCTTCAATCAAGGGACCTAGATAAACATCTAAGTCATTTCCCGGTTGATTTGTGCCCGAAATCATCATAGACAACATCATGTATTTGCGCTTCATGCACAACCAAGGGGGCATGTTGTAAATTACCAATAGAACAGGCCATGAACTATGAATACTACTCATGTTACCATAAGGATTCATTCCATCCGTAGCAAGTCCAAGCCTTAGGTTTCTTGGCTCATCGGCGAAATCCGGAAACATAGTATCGATATTCTTCAATTTAATAGAATCAGGAAGATGACGAACCTTTCCATCACGTTTCCTCTCATCATTATGCCATCTAAGATTCTTCGCATCTTTCGCATTGGCAAACAATCGCTTGAACCTTGGAATTATTGGAAGATACCACAACACCTTCGTAGGATGACCCTTTTTTCTCACATCATCAAGATCATCATCATCATCACCACCCTTCACTTTGTATCGTGATAACCCACATTTGGGGCAATCGTGATTGTCTTCATGAACACCGGTGTACAATATGCAATCATTGGGGCATGCGTGTATCTTCTTATACTCCATACCCATAGGACACGATACCTTCTTGGCCTCATAGTTACGGTCAGGTAATGTGTTGTCCTCCGGAAGCAAGTCTTTCAACACTTGAAGAAATTCCGTGAAGCTTTTATCGGTCCAACCATTTCTCGCCTTCACACAAACCAATTTTAGCACCGCCGACAACCGTGTATGAGTAGTACACCCTGGATATAAAGGCTTATCCGCATCACCGCACAACCTATCATACACATGAGCTCGATGAAAAGATTCTTGTCCAATATCACGGATCATGTCCTCTACTCGATCATCCTCCATATCTACGTCAACGTCCTCACGTTGGGAGACACTCGTCGTACTACTCAACAACACATCACCATGCCATATCCATCTTGTATAACTCAAGCAAATCCCTTTACAAATCAAATGAGTACGTATATCCTTCACCGTACATTTCCTCGTATTCAAACACTTGACACAAGGACAAAAAAACATTCCATTACTATTAGGAACATTCCTTTGAGCAAATTCTATAAATTCTCCCACCCCCTTCAAATACTCAGCACTAGTACGCTTACAAACCATCCAACTACGATCCATAACTAGATAGGTCCTGTAGATATACAAAACATATATCCAATATAAGGACAATACGGGAGATTGAAAACTATAGTTTTTGAAGATTGCCAAGCACTGGTCACGGCCTGGCAGTGATGTCCATCACGGTCGTAACGTGCCAACTGAACCAGACCATGCCATCACAGGCAGAACTGATCACGACCTAGCCGTGATGAGCATCACGGCCGTGACAGATCAACCAGCAGAGCAACATGCACTCAAAACCAAAAATAGAGACATACATTCCAAACAACTCAAACTCACGGTTTCAAGTTTCAACTACTGAGACTACAGTTTCAACATACACTCAAAACCAAAAATACAAAAATGTGCCCTAAATACTCATCAGAAATAGGTGCTCGCGTGGTGGTGGGGAGGGGAGCTCGAGTGGTGGCCAACGTTCGATATGGTTACTGAGAGCAGAGGGAAAAGGAGAGTTAGTGCGCGGGAAGGGGAAAGAGAGATGTCAAGTTATTGCAAAGAATGAATGGAAAGACAAAGTTAGGGTTAATAGTGTACCTCACGGTGGTGGCGAAGAAGCCCTCTCGATGGTTGCGATGGAGATGAGCTCGCGATTAGGGTTTTGTGCTGGGTGAGAGTGAGAGTGAGGGTTGACAGTGATCTAGGGTTGAGTGATGAAAAGAGAAAAGAGACGTACGTGCAGAGTGAAGTGCAGAAGGAGCGCGGGTGTAAACGTTATAACCAAAAATAAAGCAACATTTAATGTCAGTTGTATTAAAAAACTGACGTTAAAAGTATTTGTTTAACGTCAGTTGTATTAAAAAACTGACGTTAAATATTAATATTTTTTTAAAAAAAAACTTTTAACGTCAGTTGTTGAATACAACCGACGTTAAAAGTGTTGTGTAAAAATCATTCTCTATATAAAGTTCCATTCTTCTCATCGATCTGTACACGCTTCTTCTTTTCCTCTATATTTCTATTCCTTCACAAAATGGCTCTGAGACCTTTGTTATTTCTTCCTATACCTAGACTTAAAGGTCTCTGTCTTAATGGTCACAAATCTTATGAGGTTGTGTAAATCACATTACATGGATGGTAAAGTTGAGTAAATCACGTAATGTGATTCCCTCACTTTATTTCATCCCAGTCATCCCTTTCACTCTGCTTTGGCTGCAAGTGACTGTGGATTCGAGATGATGCATCAAGGAATTCCAGTGAAGGAGGTGATGCAAAGATCCCTTTCACTTTGATTAATCACGATGCATCAGGGAATTCAAGTGAGGGAGGAGATGCATCCATTTGAATTTCTGAGGACAGGACTGAGAAGAAAATGATGTTGAAGCAGAAACTTTTTTATATTTTAGGGCTATGTTGCATAATTTTTTTATCTTTTAATCATGTAATTAATTGTAACTTATGAACGCTTCAATGAGATACATATATAACTTGTTTTATGTTAAGTGTTTATTTATCTTAATTTGCACAAGAATTTGTTTACTAATTCAAGCTAATTAATTAAGATTAAAAATAAACTTGTTTAAACAAAAAAGTATAGAAATAAACTGCACTATAGATGTGGATTGACCTGTGTTAAGAGTGACAACAGGGCATTTCAGATAGGGATATAAGATTATTAAAGTCAGCTATTTATTTAACTGAAGTAAAAATCACTCTTTTAACGTCAATTGTATAAACAACATACGTTAAAAATAAATATTTTTTATTTTAAAAACACTTTTAACTTCAGTTTTATTCAACAACTGACGTTAAAAGTGTATAAGTTTCTGCAAAAACATTCATTCCTTTGACTACTCTGCTACTTACCCATTGACCTGTGTTAAGAGTGACAACAGGGCATTTCAGATAGGGATATAGGATTATTTACGTCAGCTGTTTATTTAACTGAAGTAAAAATCACACTTTTAACGTCAGTTGTATAAACAACTGACGTTAAAAATAAATATTTTTTATTTTAAAAACACTTTTAACGTCAGTTTTATTCAACAACTGACATTAAAAGTGTATAAGTTTCTGCAAAAGCATTCATTCCTTTGACTACTCTGCTACTTAATTACCCATTACTGCTGTGCTACTTACCCATTCACATTGTAACCTATAATCCTCTTTATGAGCACTAAGTTTATACCTAGACTTAAAGGTCTATTTCTTCCTATTCCTTCGGGCGTTTTCTTTTCTGCACGTTTATAATATATGACTGCCAACTCCCAATGCACCTTGGAACCTAATGCTCTTAATGATCAATTTAATTTTTTAGCAACTTACGACGCCTAGTAACTTCATCCCCTACTCCTATAAATAGCTTCCTTCCTTCCTTTAATTTTTTTGCTTCACAATATGGCTCTGCCATGGAGATTAACTTCATCACTCTTTCTTCCTATACCTAGACTTAAAGGTCTCTGTCTTAATGGTCAAACAACTTCTGAGGTTGTGTAAATCGCATTACATGGGTGATAAGGGTGTGTAAATCGAATTATGTGAATTGCACACATTATCATCCTTATGGAGAATCAGCAGCTACAGTTCCAAAACCTCAGCTTTGGAACCAAGTGACTGTTCCAAGAATATTGCTGAAACATATCGAGTGCACCCTTCACTCTGCTTTGGCTCCAAATTGACTGTGGATTCAGATGGAGCATCAAGGACTTCAAGTAAGGGAGGAGATGCATCCATTGGAGTTTCTGAGGACAGGACTGAGAAGAAAATGATGTTGAAGCAGAAACTTTTTTATATTTTAGTGCTATCTTGCGGAAATTTTTTATCTTTTAATCATGTAATTGTAACTTATGAATCGCTTCAATGAGATACGATTTGATTATACATATAACTTGTTTTATGTTAAGTTTTTATTTATCTTAATTTGCACAAGAATTTGTTTACTAATTCAAGCTAATTAATTAAGATTAAAAATAAACTTTTTTTTAAAAAAAGATTAGAAATAAACTGCACTACATATGGAGTGATGATCTGCGTTAAGAGTGACAACAGGGAGATGACAACGAAAGTTGATTATTTACGTCAAGTAAAAATCACAATTTTAACGTCAGTTGTATAAACAACTGACATTAAAAGTGTTAATAATCACTTTTAACGTCAGTTCATTAAACAACTGACGCAAATAGTGATTTAATATTTACAAAACTGCCACCGCCTCATTTTTAACGTCAAACATATGGTCAACTGACGTAAAACGTTCCCGTATATTACATTATTTCCACTAGTGACAACAGGAGGCAATCAAAAAATCCCCTAATAACAAGTAGCAAATAATATCACAAGAGGCCTAAAAAAATAATAGCAATAACAATTTACACCAATAAATATTCATCAATTATTACAGTAGTAAATTTTTTTTTTACCTTGTAAGAATTAAAAGAAAGTTACCTGCAATTTTAAAGGAACACTGCTACAAAAAAAATTATACTATAAGTATAGGGAGTAACGGTGACATTAATAATAAAGTATCTAACAATGCTGCCATCTAAGGAGGAAATAAGGAAAGCAGTCTTTGCAATGAACAGTGAGGGTGCCCCCGGGCCTGATGGCTTTGGAGGATGTTTTTACCAATCCTATTGGGATATTATTGGAACTGAGGTGTGTATGGCAGTTAATCAATTCTTTACTCAAAATTGGCTCTTGCCTAACATGAATTCCAATCTTGTAGTTCTGATTCCAAAAATGCCAAATGCTGATAGAATTGAAGACTATAGACCTATTGCTTTAGCCAATTTTCAACTAAAAATCATTACAAAGGTGTTAGATGACAGACTAGCAAATATTGCAGCTAGAATCATTTCTCCTCAGCAAAGAGGCTTTGTCAAAGGTAGAAATATCAAGGAGTGCATTTGTATTGCTTCAGAGGCTTGTAATTTGTTGGACTATAAGGCCTATGGTCGAAATCTGGCCCTAAAGCTTGATATCAAAAAAGCTTTTGACACATTGGACTGGAACTTTCTTATTTCTGTTTTGAAAGCTTTTGGTTTTAATCTCACTTTCTGCAACTGGATCAAAACAATCCTTCACTCTGCTAAGCTATCCTTCCTGATCAATGGAAAACCAGAAGGATTTTTTGCCTGTAAAAGAGGAGTTAGGCAAGGTGACCCTCTATCACCTCTGCTTTTCTGTCTAGCTGAAGATGCCTTGAGTAGAGGGATATCTGGCCTTGTCAGTTCTGGAGTGTTATAAACTATATCTGGACCTAAGAACCTTGCTTCTCCTAGCCATGTTTTGTATGCAGATGATGTGCTAGTCCTCTGTAAGGGTAGCAAGAGGGGTCTTGAAGCCCTGATGAACCTCTTTGCTGAATATGGAGCAACTTCAGGCCAAAGGCTTAGCCTCAATAAGTGCAAATTCTATTCGGGTAGTATTTCCTCCAACAAGTCATCCAAAGTGGCTAATATACTTGGATTTTCTGATGGATCCTTTCCTTTCAACTATCTTGGTCTTCCAATTTTCAAGGGCAAGCCAAGAAGGATTCACTTGCAGCCTTTAGCAGATAGAATCATCTCCAAACTTGCCTTGTGGAAAGGTAGCCTTCTTTCCATCATGGGCAGGGTTGAACTTGTCAAGTCTGTGATCAATAGTATGATGCTTCATAGCTTTCATGTCTATTGCCGGCCCTCATCAGTTCTCATGGATTTAGACAAATCCATTAGGAATTTTATTTGGTCTGGAGATCCTAATGTCAAGAAAATCTGCACAGTTGCTTGGAAGAAACTTTGCAGGCCTGTACTGGAAGGAGGGCTGGGCATCAAGTCCTTGTTAGCTCTTAATGATGCTGCTCTTCTGAAATTATCTTTTGAAATGGTTTCCTCTTGTGCTGAATGGGCTACCTTTCTTAGGATAAGGTTCTCTCAACACTGCAAGCCTGTCCCCACCTATGTCAAGTCATCCATATGGCCAGGTATTAAAACTCATATGCAGTCTGTTTTTAACAATTTAGTTTGGCAGATTGGAGATGGGTCCTCAATTAATTTCTGGACTGACAAATGGCTCTCAATGCCTTTGGTTGATCTGTTACAAGTTCCTCATACCTTACAGCATAGACTGAAAGCCAAGGTAGCTGACTTTATCAGGGAAGGCAGCTGGAATATCCCTACATCTCTGATGGCTAACCTCCCAATTTTTGGTCAGGAGCTGCCCCATTTGGATATTCTTGTTTTCCCTGCAGTGGACACCCTCATTTGGCAACACTCAACCTCGGGTGACTTATCTTTCAAAGAAGCTTTCCATTTCTTAGACTTTAGGCATTCTATTTGTGACTGGTCTAAACTGATTTGGAATAGGGCAATTTCCCCCTCTAAGTCTTTTGTTACTTGGAGGCTTATTCACAACAAGTTGCCTACTGAAGACCAGCTTCAAAAGAGGGGTTGCTACACTGTTTCGATCTGCAATCTTTGATTTTCTGCAGCAGAGAGTGCAGACCATCTCTTCTTAGCTTGTCCCTTTGCACAGCAAATTTGGCAGTGGATTGGCTCAATCTTTGATTTGCAGGTGGACACTTCCTCTGTCTTATCTATTCTCTCCCTTTGCCATAAGCATTGGAGCCTGCAAATGAAAGACATTCTAGCTGCAGCTATTGTTAACTCCTTTTGGATCATCTGGTTCTCAAGAAATAAACTAAAGTTTGAAGATAAAATAATCTCAGTGAGAGCAGCTACTAGCATACTCAAAGCTTCCATTTCTCTATCCGGTAATGTGTCTACAAACAAAGTGTTTTCTTCTGCTGAGGAATTGAGAATTTTAGAGCTGCTGGGGATTAATGGCCATTCGGGAACCTCTCCTAAAAATATCCAAGTTGTTTGGACTCCTACTTGCCCAGGTTGGATCAAAGTAAACACTGATGGTGCTTCTAAAGGCTCTCCAGGTCAAGCAGGTGGTGGTGCAATTTTTAGGGACAGTAGTGGAGCTACTCTTGGTTGCTTTGCTGAGTTCTATGGGACTCAGGATTCTTTCTCTGCTGAGTTGCTTGCTGCCATGACAGCAATTTAGGTAGCTTTTGAGAGGGGTTGGTCTAGACTATGGATGGAATGTGACTCCTCTCTTGTGGTTCTTGCTTACTCGAATCCGGACATAGTTCCTTGGAAAATTAGAACTAAATGGAGAAATTGTATTGCTTTGGTTTCCAATTTTACTTTTTTGATTTCTCATGTTTTTAGAGAGGCTAACCATTGTGCTGATAAGCTAGCCAATTTTGGAGTCATTTCAAAATGCTTCACTTGGTGGAACCTGATTCCAAATTTTATTAGGCATGATTTCTTCTGTAATAGGTGGGGTCTGCCTAATTTTAGATTCAAGTAATCTCTCCTCTTTTCATGGGTAAGGTTCTATGTCCCCCCATGCTTCCTTGTATTTCTTTCAAATTTTTTTAATAATATTCTGGGGTGCTGCAGATGATTGGTAGTGGTTTTGGTGCCAACCTAGTTGGGATGATTTCCACTACAGTGATGCTTTTGCACGCCTTTTGCTTAAAAAAAAAGTAGCAAATAATATCACAAGAGGCATAAAAAATAATAGCAATAACAATTTACACCAATAAATATTCATCAATTATTACAGTAGTAAAAAAGAATTTTACCTTGTAAGAATTAAAAGAAAGTTACTAGCAATTTTAAATGAACACTGCTACAAAAAAATTTATACTATAAGTATAAGGAATAACGATGACATTAATGATAATGTATCTATTTAAAATAACAAGCAACAATAAAATAAATACCCTAATAACAAGTAGCAAATAATATCACAAGTAGTAAATAAAATTCCCTACCGATACCTATTTATAGGAGGAGGAGTGGTCTGTCGGGGGGGGGGGGGGGGGGGGGGGGGGTGGTAGTGGCGCCTCCCCTGTGTTGCCCCATGTGGCGCTGCAGGGCAGGTTTTGTTTTTTTTTTAATAATGGTGGGCGCCAGACTGGCCCCTTTGTCCCGTCAGAGTGAAAAAAATAAAATATGCCACGTCTCCAAAAGTTCCCCTCATTGGTAAATAGTTTCAGAATAACCTTAAACTGATAAATAGTTTCTAAAAGGAACCCATTTTGGTCAAAAAGTCGGAAAAGAGAGCACGTATGTAAATATTAAGTGTAATAAAGAGGTGGGTGACGTGTAATTAAGTCTAGTGAAATGAGCGTGTGAATTATACAGAAGTAGTAAAATAGATATGACAAGTATGAAGCATGAAGGTGAAGCGGTGGGCTTTGTTTTCAATACTCCATTGTCAATTTGGAGTTTACATCCTCCATGATTCAACATCCTAGATTTAATATTATAATATTCCAACGGTCTAGATTAAAAAGGCTAAAATGGCTATTAAGCAAAAGTGATCTACTGGTCATCTTCTACCTCCCATCACACCCCTTCATCACCACTGCCCATAGTGATAGCAAGTAGAATGGGAAAATGTGCAATGTCCCACCACAATATGAAATACCATACTTAGAAATAATCCAAGAATGAACCACAACATTGGTAGAGATGAAAGAACAAATTTAGACCCCCAATTAAAAATAAAACTTCAAACGTGAAGAACTCAAATAGTACCAATAGCATTATAGAATCAGAATAGAGGTAAAAGAAAGCAGATCCGTTCAATAACTTAGAATCGAATTTCTAATCTAAAGAACACATATATCCAAACCAAATCAACAGATCTGTACAAGTTCTTCGCATCTAAAATATCGCTTCCATTGTCCTTTTTTTGTGCATAATGCTTTTGTACTTTACAGAGCACATTTCCCTTTTCATGTAATAACTAAGAGTACTAGGGAATAAAACATGTTGGAAACATTCTTTAACTGGAATTTGTTTCTGATCTCCTGGGTTGCTTGTGAGAATGACCTTCTGACTTTCTTGATAAGTGTAAGAGAGAAAGCTTCAGAGTCTTCTGTATGAGGGGACAACTTCCAAAAGCTCTTTGTACTTGAGTTCCCTATCGAAGAACAATAGACGAGTGTGAGAGATTCGTAGAGACAAGTTCAGTCAACATCCTAGTCATCAGACAAGTTGACTTTTATTTCTCCAGACAAGCGGTCTTCTATGTGGGCAGACAGGGGAGAAAGTGAATTCTGAATTTTGTGATCTGCACACTAGATAGACAGGTTAGCAACCAATATGAAGGTTAATTAAATCATTAACAAATGTTTAGTTTTCATCAAAACTTAGGAAAATGCACATCAGACAGTTTAGAGACTTAACATAGTAGGGAAAAAACTTTGGGAAGCTCTCCCACACTAGTTTATAATCATGTTAGAAGAATCAATGCAAGCTTTTATAATAGCAATTATGTTAGGAGGGATATTGAGAAGATTTAGAGAATCTTCAACAAAATCCCATTCCATTCTATCGTAAGATTTTTCTAAGTCAAGTTTTATAACCTTAAAACCCTTCTTACCCTACAAAGAATTCATTGAATGAATGATTTCTTGTAGAATAATAGATTTATCTAAGGTACTCCTACCTGCTACAAAACTATTTTGATTAGCAGAAATAGCTCTAGGAAGAAGACCTTTGATTCTGTTAGCTATAACCTTAGTAACTATCTTATAAATGACATTACACAAGGCAATAGGGTGAAAATCTGAAACCTTTGAAGGGACAGCACCCTTAGGAATTAGAGTAAGCAAAGTATGATTGACAGAACTAATAGAAGAAGGATTAGAGAAAGCCTCTTTTACAAATTGGACAATTGAGTCTCATAGAAAATCCCATTTTGCCTTGAAGAATAGAGGGTGGAAACCATCCAGTCCTGGGGCTTTGAAATTGTCCATGCTGAATAAGGCCCTTCTGACCTCTTCAAAACTGACTTGACCATTGAGGGAAATCAGTTCATCTCCTGAAAACTGTCCATAGGAATGCTGGGATATGCATTGACAGTATCTAGGGCTAGTTGATGTGAGCAGACTTTTATAAAGTCCACTAGCAGATTACAAATTGCTTCATCATCATGAATCCAGTTACCTTCATCATCCATGAGAGCTTCAATCTTGTTTCTTCTTATTTTGATCGGAGATGATTGATGAAAGTACCTTGTATTTCTATCTCCTAACTTTAACCATTTGGCTCTGGATTGATGATACCAATATGCCTCTTCTTGCTTGAGTATATTAGTGTTTAGAGCAGAGAGTCTTTCATTACTTCCTTCTAGCAAAACTCTCTCAATTCCTTCCACTCTTCCTAGAATTCTTTTCTTCCTACGAAAGATATTACCAAAGGTATCTTGCCTCTCTGGATATTAGTTTCCCAATTGTCCTGTGGCTTCCAAGAGTTTACAACCTGGGAATGAAAATCTGCATGGTCCAACCAAGGGTTTAAGACCTTAAAATAAGGTCTATGATGGTTCTGAACTTCAACTAGCATTCTAACCCAAATCCCACAATGATCAGAACTTTGGATAGGGAGATTAATTACAGAATAGTTAGGAAAGGACTCATGCCAAGAAAAATTAATTAGGGCTCGGTCCAATCTTTCCCTTAAGTTTCTTCTATGCCAAGTGAACTTAGAGCCATTAAAGTCGAGATCCATGAGCTGACAGTAATTGATGCATTGTTCAAAATTTAAACAAGATCTTCTATTCACCGGCTCACCACCTACTCTCTCATTATCATAAAGAACTGCGTTGAAGTTTCCAAGCACACACCAAGGTGGATCATATGAATCCTTGATTGCTCGAAGCTCCTCCCAAAGGGTGTGTCTTCCCCTTTCCCGAGGACTCCCATAGGCAACAGTTAGAAGCCAAGTATTATCTGCTCTCGGGTTCACCTGCATTAGAACACAAGAGGAAGAGGAAAAAAGCACTTTTATAGTGACACTATTGGTTTTCCATAGGCACTAAATGCCTCCTGAAAAACCAATGGCATCTACTTTAAACACACCATCAAAACTCAACTTCTTGATAACCCCATCAACACGACTTCCACTGATCCGTGGTTCCAAAAGAGCCAAAAAATAAAGCTTATAAATTCTAACACAGTCTTTAATGAGGCTAGGAAAGAAATCCCTTCTTGACCCCCTACAATTCCATGCTAAAATATCCATAAAAATAACAAAAGGAAGGGAAAGAGGAACAAATTCAACTAGCATTAGAAGAACCTAATGCAGTTTTTGGCACCATGTTTCCCTCAGGTTCTCCTGTGTCCATGGAACTGGAGACATTCTCAATATGAACATCAACATGCTGAACCAAAGGATTTGAGGCTTTCTTCGGAGGTACAAATTTTTCAACCCCTTGCATCCTGCTACTAGGATCCAAGTCCTTTTGCACCACACCAAGATTCATGGATTCCACTGCACCCGCAACTGGACCAACATCCATATGCATCTGAGCCTCATTTGTTGCCTTAGAAGATTCCCTAGAAGTTGACATAGCCTTCCCTACTTCCTTTTGGTTTCTTTTCTTGGTTCCATTCCTGTCTATTCTTTTCCTTTTGGGTGGATTGGCTGACTAATTTTCAGTGTCATAACAATGACAACCTAATAACTGTGTTATCAACCACCTTTTCCTTGTTTTTACTTGCTCTGCAGCATTTGAAGTTTTTTGCTCTGGATTCTTGGACAGTCCTGCATCATCCTGCCCTTCTTTGGCATTGCAGCCTTTTTGTTGACGCAGTTTTAGAGCTTTCTTCATTTTTTGAGACAACAATCCTGTCCCCATGCACTTCAAGATCATCCTCATTCTGCTTCTCAATGTTATCTACCACAATAGATGAAGAACAATTAGGATCCTGCTTGCCACTGGCTTTTCCTTGCTATTTTCTTGTCGAACAGGGTTTTTGAAAGACCAGTTTCTTGCAACATGTCCATAAAGACCACAATTCTTGCATAGAAAGTGTAAACCCTCATAATCAATCTTGAACCAAATTCCACTGAACCAGAAATGGCCTACCATAGGTTGGTTCAAGTTGATTTCCACACATACCCTGGCAAACTTTCCTCTAGACGCATCCAAGGTTCTAAAATCAACTTTAATAGGATTCCCTACTATAGAAGCCGATGCCATAAGCAAATTTTCATCATAGTATTCCATACCCAAGGAGGGGAATTGAATCCACACAAGAGTACTATCTATCTTTATATCATAGGAGATTAAGTCTGGTGACCCTGGACGAATGGTTAAATAAGATCAAATAGCATCCAACTAGTTTCCAAAGGATCTTGAGTCTATCTCTCATGACAAAAAAAGCTTACTGTCTTGTCCAATAACTTGACTATGACGGGATCATACCAAGGATTCAGCAGATCTCCAAGATACTTTTCGTCAAGAAAGCACTTAGGGAGATGAGACCAAAATACTAAAAAACACGTTCATATAAAAAGTACGAATAATTTTTCTAAGAAATGATTCTAATTAAACCAGGAGCTAGTGAATTGAATTCAAAAATATTTCTAATAATAATAATAATAATAATAATAATAATAGTGATTTGTTTACTGCTGAAGACCCGTGTAAAGCTAATGATGGCCTATGTAGCAGTGTAGTATTTCATTTACATGGGCGTTTTTTGTCTTCTTTTTGTTTGTCCTTGTATATGGGTTAGAGTACCACTCGTAACCCCAATCAATATAACGTTTGATTATAAAAAAAAAATATCAAGTGACAAGTGAGGCACTGTACCATCAATTCTTCATTCATATTTGGTATCAGTAGTGAAGGAAAAATTGAATATGCATGATGATATATTTTATTCGTACTACATAACAATAAAATATTTATGTGTATTGTATAGCTAGATGCCTTAGCAAGTAAGATTATCACCAGGAGCAACACCAAATTGTGAACAATATTGGGTGTAATAATTAACACGAGCTTGAACTGTGGTGGGGTTTCCACCATCACATTCAATTGGACCATTAATGGCTCTAATAGTTGCGCCAAAACCTTGGTTTACGACAGGGCGCACGTTTTGCATCCAGTACCATAATGCTGTCTTGAAAGACACCACAGGATCACTGGCCACTGTTTCAGGAGAGTTCAATCCATCAAAACCATTGCTCTGTCCCGCTGGTCCGTAGTTGAAGTTCCAAGACAATTGGATTGGTCCACGCCCATAGTAGCCTTTGTTTGGGACACATGGGTACTGGGTGTTCTTTTCGTCACAGTAGTCCTTTGAAGTACCATCAATCTCTTCAATGTAGCAAAAATCTGCATGCATAAACATGTGGACGTGTTAATTAAAGTTTAAAGTTCACCATTCATTTTAATTTATACTTAATCACAATTTATATATAAGGAAAAGAAACCTTGTTCATGTTAGTAGCTTAGGGTGTGTTTGGATTATAGTTGGAAAGACTCCAAACATGCTTACTACAAAAAAAAAAAGGTTTGTTTGGATCATTCCTAACGAAAACCCAAACACTTCCTTAATTAATTGATAAATGTATCAACCAAGAAACCTTCTTTGGTAAGTATGAGTGTTGATTTGAAAATAGAAAACAACATAAATTGATCAAAAGTAACTCTAACGGGAGTTGCTTAACAAATTTTTAAAATCAAGGACATGTGGGTTGTATCGTTGGAGCAAGTTGATCGATGTAGATGCTATATGTAAAGAAAATTGCTTACAAAAGCAACTGATTCTTAATATATATATATATATATATATATATATATATATATATATATAAACCACCAATAAAAATAAGAGAAAGAAAAAGAATAGTGTTAAATAAATATTAATATCAAATGAAAAAAGAGTTAAAATTTTAAGTTGAAGCAAAAATAAATGTAAATAAATATGTGAGGTAACTGGTGGACTTATTTGGTGAATTTTTAAGAATTGCATAATTAAAGTATAGTGTCGCTTAAAGTGATATAAAGTAAAAAAAATGGTAAAGTGACATGATAGAACTCATTAAGAGATGAGTTAAGGAACTCGAATGAGTTGTACAGTTGTTAATGTGTAAAAATAAATGTAAATTATAAGAACAAAAACTATAATTTAAAGAAGAAAAAACAACAATGGGTACTTACGGCCAGTTTCATGTGTGAAGTGAGCAAAAGCAGCTGCAATCTCACGCTTGGAATCATCCACAGAACCAACCCTACCAAACTGATTGTAGGAATTGAGAGCATCAAGGAAAGCACCTCGTGAGTAGAAGCTCTTCCCAGCACAACCAGAATCAGCCTGATCAATTATACCATTGAAGAATTCTTGTGTCACGATGTCAGCTACATTAACATTGTTGGGTGGACTTGGGGTCACATAACAAGGACCCTGCTGGCACCCTGTGCCACAATAGGCATCACCATTCCCACAATACCCGTATTGGCTGCAACATAACCCTTCACCACACCCACAATTTTGAGCGCTCACATTTTTGGGCACCATCATCATAATCACAAAGGCCATCACTAGTAACGTGTTTCCCATCCTCATCATTATCATGTGGAGAAAATTATTGGATTTGGAAGTGATATTAAACTTTTTTATGAACAAAAATTGAGAGCTAAGGGATGTGTATTTATAGTGCTATAGCCACTACCTAGGTATTGTGTCTTAAGCGCGTATGTGAAGAAATTGACATTTAAGTTTGAACACTTCGTGATTAAAATTCGATTCCATCCATTCTGGAAAACGTACTGGTTGCTTTGTGGGCGGACTTTGACTTGTCAATAGTAATTCCTCCAGTACATATATGTCATCAACATGATCTATGGACAATAATGAATGAGTCTAAGTTGTGGTGCTATTATTAAATGATGAGTGATTTTGTCAGCGTTCATAATAAAGGATAAAGCTAGTGCTAAGTGAAAAAAATATAGATATATTCATAGTTGATTAATTAAAATGTATTTAGATATTAACTTATTTTATATGATCAATGATAAATATAGTATTACTTTCTCATTTTATTTTCGTAACAACTAAAAAATAAGTTTGTTGACGGCAGATGTTCTAAGGGCATATGTTACAAATGCTGGAGGATAAAGTCACATGTAGGACAAAATAAAGATGGTTGTAAAGTATATAAATTGGGAAGCTTGAGTTCAAATTGTCTAGACTTTTTGGACAACAAACTAACATGTAAACCTAATATATAAATCAGCTTACTCCATCAATTGGGCCCAACCTTAAATGCGAATATGGTATCAAAGCCTATTTAAAAAAAAAACTGCAAAAAAAATTGAGGCCTCTTACTAAAAAAAAAGGCACAAGCCCGGACAACAAAAAAAAGGACCTGAGGCCTCTTAGGCTCAACAAAAAGAGTACAAGCTCAAAAAAAAACCAGAAATCAAATTGTGCAAGTCACAATTGGACCACCAGTTGGACTTGAGGGGGACTGTTGGAGGATAAAGTCCAACATAGGGCAAAATAAAGATGGTTGTAATGTATATAAGTTGGGAAGTTTGAGTCCAAATTGTAGAGAGTTTTTGGACAATAAAGTGACTCTCAAACTTAATATACAAATCAGCTCACTCTCTCAATTGGGCACAATCTTAAATGCTAATGACAAAATGGTAAATAAAAAATACTTTTTATTTTTAACGAATAAAATATTTTGTTTCATTTAAAATTCACTTCATTCACATCAGTGTTATTAAAATCGAACTAGATATATTTGGTTGAAATATTGGGTCAATGATTCACTAGTCGGACCAATGGATCATTGGTTGAATCACATCAGCATATATATATAAAATTTATAAATTTTTAATAATTATATATATATATATATATATAATATTTGTCAAATATACAGTTTGGCATCCAAACCCCGTTTGCTACAGTAACTGAAGTGTTTGAGTGCAAAATTACATCCAAAATAATTGATTCATGGGTGAATATAATTGATTTTAGCAGAAGCAAAAATTTCTAGCTTTTCCATTGAGAATAATTGATTTTAGATGTAAGACCCACAAAATTCTACATATTTACACCTCAAAAGATATTTTACTTTATCATCCAAATAAAATCAATTCTTCTGAACCTATTTTTAAAATATTGTTATCAAACACAAATCAATTTTTTTAACCTTGATTTTTTTCAAAACCAATTCTTCCAAAATCAATTCTATCAAAATCTAAAATAAGTGACGGGAGTGGTCTAGTGATTGAATTCCTTGCTATCTGGTTTGATCACAACCATTGATTTACGTCCTCTCCGGTGAGATTTTTCATAATAATGTTTATTTAAATTTTTTTTACTCTTATTAAATCCACATTATAATGTTTAATTTAATTACTTCTAATATTTTCTTATAGAAATTATACTTATATCTCTGGACATAATGTCAATGGACTAAAAACAAATATTTGTTTTTTCAAAAAATGTTACTAACTCAGAGGCCCAGTCCATTGCCCAAGTTGCAGGTTATTCAGTTACTAGAAATTTGGGACGATACTTAGGTGCCCAACTCTTAGCAAATATAAGTCCATAACAGACAAAGTACAAGCTAGACTCAGTGGCTGGAAGAGGCAATGCTTATCCATGGCGGGCCGAATTACTCTTGCAAAATCGGTTTTGGGCCCAGTAGCTTCATTCCATATGCAACATGATTACATTCCTCTCTCCATCTGCCATCAAATTGAAAAGGCCCAAAGGAGCTTTATTTTGGGAGATAATGATCATTCTAAAAAGACCCATTTAATCAATTGGGAATCCATATGTCAATCCATCTCTTCTGGAGGCCTTGGATTTAAAAACCTCAGGCGTTTCAATGATGCTTTTATATTGACAATTAGCTGGGGAGTTCTTACAAATAAAAATGATTTTTGGGCCCAAGTCATCAAAGGCAAATACCACAACAGATTCACGGACCCTAGCCAGCAGCCCAAGGTGTGCCCATATGACTCGAGTCTTTGGGATCCTGGCCCACTCTCCAATCCAATATTCACTTTGCCTTAGGAAACATATCTTCTATAGATTTCTGGAATCACGAATGGTTGGGAAAAGGTATCACTCTTAGAGATCATGCCCCCTCGGATACCGACCAAGACACTTTCAATGGTACTGTAGCGAGTTATGTCTCATCTTCAGGAAACTGGGACTTCCAGCGCATCCTTCAGAACATATCTGCCTCCCAATGCAAAGACCAGCTACTTCGAGTCATACATGGTATAGTAAAAAGACAGTGGGGCATTGTTATGATGCACACTCTTCGTGAAAGCAAATTGCAGTGCTGACCACCTTGCTAACAGAAGTCTGGAGGAACCCTATGGTTACATGGAAGTGGCTTCCCCCCTTCTAGTATCACTCTACATCTTCTTGGTGATTCGATGGGGGAACACCTTACCCTGCCTTGTAACAAAAAATAAAATAAAAATTATGTTGATTATACTTATGTTTTTTAAAAAATCAAAAGAATTGATATGATTTTTAAATTCAGAAATATATAATGTATAATTAAGTCAAAACCAAGAAAAGATGATAGTAATTTCTTCAAATTTTTAAAGAATTTAATTGGAATTCACCGTGAATGTAAAGTTTTGTACATGTTAACCTATCAAAAATATAATATGAGTGACTTTTAAAATAGTCCGTATAAGAGTCATATTTTTTAATGATGTATCGATTTCTAGTTGCTTGATAGTATAAAAAATATTTAGAGGGTATACAAATAAAATCCATTAAAAAAAATTAAAAGTAGTAGAAGAAGAAGATGAAGGCTCTGTTTGGCAAAAATAGCTGATAGCTGATATGAAAAGCTAGCTGATTGAATTTGAAGTGTTTGGTAAAATTAGCGGTTGAACTTGCTTATAAATGTAAAATGACATAAAAGGATATATTTATGATAGAAATGATAAAGTGATAATTCATTAAATGAAAGAGGTAAAACCGAGAGAAAAGTCAATAAGTTATAAGCTATGAGTCATAAGCTAAATAAATTAGCTTATGAAGAAAAGCTATAAACTAATTAGATAGGTTTGTTTATTAAACACCCCTATTTTTGTCAAACAAACTCATAAGCTAGTGAAATAAGTTATAAGCCACTTTATTGGACTTGCGAAAACAGCCGAAGCGAGCGCAGGATACCGCAACCTGCATCAGATCATTTGTTATTTGCTTCACAACGCTCTCACTCTCTCTTTCATTCGGCAGCTTCGTTGGTATCCGTCAAAAGGTATACTTCATTGATTCGAAATGCCGAGCCTAAAAAGGTAAACAACATCTAAAGGTAGTTAAAAACCTAAAAAGGCTAACCGAGCTAAAATCGACCGAGTTGAGGTCGAAATGCCGAGCCTAAAAAGGTAAACAACATCAAAAGGTAGTTAAAAGCCTAAAAAGGTTGACCGAGCCAAAATCGACCGAGTTGAGGACGAAATGCCGAACCTAAAGAGGCGAAAATTAAGAGCCTAAAAAGGTTGACCGAGCTAAAATCGACCGAGTTAAGGTTGAGATGCCGAACCTAAAGAGGCAACAACTAAAGACCTAAAGGGGTTGTCCGAGCTCCAAAAAACTCGAATAAGCCGAGTAGCACGCAAAAATGTAAAAGCCAAGCACTAACTCATAAAAAAGTTACAAGATTGAGCTCCAAAAGCCGACATGAAAAAACAAGGCATGAAAAACTTAGAAAATTTTCTAAGTGAACAGTAGCTCGTAAGCAAGCACGTGATTTCATTAATAAAAAGGGGAAGCCCATAGTACATGAGAGTTCAAAATAAAAGGGCATTTCCCTAGGAACATTTTTCCTAGGTTACTCATGGGCATCCCCATGAGCAACGGCTTCAACAAAAATAGAGTTGGGGTCATCTTCGGTACTCGGGGGCATAGCAGAAGAGTGGTCAGGTAAGCCCATTTCACCTTCACCATCGGCTCCCTCCTCGGCCGCTTGAACTTCAACCTCTTCTTCTTGAGTTACCTCTTCCTCATCCTCTAGCTCAGAACCCGGAACTAGAATTCCATCTCTGTTAAAATCCTTGTCTGTAACATCCTAAAATTCTAGCATAATTAATTTGAAAAAAAATATAATAATAATAATATTAAGTTATTAAAAAGTATAGTGCAAATAAAATATAAATAAGAGATTTAGTGTAAAGAATTGATAGTATAAGGATTTATTAAAATTTATTAACTATTATAAAGAATGCAAAATTATATATATATATATATATATATATATATATATATATATATATATATATATATATATATATAAGGGGGTACAAGGGCGTTAAGCCCAAGCAGTGAGTAAGCGCACAGTATATATAATTATACTCTTGTCACTGTACGTGACAAGGAGCGCCGCACAGTGAGTAAGTGAGGGAGTGAGAGACGTCCCTTTCTTGCCAGTGTAATCGTTGCAGCACACAGATCCAAAAATACCAGTGAACGGAAGAAGAATTTTTAGAGAAGCACTACCTTTTATCATAAATAATTTTTGGAGTATTTTGGAGTCTTCAAGAGGTGAGTAACAATACTTTTTACGAACCCTTTCCATGGTATATATGATTGTTTGTGTTAACAATGAATTACCATATGAAATTGGGAGTTTTTAATTGATTTGATGCATATTGTCAGTAACCAAATTTCTAAAATTGGGGGTTTTTGTTAAAAGGGGAATAAGTTGATTAATTGATGTTGTAAGATGCTTATCCATGTATGATATATTGTGATATTCATGATTGCTTGTTGTTGGGAGAAATTTATTTGTTTAATTCGTGGAAAATAGTTTGTTACATGCATGAGACATGACATATTTGAGTTATAATATGTTGTATGATGTTTTCCGCAATACCACCTATGATAGGGGTATCGAAAAGTAATACCACCGTAGTGGGGTATCGAAAGTAACATCCCCATATAATTGGGATGTCGAAAAAGAGAAATACCGCCTAAAAAGGGGTATCGAAAGTAACACCGCCACACGTTGGGGTGTCGAAAAGGGAGAAATACTGCCATGTGCACATGGGAGGTATCGAAATAGAAATGTTTCCGACATGAGGGTGACATCGAAACACTCCTCATGAGTAGGAGTGGGCAATGGGACGCCATTGTCATGTGATGTGTGAATTTATGGCATGCCGACAAGAGACCAATTTAATTAGGAGGTCTTCGGGCCATTTGGATTAAAACAGAATTTACTTGGTATATGGAATGTGATGTATTGAGATAAGTTGTCGTTACGTTATATGCTATTGAGATGATGAGATTATTGTTGATATTTAAAGTATTTTCTTTTATATAAATTATTTTGGAAAATTAGCGGGTGCCATGGACAGTTTTTCCGGTTACCGCGCCGGCTGAGAACAATACTATTTTCGAAAATATTTTATAAAATTGTATTGTTGATCATTGGGATTTTAGATCTCATTATAAGTATTGTTTTCAGAGACCGAGGACATCGCTGTTGAGGATCCAAAGATCTGAGGAGTCATCTCTTTATCACCTAGTTGGTTAGTAATGTAGTATGGTTGAGGGTGCTGACGACCTTTTTTTTTGGGTTTACGTATTATTTTTCCCAGATTGTAATTAGACGCCCGGTTTTGAGGCTTTTAGTTTTCATTTATATTTATATTCATTACATGGATGTTTTATTACTATATTATTTAATATGAGGTATTTTCAGACTTTAAATATTTTTTTTAATTTTTCTTTATGAGATATATGTTTTAATTAAATGTTTTAAAGGATTTTTATTGATTTTATCTTGGGATTATTAATGTACCAAAAGGCGTTACATTTATGGTATCAGAGCAGTTCGATTCTAAATCGGACTGTGGTAGTAGGGCTTTTTCAAAAACAAAACTTGGGCGCATAGGAAGTTAGAGTTATAATTCTGCATTCTATTCTTTTGGATATTTGACTTGATCAACCCACTGTTTGATTGGTGGTGTGCAGATTATGGCAGCGAACAGGCGAGGGAGAAATGATGCACTTGCAGCGAATTTGGCTCGAATGGCCAGAGTTATGCAGGAGCAGAAGGAGACTCTCCATCAGATGAGGGATAATGGGGACGTGCTTAACGTGGTACCGGTTGCAGCTCCAGATCCACAATACAGGGGTCTGTCAGAGTTCAGGAATAATAATTCGCCAGCTTTTCGAGGGACCACCGATCCTATTGAGGCAGAGGAATGGTTACTAAAATTAGAGAAGATCTTCCGGGCCATGGGGTGCTCTGATGCTCAAAAGGTGGATTTTACCACGTATATCTTAGAGTTGGATGTAGAGCACTGGTGAAACTGTGCCAGGGGCGGGTTGCTTGCTTCGGGCGCCCCTATCACGTGGGACAGATTCAAGGAGGTATTTATGGAGAAGTATTTTCTGCACAGTGTCCGGATACAGAAAGAGATGGAGTTCCTACATCTTCGTCAGGGGAGTATGATGGTAGCGGAATATGTGGCCAAGTTTGAGAGGCTTGCAAGGTTCTCTACACAGGTGAGGGATAATCCTGATGGTCCATGGAAAGCAATTAAGTTCGAGCAGGGTTTGAAGCCAGAGCTGCGGAGCCTTATTGGGATCCTAGAGATTCGAGACTACCCCACTTTAGTGAACAAGTGTAGGGTGGCGGAGCAGAAAATGCAAGTTGTGCTGGCTGAGAGGTCGAAGGAGAAAAGCTTCAGTGACGGCAAGAGGTTCCATGGGAAAGGGGGTAACTTCCAGAAGAGCCTACGAGCTGTGCCTACAATTACGAAGGGTAAGCAGGTTCAAGGTGCTCAAGGTGAGAAGGGGACCGCATGTTACAAGTGTGGGTGGCAGCATGGAGATCGTGTGTGCCCCGCGGCACAAACCACTTGCCACAAATGCGAGAAGATGTGACACTTCGCTAGGATGTGCAAGTCAGGAGGACAATCTCAAACCAGATCAATGAACCACGGAAGGGTCTTTACCATCCAAGGAGAGGAGGTGAAGGAGTCCGACGACTTGATCCAAGGTAAGGGCTTTATTAAAGGTCATGATGTTATCATATTGTTCGATTCGGGAGCAACACATTCATTCATTTCATTTAAATGTGCTCAATTCTTAGAGTTACTTGTTACTAAACTATCATATGATTTGTGTGTTTCTACTCCTGCTAAGGATAGATTGATTACTTCTTCTGTCTGCCTGCAATGTCCTTTATTGTGTCAAGACCTGACTTATATTGTTAATTTGATATGTTTACCTATGTCTGGTCTGGATGTTATTTTGGGCATGGACTGGTTGTCCCGTAATAATGCTATTATTGATTGTGCTAGCCGAACTATTTCTTTCATTCCACAGTCCATGTATGTTAACTCTCTTGGGACAAAACATCTTACCTCTACTGCCTCATGTCATAAGTGCTTAGTTGAGGGAGCTTAGGGATATATACTTCTCTTTTCTGCTAAGATAGAGGCTGAAAGTGATATAGCGGCGTTGCCTATTGTGTGTGACTTCCCAAATGTGTTTCCTACGGATGTCTCTAATTTACCTCCAGATAGAGAGATTGAGTTTACCATAGATCTAGTACCGGGGAGTGGACCTGTATCAGTAGCACCCTATAGGATTGCACCTCTAGAGTTGAGCGAGCTCAAGAAACAGATAGAGGATATGTTACAAAAGGGGTTTATTAGGCCTAGTGTGTCACCTTGGGGAGCACCAGCGCTTCTAGTGAAGAAAAAGGATGGGAGTATGAGGTTGTGTGTTGATTATAGGCAACTGAATAAGGTAACCATCAAGAACAAATACCCCTTGACTAGGATAGATGACCTCTTAGATCAGTTAAGGGGAGCGTCAGTGTTTTCCAAAATAGATCTAAGATCGGGATACCATCAAATTAGAGTTAGAGGCGAGGACATCCCTAAGACAGCCTTCAGAACAAGGTATGGGCACTATGAGTACGTAGTGATGCCCTTTGGTGTGACCAACGCCCCAGCCGTTTTCATGGACTACATGAATCGGATCTTTAGGACCTTTTTGGACAGGTTTGTGGTGGTGTTCATTTATGATATTTTAATATACTCCAGGACACCAGAAGAACATGGGGAACACTTAAGGTTGGTGTTGCAGATCTTGAGGGACGAGCGTCTTTATGCTAAATCGGAGAGGTGTGAGTTTTGGCTAGACGATGTAAAGTTTTTAGGACATGCCATCTCAAAGGATGGTGTAGCGGTTGATTCCTCTAAAGTTGATGCGGTGTTGGGATGGGAACAACCTAAGACAGTAACCGAAGTGAGAAGTTTCTTAGGCTTAGCTGGCTACTATAGGAAGTTCATAGAGGGGTTCTCTAGACTAGCCTAACCTTTGACCCAGTTGACTAGGAAAGGGAAACATTTTGTGTGGGACCAGGAGTGTGAGGACGGGTCCAAGATCTTAAGCGGAGATTGGTGTCATCATCAGTCTTAACTATACCGGATCCCTTAGTGAGTTTTGTGGTATACTGTGACGCATCTAAGAATGGCTTGGGATGTGTCTTAATGTAGGAGGGCAAGGTGGTAGCATATGCCTCTAGGCAGCTTAGGACACATGAGGGGAATTACCCTACCCGTGACCTAGAGCTAGCAGCTGTGGTTTTTGCCCTTAAGATTTGGAAGCATTACCTTTATGGGGCAACGTTTGAAGTTTTTAGTGACCATAAAAGCCTTAAATATCTGTTTGACCAGAAGGAGTTGAACATGAGAAAACAAAGGTGGATGGAGTTCCTTAAGGACTATGACTTCGAGTTGAAGTACCATCCGGGAAAAGCCAATGTGGTGGCAGATGCTTTGAGTAGGAAGTCCCTACACGTGTCAAGCTTGATGGTGCAAGAGCTTAACCTCATGGAAGAGTTTAGGGACATGAATTTGGAGGTGTTGGATGTGTCCTTAAATGCCTTATGTTTGAAGCTGAATAGGTTGGAAATTAATAGTGCCTTTAGAGATGAGGTTGGGCCGGAACAACTTTTAGACCAAGAGTTGCAGTCTCGGTTGGGACAAGAGGGTTATGAGTTGTCTGTTGATGGGCTAGTGAAGTTTAAGAATAGGATCGTTGTTCCTAGGGAGGGGAGCCTTAGAGAGAAGATATTAGAGGAAGCTCATAAGGGAAAGTTTACCATACATCATGGAATAACTAAGATGTACCAAGACCTTAAGAGGATGTATTGGTGGCCAGGAATGAAAAAGGATGTGGCTAGCTTCGTAACTAGGTGTTTAGTGTGCCAAAAGGTTAAGATAGAACATTAGAAGCCTTTGGGGTTGTTGCAGTCCTTGGAGATTCTAGAATGGAAGTGGGAGAGAATTTCTATGGACTTTGTGATGGGGTTACTGTTGTGACTCCGGCAAGTGTACCGGGTCGTCGCAAGTAATAAAAATAAACACGGTAAGTAAATACCGAGGTCGAACTCAAGGATTGGGTTACCAATTCGACTAATCCGCGGGAAGTCAGATATGTTCGGTCAAGTTACGGAAAAGTGGTTGAGAGAGAGAAGAGAGAATGGAATCGAAATTCAATTAACAATCTATTAAACTAATTAACGAATCTAATAAACTAATTAACTAAAAATCAGAAATTAAATTGTCCAAGGTTACAAATCCACCTACCCAATATGTACACCCAAGTGATGATGAATTCCTCCCTAAGTTCAATTTCAATGTCAACCGGGACCCCTAAATTCTCCTAAATCCACTCTCGTGCTCATTAGGACGTATTCGACGATTTGAGTTAATTACTTGCTAGGTCTCTTAACCCTAATCTCGAATTCTGTTAATTCTTGTTCCCTAAATGGTTGCACTAATCTCCTAAATCCACTTTCGTGTTTATTATTCGATTAGTGATCCTAATTCAAGTTCTAAACGCGAATCGCTGACTAAGCCTCATCACGTTAACAAGTCAATCACGCAACACATATGATTAACACAATCAAATCAGAATTAGAAAACATTTATGATCCCGATTCAAGTTCTAAAACGCGAATCGCTGACTAGGCCTCATCGACGTTTAACTGATTAATCACGCAAACATATGATCAAACATTCAAATCAGAATCGGGAAAACAAGAATTGAATTAAAGGAGAAAGACATACATCATATAGAATCTACACTGCCATGGGTGGCTTCATCGCTCCCCCGGACGACGGGGATTAGTTCCTCATGCTCATAGACAAGCGATCGGACGTAATCACCATCATAAAATAAGAAGAAAAACAGAAAAGGAGACGCAGCTCCAAGGAGAAATAAGGATTTCGTAACTACTGCCCTAACCTAAGTGGAAAACTGCCTTTTAAAACTGCATTTTCTCAATTCTGATCTGAACAGCCTTTAAATAGGAATCCTGATCTGCGCATTCTCGCGAGGCGAGCAGCCGTTCGCGAGGCGAGAATTAAAATTGGCGCGCTTTCAATTTGAACTCTCGCGAGGCGAGCAGCCTCTCGCGGGGCGAGCCTTCAATTCTAGGCTGTGACCTTCATCACGGCTGGGCCGTGATGGTCTCTGACTTCCAAATCTTCATTCTCTCGCGAGGCGAGCTTCTTCTCGCGCGGCGAGTCTTCAAACCTTAAACTGCCATGGGCGTGGTATTCATCACGGCTTGGCCGTGATGCTCTCTGTCTTGCAGGTCTTCATGATCTCGCGAGGCGAGACACCTCTCGCGTGGCGAGACTGAAGTGATGACTTTTGCTGCTTTGTTGACTTTCAGGCTCGCGGGGCGAGCATACACTCGCGAGGCGAGTGCCTCCAGACTTGCAATTTCCACTGCTTTTCAACTTTCCTTCACTCCCGGAGCTTCACTTATTTAATCTGAAACAACAAAAGCACCCACAAGCGTAACTCTATTCAAAATAACCTAAAAACTACACAAAATATGCAAAATGAGTCAAAGTCCAACTTAGGAACAAAACAAGGCAAATTTGGGCGAAAACGAGAGTGAACTCGAATAAATTGGCACATAAACCCTAGTTCATCTAGTCATAAAACTAGATAAGCCAGAGGCTTATCAGTTACCTAAGACGCGTTTGGGCTTAGACGCTATTTGGGTGATAGTGGATGGGCTGACCAAGTCTGCCCACTTCTTACCAATTAAGGCAACCTATAGCTTAGACAAGTTGGCATACCTCTATATCAAGGAAATAGTCAAGCTTCATGGGATACCCATATCCATAGTGTCGGATAGAGACCCGAGGTTTACCTCTAGATTTTGGAGAGCTTTTCAGCAAGCCTTTGGGACTAAGTTGAACCTTAGCACGGCCTATCATCCCCAAACGGATGGCCAGTCAGAGCGGACCATTCAGACTCTTGAGGACATGCTTAGGGCGTGTGTCTTGGATGAAGGAGGGAGTTGGGATAGATTCCTACCTCTCATTGAGTTTGCGTATA
This sequence comes from Sophora flavescens, assembly GCA_030762895.1. Classification (NCBI taxonomy): domain Eukaryota; kingdom Viridiplantae; phylum Streptophyta; class Magnoliopsida; order Fabales; family Fabaceae; genus Sophora; species Sophora flavescens. The sequence goes on along the minus strand of CM061069.1, from coordinate 107,556,497 downwards.
ACAATAGTTATCACCCTAGTATAGGCATGGCACCTTATGAGGCCCTATATGGGAGGAAGTGTAGGTCCCCTTTATGTTGGTGTGAGGTAGGTGAGAAAACCTTGATAGGATCTGAATTGGTCCAGGAAACCTCCGAAAGAATCAAAATGATTAGGAAGAGGATATGCACGGCGTAAAGTAGACAAAAGAGCTATGCCGACAAAAGGAGAAAGCCTCTAGAATTCCAGGAAAGTGAGCATGTATTTTGAGAGTCACTCCTAAGACGGGGGTAGGGAGGTCGATGAAAGTCCGCAAGCTAAATCCTCGTTTAATGGGACCTTTCCAAATCCTTAAAAGAGTCGGGCCTGTTGCTTATCAATTGGCTCTTCCGTCACAGTTGGCAAACCTTCATGATGTTTTCCATGTGTCACAACTCAGACAATATGTGCCTGATGAATCTCACGTGATAGCTCCTGAGTCTGTACAATTGAAGGATAATTTGATCTATAAGTCAAAGACTAGTCAAATCATGGTCAAGAGCACTAAGACTCTGAGGAACAAGACGATTCCATTGGTGAAAGTGTTATGGGAAGGATTGACTCCTGAGGAAGCCACTTGGGAGATGGAGGAGGACATCGTTCGTCAATACCCAAATTTTATTATCTAAAGTATGGTAACCTTTTAGTTTTGAATATGACATATGTTACAATAGGTGCGTGTGTATGAGATGAATTTCGGGGACGAAATTCTTTAAGGAGGGGAGAAAATGTAACATCCTAAAATTCTAACATAATTAATTTGAAAAAAAAGATAATAATAATAATATTAAGTTATTAAAAAGTATAGTGCAAATAGAATATAAATAAGAGATTTTGTGTAAAGAATTGATAGTATAAAGATTTATTAAAATTTATTAACTATTAATTATAAAGAATGCAAAATTATATATATATATATATATATATATATATATATATATATATATATATATATATATATATATATATATAAAGGGGGTATAAGGGCGTTAAGCCCAAGCAGTGAGTAAGCGCACAATATATATAATTATACTCTTGTCACTGTACGTGACAAGGAGTGCCACAGAGTGAGTAAGCGAGGGAGTGAGAGACGTCCCTTTCTTACCAGTGTAATCGTTGCAGCACATAGATCCAAAAATACCAGTGAACGAAAGAGGAATTTTTAGAGAAGCACTACTTTTGATCATAAATAATTTTTGGAGTATTTTGGAGTCTTCAAGAGGTGAATAACAATACTTTTTACGAACCCTTTCCATGATATATATGATTGTTTGTGTTGACAATGAATTACCATATGAAATTGGGAGTTTTTAATTGATTTGATGCATATTGTCAGTAACCAAATTTCTAAAATCGGGGGTTTTTGTTAAAAGGAGAATTAGTTGATTAATTGATGTTGTAAGATGCTTATCCATGTATGATATATTGTGATATTTGTGATTGATTGTTGTTGGGAGAAATTTATTTGTTTAATTCGTGGAAAATAGTTTGTTACATGCATGAGACATGACATATTTGAGTAATAATATGTTGTATGATGTTTGCCGCAATACCACCTATGATAGGGGTATCGAAAAGTAATACCACCGTAATGGGGTATCGAAAGTAACATCCCCATATAATTGGGATGTCGAAAAAGAGAAATACCGCCTAAAAAGGGGTATCGAAATAAACACCGTCACACGTTGGGGTGTCGAAAAGAGAGAAATACCGCCATGTGCACATGGGAGGTATCGAAATAGAAATGTTCCCGACAGGAGGGTGACATTGAAACACTCCTCATGAGTATGAGTGGGCAATGAGATACCATTGTCATGTGATGTGTGAATTTATGGCATGCCGGCAAGAGACCAATTTAATTAGGAGGTCTTCGGGCCATTTGGATTAAAACAGAATTTACTTGGTATATGGAATGTGATGTATTGAGATAAGTTGTCGTTACGTTATATGCTATTGAGTTGATGAGATTATTGTTGATATTAAAAGTCTTTTCTTTTATATAAATTATTTTGGAAAATTAGCGGGTGCCATGGAAAGTTTTTCTTGTTACCGCGCCGGCTGAGAACAATACTATTTTCGAAAATATTTTATAAAACTGTATTGTTGATCACTGGGATTTTATATCTCATTATAAGTATTGTTTTCAGAGACCGAGGATATCGCTGTTGAGGACCCAGAGATCTGAGGAGTCATCTTTTTATCACCTAGTTGGTTAGTAATGTAGTATGGTTGAGGGTGGTGACAACGTTTTTTTTTTGGTTTACGTATTATTTTTCCCGAATTGTAATTAGACGCCCGGTTTTGAGGCTTTTGATTTTCATTTATATTTATATTCATTACATGGATGTTTTATCACTATCTTATTTAATATGAGGTATTTTCAGACTTCAAATATTTTTTTTAATTTTTCTTTATGAGATATATGTTTTAATTAAATGTTTTAAAGGATTTTTATTGATTTTATCTTGGGATTATTAATGTAACAAAGGGCGTTACATTGTCCACGTCAGCCAGGGAGAAGTCAGCATTCTGGTTGAAGCGCTAAAGCTGCTTCACTGCTCGGTAGAAGCCATTGACATGCTCCTTCATAATGGAAGCCTCGGCTTCAGCCAGCTCAGATCAGAGCAACTGTAAGGTGACCACCCGCATATCACAGTCGGGTCACCTTACAGTTGTATGTAATTAATTAATTATATTATTAGTCCTTTTGACTGAAGACATTTAAGCACTAATCTCATTACCCATTTTGAGGAATTTTGCACCCCAAAAAGATGGAAATACGGTTTTTGCAAAAAAAAAAAAAACATTTTTACACAAATTTCAAATAAATTATACTAAATTTATTCTATAAAAACAAAATATATTTCATTAAATCCACAACGAAAAAAGAGAGCTATCTAGTGTTGATTAACTTTAGAAGTGTCATCAACAAAAGATAAAAAGTACACTATTTGAATCTAATAGCTAGTTATTTTAAGTCTAAATATACATTTCTTCAACTCGTAATCATAATGAACTCTTTCGCAGCCAATCAATAAAAAATGTTGTTGTACAGATGTAGCTTCACTGTATGTAGATTCTAAAATATGAACATCATACCCCGATCTCTGAAAGTAAGATGGAAAATCATGAGCAAAAGAAACATATTTGATAAACACATCTCATGTACCTGCTTTTTAATTAACAGATCTATTTAGGCATCAAACAAGTATTAATCATTTTAACAGTGGAGTCCTTACCCATTGTTCCACCGCATTCTCACTCACTTGAGATATTGTTCAGAATGTAACCCACCTACTATGTATCTGTGGCATTGTCCTTTTCCTACAATATGTTTCTATCTGAACAACTAAATAACTATATACAGATTGATGCATTCACATTGTTGCATTAAATATTATGGCACTTTATAACCTTCCATGAATATTTACTGCTAGAAAACCAAGAAAAACTTATAACCAATCTGCATAATCAAGTACCCCTTTGCATATCATTTTGGTTCAAAATTATTGTATTTCATAGTACATTTCAAAGTTATCTATGGAGCTACAAGATATATCACTTGAAGTTTATTCATTGCTTGATTATCAGTAATCTGCATTCAATTTGAAATAGACCAAAGGAGATCAACCCCGGTCTTTGGCATATGGTGGTATGATCTGGATCCTACATATAAAGTTTTACTAACTTAATAGTAATGGTTGTATTCTGGTTTCAAAATAGAGATAAGAATAAGGTTTTATGAAAATTCTTTCCTTGAACCCAATGCTAAAATATTGTTGGTGATTTTGCAGCTTTTGGACAAATGCACCAGAGGATAGTGAAGAGAGAAAGCTCGGGGCATCTTTTGTTCAAGAGCTGCCATTTTAAACTATGTTGAAGGAAGTATAAGTTGTAAAATTTACATACACAGTCATTTATTAGGTTATATCACCTAATCTCAGCATTAGGTGGTCATAGTGTTAAGGAAAATGGATGGTTGTTTCGTTTAGAGGCATTTGGACTATTATTGTTGTAACATCTGTGTTTCACGAAATTATTTATATGTTTGATGACTATGTTTAAGACTTTGATTTAATGTCTAATATGCATGTTTAGTCATTGGGAACCTTGCATGGAAAGTACGCGATTAATCAACTTCAAATCGAATGATAACATATTCTAGGGTTTTCTTTATACTGTTTAGAACGCTTAAGAGGGCACAATAGGAAATTTAGGTTTTGGAAGAGATTAGGATTATTTGAGGACTTGATCTTATTCCTAAGGTATAGAAGAGTCTATGTTTCAAATTTTGGGACAATCGGATTTCAAACGAGCTCAGAACGTGATGAAACATATGAACCATGATTGCGGGACAGCATGGGTCGCTGAGCGCTGGTCCTGGGTACTGAGTGCTGGATGTGGTGTACACGTGTCAGGCAGAGACATGTGGAGGATGGTGGTGCTGCCCCGGCAGTGCTAAGTGCTGGTACTGGGGCATTGAGCACGAAGTATAGAAAAAAAAGATTTTAAAGAGGTAAACTTTAGTTATTTCATGGAGAAGCTAGTAGAAGGTTGCAGAATCAGAAAACATAGAGAGAGAGAGAGATAGAATATAGAACACGAAGGAGGGAGAAAATTTCGGAGGATTTTTCGATCAATCCGTTCGTCCTATTGAGAAACCGATTATACCGTTGTGATCCTTGCGACGTCTACTTCATCATCCTATCTTTCTTTTCTTGATTAAGCTAATATAAGTCTATGTCCTTATTATGTCGAAATGCCATCGGCAATTGTGTTGAGGTTATCTTTCTATCCGTGTATCGGTTTTTAATTCTGTTTTCATATTTGGGATACACGTAACACGTGCTTCATGAATATGTATTCAAGCAAATTTTTGGAGCCCCGGAGGTGGGAGAACCTCACGTGGAAGATTTAAGGAGTTTTGGAGTGGGTCCGTTTAGTTGCTCTAAAGCTAGCCTATGACACTTCAGGTGGGAGAAAGAAGCCTCCTATCGTCGGAAATTGCTAAGTAGCATATTTTATAGTAATGGCATAGGGCGACCTAAACCGTACTAGTGGTGAATAATTGACAATAACAATATCACATTGGCGACTACTTAGTGGTACCAATGATGATATGGAAGTTGTAGGTTTATCGCCGTTAGGTTAATTTTATGATATTTGAGGTTGTCTGATTTTGTCGTATTTGAGCTGCTTGCTATGTGCTGTTTGGATTAACATGTTAATTATAGTTTATTTGAATATGTTATTATTATTTTATTTTTATTATTATTATGATTTTATTATGATTATTTTATTATTATTTTATTTTGTTTATGGTTGACAATATGTATTGAGTGATAATATGTTTTATCTGCAATGATATGCTTAGTTGGCATCTAGGTGATGATATATGATATCTTAAAGTGATGCATGTTGGGGGAGAATATTATTTGTGACTTAGTCGTGCCTAACCTAATTAATTAATTAATATTTTTTATCGATGATGAGATTGATGATACGATGAGACTTGAGATATTAGATGAGATGATGATGGAAGGTTGAGGCACTAGGTTATGACTCGATACAAGTCGGTGAGACTCATATATAGTTTGCATGATGTTGTTCATAGTCGTGTGTATGTGAAACACGAGGTCAGAGTATCCGATTACGGATACCGAAGTCACGGGTGAGTGCCTTGCGGACGATAAGGTTCGAGGAAGACTACCGTGACAGCAGAGTCACGGGTGAGTGCCCTGCGAGCAATGAGGCTCGAGGAAGACTACCATGATACTCTCATAGTCCTTGCTGAGCAAGTGCGACTATTCTCCACCAGGGATGGGGATATAGTTTCATTCGAGGAATGGGCACCCTAGCAGGAACTAGAGCGTCCACCAATGTTTGTTGATGTGATCAAGATATAGATCACTAACATTTTAGGATCATTCTTTGAATTCAATTGCTAAAAATTCAAGATCAAACACAAACAAGAACAATAGAATAAACTTGATCTTCAAGTGAAGAATCATGAGAAACCAAAAGGAGTAGAAGAGAAGAACAATTGATATATGAACTAAAGAGTAAATTACAAGAAGTAAATGCCATGAATTAAAGAGCAATAATTAAAGAACAAAATATAAAATGGAAGAGGTAGAGAAGAAGGATAATGGCGTCAGAATTAATATCATCTTTGAGAAGAAGATTGAAATTGATAAGCCAAGGAAGATTCACCACTTAAATATGGAAATTCAAGATAAGAATCAATGGTTCAACTCATGAACCAAGAAGAGGAGGCTCTCAACCCTCTCTAACAATCTCAAGTGTGAGAAAAATCAATTGTATTCAAAACTTGTAAAATGATTTACATGACATCTATTTATGGGCTCATCTTACTTAAGGTGCAAGCTAGACTAACTTGAAGTGCAAGCTGATTTAACTTGAGCCACAAGTAGCGCCCCCTAGCTCCTTGCACCCAAGTGTGGGCTTTGTTTTGGGCCTAATGTCTTTTACTATTATGCTATGGCCCAATAGGCCCAAACCCTAAACTAGTCCTAAGTGCTTTTTGAATAAGCACTTTTCATTACATAAACTCTACTCTATACAAGGTTCCTAGCCCCAACCTTTATTACATGAAGTCTAAGCTAAACAAGGGTCCTAGGTCCTATCCCTAACTAGGTGGTCAATAGCTCAATGCACAAGAGGTTCAAGGTGAAGCCCTCTTCAAACAGTTGCCTATGAGTCAAGTGATTGACCACCATCTTCTTCAATGAGTCTTGGATTCTTCTCAGCCTTGCCCTTGTTAAGGGTCCATGTAGGTCTTCAATGTTAGGTCCTTGACTTTGATTGTCCATGCTTATATTATTTGTGGGCTTGGACGATTGACTTATATCCCTAATCAGACGGGGGATGTGTGACAGGATTAGGTGGTGGCCACATCAGTATACATTATCAGTTGCATGAGCGTGAAGGGTAGAGGAATATAATGTACTTTGAGTATGATTGTTATATTTATATGTGCTTATTTGGTGATGCATGTCGTGTGCTATTACTGTATATATGTTATGTAACCTTTTCCACCTATGATGATAGCTCTTATCTCCCTATTTCTTTCTGTATATGTTTTATTTATGTGATCAATATGAGAAGACCCTGCGGAGGAGCCAGTTACTGAGGAACTAGATGGAACTCTTTATGAGCCAAATGCTGGAGGACAAGCAGTGGACCCAAGTAGTCGAGTAGAGATTTTGTGGTCAGTGCGTCTTTTTGTGGGTTGTTGTATCTTCAGTTATTTTGTCAGTTTGTTCTTTTGGGGCCCTACTCTGGTGTGGCACCCTATACAGTACCTTGTACCTTTATGTATATGTATATCTATGTGTGATGGCTATCTTTCCGTTCTTTATGTTTAAAGTTTTAATATTTATGATTTTTATGTTTTATATGCTTGACGCTAATATCGCGATTAGGTTATTAGTTAGTTAGGTTGTTCTTTAATAGGACATCAGGGTGTCTCATTTGGAGGTATCATAGAAGTTTGATTCTATTCAGACTGTGAGGTTAGGGTGTATTGGCCATTTTAGTTGAATCCACATCGAATAACGACTATGCTTAGAAGTTGGGTAGTGAGTCCGGACGCAAAAATTAACATTTGTGTGGCATATAGTATTTATATACCAGTTCTAGGTAATATTATATGTCATATAAATGTGAGCTAATGATTTCTTTTACAGGATCATGGCTCGAGGTAGAGGACGATGGGGACGAGTTGGCGATAGAGCCACAGATAAAGTTGAAGAAGTGGCAACGGAGAGGCTTCTCATAAAGGAGGAGGAGCAGTTGGTGGCGGAGAGTCATATGAGACTCTCCAGATTATCAGGGACCCTGCTATGCTATGCTATGCTACAACAGACACAGTAGAACACTCAGATGCTGCAATTTTCCCTAGAGTGAGAGTTATTCAACTCATAAGAAGAAGGAAAACCAAACCCGAGTAGCTCCCGACCAGTCACATAGGAAGGATCGATCCAGGCTCGTTCACAGTTGGATCGAGCTGAAATTTTTGGAGAAGGTAAAGGAAAGGTAGTTCTTTAAACTCAAAGGTCATATTTTTAAACAGAGGTCTAGATTTTGAGATATTGAGCCAGAACAGTGGTGGATTTACCAATGTTACTGCAGTTTTTGAGTTCCTTACTTTGTGCCTCTCAAATGTGATGTTTAGGAGGAATATCAGAGCTTCGATGACCTCTTTCGGTGTGAGGAATAATCGAGAGGAGTCGAGTGGGAGTGATCTCGTAGCGTTTCCGAGGTCGTACGTTTTTCAGGTGGGGGAAAGAAGCCATCTACCGTCGAAAACGGCGAAGTGGCGTTTATTTCAATAACGGCGAAGGGCGACCTAAACCCTTCACGGAAGTGAATAACGGACAATGTCAATGTCATAACAGGGATGGTTGTGTTATATACATACACTTATACTTTTGGAGATGGATGTTTAGCGTGTTGTTATAGAATTAAATGTTGCTAAACCATTTCCACAGTTGACATTATATTGTTTCTTATCCCCTTTCTTTTGTTGTGTGTTTTGTGTGTGTGTGTGTGTGTGTGTATATATATATATTGTACCTCCGACCCAGACAAAGCAGATGGCGCACTACGAGCACCCATGGATGACTCAGGATCCAGGGTTCCCCCTCTCAGGGACCTGTGAGGTGGAGAGCTTAGACCCGCACGGGTGGCTTGTGGACCCGGTCACCCGTTTCGCGGTATATATGGGTCCTATGTCCATCACTATGGGGCTTGGGCAGAGAGCGCCCATCGGATTTGTTGGCATGTTTCGTTTCGGCACGACCTTCCTATTTCCATGTTCGGGATGGCCCCAGTACCCTTCATGGTATCTTTTGATGCCCTGGTACCAAGACCCATACCGGCACCTGCACCAAAGCCTGGACTTGCCCCAGTTCCAGAGGGTGGAGACCCCGCAGATCCAGTCTATGACCCGTTGCACGTTCCTGAGGCCCCAGCACCACCTGAGATTAGGGCCACCAGGTCAGAGTCCTCCCGAGTATCCTCCTGACGATTATCATCCCGAGATGCCAGGGAGTACCGACAGATGTTTTAGAGACCCGCCACAGATAGGAGATCTTCTAGTGGCAGTGGAGGCGAGGCAGGCCTGTTGAGACCTCAGTGGAGGTGAGGCAGGCCCGTTGAGACCTGAGGTATCCTTTCTTTAGTCCTTTTTATGTATTTTTGTTTTCAGTTTGTATCTATGTTGGGATCCTACTGATGGGAATCCCTTGACAGCCCAGTCTCAGGATATGACGTATGTATATTCATGGTTATGTTTCTGTATGTATTTGTACATGTTGTTTTATATTTTAAGTTTTAAATTTTTCCGACATTTTTAATATATACGTATAACAATAATAACACGTTTAGGTCCTAAATATTATGGGTTTTCTTTAATGGGACGTTGGGGCATCTCATTTTGTGGTATCAGAGCAGTTCGGTTCTGAAACAGACTGTGAGAACTGTGATTGGGGTGAACTGGCCATTTAGTTAAATCCACATCGGATAACAACTATGCTTAGAAGTTGGGTAGTGAGTCCGACGTGACATCTCTATGGAATATAGTATTTATATTCCAGTTTTATGTAGTATTATATGTCATATTGATGTGGGCTAATGATTTTTTTAACAGGATCGTGGCTCAAGGTAGAGGACGCGGACGTGGTAGACGGGGTGGTAGAGCTATAGAGGGTGTCGAGGATGAGACACATCAGCCAGAGGCAGGGATTGGGGGTGGAGGAGAGTCCGTCGAGACTCTTCGGACTATTCACGAGCTGGCATCTGTTCTGTTGAAGTAGGAACAACAGAATGCACAGAGGGTACAAAGAGAGGCGGAGTTGTAGGAGAGGCAGGATAGGAGGAGAGCCAAGGAGGTTGAGGATGCAGGGCTGGCTACCTTTCTCAAAGTTAAGCCACCACAGTTTGGAGGAGAGTATGATCCCGAGCGAGCAGAGTGGTGGATACAGGAGCTCGAGAAGATCTTCGACACCATGCGATGCAGAGACGACATGAGGGTGACCTACGCCGCCTTCATGTTGATCGGAGGGGCCGAGTCATGGTGGAGAGGCAAGCGGAGATTGCTTGAGGCTGAGTGCAGATTGATCAGTTGGGAGCTGTTCAGAGAGTGTTCCTTCGAGAAGTACTTCCCACGGTTAGTCAGACGCGAGAAGGAGAGAGAGTTTATGAGTGTTCAGCAGGGAGACAGGTTAGTTGGTGATTATGCGGCCAGATTTGAGGCCCTGACTCAGTTTTCGGAGTTCTATCAGAGGTTTCCAGATGAGGATTGGATGTGCCGGAGGTTTGAGGAGGGTTTACGGCACGAGCTGAGGAGGGCTATAGTGCCCTTGGATATTTTGAATTTTCCAGAGATGGTGGAGAGGGCCAGTGCTATTGAGAATATGGAAAGAGGCAGGCTGCAGAGCAGAGACAACAACGTAGTGGGGGTCCTACCAGAGCAGGTCAGCAGAGGAGAGGGGACAGAGGTTCTCAGTGGAGGAGAGGACCATATACTAGACCTGGGAAGAGCGCCCAGACATCTGCACCACCAGCACTAGTTACTAGAGAGGGCCAGCAGCAGAGGGGCCCAATATGTTTTAGATGCGGAGGTCCGCATTATATCAGGGACTGCACAGACAGATCTGGTTGCTACGTCTGTGGCAAACCAGGTCATTTTGCTAGGGATTACCGACAGAGAGCGGTACAGCAGCAGCCAGCTACCGGCAGGGGAGCCAGTGGTTCTAGAGGAGGAGCTGGGAGAGAAGCTCCAACGGTAGGACAACATGCGGCCAGACCTCAGGCCACAGGGAGAGTGTTTACGGTAAGAGGATCTGAGTCCTCTCAATCTGCAGATCTTATTCAAGGTATGTGTTTACTATCTGGCAGACTCTCGCGTGCGTTGTTTGACTCCGGTGCTACACATTCGTTTGTTTCACATGAGTGTGTGGATCATTTACATTTGCCCATTTCTTAACTACCATACACCTTGACAGTATCTTCACCTACCAGTGATCCTTTGATTACTATGTCTGTTTGTTTACAGTGTCCTATAGTTGTTGAAAATAGGACATTTCTTGTAGATCTTATTTGTTTGCCTATGCAACATATAGATGTTATCCTTGGCATGGATTGGCTTTCGGCTAACCATGTAGTGTTAGACTGTACCCGAAAGACCCTATCTTTTCTTGAGTCTTCTAGCATGGTATCTGCCAATGAAGGAGCAGCTATGAGGAGTGACGATTCTCAGCAGTATGTGATGCTTTTCTCTTTGAAAGCTAAGGAGACTATGAGTATAGATTCTTTGCCTATCGTGAAAGAGTTTCCGGAGGTTTTCCCTCCTGACGTTCCAGGTTTGCCACCAGAGAGGGAGGTGGAGTTCGCCATAGACCTCATACCAAGGACTGGACCTATATCAGTAGCTCCTTAACGGATGTCACCAGTGGAGTTAGCAGAGTTAAAGAAACAATTGGATAATATGATGAAGAAGGAATTCATCAGGCCGAGTGTATCACCTTGGGGAGCACCAGTCTTGTCTATGAGGAAGAAGGATGGAAGTTTTAGGTTGTGCACGAATTACAGGCAGTTGAACAAGGTAACAATCTAGAACAAATATCCGTTGCCTAGGATAGATGATCTGATGGATTAGTTGAAGGGAGCTTCGGTGTTTTCTAAGATAGATTTAAGATCAGGATATCATCAGATTATGGTGAAGAAGGAGGATATACCTAAGACCGCTTTCAGGACGAGGAATGGACACTATGAGTACCTAGTTATGCCTTTTGGTGTAACTAATGCTCAAACGGTGTTCATGAATTACATGAACAGAATCTTTAGACCGTTCCTTGACAAGTTTCTTTTGGTGTTTATAAATGATATTCTCATCTATTCCTGTAGCCGTGAAGAACACAAGGAACATCTGAGAGTTGTGTTACAGGTACTGAGAGATAGGCAGTTATATGCTAAGCTATCCAAGTGTGAGTTATGGTTAGAGGAAGTGCAGTTCCTAGGTCATAAAATCAACAAGGAAGGGATAGCTGTTGATCTAGTTAAAGTAGAGGCAGTGATTAAGTGGGAGATACCTAAGTCGGGGAGTGAGGTGAGGAATTTTCTAGGTTTAGCCAGGTACTACATGCGGTTCATCGAGGGTTTCTCAAAGATTGCATTGCCAATGATGCAGTTAACAAGAAAAGGTACGACGTTTGTTTGGACAGAAAAGTGTGAGGAGAGATTTCAAAATCTAAAGGAGAAGTTGACTACATCTCTAGTGCTGATGTTACCAGATCCTCTAGGATAGTTTGACGTGTACTGTGACGCGTCATATCAATGATTGGGTTGTGTTTTGATGCAAGAGGGAAGAGTTGTGGCTTATGCTTCCCGACAGTTTAGGTACATGAAAGGAATTACCCGACCCATGATCTGGAGTTAGCAGCTATAGTGTTCGCATTGAAGATATGGCGGCACTATCTTTATGGAGCTAAGTTTAATGTGTTCAGTGATCACAAGAGTCTTAAGTATTTGTTTGATCAAAAGGAGCTGAACATGAGGCAGTTTAGATGGATGGAATTCATTAAGGACTATGAGTTTGATCATCAATACCATCCAGGGAAGGCTAATGTTGTGGTGGATGCACTCAGTATGAAATCTTTGTACGCATCCGTAATGATGGTGAAAGAGATGAAGTTGCTTGAACAGTTTAGAGATATGAACCTAGGTATGGATTTGACTGAGGATAGAATATGCTTTGGTATGATCACCATCAGTAGTGAGTTTTTGAAAGATCTTAAGGCTAAGCAGGATCAGGATGAATACTTGCTAGAGGTAGATGATGGAAAATTTCAGATTTTAGGAAAGGATCCGATGGTGTGTTGAGGTTTAGAGATCGGATATGTGTGCCCGAGGACTTAGAGATTAGGAAGATGATCTTAGAGAAGGCACATAAAAGTAAGTTGAGTTTTCACCCGGGAGCCACCAAGATGTATCAGGATTTGAAGAAGTTGCTTTGGTGGCCCAAGATGAAGAAAGAAGTGGCGGAGCATGTTCTATCATGTTTGGTGTGTCAGAAAGCTAAGATAGAGCATCAAAAGCCCGCAGGGTTGTTGCAGTCCTTGGATATCCCAGAGTGGAAATGGGATAGTATAGCAATGGACTTTGTGGTGGGATTACCACGAACTCCGAAGAGGTCTGATACGATTTGCGTTATCATTGATAGGTTGATGAAGTGTGCTCACTTCTTACCTATTGGTGAGAGTTATAGTCTTGAGAAGTTGACCCGGATCTACATCAAGGAAGTTGTGAGGTTGCACGGTGTGCCGTCGAGTATTGTCTCCGACCGGGATCCTAGGTTTACATCTAGATTTTGGAGACAGTTACACAATGCTTTGGGAACAAAGTTGAGGATGAGTTCTGCTTATCATCCTCAGACGGATGGACAGTCAGATAGAACAATTCAATCATTGGAGGATCTTTTAAGAGCTTGTGTGTTGGAACATATTGGTAGTTGGGATGAATTCCTACCTTTGATTGAGTTCACATACAATAACAGTTTCCACAACAGTATCGGGATGGAACCGTATGGGAGAAAGTGCAGGACTCCATTGTGTTGGTATGAGACTGGAGAGAGCCAAGTGTTGGGTCCTGATATGGTACAACAAACCACGGAACAAGTCAGGAAGATAAGGGAGAAAATGAAGGAAGCGCGGGATAGGCAAATGAGCTACAATAACAAGAGGAGGAGACCATTAGAGTTCCAAGAAGGTGATCACGTGTTCTTGAGAGTCACCCCGAAGACCGGAATGGGCAGAGCTATAAAGTCTAGAAAGCTCACCCCCCGATTCATTGGACCATTTTAGATTCTTCGACTAATTGGTCCAGTAGCTTACCAGATAGCCTTACCGTCTTACCTTTCCAACCTTCATGATGTCTTCCATGTTTCCCAGTTGAGAAAATATTACCCAAATCCTTCTCATGTCATTGAGCCCGAGTCCATACAACTCCGAGAGAATCTAGAATATGAGGCTTTACCGTCTAAGATTGTAGATAGAAGGATTAAAGAACTCCGAGGTAAACAGATTACCCTGTTTAAGGTCATTTGGGATAGTGTTACCAGAGATGCTACTTGGGAGCGTGAGGCGGACATGCAGCAGCAGTAGCCCCATTTGTTTTCAGGTAGAAATGTAACGGCCTGATTTTATAATATGTTTTATGATTAATGTTTAAGATTAAGACTTGAAATTTTTGTGGTTAAGATATTTGTTAAGGTCTAGGAAATTTTGTATAAGAAGTAAGCAATTATCGGGAATGAGTTTAAATGTGAGCAAAACTTAGGATTTTCCCGATTATCGTCTTTAGGACGTTTGAATGTGAAATAAGAAATTTGGAGTTAGGATTGAGGTTAGGCATTTTTAATGGTTGGAGGTTGTTCATTAGGCCTTAATGAGCCTATATCTCAAATTTGAGGTCAATCGGACATCAAACAAGCTCAAAATGCGAAGAAACGCGCGAAGTCAATGTTGATGACCAGAGGCCACGCTTAGCGTGGGGGAGTTGACGCTGAGCATGGGGAAGTGGTACCATGCACATGGACACGTGGCGGGTGACGTGGTACGCATGCAAGCACGCTGGTGGACGCTCCCATGCTTAGCGTGGGTAAACTCACGCTGAACGTGAGCGCCAGGAATTGGAAAAAAATAAAAAGGGCTCAAGTGCATTCACTTGAGCTATTTGAAACAGAAACATAGAGCTGGACCTAGAGAGAAACCATATAACAGAAACCAGAGGTTCTGGAGAGAGAGAGAGGGATAGAGTTTGAGAGTGATGAAGGATATCAAGAGCCTAAACCACCATTTTTGAGCTGGAATAGCTTCAGAAAAGCCATCACCACACCTTCTTCATCCGTTGGATCTTGTTCAAATTTCATAGAGAGGTCCTAGGTTGGTAGTTCTTCATATCCAGCGGTTGACATTTCGGTATTTTCCCCAGAGTGAGAGTTATTCAACTCAAAATAAGAAGGAAAATCCAACCCGAGTAGCTCCTAACCAGTCACATTGGAAGGTTCGACCCAGGCTCGTTCACTGTTGGATCGAGCTGAAATTTTGGTTTAAGGTAAAGGAAAGGTAGTTATTTAAACTCAACGGTCAATGTTTAAACATAGTTCTAGATTTTGAGATATTGAGCCAGAACAGTGACGGATTTACCAATGTTACTGCAGTTTTTGAGTTCCTTACTTTGTGCCTTTCAAATGTGATGTTTAGGAGGAATGTCGGAGCTTCGGCGACCTCTTTCGGTGTGAGGCAGAATCGAGAGGAGTCGAGTGGGAGTGATCTCGTAGCGTTTCCGAGGTCGTACGTTTTTCAGGTGGGGGAAATAAACCATCTAACGTCGGAAACGGCGAAGTGGCGTTTATTTCGATAACGGCGAAGGGCGACCTAAACACTTCACGGAAGCGAATAACGGACAATGTCAATGTCGTACCAGGGACTACTTTGTGGTACCGAGGACGATATTGAAATTTTGTGTTTATCGCCGTTACGTAAAAATATATATTATTCTATTTTCCTATCGTATTTGATGTTGCATGTGTTGTTTGCTTGGACTGCTTGACTGGTTGCATGAATACTGATGATTGATGGATGATGATATTATGAGTAATTATTATTCTGTTATGAACATGTTATTTTATTATTATGTTATTAGTAATGAATTTTTATTTTGGAAAATGATAACATGATTGTAATGATGGCATGATGACATGTGAACATGATGATATGACGTGATGAGTGTTATGATTATGCTTAGAGGTTGAGTAAGTGATAAGTTAAGTTGAGACATGATGATGTATTAGGGAATTAATATTATATATATGTGTTATTAGTGCCTAACCGAGATGATTAATGTGATGATGAGATTGATGAGACAAGATTATATTGAGGTTATCTATGAGATTATGATGAGTGGTTAGGGCACTAGGTGGTGACCTGAAACATGGTATGTGAAATGGTTGACCTGAAACATGGTCTGGTGGACCTGAAACATGGCCTTTGGGGTCTATTCCTCGGAGGGAGAATTCCCGAGGTTTAGGCTAACAGCGGACCCTCCCAAACATGATTTCATTTTAGTTGCAGCTATAATTCATGCGTTGCATGAGCACCCTGACCGTGGTTCAGAGGTGTGCACCTGATTGTGCAGCTATAGTGCCATTGCTTTGCATGGGCATCCTCCATCCGCGGACGAGGGTGTGCGCTGGGGACTCTGGGATGTGGCAATTGATGTGGATATCCAGATATGGCCGATACCTGATGAGATAATTCATACAGCATTTGCATTTCATCATGATGGAGGGTAGAGGAAAAATCCTAGATGTTGATTGAGGATAGTTGTGTTATATACATATACTTATACTTTTGGAGATGGATGTTTAGCGTGCTGTTATGGAATTAAATGTTGCTTAACCCTTTCCACGTTTGACGTTATATTGTTTCTTATCCCCTTTCTTTTGTTGTGTGTTTTGTGTATAAATATATATATATTGTACCTCAGGCCCAGACAGAGCAAATGGCGCACTGGGACCACCCATGGATGACTCAAGATCCAGGGTTCCCCCTCTCGGGGACCTGTGATGTGGAGTGCTTAGACCTGCACGGGTGGCTTGTCGGCCCGGTCACCCGTTTCGCGGTATATACGGGTCCTATGTCCATCACTACTGGACTTGGGCAGGGAGCGCCCATCGGATTTATTGGCACGTTTCGTTTTGGCACGACCTTCCCGTTTCCGATAGGACAGCCTGATGGACACGTACCACCGATGCCGCCCATGTTCGGGATGTCCCCAGTACCCTTCATGGTACCTTTTGATGCCCTGGTACCAGGACCCATACCGGCACCTGCACCTGCACTAGAGCCTGGACTTGCCCTAGTTCTGGAGGGTGGAGACCCCGCAGATCCAGTCTATGACCCGTTGCCTGTTCCTGAGGCCCTAGCACCACCTGAGATTAGGGCCACCAGGTCAGAGTCCTCCCGAGTATCCTCCCAACGACTATCATCCTGAGATGCCAGGGAGTACCAACGGATGTTTCACGTCACAGACCCGTCACAGATATAAGATCTTCAAGAAGCAGTGGAAACGAGGCATGTCGAGATCTCATGATTATAGTGGGGGTAGTAGTCCGTGATAGCCTAGGCCAGGCCTATTCATGTAGGTGCATGTGTGAGGCTTTTGATGTATTTTTAGAGGGGATGGGGTTCCGAGAGGTGGTGAGGTATCCTTTCTTTAGTCATTTTATGTATTTTGTAATCAGTTTGTATCTATCTTGGGATCTTACTGATGGGAATCCCTCGACGGCTCAGTATCAGGATATGACGTATGTATATATATGGTTATGTTTCTGTATGTATTTGTACATGTTGTTTTATATTTTAAGTTTTAAATTTTTTCGATGTTTTTAATATATACGTATAACGATAATAACACGCTTAAGTCCTAAATATTATGGGTTTTCTATAATGGGACGTCGGGGCATCTCTGACGACATAATGAATTGTTATGTTTTCTATTCCCCACTCTTAATTCTTGCTTCTTAATTATGTCTTGTATTGCGTTAATCAAAAGAGCTCGTAATTAACTAGTCAAGCGTGATGAGTCCGACCAGAGATTCATGCTTTAAGACTTGTATTATGAACACAAATTGAATATTGATAGAGGTACAATATGAGATTTGTGCAATTATTTTAGGGAACCAAGAACTTAATGAATCTTGATTGTTATTGATTATAGAGATATAGTTGATTGGCATGTTTAGGTGTTTTCTCTTGTGCTCGAACAAGACATTAGAATAATTTATGGTTCCTGATTGGCATGAAATTGAATTAGGGTTAGAAAAATAATCACATGGATCTATGTTTTATTGTGTAGTTGAAATCGTGACCTTATATCTTCCCAATCCAATCTTAATTCTCATAATTGCTTGTGATTTGATTTCTAATCTTACTTAATTTAGATAACTGAATTGATCTCAATAAATTATCTCTCCTTTGACTTGGTCAAAATTGGTTGCTTTCTTTGAATTTAGATATAATTGGTCACCCAATCCCTGTGTTCGACCTCGGTAATAACTTGCCGTGTTTTTATTACTTGTTTCGATCTGGTACACTTGTTGGAACCCAACAATAGGGCTGAGCGAGTTATCTCTAGGTGTGGTTTTGATGGAGGAGCTATGGTTGAAGCCAATGGCTTCTCTGGGGCATATGGTGCATGTGGAAATGTAATCGTACGGTTGTTGAGGTTGTCTCGACCTCAAGCTCCCGTATCCTTTTAATGGTTACCCGAATGAAAGAGGTAGGGATGACCTTGGGATGAAACAATTGCTTTAAAAAAATTCCTGGAATCTCCCCTGGAGTGTATAAGGTGACTTTAACACTGCTATGTATGACCATGAAAAGACTAGGGGTTTAGGGTTAGTCGTAGCTCATGCACTAAATTTATAAACTGTATAAATGCTTGTAATTTGATTGACCTAGGTTTTAATGGACGTGCGTTTATGTGGAAGCATGGACTGGTAAGTGAGCCTCTTGATCATGTCCTGGGAAACCAGGGATGACCGTATAATTTTCCTTCAAGCTAGATCACAAATCTTCCCCTTCCCAACTCTGACCATTGTGGCATTTGGGTGTATTTTGGAGATTCAAATGATGGTAGTGCCAAACCTTATTTTACATTTCTAGGATCATGGTTGGAGCATCCGGATTTCCAAGCTCAAGTTGATAATGCTTGGAGGCCCAATGACCCTTGGGAGATTAACATGAAAAAAAGCTTACTGAAAGTTTGTCAAAATGGAATAGAGACTGTTTTGGTAACATATTTCAAAGGAAAAGAAGAATTATTGCAAGGTTGGAAGGCATATCATGGAAGCTTCATAAAGGTGATAATGATAGGATCCACCAACTTAGAACATCTCCGTGGAATAGGTATACTACTATTCTCAACCAAGAAGAAGTTTACTGGATCCATCACTCTCGTTCATGATGGACATAGCTCGGGGATTGTAACACACGTTTTTTTTAACAAACACCTCTTATCAGAAAGTTTGGATCCACAAAGAAAGTGCAATACGGGATCTGTTGGTGCAGTTCTATCAGGAGCTATACTCAACTTTAGGACCTCCTTCACAACCGGTGATTTCTTTGAATTCCTTTCAGCCTCTTTCAGATTCAAATATTGTTTCCTTGAATGCCCATATTTCTATCGAGGAGGTTAGACGAGCTCTTTTCAGTATCGCAAGTTTTAAAGCTCCCAGGCCTGATGGGTTATATACATTGTTCTTTAAGAATAAGTGAGAGATCATGGGATCTTCTATTTTTAATTTTGTCAAAGTGTGTTTGATAATCCAGAGTTGATAGCCTCGGTAAATCAGACCTTATTGACTCTTATTCCCAAAGGGTCTGATCCCTCGTGTGCTTCAAATTTTTGCACCATAGTGCTTTGCGATGTTATTTACAATATAGTGACAAAGGTTATTGCCAATCGCATCAAACCTATTCTCCCCCATGTGATCTCTCCTAACCAAAATGGCTTTGTGGCTGGGAGGAGAACGAATGACAACTCTATTATTCTCCAAGAGGTGGTGCATTCTATGAGTTTGATGACTGATAAAGATAAATTTGTGGTGTTGAAGCTTGATCTCAAGAAGGCCTTTGACATGTTAGAATGGCAGTTTGTTATTGATTCCTTGAAACTTATAGGGCTCCCCGATAGCTTGATTGATGTTATTTTTGCTTTCCTCGCTTCAACAAAAAACGAGCATTAGTTGGCATTGGTCGCCCCTATAATGAGTTTCCTACCTCTTGTGGCCTTAGGCAAAGAGACCCTCTCTCCCCCTATCTCTTTGTGATCACTCATGAATGTTTAAGTCACTGTATCATGGATGTTGTTGAAGATGGTTCGTGGGTTCCTTTGAAAATTGGGAGGGGTGGACCAGCTCTTTCCCATTTAATGTTTGCTTATGACATTCTCGTAATCTATAAAGCCTCTTCTCGGCAAGCTCATACTATTCGTGGAATCCTTGATATCTTTTGTAACTGTTCTGGGCAAAGGATTAATTTCCCTAAATCTAAAGTGTTTTTTTTCCAAGAATGTGGGGCAATCCATTGTGGCTTCTATTAGTCAAATTAGCGGGGTTGAACCTACTATGGATCTTGATCATTATCTAGGTAATCCCATAATTACTGGTAGGAAAACTAAGGCTGATTTCTCCTTCATTGTTGATAAGGTCTGAAGCAAGCTTTTAGGTTGGAAAACAACTTCCCTCTTTCTTGCGAGTAGAATCATCTTGGCACAAAGTTGCATTATGAGTTTACCCAATTATGTGATGTAAACATCGTGTGTCCCAGCCTCTATCTGAGATGAAATTGAGCAAATTTGTCGCGATTTCAGTTGGGGCTCTTCTACGGATACAAGGAAATGTCACTTGATTTCATGGGAAAATATGTAAACCAAAATCTGATGGGGGTTTGGGCTTCAGAAGTTTACGCATGGATAATACTTATTACATGTTGAAATTGGGCTGGGAGTTAATTGTAAACCAAGAGGCATTTTGAGTTAAACTGCTCCTGGCCAAGTATAATTGTGGGGGTCTTATGTTACCAACAATGCATACTGGGTCGTGATCATCTCATATCTGGCATGGTATTGTTAGTTCCTGGGGCCTAATGGATCGTAGCATCTCTTAAGTCATAAGGAATGGGCAAGTCGTGTGCTTCTGGCAAGATGCCTGGGTCCCGAGGCTTGGTCCGTTATCTGATCATTTGGATAATATCCCTGAACATGAGTGGAAGTTTTCGGTAGCTTCATATGCCTCCGTGGAGGGTTAGAATTGGGATAGATTCCCTTCTAATCTACCTGAGTATGTGAGGAACAAAATAGCTGGTATTAAACCCCCATATCCAAGACATGACGACTTTCATGTTTGGACTCATTCCAAAGATAGGTATTTCTCGATCAAATCTGCCTATCAATTTCTTTACCAGGATGTCATGGGGGATCCCCCAAGTTTTCCTTTAGACCTGGTTTGGAAGTGGAAAGGGCCGCCTAGATTTAAAGCTTTCTTGATGTATGCCCTTGCTTATGTGAAGTCTCATGGCCCAGTAAGTGTAATACACGTTATACTTCACTGTAGTCGCACTGTACCTTCAGTCTCTCACAGCGGGGCATTGGGAAGATAAAAAGACTTTGTAAATTGTACTCCAGCTGTAGAGCATTCAAAGCATTCAAAATGCTCTCTGATATCTGTTTCTCTTTACAAAGATAGGTATTTCTCGATCAAATCTGCCTATCAATTTCTTTACCAAGATGTCATGGAGGATCCCCCAAGTTTTCCTTTAGACCTAGTTTGGAAGTGGAAACGACCGCCTAGATATAAAGATTTCTTGATGTATGCCCTTGCTTATTAACTCTCCTCTAGCCATCATCCCATGGTTAACCCATGACCCCGTTGCCATGATCCCATTGTTAACCCATGACCCTTTAGCGATGATCCCATGGTTAACCCATTACCCCCTTGCTTTGATCGCATGGTTAACCCATGACCCCGTGGCCATGATCCCATGGTTAACCCATGACCCCGTGGCCATGATCCCATGGTTAACCTTTGACCCCTTGCCATGATCACAAGGTTAACCCATGGCACTTTTGTCACGATTACATGCTTAACTCATGACCCCATTGCCATGATCCCATAGTGACACAAGACCCCGTTGCCATGGTCCCATGGTTAACCCATGACCCTCTTGCCATGATCCCATGGTTAACCCATGATCCCGTTGCCATCATCCCATGGTTAACCCATGACCTTGTTGCCATCATCCCATGGTTAACCCATGACCATCTTGCAATGATTCCACGGTTAACCCATCTCTTTTTCTCTTTTCCTGATGTATGCCCTTGCTCATGTGAAGTCTCATGACCCAGTAAGTGTAATACACGTTATACTTCACCGCAGTCGTACTGTCCCTTCAGTCTCTCACAGCAGGGCATTGGGAAGATAAAAAGACTTTGTAAATTGCACTCCAGCTGTAGAGCATTCAAAGCATTCAAAATGCTCTCTGATATCTGTTTCTCTTTCCCTGTTTCCCATTCTCGATATGTCTCTCTTTTTCAGTTTTCATAATGCTCCCATCCTCTCTTTCTAAATTTCTCTTTCTCTCTTTCTTTTTTTCTCTTTTTCTCTCAACATAGAACCCTAAATCATCATCAACCCACCCTTATGAAACTCGACTTCACTCACTCTCTCGAGTGCATCTCTCTCTCACAAATCTGATACAATGGCATCTTGGTTGCTTTTTGTTCGTCGTCGTCAATAGTACCGAGCGCAACCATCGTCCAGAGAAGTGAGCGTCGTCCAGAGCACGACCGTCATCCAGAGCACCGCGGCCATCGTTTAGAGCACATCGTCTTCCTCTCACCCAATATCTCAGATCGACTTGTGTGTTGATTCAGATCTGCCTTTGGATCTCCTTTTCAAGTTTCCACATTTTTTGTATTTTTTTCTTCTGTTCTGAAGCATCTAGGTAAGATCTGTTTCAGATCTGATTATATATTTTTTCCTTCTGTTTTGTATTTCAAGTTTCAGATTTGTTAAAAGTTGTCTGTTTCTTTCTTCTACTTATGTTACTTTTTTTTCATATCAAAAACCGCCTGAAACCGTCCGACACCCGCCCAACCAGCCCAAACCAATACCTACCCAAACTGATGCCATAAACGGATGGAAATGGGCCATATATTCCCCAATTCAGTTTTGGTTGGATTGGGATTTTTGGGCCCGAATCTGACCGTAACTAACCGGTTTCCAGCCCAAACCATGAGTAAGCAAAACAACACCACCACACCAATCACAGTAGCTGATGAAGTGATGATGGGAAGGAAGTTTTTTTCTTTCCATTCAGAATTCAGTTTCTCTTTTGAGTTTTGATCATCAACAATGCACTACACTTCCTCAACCCTCAACCAAACCCTTCTCGAGAGCTAGTTGAAGCTTGCAACATGGACTTCGACTTCATGGTTTCTTCCACTATGCATGATGCCAAACACCTCTCTTTTGTCCAAGCTTCTTGTCTTAACTCTAGTACTTGTCCTTTCTGCTTTTTTCTACTTACTTCAGTTACCCATCATATTCAATGCATTTCTATGTCTTTTTCCTTTTTTTCCGCTAGTGTTCACGAACTCCCCCACTAGAAATTTATTCTTGTCATGCCATTCATGTTTGAGCCTTGCAATTGAAACGCTTATAGATTTTAACATATATTCATTGTTTAATGTTTATTTGTTTGTGTTAATGATTATGTTCCCAGTGGACCTCATTTGTATTAAGGGTGATCACAATTTCTCAATTTCTTATCTTGATTTGGTCACAAATGAATGCTAGGAGGTTATATATGTTTATGGGAAGTTAAATTTAATTTGGATTAAAAAAATAAAAGCCACCCAAGAGAGCTTCAATTAGCTTCCATATATGATTCTCTTTCCATAGAAAGCTTTGAAGAGATAGAAAAATGGTTTCAATTTCATGCTATTTAAAAGGGGTTTTCCCCTCTTCTTTTGTTTTTTTTTAATTTTCATTGTGATTCTACCCCTTGAGCTTGGTGGAGACAGATAAAGTTGAGTGAAGATGCCAATGGAAAAAGAGGATAATGGTTTACAGAATGGACAGAATGGAACTGGTGTCTCTGAGAACAATATTCTTGGACTAAAAATGGCATTGGCCTATGATTAGTTTGTGATGGGGTGTTCTATGACACTGAATGAAAACCGGATCCCTGTGAGCGGCTCAGTGGATGGAGCTGATCAGAAACCGGAACCTAATGGGGCATCTTCTGTTGAAGGTGAAATCAAATTTTTTAATTTTTTATAGTCTTGAGTTATGTGTCTGTGTGTGTACTGATCTATCAAT
Organism: Sophora flavescens; assembly: GCA_030762895.1. Classification (NCBI taxonomy): domain Eukaryota; kingdom Viridiplantae; phylum Streptophyta; class Magnoliopsida; order Fabales; family Fabaceae; genus Sophora; species Sophora flavescens. The sequence goes on along the minus strand of CM061069.1, from coordinate 107,532,509 downwards.
TTTCTTGAGCATGACTTCAATATATCTGTTGTGTTTAATGTCTAGATATTTGGTATTTTTTCCATTATAGATTTGATCATATGACAAAGCTTTATGTTAAGCTTAGGGCTGTTCTAAGTTTTACATATGCCTTGGATCTTGAGGTTTCGAGTTTGCTTGGACAGAGCAGAAGAGAACGGAAGGGACGAAAAGGGTGAGGGATGATCATGAAACCCTCCAAACCCTCTCTTTTTCAATTTTACAAACAAAGAGTTCCCCTAATTTAGAGAATTTTTTATGATTTCAAACATTCAGATAAGGGATTGGAAGCTTATTACTTAACATCCCATTCTCTTCCCTTATACTCCTAACTCCCAAAAGAGCATTATGGAGCCCAGCATTGTGATTTTTACTTCTTGTTGGTAGTTTGTGAATTTGTGCATCTGTAAATCAGTATTTAACATACAGTTTCATTTAATTTTCTTATTGCTCTTATATTTTGAGATGTTCCTTTTATGGTGTGCAAAATAGAGTTCTTGTGACAGAAGTGGCTTTGCTGACACTGATACCTTCTGATAGGACCTTAGACATTGGGCCTATGGGGGAATCCAATAGGGATCTATTAGTGGGCCTCAATCATGAGAGGCCAATGATAGAGAGTGATGAGGTGGCTAGTTAGTTACTTCATGCAACATAGCATATAGGGAGGTGATGAATGAGGAAACATGGATTATGATTGTTATTCAGTTATTGTGATAGGCAGAGAGAGACTTTTCTTCTTTGAGGAGCTTAGCTCTGGGGATTATAGGGGGAAACTCTTGTAATCATTTTCTTTAGTAAATAATACATCCATTTTCATATTTTTATGTTCTAGGTTTCTATCAATTGGTCTGACCTGCCAGATTCTTCGAGGGAGAGCCAGTGATGCCGGAGAGGGAGATTCAATTTTTGATGGAAGGGGAGATGCTTATTGGTGGTTAATCAAGATGGATCAGTATTTTGTGGACACTGCTGGATCCATTAAGAGATGAAGAAAATATGTGTGACAACTGCCGAAGCTGCTGCATGAGACACTGCCCGGCATGAGCCTCCGCCTAAATCGTCGGATCCATGTCAATTTACAAAGTGCTCCATGACCGTGGAGTTCGGTATTTTTGGAATACCCACCAAGCTTCCATGGCCCAAACCTTTGAAACCACAGAAACCGCCTTCAGATCCGCAGCGGATTCGCTGCCTGAGCTGCCGGCGGAGTCGGCTATGCCGTTGCCAACTCTGCCTGAACCGCCAGATATACCCTGCCGGTTGTCATGGAGGTGGGTGGATGGTCAGAGGTGCACGTTGTCGATGACCCAAGATCCACCGCCAAAAACACCAGCATCGCGGTACCCGCTCGGGGCAGTCCAAATATGAGGTTGCAGCCGTTGGTGAAGGTTGAGGTTGATGGGTTCATAAATAGAGATAGAAGAAAGGAGATAGGGGCAGAAAAGGAAATCCATAAAATGGGTCAGTTTCTTAACCTAATGGGCCAAGCCCAGGTCAATATGAATGGTGACAAAGGTGGGCCCAAATTCACAGCTGCACAATGGGACTACTTCAGGAATTAAAGAAATATTTCATTCAGACATCCTTCTCACTACTCTGTTTGCATCCTTCAACCATTCCTTTCATAGTCTCTCTTCTCTTCCAGTAATAGAACCTTTTTTTACATCTTTTAATGGCAAAGAATGTGGGTATTCTTGCTATTGACATCTACTGCCCACCCACTTGCGTTCAGCATGAAGCACTGGAGGCTCATGATGGTGCCAGTAAAGGGAAATATACCATTGGACTTGGACAAGATGGCATGGCATTCTGTACTAAGGTAAAAGATGTCATAACTGAGGGGCACCCGCATATCACCCGACTATGAGGGGTATTAATTAATTATTAATTATATTATCTTTTGTTGATGACACTTCTAAAGTTAATCAACACTAGATAGCTCTCTTTTTTCGTTGTGGATTTAATGAAATATATTTTGTTTTTATAGAATAAATTTAGTATAATTTATTTGAAATTTGTGTAAAAATGTTTTTTTTTTTTGCAAAAATCGTATTTCCATATTTTTGGGGTGCAAAATTCCTCAAAATGGGTAGTGCTTTTCAGTGTCTTGGCGCATCATTATCCTTGGATTTATAAATTTCCATCATTTACAATAATTCTGATACCACAAATGCGACACCCTTCCATGAGTTTGACTGTAGTTACTTCCCTTCTTGAGAAGTATGAGATTGATCCTAAACAAATTGGTCGCCTGAAAGTAGATATTGAGACTGTGACAGGCAAAAGCAAATCCATCAAGATATTCCTGATGCAGAATTTTAAGAAACATGGAAATACTGATTTTGAGAGTGCAAATGCATGCTATGGAGGAACTGCTTCTCTGTTCAACTGTGTCAATTGGCTAGAGAGCAATTCATGGGAAAAAGGCTATCAACTTGTTGTTTACACTGACAGTGCAATCTATGCCGAAGGACATGCTCAATCTTTTGATTTGTGCACATCCACTATAAAACTGAGGAATGCCCTTGGTTTCTGTATGATTTTCCCCTCACAAACAAGCACGCTACAGATCAAGAATGAATTAGAGAACTTAAGGCTAGGAGGTCATACCTCAAAGGTAGTGAAAGTTGAGATTATCACAAGAAAGAATCATGACAGGAAGAAAGATGGAGTGGGTATAAAAAGAGCAACGCAAGACATTGGGATAGTCCATGATTTCTTCTTATTTGATCCAGGTGGAACAAATGCAGAATTTGAGTGGGGGGGGGGGGGGGGGGTTGTGCTGCTATTATGAATTCAGGCCCAACTTTGATCTTCGACCCACCTCCTCATGTGGTTGAAGTCAACTATGCTATTGGAGTTGAAGTGAATTTTCAAATTAACTTCCTAAAGAGCCAAATTTGTGGTACTAACTTCCAAGTCAATGCACATGTTTTCTTGCTTGTTCATGTGGTTTGAATCCCACCAATTTGTGATGAAATAGTGGAGACTATTGCTACCTGTTGCAAGCATTATGGAGTCACAATTCGCAGTAACCAAATGGGTTTAAGGGAACATGGTTCTCAGCTATCATGTTTCAAACAATGGGACACCGGTGAACATTCCTTGTCTTGCCAAATTCTTCACATTGAGGACAAGGCTGAATTTCAAGGGGCGGGTAATAATGGACTATCCCAAGGGGCTGAATTTCAAGGGGCTTAATTTCATCATAGCAGCACAACCCCCCTCAAATTCTGCATTTGTTCAACCCGGATCAAATAAGAAGAAATCATGGACTATCCCAATGTCTTGTGCTGCTCTTGTTATACCCCCTCTATCTTTCCTCTTCTCATGATTCTTTATTGTGATAATCTCAACTTTCACTACCTTTGAGGTATAACCTCCTAGCCTTAAGTTCTCTACTTCATTCTTGATCTTCAGCGTGCATGTTTGTGAGGGGAAAATCATACAGAAACCAAGTTCATTCCTCAACTTTATAATGGATGTGCACAAATCAAAAGACTGGGCAGGTCCTTCGACATAGATTGCACTGTCAGTGCAGAAAAAAAGTCCATAGCGCTTTTCCCATGAAATGCATTAGCATCCTCAATATCAATATTTCCATGTTTCTCAAAATTCTGCATCAGGAATGTCTTGATGGATTTGCTTTTGTCTGTCACAGTCTCAATACCTACTTCCAGACTACCAATTTGTTTAGGATCCATCCTGTATGTCTCAAGAAGGGAAGTAACTATAGTGAAACTCATGGAGATGACATCTTTTACCTTAGTACATAATGCCATGCCATCTTGTCCAAGTCCAATGGTATATTTCCTTTTACTGGCACAATCATGAGCCTCCAGTGCTTCATGCTGAATGCAAGTGGGTGGGCAGTAGATGTCAATAGCAAGAATACCCACATTCTTTGCCATTAACAATTGTAAAAAAAGGTTCTATTGCTGGAAGAGAATAGAGACTAAGAAAGGAGTGGTTGAAGGATGCAGAAAGAGTGGTGAGAAGGATGTCTAAAACAAATATTTCTTTAATTCATGAAGTAGTCCCATTGTGCAGTTGTGAATTTGGGCCCACCTTCTGTTGTTTTAAAATCCATTTTTTTCTTACCCCAAACTCCACGATCATGGAGCATTTTGTAAATTGACATGGATCCGGTGATTTAGACGGAGGCTCATGCGGGGCGGTGTCTCATGCAGCAGCGTCGGTAGTTGTCACACATATTTTCTTCATCTCTTAATGGATCCAGCAGTGTCCACAAAATACTGATCTAGCTTAATCAACCACCAATAAGCATCTCCCCTTCCGTCAAAAATTGAATCTCCCTCTTCGGCATCAGTGGCTCTCCCTCAAAGAATCTGGCAGGTTAGACCAATTGATAGAAACCCAGAACAGAAAAATATAAAAATGAATGTATTATTTAATAAAGAAAATGAGCTAAGCTCCTCAGAGAAGAAAAGTCTCTCTCTGCCTATCACAATAACTGAATAACAATCATAATCCATTTTTCCTCATTCACCACCTCCCTATATGCTATGTTGCATGAAGTAACTAACTAGCCACCTCATCGCTCTCTATCATTGGCCTCTCATGATTGAGGCCCACTAATAGATCCCTATTGGATTCCCCCATAGGCCCAATGTCTAAGGTCCTATTAGAAGGTATCAATGTCAGCAAAGCCACTTCTGTCACAAGAACTCTATTTTGTACACCATAAAAGGAACATCTCAAAATAAAAGAGCAATAAGAAAATTAAATGAAACTATATGTTAAATACTGATTTACAGATGCACAAATTCACAAACTACCAACAAGAAGGAAAAATCACAATGCTGGGCTCCATAACGCTCTTTTGGGAGTTAGGAGGATAAGGGAAGTGAATGGTATGTTAAGTAATAAGCTTCCAATCCCTTATCTGAATGTTTGAAATCATAAAAAAAATCTCTAAATTAGGGGAACTCTTTGTAAAATTGAAAAAGAGAGGGTTTGGAGGGTTTCATGATCATCCCTCACCCTTTTCGTCCCTTCCGTTCTCTTCTGCTCCATCCAAGAAAACTCGAAACTTCAAGATCCAAGGCATATATAAAACTTAGAACAGCCCTAAGCTTAACGTAAAGCTTTGTCATATGATCAAATCTATAAAGGAAAAAAATACCAAATATCCAGACATTAAACACAATAGATATATTGAAGTCATGATCAAGAAAATTGATAGATCAGTACACACACAGACACATAACTCACGACTAAAAAAAATTAAAAAAATTCGATTTCACCTTCAACAGAAGATGCCCCATTAGGTTCGGTTTCTGATCAGCTCCATCCTTTAAGCCGCTCACAGGGCTCCGGCTTTCATTCAGTGTCATAGAACGCCCCATCACAAACGAATCATAGGCCAATGCCATTTTGAGTCCAAGAATATTGTTCTCAGAGACACCAGTTCCATTCTGTCCATTCTGTAAACCATTATCCTCTTTGTCCGTTGGCATCTTCACTCAACTTTATCTGTCTCCACCAAGCTCAAGGGGTAGAAGCACAATGAAAATTAAAAACAAAAGAAGAGGGGATAAACCCTTTTAAATAGCATGAAATTGAAACCGTTTTCCTATCACTTCAAAGCTTTCTATGGAAAGATAATCATATATGGAATCTAATTGAAGCTCTCTTGGGTGGCTTTTATTTTTTTAATCCAAATTAAATTTAACTTCCCATAAACATATATAACCTCCTAGCATTCATTTGTGACCAAATCAAGAGAAGAAATTGTGATCACCCTTAATACAAATGAGGTCCACTGGGAAAAATAATGATCCTCCTAGCATTCATTTTTAAACCGAAGACTAATGATCAAGTGATTCAGCTACCATTATAGTTAAAAACGAATTAGGACATATGTAAATATTTTATGCAAGTAATTAAGTTATAGTTGAAATTTGAATTCTAGCTAACTACGTCAATGTTCCAATATCAGGTTTGTCCTATGTGTGATAAAGTAAGGGAGGACAAAATGGACCAGGATTAGCTCAAGAAAGGTATATGTTGCTAATCTTGGAATTGTTGTGTTCTTAATGTAACATAGATCACTTTTGGCTTTTGGAGCATTAGATTCTTGCCTAACTCAATTCAATATGTTGATATATTGATCTATGGGAGACTTGGAGGGTTGAGAAGTCCAGGATCTGGGATGGTAATTCAGACATGTTTGGCAAGAAACTTGCTGCCTAGGGAACTGGAAGCATACATGAGCCAAAACCTGATTCACTTTTGTCACCATCTATCCGCAACATGTCTAATGAAGATTCCATGAAAAATGGCTCAGACGTTTCTAATGCAAAAAGTTATGATCCTTTTTTCGATTTGTAAACCGTAATGATGGTTGGTTGGTATAAATAAAAAGACCAAACTTGAGAAATTTAAAGTTCATAGTGCAAAGCATTTAAAAGAATGTGCTTAAAACCCAACTATTTTTGCCTTTGATGTCTTTGCTAGTTGCTTGTTCCAGGGAATGTTATAAATGTTGAAATATAACTAATTTCACTAACATAAACTAATCTCATAAGTGAATTAGTCTATATGAATTCATTATTATTGTAACTCATTCATTGTTCTCATCATCAAATAAAAAAGCCTCTTATTATATATAGAAATTGTATAGTTGATGGTGTTACCTTAATTTCAAAATTATTGTATTTCATAGTACATTTCCAAGTTATCCATAGATCTACAAGATATATCACTTGAAGTTTATTCATTGCTTGATTATCAATAATCTGCATTCAATTTGAAATAGACCAAAGGAGATTAACCTCGGTCTTTGGCATATGGTGGTATGATCTGGTTCCTACATACAAATTTTTACTAACTTAATAGCAATGGTTGTATTCTGGGTTCAAAATAGAGATAAGAATAAGGTTTTATGAAAATTCTTTCCTTGAACCCAATGCTAAAATATTGCTGGTGATTTTGAAGCTTTTGGATAAACACAGTCATTTGTTAGGTTATATCACCTAATCTCAGCATTAGGTGGTCATAGTGTTAAGGAAAATGGATGGTTGTCTCGTTTAGAGGTATTTTGACTATTATTGTTGTAACATCCGTGTTTCAAGGCATTATTTATATGTTTGATGACTATGTTTAAGACTTTGATTTAATGTCTAATATGTATGCTTAGTCATTGGGAACCTTGCATGGAAAGTACGCGATTAATCAACTTCAAATCGAACGAGAACAAATTCTAGGGTTTTCTTTATACTGTTTAGAACGCTTAAGAGGGCACAATATGAAATTTAGGTTTAGGAAGAGATTAGGATTATTTGAGGACTTGATCTTATTCCTAAGGTATAGAAGAGTCTATGTTTCAAGTTTTAGGACAATCGAACTTTAAACGAGCTCAAAACACGATGAAACGTATGAACCAGGATTGCGGGATAGCATGGGGTGCTGAGCACTGGTCCTAGGCCTTGAGCGCTGGGTTTGGTGGACACGTGTCAGGAAGCACCTCGTGTAGGATGGTGGTGCAGCCCCGACAGTACTAAATGCTGGTGCTGGGGCACTAAGCACCAAGTATTAAAAAAAATATTTTAAAGAGGTTAACTTGAGTCATTTCATGGAGAAGCTGGCAGAAGGTTGCAGAATCATAAAACATAGAGAGTGAGAGAGATAGAAGAGAGGACGTGAGGGAGAGAGAAAATTCAGGAAGAGTTTCCGATCAATCCATTCGTCCTATTGAGAAACCGATTATAACGTTGTGATCCTTGCGACGTCTACTTCACCATCCTATCTTCTTTTCTTGATTAAGCTAATGTAAACCCATATAACACGTACTTCATGAATATGTATTCAGGTGAATTTTTGGAGCCCCGAAGGTGGGAGAACCTCGCGTGGCAGATTTAAGGAGTATTGGAGTGGGTACGTTTAGTTTCTCTAAAGCTAGCCTACGACACTTTAGGTGGGAGAAAGAAGTCTCCTATTGCCGAAAATGGCTAAGTTGCATATTTATAGTAATGATGTAGGGCGACCTAAACCCTACCGGTGGGCGAATAATTAACAATATCAATATCACATTGGCGACTACATAGTGGTACCCATGATGATACGAAAATTTTCGGTTTATCGTCGTTAGGTTAATTTTATGATATTTGAGGTTGTCTGATTTTATAGTATTTGAGCTGCTTGTTGTGTGTTGTTTTGATTAACATGTTAATTATAGTTTATTATGTTTATTTGAATATGTTATTATTATTTTTTTATTATTATGATTTTATTATGATTATTTCACTACAAAAAAAAGGTCATTTAGCAACCGAAAAATAGCGACTGAAAATTTTAGTAGCAGTTCGCGACCGAAATAGCAACCGATTGTAGGATCTAGGGGAACAATTGATATAATTCATTTGGCGACCGAAATGCTTGGTGTCAAGGAATTCGGTCGCTATTTTCGGTCGCTAAACAATAGAAATCAAAAGTTAGAATTTGTTGGAATTTTCGATCGCTAAATCGGTCGTCACTGGTTAAAATTTACACCGGTCGTTAATTCGGTCGCTAACTTTAAGAATTTGAATTTCAATAGACTCATTTAGCGACCGAAATAGAGACCGAATGTTTCAGTCGCTAATATTAAAATCCCTAAATCCGCCAGAACCCCCATTTCTTCCCCATTTCACGAACTTATCTCTCTCACTCATTCTCTCTTCCTCGCGAGCTCCGGCCACTAGCCTCTAGCCACCATCGTTAGGTAAGATCTCTCCCTCTCCGTTTCTCTCTCTCTCAGGTTCGTCTTCCTCCGTACGGCCAGAGCAGCGCGACCACAAGCACCACCAGAGCAACGCCACCATCACCACCGCAGCACAGTAAGTCTTCTTCCCTTTGGCAAAATCAAATTATAATTCTCTGCTTACCTCACAGTTTCACACAATCTTGATCACAATTTTCATGCTATGTTGGTAGATTTGGATTCTTCTTTGGTTTTTGGCATTTCTATATGCTAAATCTAATTGTTGTTTTATATATACATGCCATAAATTGAGGTTAAAAGTATGTTCGTGTTCTAATTGTCTTATCTCTAAAATATTGTAACAAAACATACATCTCAACACAGGCTCTCTCTACCTTTGATTTCTTAAATCAGTAAGATGTAAGCAATGATGTGGAAAAAACATTCTTTATCCATTTATACTTACTTGTTTAACATCCTGGCGAACGAGTTCGTGCCAATCAAAAGGGTTGCTCAGCATGCTCTAATGAGAGAAATAACACACACCCAGATCAGATAAAAGCAAAAAAGACAAGATTTTTGAGTTGAAAACACATAAAAAAAAAACTATGTAAAAGAACAATAGATACCGTTGCCTCGTCTTGACAAAGACGACATGGGTAGATCTCATTGCAGCATGGAGCTCGAATCCTGCATCTTCTTCTGTAATGCTTGCACCTATCACAAAAAGGTCATCAACACCATAAAAAAATGATATTTGAAATCAATTGAATAACAAAATTACACTTTTTAAAATAGAAAAAGGAGAAGCATGGAAGAAGAAGAAGTACCCATATCCCATCTTTCCAAAATCAAGATGTTCAATGGCAGAGGTTTCCATGAGTTGTGGAAGAGAGGAGGAGTTTCAGTTTCCTGAATAGGAAAGATTTTGCTAGTGTTGCATTGTCTTTATACATAAAGAAGATAAAGAATGATATGATATGTTATTTTAATGCAATAGTAAAAAGAAAAAGAAAAGTCCAAGCTATAAAATTTGATAAATGGATAGAATAATATATCCACTTGGTAGAAAGGATGTTGTTTACTCCTTTTGCCCAGTGGTTTCCAATCGGAAATGAGGAAGAAATACCCGAGATACAACAGCCTTGGACCTCAGTTCTGGATGTGTTGATGCTACGCCCGAAAGGGAGACCCAAGTGATAGTGTGATTTTACATCATATTTTATGTACACCTTTGCATGCATTTTGCATATAGATTAGGAATTCTTTATTTGATTTCAGTTAGATTTTCCCTTGGAACGGGTGAAGCGGTGTCTTGGTGTTGTTTTGCAGGAATTTAATGTAAAAATGATCAAAATCAGCCATGGTGGAGCTTGGATGAAATAAAGCTTGAAAAGTGAAGAATATGAGCCAAACAGAGCCCATCACGGCCTGGCCGTGGTGACCATCACGGCCATGATCAAGCAGAGCAGAAGGCAAAAGTCAGAAGCTGTCACGGCCTGCCCATGATTTGCATCACGGCCGTGATAGAGTAAAAATTAGGGTTTCGCGTCGCGAACATAGGGCTCGCCTCGCGAGACTCCATTTTGTGCAAGTATGCCCACTCCAGAACGCGTCACGGCCTGGCCGTGATGGCCATCACGGCCGTGACACACAGCAGACCTTTAAATAAGAGCGCAGCAGACAGAACAAAGGGTGCAGAGGGAGGCGTTTGGAGTCACTTGGAGGCTGTGGCTGGGCTAGGGTTTCAACCCTAGAAGGGAGCCAAGAGGGGTTGCTTTGAAGAAGAAGGAAAGATCACATGGAGCCTCTTCTCCTATTTCTCTGGTTTGGTTTTCTCTATTTATGAGTAGCTAATCCCTATTTGTTGGGATTAGATGTAATCAAACTTATTATTATGTATTTATCTTGACTGATTATTCTGTGTTCATGCCTTCATATTAGTGATTATTTTTCTGTGCTTAATGCTTGTTGTGGCTAGCACCCCCATGACATGATTTGTGTTTTGGTATGCAATGGGGACGTTCGTATCAAAACCGGAACTGAATTTAATCACCTAGTACCCCTTTCATCTAGGAATGGAGTTAGGTTTACTATTAATCACATGATCCCTAATCTTAATGCAAATTCATTAATCTAGGCCACCTAAGGAATTAGGGTCTATTAGTGGATTTAGGCTCTTGCCATCCGAGGAATCGGGGTTTGAGTAATTTAGTGGATTGATTTTAATATCTGAAGCATGAATGGGAGGTATCTAGTCCTGGTATTGCATGAGATAGAGGTTTGGTGAAATCTGATCCCAACATATCTTTCTGCACTCCAAGTGTTTGTCAAAAATCCCCAAAAAGACAAAAAGATTTTATTTCTTTTCTTTTGCTTGTTTTGAACTCTCTGTTTAGTCTAGATAGTTGCTGAGTTTGTGAATTGGTAGTTGACATCCAATCCCCGTGGATACGATAAACCGGTCTCACCACCGTATTACTTGCACGACTGGCACCGAATTACTTGCACGACTGGGTATACTTGCCCAGATTCGTCAACAAGTTTTTGGTGCCGTTGCCGGGGATTGGTTTTGCCAATATCATTAGTAACAAAGGAGGCAACTAATTTAGACATTTTTATTTCTTTTATTTTCTGTATATATTTGATCTTTTTGTTTTGAGCTTTGGTAGTGCCAGGTGGACGAAATTCATGGAAAATTTTTATTATCCACCTGATGAGGAAGCCTCCAGTCGCGTTTTGGAAGACAACTGGTGTTTGGGAGACGTCATGGATTTGATGGATCATGTTACTCCCGGACAAGTTGATTATATGACGGGAAGGCTTATATATAACTTCTCCGAGGAGGACTGGGAAACCTTTTGTTCATATTTACCACCTCCACCACCATGTATGATTCCCATAGAGCCACAAGAAGCAGAATTTAAGAAAAATCTGGTTGTGGGAATGGATTAAATCGAGGATGAAGTGGTGGTGGTAAGTGAACCACAACAAGAGGAATTACCTTCCACAAATCCTTGGGAAACAACAAGTGAGGAGGCAGGGCATCTGGAAAGCACTCCCTCCACCATGCATGCTGAATTTTCTGCATTAAATAAATATGTTGGCTTGCATGCATGTGTGGACACTGGTAAGTTAGCCCCTTCCACTTGTCTGTCAAACTTCCTGGTGAAAATGCCATTTGACCCGCTAGGAAGTAAGTGCATTATTACAGTTGAAGAGGTCAATGGATATTTCACCCAATGGCTGGGTGGAATTGAGAATAAAGTTATTTTACTGCTACAATCACCACTCCAAGTTCCATTTGATCCGGGAGGAGGATCCAGGTGGATGCTTTTCAATAAGTCAAGCGAGTGACATTAAAGAAGCGCTCATTGGGAGGCAAACCAATTTTTCTTTTCCTTTTTGTTTAGTTAGATTTTATTTTTGATTTTAAACTCTTGAATAATTTGAGAAGATCAAGAGTGTTCTTTTACTAATAAAATTGCCAAGTGATTCCAGGGTAAGAAGGAAGGAGGGAAGAGCAAGAAGACAAGAAAAAGCAACCCAATTTTCATGCAGTTCATTCTGACTAGGCATGTGAACCAACACCCGCTACCGCATCGGTAAGCCGTTCCATTTTATCTTATTTTATTTTTCTTCCTCTCTCCAACTTGATTGTTTACATTGGGGACAATGTAAATTCTTAAGCTTGGGGTAGGGGTATTTTTGCATTTTGCATATTACATTCATATAGTTTTGCATGATAGTTTGCATGATCACACAATTAGATTGCCCTTGCTTAGATTTTGCATCCAATTGTGAGAACTAAGTGCCAAATAATTTGTGATAGTGAATTGTTGAACCCAATTTTTTTCATTCTTGTGATAAGGCTTCAAATGAAAATGTTTGAGATAATCTTGGATAGTTGATAATTAGCAGATGGTTCTATAGATTTGTGTTTTTCATTGATTCTGAACTACTAAAATGTGAGATTTTGAGCTAAAGGGGTACTCACAAAATTCTACCCCATTCTTTGTGTTAGAGTGATATTCCTCTTGGTTTGTTTTCTCTAGAACTTGACTTAAAACCATTTTGAAGCTTAAAATTTTTTGAAAACATTTTTGAAAATGATTGAGGCAATAGGTATTTTTCTGGCCTTCTGAGCTTTGAATGACTAAATGCTACCTCTTAGTTGCCCAATTTTGAGCCTGAAATAAAATACTTTTCTTGGTACCCTGAAATATATTGTTGAATGATGTTGATAGGGACCTTCTAAAGTATTACAAAAAGGGTGAAAAAGGTAGTTAGAAAAAAGTATGGGATGAATATATATATATATATATATATATATATATATATATATATATATATATATATATATATATTTCTCTTGTGTAAAAGAAAATCTCCCCTTCTCCAAATAAAAGAAAAAGAAAAAGAGAAAAAGAAAAATAAATAGAGAAGGGGATGACAAAAAGAAAAGTGAGAAAAATAAAAAGAAAAGGAAAGAAAAGAAAGGTGGAAAGTGAACTGAAACCCAAAATTTATTTTAGAAGGTCATGCTTTACAAATGTTGATATGTTGTGTAGCCTTTTGAAAATGTCATTTTCTTGATTGCCCCACCTAACAATAAATCCCATGGCCACGTTACAACCAAAGTAAAGACCTCGTGATTCTTAATTGTTTTCCTTAATAAAGTAGAGATTTGGTTGATAGTCAAGCCTATGGTAGGATTCATTCCTTGAGGAAAATTGAGTGAAATGTCTTATCCCCTAAACACTTGAGTGAGGTTAGAAATAGAGCCAAGTAAATGAACAAGCTTGGGGTGAGCTTCAAGTGGGAAAGAGTGCGCAAATCAGTGAGAACATGAGTCTAAGGAACCTAAGCCTCTAATTGGACTTGAATTGATTGTCTCTTGCTGATTTGTTTGAAATGCCTATTACTTGGATTAGTATGTACTAGGGTTCTTAGTTCACTATCCACATTCTGATTATTTTGATCTTCTGGCCTTAGTGATTGCTTGAGGACAAGCAATTGAATAAGCTTGGGGTGATTTGATAGTGTGATTTTACATCATGTTTTCTGTACACCTTTGCATGCATTTTGCATATAGATTAGGCATTCTTTATTTGATTTTAGTTAGATTTTCCCTTGGAACGGGTGAAGCAGTGTCTTGGTGTTGTTTTGCAGGAATTCAATGTAAAAATGATCAAAATCAGCCATGGTGGAGCTTGGATGAAATAGAGCTTGAAAAGTGAAGAATATGAGCCAAACAGAGCCCATCACGGCCTGGCCGTGATGACCATCACGGCCATGATCAAGCAGAGCAGAAGGCAAAAGTCAGAAGCTGTCACGGCCTGCCCATGATTTGCATCACGGCCGTGATAGAGTAAAAATTAGGGTTTCGCGTCGCGAACATAGGGCTCGCCTCGCGAGACTCCATTTTGTGCAAGTACGCCCACTCCAGAACGCGTCACGACCTGGCCGTGATGGCCATCACGACCGTGACGCACAACAGACCTATAAATAAGAGCGCAGCAGACAGAACAAAGGGTGCAGAGGGAGGCATTTGGAAGCACTTGGAGGCTGTGGCTGGGCTAGGGTTTCAACCCTAGAAGGGAGCCAAGAGGGGTTGCTTTGAAGAAGAAGGAAAGATCACATGGAGCCTCTTCTCCTATTTCTCTGGTTTGGTTTTCTCTATTTATGAGTAGCTAATCCCTATTTGTTGGGATTAGATGTAATCAAACTTATTATTATGTATTTATCTTGACTGATTATTCTGTGTTCATGCCTTCATATTAGTGATTATTTTTCTGTGCTTAATGCTTGTTGTGGCTAGCACCCCCATGACATGATTTGTGTTTTGGTATGCAATGGGGACGTTCGTATCAAAACCGGAACTGAATTTAATCACCTAGTACCCCTTTCATCTAGGAATGGAGTTAGGTTTACTATTAATCACATGATCCCTAATCTTAATGCAAATTCATTAATCTAGGCCACCTAAGGAATTAGGGTCTATTAGTGGATTTAGGCTCTTGCCATCCGAGGAATCGGGGTTTGAGTAATTTAGTGGATTGATTTTAATATCTGAAGCATGAATGGGAGGTATCTAGTCCTGGTATTGCATGAGATAGAGGTTTGGTGAAATCTGATCCCAACATATCTTTCTGCACTCCAAGTGTTTGTCAAAAATCCCCAAAAAGACAAAAAGATTTTATTTCTTTTCTTTTGCTTGTTTTGAACTCTCTGTTTAGTCTAGATAGTTGCTGAGTTTGTGAATTGGTAGTTGACATCCAATCCCCGTGGATACGATAAACCGGTCTCACTACCGTATTACTTGCACGACTGGGTATACTTGCCCAGATTCGTCAACAAGTTTTTGGTGCCGTTGCCGGGGATTGGTTTTGCCAATATCATTAGTAACAAAGGAGGCAACTAATTTAGACATTTTTATTTCTTTTATTTTCTGTATATATTTGATCTTTTTGTTTTGAGCTTTGGTAGTGCCAGGTGGACGAAATTCATGGAAAATTTTTATTATCCACCTGATGAGGAAGCCTCCAGTCGCGTTTTGGAAGACAACTGGTGTTTGGGAGACGTCATGGATTTGATGGATCATGTTACTCCCGCACAAGTTGATTATATGACGGGAAGGCTTATATATAACTTCTCCGAGGAGGACTGGGAAACCTTTTGTTCATATTTACCACCTCCACCACCATGTATGATTCCCATAGAGCCACAAGAAGCAGAATTTGAGAAAAATCTGGTTGTGGGAATGGATCAAATCGAGGATGAAGTGGTGGTGGTAAGTGAACCACAACAAGAGGAATTACCTTCCACAAATCCTTGGGAAACAACAAGTGAGGAGGCAGGGCATCTGGAAAGCACTCCCTCCACCATGCATGCTGAATTTTCTGCATTAAATAAATATGTTGGCTTGCATGCATGTGTGGACACTGGTAAGTTAGCCCCTTCCACTTGTCTGTCAAACTTCCTGGTGAAAATGCCATTTGACCCGCTAGGAAGTAAGTGCATTATTACAGTTGAAGAGGTCAATGGATATTTCACCCAATGGCTGGGTGGAATTGAGAATAAAGTTATTTTACTGCTACAATCACCACTCCAAGTTCCATTTGATCCGGGAGGAGGATCCAGGTGGATGCTTTTCAATAAGTCAAGCGAGTGACATTAAAGAAGCGCTCATTGGGAGGCAAACCAATTTTTCTTTTCCTTTTCATTTTTCCTTTTTGTTTAGTTAGATTTTATTTTTGATTTTAAACTCTTGAATAATTTGAGAAGATCAAGAGTGTTCTTTTACTAATAAAATTGCCAAGTGATTCCAGGGTAAGAAGGAAGGAGGGAAGAGCAAGAAGACAAGAAAAAGCAACCCAATTTTCATGCAGTTCATTCTGACTAGGCATGTGAACCAACACCCGCTACCGCATCGGTAAGCCGTTCCATTTTATCTTATTTTATTTTTCTTCCTCTCTCCAACTTGATTGTTTACATTGGGGACAATATAAATTCTTAAGCTTGGGGTAGGGGTATTTTTGCATTTTGCATATTACATTCATATAGTTTTGCATGATAGTTTGCATGATCACACAATTAGATTGCCCTTGCTTAGATTTTGCATCCAATTGTGAGAACTAAGTGCCAAATAATTTGTGATAGTGAATTGTTGAACCCAATTTTTTTCATTCTTGTGATAAGGTTTCAAATGAAAATGTTTGAGATAATCTTGGATAGTTGATAATTAGCATATGGTTCTATAGATTTGTGTTTTTCATTGATTCTGAATTACTAAAATGTGAGATTTTGAGCTAAAGGGGTACTCACAAAATTCTACCCCATTCTTTGTGTTAGAGTGATATTCCTCTTGGTTTGTTTTCTCTAGAACTTGACTTAAAACCATTTTGAAGCTTAAATTTTTTTGAAAACATTTTTGAAAATGATTGAGGCAATAGGTATTTTTCTGGCCTTCTGAGCTTTGAATGACTAAATGCTACCCCCTAGTTTCCCAATTTTGAGCCTGAAAGAAAATACTTTTCTTGGTACCCTGAAATATATTGTTGAATGATGTTGATAGGGACCTTCTAAAGTATTACAAAAAGGGTGAAAAAGGTAGTTGGAAAAAAGTATGGGATGAATATATATATATATATATATATATATATATATATATATATATATATATATATATATATATATATATATATATATATATATTTCTCTTGTGTAAAAGAAAATCTCCCCTTCTCCAAATAAAAGAAAAAGAGAAAAAGAAAAATAAATAGAGATGGGGATGACAAAAAGAAAAGTGAGAAAAATAAAAAGAAAAGGAAAGAAAAGAAAGGTGGAAAGTGAACTGAAACCCAAAAGGTATTTTAGAAGGTCATGCTGTACAAATGTTGATATGTTGTGTAGCCTTTTGAAAATGTCCTTTTCTTGATTGGCCCACCTAACAATAAATCCCATGGCCACGTTACAACCAAAGTAAAGACCTCGTGATTCTTAATTGTTTTCCTTAATAAAGTAGAGATTTGGTTGATAGTCAAGCCTATGGTAGGATTCATTCCTTGAGGAAAATTGAGTGACATATATTAAAATCAATCCACTAAATTACTCAAACCCCGATTCCTCGGATGGCAAGAGCCTAAATCCACTAATAGACCCTAATTCCTTAGGTGGCCTAGATTAATGAATTTGCATTAAGATTAGGGATTACGCGATTACTAATAAACCTAACTCCATTCCTAGATACAAGGCTTACCAGGTGATTAAATTCAATTCCGGTTCTGATACGAATTTCCCAATTGCATACCAAAACACAAATCAAGTCATGGGGGTGCTAGCCACAACAAGCATTAAGCACAGAAAATTAATCACTAATATGAAGACATGAACACAGAATAATCAGTCAAGATAAATACATGTTAATCAGTTTGATTACATCTAATCCCAACAAATAGGGATTAGCTACTCATAAACAGAGAAAACCAAACCAGAGAAATAGGAGAAGAGGAGAGAAGAGGCTCCATGTGAGCTTTCCTTCTTCTTCAAAGCAACCCCTCTTGGCTCCCTTATAGGGTTGAAACCCTAGCCCAGCCACAGTCTCCAAGTGCCTCCAAATGCCTCCCTCTGCACCCTTTGTTCTGTCTGCTGCACTCTTATTTATAGGTCTGCTGCACGTCACGGCCGTGATGGCCATCACGGCCAGGCCGTGACGGGTTCTAGAGTGGGCGTACTTGCACAAAATGGAGTCTCGTGAGGCGAGCCCTATGTTCGCGACGCGAAACCCTAATTTTTACTCTATCACGGCCGTGATGCAAATCATGGGCAGGCCGTGACAGCTTCTGACTTTTGCCTTCTGCTATGCTTGATCATGGCCGTGATGGTCATCACGGCCAGGACGTGATGGGCTCTGTTTGGCTCATATTCTTCACTTTTCAAGCTCTATTTCATCCAAGCTCCACCATGGCTGATTTTGATCATTTTTACATTGAATTCCTGCAAAACAACACCAAGACACCGCTTCACCCGTTCCAATGGAAAATCTAACTAAAATCAAATAAAGAATGCCTAATCTATATGCAAAATGCATGCAAAGGTGTACAGAAAACATGATGTAAAATCACACTATCACCAAGTCAACCCGCATTCGTAATGAGATGGACTGGGTAGAGTCACAACCGACCCAACGATGTGGATTGTGTAGGTCTCAGGGTCATAACTGGCGCCACTGCCCTCAACGAGCTGGAGGATCAGGAAGTGAAGGAGTTAGTACAAAAGAAAATATTTAGATTACACCCTATTATGTATGATTTCCAATGCTTTGTTTTGCCATAGTCAAATGTTACGGCATATAATTAGTATGTTTTGTTATAATAATAAATGGCTATAATTTCAAGACGAAACAAAAATATAACGAAACAAAATATCAAGTTACTCCATTAATTACAAAATTGGTATAAATGTTCGTTAGGTACAAAATATCAATTAGATAATATTCTACATAATTACAATGCAACTGTAAGGTGACTACTGAGCATGATCACCATCATGCTGAAAGGGATACAAGATGCACTGTCGTTGTTTACCCCGAGTCTCACGACGTGGATTTCTTCTGACATTGGGCTCGACTTGAATTGGCCCTTCACTTGATGAGCTAGAGTCTAAAACTGCGGAGAAGTCGATGTTCAAGTCAATACCCATACCAACGTATCCAGGAGAGTATATTGGGGTGTTTTGTATTTGCTCAATCATGGGGTTGGGTGCATCTGGTGTGTTAGCAATCGGGTGATATGCGTGTGGTCACCTTACAGTTGTATTTAATTAATTAATTATATTATCTTCAGTAGGGGTATTAATACCCAAAACAAAATATATTTCATTAAATCCACAATAAAAGGACTAATAATATAATTAATAATTAATTAATACCCCTCTGCCTACCTGTTGTCGCACTTGAGTAACTATGTGATGACCCAAGGAAGGGTGTCACATTTGTGGTATCAGAGCTGGTTGAGTCTTTCGGGAATGTTGGGGAATAGGTCTATTGTGTTGATGTTGTGTTTTCTCTGATTAAGATTTGTTTGAATTACTTATTAGAAGTAATGTGTGATAATGAGTAAGCGTTTCATTTTCTGGTTGCGGTCTAACATATTCCGTTTTATAGGTCAGTTATGGAACTAGCACCAGAAGGTGGACGTGGACGAGGACGTGGACAAGTGTATTTATAGTAAATTCCATGCCGGAAAAGGGGTCATGATTTGTTTATTTGCTGATGATATATATGTTAATGATATATTAATATTTGCTATTAATCTAGATGAGGTAGAAGAATCTGAGATTTTCTTATCTAGAAATTTTGACATGAAAGGCTTAGGGGTAGCTGATGTGATTCTAGGAATTATAATAATAAGAGATGGTGAGAATGTAGGTTTACCCTAATCTCACAATGTAGAAAAGGTATTAAAGAAATTTAATCACTTTGATTGTCAACCTATCGCTACTCCCTTTGATCATAGCATTAATTTAGTACCAAATAAAGGTATTCTAGTAGCACAACTTGAATACTCAAAAGTAATTGGATGTTTAATGTATACCATGCTATATACCCGACTAAACATTGCATATGTTATAGGAGACTAAGTAGGTATACAAGTAATCCAAGAAAAGAAGACCATTGGCATGTTGTCCAAAAGTATTGAAATACTTGTGGGGGACAAGAACTATATTTTAAACTATAATGGGTATCCTTCGGTATTAGAAGGTTACACGGATGCCAGTCGGGTGACTTATACAAGAAGATCATGCTTTAACAAGAAGTTGAGTCTTCACAATTGGTGGGGGTGCTATTTCTTGGGGTTTCAAGAAATAAGTCGGCATTGCCGGTTCCACCATGGCTATAGAATTCATAGCATTGGCAGCAGGAAACAAAGAAATAGATCTGACTTAGAAATTTGTTGTATGAGATACCAATTTTAATGGCGCCAGTATCCATACAATGGGTGTAACAACCTGATTTTAATTACGTTGTATTAACGGTAAAGATATATTTATTTATATTTTTATCTGAGCCCTGGGAAATGGTTTTGTAGAAAACAAAATCATATCTATAACTTACTCAATGGTAGGATGCTATGGTTAAAATTTGGGTTTAAAACTCAGACGGAAACTGATCTGCGTTTTTAACTGATAGTATAATTTTATACTGACAGAAAACCCTAATTTGACCCGAAAACTGAAATTTGTAAATTTTTTATATTTTGTCCGTGAGGAAGTCTACTTTCCAAATTTCTAATCAGAAATAAAATATGTGTATTCGGGCTAATTTTGGTGAAAATTCGAACGAAAAACAGTCGGTATTTTCACTAACAGTAAGATTTTAATGATCAGAAAACCTAATTTTGACTCGTGAACGAAATGGGTTATGATTAAATCATATTTCCAACAAGTCTGGTTAGTTTGAAAATTTTAGATCGAAAAATAGATGGAAACCCTAACCGGGAAACCGATGGAGTCGAAAAATGGAGCTGCGGAGACCCGTCAAGAGATCGGGACAACGAGTCATACACGATGACTCATGAAGGAAGAGTCACCAAGCATTTATGACAATTTCATAAATATCTAGATATTTAGATAGATATTTTAAGGTAAAAAGACCAAAATACCCCTGAGCTTAACCTAACTGACGTCGAGTTAAATCTTAACCATGGTTGTGGACAAGGGGCAGCCACACCACTCAAATAATGTGAGCCACATGAATTTAACCCTAGTTAGTAACATAACCCTAGTTAAGTTAACTATTAACTATGTTTAAGCTTATATTAATTAAATATTCACAAAACTCATTAAACCAATTCCTTATAACCAAACAAAGCCTAAATCTAGTCTATAAATACTCCTCAAAACCGTGGCCTCCCTCCCCTTTCACTCATCTTCTTCAACTTCTTCATTTATTCACTTTTCTCCAAAAACTCCATTTTCTCTCCAAGAGCTCAAGTTCATGCTTTAAGGGAAACTTGTCAAAATCATCATCTTTTCTTCATTTCTTCCAAACACTTGAGGTACTATGATCATTCATGATCATCTTATCTCATCTTATGATCTTGTTCTTCCTATTTCAAGTCTTTTTCATTCTTAGATCTAGAACTTTAAATAATTGTAGAAAAATCATAAAAATGTGAAACCAATTGCTATGATCTTGTTATATCTTCTATTATCATCATCTAAGAGCTTGTGAGCAAAATCATTTTCCTTCCTATTTTTCTCTACAAGGCCGAATCTAGTCATAAGTGGGCTAGATGAGTTTTCTTCAAAGTTTTGCATAAATGATGATGGTTCTAGGCTATCTAAGGTTTATAGGTTTTAAATCTAAGAGTATGTAAAAAAAAACTTCTAACCCTATTTTTATGTCTTGGTCGAATCCCATACTAAAGGGGTTAGATGAGTTTTATTCAAATTTAACTTGGATGATGACTTGAAATAAGCTACTTGAAATCCCTAGAGTGATAATCCAAGTGCTCGTAATCAAAAACAATTTCCAGCCTATTTTACTATACATGGCCGAAACCCTAACCCTAGAGGTTAGAGGATTTTGTTTCAAATTTTAGTCTTGTAATAAGTAATCTATATTAGTTAAGACTCTAGTAACTAGGATCCAGAAGTTGGCATTAAGAAAATAACCCTAAACATATTTTCTTAGTCTAGGCCGAACCTAGACCTAAAGTGTCATAGATGGTTTTTGTTTGATTAATTATAGTTATGTTGTTTGGTTCAAGGTGAAACTATTAAGTCGTGGTGTGATAGCAAGGAACGTCGAGTTCGGGATTTTGGTGCTAACTCAGGTGGGGGAAAGAATTAATCTACCATCGGAATCAATAAGTAGTATATTATTTGATAATTATGTAGGGCGACCTAAACCCTACTAGTAGTCGAGTAATCGACAAGAACAAAATCACATCGAAAACCTTTTTTGTAAAACCAATGGTGATTCGGGGATTGTAGGTTTATCGACATTAAGGTTGGTTTTATGATGTTGAGGATGTCTGGCTTTATTACTTATTTGATTTGATTGTGATATGCTGGTTGTGATAATTTGCTTTATGTGATATTTTATGATGTTTGTATATTTTCTGATGTTATGTTATGCATGATCTGCCTGGTTGTTAATATGATGCTTAGTGGATTTTAAGCAAAGATATATATGTTGTTCGAGAGATAGTTGTTTGTTTTGGGTGTGAGAATAATGGTGACTTAGAGGTTCCTAACCTAGATGATGTATTTTAATGAGATGTGGTGACCTAGAATATGTGTTGAGTTCTAGTGGAAGGTTAAGGCACTAGGATGTTGTTAAAATGGGTTGGTGAGATTCACGTTTATTGGTAATATAATACACGAGGTTGGTGTTGTTGTCCACAACCGTGTATTGGTAATATAATACACAAGGTCAAAAGTGTATTCGTAATATAATACACAAGGACATCTGTGTATTGGTAATATAATACACCGTGTATTGGTAATATAATACACGTAAAACACATATGTGTATTGGTAATATAATACACCGTGTATTGGTAATATAATACATGTAAAATCAAGAGTTCTCGTGAGACCACTTCCACCTTATAAATAGTTGTGTAGTTATTGTGTATTTGGGTAGCATGAGATTGAGGGTAGAGGATGATACTTGAATTTGAGGATGTTTTGTTAGTTAGGTGTTGAATGATGATTTGTCTGTGAAAATTAATGTATAATATGCTATGACTCCTTTCCGCTTTTTGATGATAGAACTGCTTCTTATCCCCTATGTTTCTGTATTTTTGTGGGTTACTTTGGTTTACGTTAGAAGACCCGATGGAGGGTTAAGTTACTGAGGAGTTGGACGAAACTTTGTATGAAACAGAGATTGTTGAGGAGTTGGATGGAACTCCTTACGAACCAGACGCTGGAGGTCGAGCTGTGATCCATGGTGATTAGAGTATATACATTATGGCCAGTGTGTCTAAGGAGTATTTTATATTTTCGCTAAGTATGTTTGTTATTAAGTTTATACCTGTGAGGGATCCTACTGAGAGGATACCCTCAACAGTGTTTTGGTATTATAATGAACAAATAGGTGTGTATTTATATATTTTAAAGTTGGTGTGTTTTAAATTTGCAGAAGTTATATGATAATTAAATAAGTTTTAATTTTTACGTATTTTTCACGATAAGCACGCGATTAGGAAATGATTTAATAAGGTAATTAATCTAATAAAACACCGGGGTGTCTCAATGGGATAGTCAGTCAACACTATCAAGGGCCTGTAGCCAGGTTTATAATGGAAAGTCCAGGAACATTGGGCTTAGACATAATTATGTAAAGGAACTAATTGCAAATGGAGTAATATTCAAGGTCTTTATAAGACGGAAAGAAATCTTGTATCCTTTGACCAAAGGACTGACAAGTGATATGATGTGGAAAAACATCATTAGGGATGGGACTCAAGCCTATATCTACATGATCACCAATGGTGGAAATCCGACTCACACTTGAGTAGCATCAAGCCTTGAGTTCAATGTGGCCAAAGTACACTATGAGAGTGATTGCAAATATTTGACAAATAGATACATCCCAAGATTTAAAAGTACTTGGAAACCACAAGGACATAAAGGAAAATGGTGAGTTTTTGCTCTTAATGGACCTATAGAATATATGTGCTGAGGTGCCCAACTTATGGGGGTGCTTTCCGTACGCTCTCATGAAAGGAGGATACACGACACATGGCCTTACCAAATGTGTCACACTACCACGTCGTTCAATGGTATCGAGATTTAATGTGTAAGTCATGGACATTTGTTCTAATGAATATTTGATTCAAAGCTTGTCTACCACTTTATTTGGGGATGAGTGCAACCATGGCTTACTAAGCAAAGGTTCAAATCCCCATGATACCTTTGTTTGAAAGCATGCGATTTCCGAAATAATGGGATTTGGGTTTATTTTGAAAATGGTGGGGGATTGTGAGGGATTTCCAAAATAATGGAAGTCCAAGACACCAAGTCGGAAAGAGGTTGAATGACACCAATAGGTGTGTCTCTTCATGACTTTCAAATCTTTCCTAATAGATGTGTTTTTCATGATTAAATGTGTTCATTCATCAAGGGTACATTCATGAAAGGTCACAATCATTCTTTCAAATACATGAAAGGTTATTTCATTCACCAAGAGACATAAGTTGGTCTATAAATATAACCACTTGTGTAGGCAGAAAACGGTCTGAGAAATTGGAAAAGTTTTTGCAAGCCAAATCACTTCCTTTCTTCCCTTAATGCGTAGAGAGAATTGAGGAAACTATTATTCTGTAAAATGTCATTGACGATACGCTTGGTTTAGGATGTGCAAACAAAACCAAGGTTCTCCATTATATCCTGAAGGGGATTCACCGGTTACACCCTGTTGCATCCAATCTATGAAAGAGATTGGTGGGAGCGAATCGAACCTAAAGCCTAGTGTTCTTACACGCCTTGGAGGGTGCGCATGTCACTTGTTCTTCCCTTCCTTGTTGTAGACCATACCACATCTTCTAACAATCTTTAGGTTCGATTTTCGTTTTGTAAAAATGGTTGCAACATTGAAGGAGATGACATTATACATTGTCAAAGTGGAGAGGTTCAAAGGTGGAAACTTCATTCATTGGGAAAAAGAGATGCATGGTAATCTTATAACAAGGAGAGATGAGTACTAATATGCTTCCTCAAAAACATGTTTATTTGTGACCATGGTGAAAGGTACACAATTACCTTTTATGGTTAAATTATACTTGGTGTTCTAGATTCACGGGTACAATCCTAAAGGCATTATTTTGTTTATGTTAAAATTAACATGTGGTATTAGAGACTTAGATGCATGATTCTTAGAATCCACTCAAGTATGTGAGTTTTGATGAACATGAATATGTTTGGTTTATGATGCATGCATGTATGTTGCTCTATTTTGTCAAAATGAACATGGATTTACATAGAGGAATGGTATAGAAAACTGGAAAATGATATTTGATCATTGTTTGTTTGTTTTCTATTATGATAATTATTTACATTTATGATAGAACATGTTTAAACTTGAATCCATTAAATGAAGGCAATGAAAATAGGTTTAGATTTGGGTTGAATGCCCAAAAATGGTTATATGTCATGTGAATCCGGTTACCTGGCAAAGGGTGTTGTTGACCTGATTTGTTGCAGGGGATGGCCCAAACATTGTCGCTGTTGAAATAAAAACAACCGTTTCCAATACATATGAAGCAATGTGTTGGTCTAGTGGTGTGCATCTGTTTAGGTGTTGACCGTATGCAAGTTCGATTCCTAGCCTTGTAGTTTTGAACATTTTCGGTCGTTTTTAGTTTTGTAGAAAACAGATTTTAAAACAAAAAGTTGAGATCGGTGGGAATCGAAACACACACGTTGAAAATAGATGTGTTAACCACTAGACTATCGCTTGATTTGTGTACCTAATTCATATTTAATATATATATATATATATATAT
The DNA here is from genome assembly GCA_030762895.1 of Sophora flavescens. NCBI lineage: Eukaryota > Viridiplantae > Streptophyta > Magnoliopsida > Fabales > Fabaceae > Sophora > Sophora flavescens. Next base: position 107,506,763 of record CM061069.1, on the reverse strand, counting down.
ATATATATATATATATATATTTTTAGTGCTGTAGTTATGGTTTAAAATTACATTATGAATTTCCTGTCAGTCACACTTAAGGAAAAGTGTGCTCCCGGGCTATGCTAAAATTAGCAAAGCATACATATTCGTGGTTATAGAATCTAATGACTCATATCTTGTAAATACAGTAATCGAGTCTAGGGTGCAATCTTTAAGAAGATAAGTTTAACTCAATTCCAAGTCACATGGATAATGTTCACAGTAATGCACATAATCCGGAAAGCAATGTATCAAGTAAAGATACTTTGGTGGGTTCAGAACTTAGGAGAAGTCAGAGAGTTAGAAACGAAAAAACGTAAAGGCCAAGGTTTTTCATGTTCCTTGTTTAAGGAACAAGAGAGTCCATAGACATTTGTGAACAATCTATTATTATACAAAAAGTGATGCACAGACATTTGAAGAGGCAATAAAGTCTCAAGTTGTTGCTTTCTGGGAGAAAGCTATACAAGAGGAAATGGACTAAATAATGGGAAATAAAATGTGAAAATTAGTAGACCTCCCACCTAGTTCCAAACCAATAGGTTGAAAGTGGATTTTCAAAGGAAAACCAAGTAGATGGAAGTTTAAGGCAAGACTAGTTGCTAAATGGATTTACACAAAAAGAGGGCATTGACTATATACATATGCACCAGTGGCAAGAATTGCCTCAATTAAAATGCTATTGGAACTTGGATCCATCTATAAGTTTGTCATCCATCAAATGGATGTGGTATTCCTAAATGGGGAATTATATGAAGAGGTGTATATGACACAATCTGAAGGGTTCATGGTTAATGGTCAGGAAAAGAAAGAGTGTAAATTGAAAAAATTCATTGTATGGACTAGAACAGACTCCTAAGAAATGATTTCAAAAGTTTGATCAAGTTGTGCTAGCTAATGAATATTAAATAAATAAATCTGACAAGTGTATTTATAGTAAATTCCTTGCCGGAAAAGGGGTCATGATTTGTTTATTTGTTGATGATATATATGTTAATGATATATTAATATTTGGTATTGATCTAGATGAGGTAGAAGAAACTGAGATTTTCTTATCTAGAAATTTTGACATGAAAGGCTTAGGGGTAGCTGATGTGATTCTAGGAATTAGAACAATAAGAGATGGTGAGAATGTAGGTTTACCCTAATATCACAATGTAGAAAAGGTATTAAAGAAATTTAATACCTTTGATTGTCAACCTATCGCCACTCCCTTGATCATAGCATTAATTTAGTACCAAATCAGTTAGTCTAGTAGCACAACTTGAATACTCAAAAGTAATTGGATGTTTAATGTATATCATGATATATACCCGGCTAAACATTGCATATGTTATAGGATACTAAGTAGGTATACCAGTAATCCAAGAAAAGAAGACCATTGGCATGTTGTCCAAAAGTATTGAAATACTTGTGGGGGGCAAGAACTATATTTTAAACTATAATGGGTATCCTTCGGTATTAGAAGGTTACACGGATACCAGTTGGGTGACTCATACAAGAAGATCATGCTTTAACAAGCAGTTGAGTCTTCACAATTGGTGGGGGTGCTATTTTTTGGGGTTTCAAGAAATAAGTAGGCATTGCCGGTTCCACCATGGCTGTAGACTTCATAGCATTGACAGCAGGTAACAAAGAAATAGTTCTGACTTAGAAATTTGTTGTATGAGATACCAATTTTAATGGCGCCAGTATCCATACAATGAGATAGTCAGTCAACACTATCAAGGGCATGTAGCCAGGTTTATAATGGAAAGTCCAGGAACATTGAGCTTAGACATAATTATGTAAAGGAACTAATTGCAAATAGATTAATATTCAGGGTCTTTATAAGACTGAAAGAAATCTTGTATCCTATGACGAAAGGACTGACAAGTGATATGATGTGGAAAAACATCATTCGGGATGGGACTCAAGCCTATATCTACATGATCACCAATGGTGGAAACCCGACTCACAGTTGAGTAGCATCAAGTCTTGAGTTCAATGTGGCCAAAGTACACTATGAGAGTGATTGCGGGTACTTGACGAATAGATACATCCCAAGGTTTAAAAGTACTTGGAAACCATAAGGACATAAAGGAAAAGGGTGAGTTTTTGCTCTTAATGGACCTATAACATATATGTGCTGAGGTGCCCAACTTATGGGGGTGCTTTTGGTAAAGTCCACCTATATGAGTGTGAAGTGGGGCCGCTTCTTGGAGTTGGGCTTGACTCCGTAAGCTCTCATGAAAGGAGGATACACGACACATGGCCTTACCAAATGTGTCACACTACCACGTCGTTCAATGGTACCGAGATTTCATGTGTAAGTCATGGACACTTGTTCTAATGAATATTTGGTTCAAAGCTTGTCTACTACTTTATTTGGGGATGAGTGCAACCATGACTTACTAAGCAAAGGTTCAAATCCCCAAAATACCTTTGTCTGAAAGTATGCGATTTCCGGAATAATGGGATTTGGGTTTATTTTGAAAATGGTGGGGGGTTGTGAGGGATTTCCAAAATAATGGAAGTCCAGGACACCAAGTCGGAAAGAGGTTGAAGGACACCAATAGGTGTGTCTCTTCATGGCTTTCAAATCTTTCCTAATATGTGTATTTCTCATGATTAAATTTGTTCATTCATCAAGGGTACACTCATGAAAGGTCACAATCATTCTTTCAAATACATGAAAGGTTATTTCATTCACCAAGAGACATAAGTTGGTCTATAAATAGAACCACTTGTGTAGGCAGAAAAAGGTCTAAGAAAATGGCCAAGTTTTTGCAAGCCAAATCACTTCCTTTCTTCCCTTAATGTGTAGAGAGAGTTGAGGAAACTATTATTCTGTAAAATGTCATTGACGATACGCTTGGTTTAGGATGTGCAAACCAAATCAAGGTTCTCCATTATATCCTGAAGGGGATTCACCGGTTACACCGTGTTGCATCCAATCTACGAAAGAGATTGGTGAGAGCGAATCGAACCTAAAGCCTAGTGTTCTTACACGCCTTGGAGGGTGCTCATGTCACTTGTTCTTCCCTTCTTTGTTGTAGACCATACCACATCTTCTAACAATCTTTAGGTTCGATTTTCGTTTTGTAAAAATGGTTGCAACATTGAAGGAGATGACATTATACATTGTCAAAATGGAGAGGTTCGAAGGTGGAAACTTCATTCATTGGGAAAAAGAGATGCATGGTCATCTTATAACAAGGAGAGATGGGTACTAATATGCTTCCTCAAAAACATGTTTATTTGTGACCATGGTGAAAGGTACACAATTACCTTTTATGGTTAAATTATACTTGGTGTTCTAGATTCACGTGTACAATCCTAAAGGCATTCTTTTGTTTATGTTAAAATTAACACGTGGTATTAGAGCCTTAGATGCATGATTCTTAGAATCCGCTCAAGTATGTGAGTTTTGATGAACATGAATATGTTTGGTTTATGATGCATGCATGTATGTTGCTCTATTTTGATATAAAGGTCTTAGATATACATGATTATATCAAGTGCATGTATTAATGGTTTTGATCCATGTAAGAACCAATTATTTTTAAAATAGACAATCTTATAATATGAGGGCGTGATTTTGTGAATATAAGATGAAAATTGTTTATTGCTTTTGAAGAAAGTATAAATATTTTGGATGTGTTTTGTGATTGTTCTATGTTGTCAAAATGAACATGGATTTACATAGAGGAATGATATAGAAAACTGGAAAATGATATTTGATCATTGTTTGTTTGTTTTCTATTATGATAATTATTTACATTTATGATAGAACATGTTTAAACGTGAATCCAATAAATGAAGGCAATGAAAATAGGTTTAGATTTGGGTTGAATGCCCAAAAATGGCTATATGTCATGTGAATCCGGTTACCTGGCAAAGGGTGTTGTTGACCCGATTTGTTGCAGGGGATGGTCCAAACATTGTCGTTGTTGAAATAAAAACAACCGTTTCCAATACATATGAAGCAATGCGTTGGTCTGGTGGTGTGCATCTGTTTAGGTGTGGACCGTATGCAAGTTCGATTCCTAGCTTTGTAGTTTTGAACATTTTCGGTCGTTTTTAGTTTTGTAGAAAACAGATTTTAAAACAAAAAGTTGAGATCGGTGGGAATCGAACTCAGTACACACGCGTTGAAAATAGAATTGCTAACCACTAGACTATCGCTTGATTTGTGTACCTTATTCATATTTAATATATATATATATATATATATATATATATATATATTTATTTATATTTATATATATATTTAGTGCTGTAGTTATGGTTTAAAATTACATTATGAATTTCTTGTCAGTCACACTTAAGGAAAAGTGTGTTCCCGGGCTATGCTAAAATTAGCAAAGCATACATATTCATGGTTATAGAATCTAATGACGCATATCTTGTAAATACAGTAATCGAGTCTAGGGATGCAATCTTTAAGAAGATAAGTTTAACTCAATACCAAGTCATATGGATAATGTTCACAGTAATGCACATAATCCGGAAAGCAATGTATCAAGTAAAGATACTTTGGTGGGTTCAGAACTTAGGAGAAGTCAAAGAGCTAGAAACGAGAAAACGTAAAGGCCAAGGTTTTTCATGTTCCTTGTTGAAGGAACAAGAGAGTCCATAGACATTTGTGAACAATCTATTATTATACAAAAAGTGATGCACAGACATTTGAAGATGCAATAAAGTCTCAAGTTGTTGCTTTCTGGGAGAAAGCTATACAAGAGGAAATGGACTAAATAATGGGAAATAAAATGGGAAAATTAGTAGACCTCCCACCTAGTTCCAAACCAATAGGTTGAAAGTGGATTTTCAAAGGAAAACCAAGTAGATGGAAGTTTAAGGCAAGACTAGTGGCTAAATGGATTTACACAAAAAGAGGGCATTGACTATATACATATGCTCCAGTGGCAAGAATCGCCTCAATTAAAATTCTATTGGAACTTGGATCCATCTATAAGTTTGTCATCCATCAAATGGATGTGGTATTCCTAAATGGGGAATTCTATGAAGAGGTGTATATGACACAACCTGAAGGGTTCATGGTCAATGGTCAGGAAAAGAAAGAGTGTAAATTGAAAAAATTCATTGTATGGACTAGAACAGACTCCTAAGAAATGATTTCAAAAGTTTGATCAAGTTGTGCTAGCTAATGAATATTAAATAAATAAATCTGACAAGTGTATTTATAGTAAATTCCTTGTCGGAAAAGGGGTCATGATTTGTTTATTTGTTGATGATATATATGTTAATGATATATTAATATTTGGTATTGATCTAGATGAGGTAGAAGAAACTGAGATTTTCTTATCTAGAAATTTTGACATGAAAGGCTTAGGGGTAGCTTATGTGATTCTAGGAATTAGAACAATAAGAGATGGTGAGAATGTAGGTTTACCCTAATATCACAATGTAGAAAAGGTATTAAAGAAATTTAATACCTTTGATTGTCAACCTATCGCCACTCCCTTTGATCATAGCATTAATTTAGTACCAAATAAAGGTAGTCTAGTAGCACAACTTGAATACTCAAAAGTAATTGGATGTTTAATGTATATCATGATATATACCCGGCTAAACATTGCATATGTTATAGGATACTAAGTAGGTATACAAGTAATCCAAGAAAAGAAGACCATTGGCATGTTGTCCAAAAGTATTGAAATACTTGTGGGGGACAAGAACTATATTTTAAACTATAATGGGTATCCTTCGATATTAGAAGGTTACACGGATGCCAGTTGGGTGACTCATACAAGAAGATCATGCTTTAACAAGCAGTTGAGTCTTCGCAATTGGTGGGGGTGCTATTTCTTGGGGTAACAAGAAATAAGTAGGCATTGCCGGTTCCACCATGGCTGTAGAATTCATAGCATTGACAGCAGGTAACAAAGAAATAGTTCTGACTTAGAAATTTGTTGTATGAGATACCAATTTTACTGGCACCAGTATCCATACATTGAGATAGTCAGTCAACACTATCAAGGGCATGTAGCCAGGTTTATAATGGAAAGTCCAGGAACATTGGGCTTAGACATAATTATGTAAAGGAACTAATTGCAAATAGAGTAATATTCAGGGTCTTTATAAGACGGAAAGAAATCTTGTATCCTATGATGAAAGGACTGACAAGTGATATGATGTGGAAAAACGTCATTAGGGATGGGACTCAAGCCTATATCTACATGATCACCAATGGTGGAAACCTGACTCACAGTTGAGTAGCAACAAGTCTTGAGTTCAATGTGGCCAAAGTACACTATGAGAGTGATTGCAGGTACTTGACGAATAGATACATCCCAAGGTTTACAAGTACTTAGAAACCATAAGGACATAAAGGAAAATGGTGAGTTTTTGCTCTTAATGGACCTATAGCATATATGTGTTGAGGTGCCCAACTTATGAGGGTGCTTTTGGTAAAGTCCACCTATATGAGTGTGAAGTGGGGCCGCTTCTTGGAGTTGGGCTTGACTCCGTAAGCTCTCATGAAAGGAGGATACACGACACATGGCCTTACCAAATGTGTCACACTACCACGTCGTTCAATTGTACCGAGATTTCATGTGTAAGTCATGGACACTTGTTCTAATGAATATTTGGTTCAAAGCTTGTCTACTACTTTATTTGGGGATGAGTGCAACCATGGCTTACTAAGCAAAGGTTCAAATCCCCAAAATACCTTTGTCTGGAAGCATGCGATTTCCGGAATAATGGGATTTGTGTTTATTTTGAAAATGGTGGGGGGGTTGTGAGGGATTTCCAAAATAATGGAAGTCCAAGACACCAAGTCGGAAAGAGGTTGAAGGACACCAATAGGTGTGTCTCTTCATGGCTTTCAAATCTTTCCTAATATGTGTATTTCTCATGATTAAATTTGTTCATTCATCAAGGGTACACTCATGAAAGGTCACAATCATTCTTTCAAATACATGAAAGGTTATTTCATTCACCAAGAGACATAAGTTGGTCTATAAATAGAACCACGTGTGTAGGCAGAAAAAGGTCTAAGAAATTGACCAAGTTTTTGCAAGCCAAATCACTTCCTTTCTTCCCTTAATACGCAGAGAGAATTGAGGAAACTATTATTTTTTAAAATGCCATTAACGATACACTTGGTTTAGGATGTCCAAACCAAACCAAGGTTTTCCATTGTATCCTGAAGGGGATTCGCCGGTTACACCATGTTACATCCAATCTACAAAAGAGATTGGTGGGAGCGAATCGAACCTAAAGCCTAATGTTCTTTCACGCCTTGAAGGGTGCGCATGTCAGTTGTTCTTCCCTTCTTTGTTGCTGACCATACCCCATCTTCTAACAGATCAACATTTTGTACAAAGATAAGTCAGAATTGACCAAAGATATAGCAATAGAGAAGATGAGGGTGACCATGGCAAATGCTTAGGTTACTGACCTGGCCAAAAGGAAGGTCGAGCTGGACAAAAAGATTGTCGAATTAGTCGAAAAGATATCAAAAGAGAAAGCTGAGATAACGCTTAACTTTGAAAGTCACATCAAGGAGGTTCCCAGTTCACTTTATTAAGACCATTTTGTTGAAGCAGCAGGACAATCTGAGAATGACAAAGAGATTGATGCTAAGGTTTCTTCACCAAAAGCAGGCCATGGTGATTCTAAAGCTATTGGTTCTCCATCACCAAGTCGGGGCCTCAATGATGGAAATCGTTCAAAGAAACTTGGACGCCCAAAAACAAAAGATGGCTCTACAAACGAAGTGGCTGCAGAGGATCCTTCATAGAAGGTTTCTGATGGAACAAGTGATGTGGGTGAGGTACTTTTGTATGCTTTCTGTAGAGCATGTTCCTTTGCTGTTATTTTTTAATTTTGATGCAACATGATTTATTTTTGCTTTATTCTTTTTCAAAAATAAAAAGTTCAATGAAGTTATTGTTAATTATGTAGGAGACTCCCAAGACAAATGTGAAGAGGAAACGCTCTTCAGGAAAAGAAAATGTATGTATTTCCTTCAATTTTCAAACCATAAAATGAAAACTTCATGACATATTCATCAGAGTGTAACATCCTCATTTTGTTTAAAGATAAAATAAAAATATGTATATAAAGGAGATAAATTTCTAATTTTGTTTATGCATATATAATTATGTGTGTGAATAAATCATGTTTATATATATATATATATATATATATATATATATATATATATATATATATATTAATCAAGGTTAACTAAAAAAAACAGTTACCTAAGAATAGTAACTCAAGTGAGAGGAGTATTATTATGAGAGTGAGAGGAGAAAATCTAGTACATTAAACCATACATGGATGGTCATGATTAGAAGTTAGTTGGTGATCATGTAATTACTTAAATAAGTCACATGACTTTATGTTTTAATCTTGACCATTTATGTATAATTCAAAGGTTCGGATTTACTCCTCTTATCTTTCATAATAACACACTCTTGTCACTTGAGTTGCTCCCTATATATATATTATTAACTAATGATATATATAAATATATAGTGTACGTAGTATATATATATATATGTGTGTGTGTGTACTAGTGGGTATGTGTGCAACAACTACCTAAATAACTAAAGTATATGTAGAATTTAAATGCTAGTTGCAAAAGGAAAACAAATAAAAATAATAGTAAATATTATAATAAGAATAATAGTAAATACTAAATAGTGTAACCTGTGCTATCCCGCCCTACTTTGCTATGTGGGGAAAAGTGAGCACGGATGTAAATATTAAGTGTAATAAAGAGGTGGGTGCCGTGTAATTAGGGCAAGTCTTCAATCCTCACTCTTATGAGTTGATATTGCATCCTTCATCAAAAAAATGATTGACATAGGCGGTGTCCAATAAACAATTCACCATTTTCGAATTAACTTTTTTTAAGCAGTCGGTTCCATGCTTTGTTAGCTGATTCCATACATATATATTATTATATTTTAAAAACAATAACGTATAAACAATAACACCTCATTATTCCTTTAAAAAAAATTAACATCTCATTATTATTGTTATATTTAAAAAACAATAATCTTTTCATTTATTTTAAGACTCAAAAGACCGATATACCCTTTTAATCCCTTCCATCACCACTTTCATCCACTCCACGAACCACCATGGCAGCCAACCCAACCACCCCACCTCCTATCAAGAATATGACAATCTACCTCCGACGAGCACCGCCGGGAACCCGCCCCTCCATCGCGGTGCCACCATGCTCACAACTAGAACCATCGCGCTCCCTAACTTTGCCTCCCATTGCCCCACCGAGACCAGAATGCATCGCCACCATTGCAGAGACAAGAACCAAACACTGCGTCGTCCCACTGCATCACCGTCCATTGCTGCTTCGCCACCTCGCCCCACCGTCCAGCCACCGTCAACTCCTCCGAGCAGCACTTCAAGTTGCAGAAAGATGCTATGCTAATTTTAGGTTTAGGAAGTGTGAGAGTGAAGGTCATTTGGGTCATGTTTCTGAAGAAAAAAAAAATTTGTGGGCCTAGTCTAGTAACAACAATTGTGTTCTTGTTTTAGTGGGTATTTAGTTTTTATTTTTTTCTTTTAAGCTGAGGAAAAAAATACAAGCATCCCCTCTTCTAAAAATAAATAAAATTCATTTTTAAAATAAATAATCTAAAAATCAGAATATCTTGAAAAACTTTTTAAAAATATATATGTTTATGGATAAAAATTATGTATAAAAATATATGCACATTCATGTCTATATATACATATAAAATACATATTAAATACTCTAACCCTAACATTAACCATTACATACTAGGCATTCAACATATAATTTTATTATAAATTCATTATCTAATTTAATTAATTATACTGTTTCATAATATTTTAAGAGTTTAATTGATATACACTGTTAGTGTAAACTTTTTTATACTATTAGTGCAAACTTTTCTTACACTGTCAGTGTAAAAAAATCTTTACACTGTCGGTGCATATCAATTAAATCCATATTTTAATCGGTTTTTTTAGTTTAATATTGTTATCTTAACAGTGTTCGTTATATTATTAATATTTTAAAACTTTATATGAAGAATGGTCTCAAATTAATATTGTAGCACCCATTGAAATGCAGTTGAATATTTGAATAATTCATTTTAAGTTTAAATTAATTAAATATAATTTAAGCCATAAATATTTTAAAAAAACCGATTTAAAAATTCGAATACCTTTGGACTCTCCCCTCTCTGTTTTTCACTCTCTGGAATTCTGTTTTGAATGGTAACTTAAGTTACCTTTTATCATATCAAACCTTTTTTTTTCAAAATGCTGATAACAATGGTCGAGCGTGGAAAACTCCAACGCTCTAGCGTCCAAGTGCTCAAGCACTAGCCTATGGGCACTCCAGCGTTGACTAAAGTCAACTACTTCGCGTCGAAGAAACATCGCCACGTGTTCTGTGCTCCCTTTTACTTCCAACACGTGTCTCCCACTCATCAATCTGGGCGCGCGAGCGCTGGCCTTCCCACGCTTGAGCGTGTCATCCTGTCCCAAAAACCCTAATTTGCGCGTTAGTCCGATTCGAAGTCGATCGGTCGCATACATTTCAAACAAGCTTTCAAACACTTGAACATACATATTAAACACATAAACAAGGATATGTCCATAGAACATATGGTTCAGCTTCTGTGATTAAGGATATGTCCCTAACCCAACAAAGGATCAAGAAAATCATGAACAAAACCAGCAAGTAACATAGATGAACAATTAAATCAAGTTGAATTCCAGACGCGGATGGGATAGAACTACATCCAGATCTTCTGTGATGTAAGAGGATTAGTGTTCCTTTGTTGTTTAGTGACCAAAGTTGACACACATTAGAAGACATGATTAAAGTTGCAACATTTAATTAATATTAGAGTAAATTACACTCCACCACCTTTAAGTTTATTTAAATAACAGATAACCCCAAAATTGGTTATAAATTACACTCCACCTCATTTTTTGCTGTCGACTAACTTTTGACTTAATGTCGTTAAATTATTTAAAAATAACAATATTTATAATAAGTAATTTAATATTTATATGTCAAGAATGTTTTTAAAGATCAATCTTGTATTTTGTTATCTGCAAAATAAAGTTATTTTAATAATTTAAAAATAAAATATATAATTTGAAAAGTATATATATATATATATATTCATTTAAGTATTTCTTTTTGAAATCCATCATATATTTATTTTAAGAAAATATAATTTTTAGTATACTCTAACAAATATAATTTTAAATAAAATGAGATAGTAAAATTAAATGGCATATTGTTATGATTTTTTTTTATAAGATTTAGTTTTTTCCAGCAAATTTATATTATGTATTATTTTTTACCCTGAATATATATTAGTTAGTGGAATTTGTCTTAAATATATTCAGAGATATTAGGATTAACATATTTTATTTTATTTAAGATAGGATAATTGAAGAATTTAACTTAAATAGTACGGATAAAAATGAGTGGACAAAACTATAAGCTATAAGCTCAAACGCCTGGAAAAAAAATGAGATAGTAAAAATAAAATTACATGCTAATATGATTTTTAAAATAAATATATTTTTCCAGACAAAAATATATCATCGATTACTTCTTTTATCCTGAATGTATATCTAGTTAGTGAAATTGTCCTAAAATATATCTAGAGATACTAGGATTGAAATAATTTATTTTATTTAAGAGAGGATAATAGAATAACTTAACTTAAACAATAAGGATAAAAATGAGAAGAAAAAAAGTTACATAAGCTCAAATGTTACTTCGAGTTGTGTCTGGAAAAAAAAGGCTATAAACAAGTGAAAAAACTATTTACCAAATAGATCTATAAACTCATCCACTATAAGCTATTTGCTATAAGCCAATGGTTTGGCTTTGCCAAACATAGCTAAAATAGATGTATGTTTAATACTCAACATTTGTTAGAGCGTATACTAAAAGGTCATCTATTTAAGAAAACTATATACATACATTCATACATTAATACATACACACACACACACACACACACACATATATATATATATAAAATTTATTTAAAAAATATATATTTATATGAATTACATTCCTTTATATAAGATTTTCAAGTTGTATATTTTATTTTTCAAATTAAAAATGTAACTTTATTTTATCATAAAAAAAGTCTAATATTATTATTTAAAAACCTTTTTATTGTATAAATATCAAATAACTAATTATAATTTTTTATTTTTAGTAACTTAACGGTGTTAAGTCAATGGTTAGTCAACATTAAAAATTAGGGTGGAGTGTAATTGATAATCATATTTGGGGTTTGTTGTTATTTTGAAGAACTTAAAGGTAGTGGAGTGTAATTTACTCTTAATATTAATATAGGAAACCCAAAGTGCAATTACAGGAAACAAAATATCGTAAACTATTAGTAATTACAAAACTAAGTAACATATATAACAACTAACTATATCAAATAATATTAAATTTAATTCTTCCATTAATTGTAAAATATAAAGACAACTTATAGAAATATATTTTATAGTGGAATTTACGAATAAAAATATTTCCCCCCAACCCTTTAGAAGGCCCAATATCAAACATCTCAATCTTGGGCTACAATGCCAAATGGCCCAACCACAGCTTGCCTGGCGTCTCCTTCCCTGCTTTTGAATCAGCCTCAACAAATCTCCAGCAGCCATTAATGGCATCCACATCCCGGAACTCCGGGTTTTTTCAAAATACACACCCTATTTCTTAACTTCCTGGACGCATCACTGAACAACACACAAAGGTCTTCATCACATTTACAAAAAACTAAACACTTCACACCTTAATTTCTTTCAAAAGGTTCCAATAGAGAAAATCAAACGCCGGACAAATATCAGTTGATAAAATTAAGGCTTATATATGCAACGTCGAAACAAATTCACAATAACTTTCAATAATAATTAACACATAGCTTTTCATCGAACCATTTATCCTTGACGCATTAGCCCAAAGCTTACTCTTCCACACAAAGAACTACCCACTCCACCACATCACTTGAAACACATTATCAAACCCATACATGTAACAACATCAACAACAAATTCCAAAAAAAATAATTCACATTCGCTAACCCTTGAAAGGTGACAATGTCGACGACTACGGTCATCCTGGATTTTTTATGGTTTAGACGCGTGTCACATACGGACACTAATGTCACCCACAGATCAAGCCGGAAGCAAGTTTCATGGTTCACCTAATAACATCTCTTTAACCGTAAAACCGCAATTCGATCTGGACCGCTCACTTAATATAATGTTATATCAACGGCTACGGTTGCATGAGTTTCAATCTTCATTGTCCGGTTGTGAGGATTGAAGATGGAGCCGTGTAATTACGTCTAGTGAAATGAGCGTGTATACAGAAGTAGTAAAATAGATATGACAAGCATGAAGGTGAAGTGGTGGGCTTTGTCTTCAATACTCCATTGTCAATTTGGAGTTTACATCCTCCATGATTCTACACCCTAGATTTAATATTATAATATTCCAACGATCTAGATTAAAAAGGCTAAAATGGTTATTAAACAAAAGTGATCTACTAGTCATCTTCTACCTCCCATCACACCCCTTCATCACCATCACCCATAGTGATAGCAAGTAAAATGGGAAAATGTGCAATGTCCCACCACGGAATGAAATACTTAGCAATAATCCAAGAATGAACCACAACATTGGTAGAGATGAAAGAACAAATTTAGACCCCCAATTAAAAATAAAACTTCAAACGTGAAGAACTCAAATAGTACCAATAGCATTATAGCATCAGAATGAAGGTAAAAGAAAGCAGATCCATTCAATAACTGAGAATCAAATTTCTAATCTAAGGAACACATATATCCAAACCAAATCGACAGATCTGTACAAGTTCTTCGCATCTAAAATCTCGCTTCCATTGTTCTTTTTTTTGTGCCACAGGTCTGATTTCTGCTTCCATGTTACCTTTTTTTGTCTCCATTTGCTATTCCTGCTCATTCTTCTTGTGTATCAACATCGGGTAAAAAAATGAAAACAAAGAAGCACGACCCAGATTGAGTTTTTGTTGAAAGAAAGGAACTTGAACAAAGTTGAACGGAAGAACGAAGAAGATGAATTGATTAGAAGAATGAAGAAGATGAATCAAAGATAATGTAGGAAAGATTTGCTTCTTTGCTGCTCCGGGGATATCGATGGCGCTGTTGGTTTGTGGGCAACATCTGGTGTTTGGACAGTGGTGGGAGGATGCAACAAGGAGAGAGATGAGTTGATTTGGGAGAGAGAAATGTGATTTTTCTTAGTGAAATATCTATTATGCCCTTGGAGTATCAAAACTCCCCAAGTCTCAACTCATACGTTGGTGTATTCTAGAATTTTGATAATGTCATGTGTGAGTAAGAAAAGAGAGTCTGAGTGCTTTAAATAAACACACATATCGTTTCCTTTCACCCCACCTGCTACTTATTGAAAAACACCTTTGTCTCCTACTCTCTTTTACTTTCACTTTTCCAACCTTTCACTTTCGGGAAGTGGCCATTCTTTTTTTATTATTTTTATGCTTCTTCCATTATTTTTGCAGATCATCTCCCTCATCTGGTGTAATTTTCTTTTCTTCTTTACTTTGTCCTTTTTCCTCAAAGTCTCTTCTTGTATTAACACCATATTTTCTACTCTTGTTTCATGATGGCAAACAAAAGAAGCTTCTCTCAAAGGGGTAGAGGAATCTGACTCCACTATTCTACAATGTTAGATGCTCAACCCAGAGGCTGAGCTCTGATACCAACTGAAATAGACAACTATAAACACGAAAAGAGGGGTTGAATTGTGTTTATCAGAAATTAAAACAAAGTTAAAAACTTTTCGCGCACAGAAGCTAGGTTAAGACAAGTGTGAAAAACACTACACAGACAGATGACTTGTCTGGTGTGATTTTAACTTAAAATCACACAAGCATACAACTTGAAAACAGATTGATATTCACACATTAACCCTTTTAGTTAGAAAACAGAAAATATAATCAAAACAACTAAAGAGATTAAGAGAAGAGGGATAAACACAACTATTTATCCTGGTTCACCCTTTAACATTAGGGCTATGTCTAGTCCTTGGCAGCACCAAATTTTCTCCACTATAACTGATCAGATTACAGATAATAAGTATTCTTTGCACACCTAGCCTCTTCAGGCTCCAAGACAAGTATTTTTTACTCACCTAGCCTCTTCAGGATCACTCAGGTTTGTTTGAGAGAATGATTGTAATTAATTCAAATTGCAAGTCTTTCACTAACACTCAGAAGAGTGAATTAAATGTAAGCTTACAAAGACTGCATAATAACTTCAAATGATTGAAGAATACAGATTGAAAGAATGAAGAAATGAATGCGCAGAGTAATGGCTCTTTAATGTTGTGTGTTATCTATCTCCATCTTCAATGACTTCTGTATTTATAGCCTTCAAGCATTTAAGATCCGTTAGAGACATTCCTTCAATTGTTGGCTTTAAGTAGAACTTCATTAAATGCAACAGAGTCATTCTGGGAAACCATTAATACAATAGGAAAATTGGTTGTACTCTTCTAGGTTGCTTGTGAGAATGACCTTCTGACTTTCTTGATAAGTGTAAGAGAGAAAGCTTCAGAGTCTTCTGTGCGAGGGGACAACTTCCAAAAGCTCTTTGTACTTGAGTTCCCCATCGAAGAACCACAGACGAGTGTGAGAGCTTCGCAGAGACAAGTTAAGTCAACATCCTAGTCATCAGACAAGTTGACTTTTACTTCTCCAGACAAGCGGTCTTCTATGTGGGCAGACAGGTGAGAAAGTGAATTATGAATTTTGTGATTTGCACACTAGATAGACAAGTTAGTAACCAATATGAAGGTTAATTAAATCATTAACAAATGTTTAGTTTTCATCAAAACTTAGGAAAATGCACATCATACATTTTAGAGACTTAACATAGTGGGGAAAAAACTTTGGGAAGCTCTCCCACACCAGTTTATACTCATGTTAGAAGAATCAATGCAAGCTTTTATAATAGCAATTATGTTAGGAGGGATATTGAGAAGATTTAGAGAATCTTCAACAAAATCCCATTCCATTCTATCGTAAGCTTTTTCTAAGTCAAGTTTTATAACCATAAAACCCTTCTTACCATACAAAGAATTCATTGAATGAATGATTTCTTGTAGAATAATAGATTTATCTAAGGTACTCCTACCTGCTATAAAACTATTTTGATTAGCAGAAATAGCTCTAAGAAGAAGACCTTTGATTCTGTTAGTTATAACCTTAGTAACTATCTTATAAATGACATTATACAAGGCAATAGGGTGAAAATCCGAAACCTTTGAAGGGACAACACCCTTAGGAATGAGAGTAAGCAAAGTATGATTGACAGAACTAATAGAAGAAGGATTAGAGAAAAACTCTTTTACAAATTGGACAATTGAGTCTCCTAGAAAATCCCATTTTGCCTTGAAGAATAGAGGGTGGAAACCATCCGGTCCTGGGGCTTTGAAATTGGCCAAGCTGAATAAGGCCCTCCTGACCTCTTTAAAACTGACTTGACCACTGAGGGAAATCAGTACATCTCCTGAAAACTGTCCATAGGAATGCTGGGATATGCATTGAGAGTATCTAGGGCCAGTTGATGTGAACAGACTTTTTATAAAGTCCACTAGCATATTACAAATTGCTTCATCATCATGAATCCAGTTACCTTCATCATCCATGAGAGCTTCAATCTTGTTTCTTCTTCTTTTTATCGGATATGATTGATGAAAGTACCTTGTATTTCTATCTCCTAACTTCAACCATTTGGCTCTGGATTGATGATACCAATATGCCTCTTCTTGCTTGAGTATATTAGTGTAGTCCTTCCGGAGGTTTTTCTTTAGGGTAGAGTCTTTCATTACTTCCTTCCAGCAGCACTCTCTCAATTCCTTCCAGTCTTCCTAGAATTCTTTTCTTCCTACGAAAGATATTACCAAAGTTATCTTGCCTCTCTGGATATTAGTTTCCCAATTGTCCTGTGGATTCCAAGAGTTTACAACCTGGGAATGAAAATCTGCATGGTCCAACCAAGGGTTTAAGAATTTAAAATAAGGTATATAATGGTTCTGAACTTCAGCGAGCATTCTAACCCAAATCCCACAATGATCAGAACTTTGGATAGGGAGATTAGTTACAGAATAGTTAGGAAAGGACTCATGCCAAGAAAAATTAGCCAGGGCTCGGTCCAATCTTTCCCTTAAGTTTCTTCTATGCCAAGTGAACTCAGAGCCATTAAAGTCGAGATCCATGAGCTGACAGTAATTGATGCAATGTTCAAAATTTAAACAAGATCTTCTATTCACCGGCTCAACACCTACTCTCTCATTCTCATAACGAACTGTGTTGAAGTTTCCAAGCACACACCAAGGTAGATCATATGAATCCTTTATTGCTCGAAGCTCCTCCCAAAGGCTGTCTCTTCCCTTTTCTCGAGGACTCCCATAGGCAACAGTCAGAAGCCAAGTATTATCTGCTCTCGGGTTCACCTGCATTAGAACACAAGAGGAAGAGGAAAAAGGCACTTTTATAGTGACACTATTGGTTTTCCATAGGCACCAAATGCCCTCTGAAAAACCAATGGCACCTACTTTAAACACACCATCGAAACCCAGCTTCTTGATAAATCCATCAGCACGACTTCCACTGATCCGTGGTTCCAAAAGAGCCAAAAAATAAAGCTTATAAATTCTAACAGTCTTTAATTAGGCCAGGAAAGAAATCCCCTCCCGCCCCCTACAATTCCATGCTAAAATATCCATAAAAATAACAAAAGGAAGGGAAATAGGAACAAAGTCAACTAGCATTAGAAGAACCTAATGCAGTTTCTGGCACCATGTTTCCCTTAGGTTCTCTTGTGTCCATGGAATTGGAGGCATTCTTAATATGAACATCAACATACTGAACCAAAGGATTTGAGGCTTTCTTCGGAGGTACAGAGTTTTCAACCCCTTGCATCCTGCTACTAGGCTCCAAGTCCTTTTGCACCACATCAAGGTTCATGGATTCCACTGCACCCGCAACTAGACCAACATCCATCTGCATCTGAGCCTCATTTGTTGCCTTAGAAGATTCCCCAGAAGTTGACATAGCCTTCCCTACTTCCTTCTGGTTTCTTTTTTTGGTTCCATTCCTGTCTCTTCTTTTCCTTTTGGGTGGATTAGTTGACTAATTTTCAGTGTCATTAACAATGACAATCTGATAACTGTGTTATCAACCACCTTTTCCTTGTTTTTACTTGCTCTGCAGCATTTGAAGTTTTTTGCTCTGGATTCTTAGACAATCCTGCATCATCCTGCCCTTCTTTAGCATTGGAGCCTTTTTGTTGACGCGGTTTTAGAGCTTTCTTCATTTTTTGAGACAACGATCCAGTCCCCATGCACTTCATGATCATCCCCATTCTGTTTCTCATTGTTATCTACCACAATAGATGAAGAACAATTAGGATCCTGCTTGCCACTGACTTTTCCTTGCTATTTTCTTGTCGAATAGGGTTTTTGAAAGAACAGTTTCTTGCAACATGTCCATAAAGACCACAATTCTTTCATAGAAAGTGTAAACCCTCATAATCAATCTTGAACCAATTTCCACTGAACCAGAAATGGCCTACCACAGGTTGGTTCAAGTTGATTTCCATGCATACCCTGGCAAACTTTGTTAAGTCTCTAAAATGTCTGATGTGCATTTCCCTAAGTTTTGATGTGAACTAAACACTGGTTAATAATTTAATTAACCTTCATATTGGTTGCCAACCTGTCTATCTAGTGTGTAGATTAAATATTTAAGAATCATCTGTCTGCTCATAAGTGACTACCTATCTGGATAAGCGAAAGTCAACCTGTCTGCTAACTAGGATTATTGACTTCTTTCAAGATACGTCTTCAACCTGTCTCTCCACGAGTTCCTACACTTGTCTGAGGTTACTCGTTGAAGAATCAAGGACCAAACAAGCTTTTGTTGGCTATCCCATCAGAAAGAGACTTGAAGCATTCTCTCCTACTCAGTCTCACGCTTATCAAGAAAAGTCAGAAGTTACTCTCTCAAGCAACCTCGGTTATCGGAACCAAAGACCAGTTAAAGAATGCTTCCAACATGCTTTATTCCCTAGTACCTCTGGTCCTTACACGAAAAGGGAATTATACTCAGTAAAGTACAAAAAGCTCTCTGCACAACTCTGATATGACTGTATCACGATGCATAAAGCCATGATCCTTCATGTTAGAGTACAACCAACGTTCCTATTGCATTAATGGCTGCCCAGAACGACTCTATTACATTTAATGAAGCTCTGCTTGAAGCCAACTGATAAGCCTCTGGCTTATCTAGTTTTATGACTAGATGAACTAGGGTTTATGTGCCAATCAGTCGAGTTCACTCTCGTTTTCGCCCAAATTTGCCTTGTTTTGTTCTTAAGTTGGACTTTGACTCGTTTTGCGTCTTTTGTGTATTTTTTAGGTTATTTTGGATAGAATTATGCTTTTGGTTGCTTTTGGTGTTTTCAGGTCAATAAGTGAAGCTCCGGGAGTCAAGGAAAGTCAAGAAGCAGTGGAAAAAGCACTTCTGGAGATGCTCGCCTCACGAGCCTGAACATCAGATAAAGCAGGAACAGTCATCACTCTGGCTCGCCCCGCGAACAGGATGCTCGCCACGCGAATAATGAAGACCTGGAAGTCAGAGACCATCACGTCCTAGCCGTGATGAAGGTCACAGCCTAGAATTGAATCTCGCCCCGCGAAAGAATCTCGCCGCGCGAGAGTTTGAAGACACTGGAAGACAGAGACACTCACGGCCTAGCCGTGATAAAGGTCACGGCTGTGACAGATTGAAGTTGGAAGACTTGCCCCGCGAACACACTCTCGCCTCGCGAAAATCCAAACTTGAATGCGCGCCAAAACTAAAATTCGAGTCGCGAGAGTAAGCTCGCCCCGCAAGCGGGCGAGAAACAGAATCCTTATTTAAAGGCTGTTTCAGATCAGAATTGGGAGGAGGGTTTTCCACTTGTTTTAGATCAGTAGTTACGAATCCTTGTTTATCTTTGGAGCTGCGTCTCCTCTTTTCTTTTTATTTTATTTTACGATGGTGATTATGTCCGATTGTTTGTCTATGAGCATGAGGAACTAATCCCCTCGTCCGAGGGATCGATGAAGCCGCCCATGACGGTATAGCGTTCATGTGATGTATGTTTTTCTCCCCTTCTCTCAATTTATGTTTTCCAATTCTGATTTGATTGCGTTGGTCATATGTGTTGCGTGATTGACTAGTTAACGTGTTTGAGGCCGATCGGCGATTCGCGTTTTAGAACTTGGATTGGAATCACTAATTGAATGATAAACACGACAGTGGATTTAGGAGATTAGTGCAACCTTATAGGGAACAAGAATTAATAGAATTCGAGATTAGGGTTATGAGACCTGCAAGTAATTAATCCAATCATCGAATACGTCCTATTGAGCACGACAGTGGATATAGGAAAATTTGGGGGTCCCGGTTGACATTGTAATTGAACTTAGGGAGGAATTCATCATCACTTGGGTACTATACATGATTGGGTAGGTGGATTTGAGACCTTGGATATTTTAAATTCAGATTGTTAGTTAATTATTTTATTAGATTTGTTAATTTGAATTCAATCCTATCTTCTCTCTCTCAACCACCTTCTGTAACTTGACCAACGTATCGGATTTCCCGCGGATTAGTCGAATTGGTAGCCCAATCCCTGAGTTCGACCTCGGTAATTACTTAGCGTGTTTATTTTATTACTTGCGACGACCCGGTACACTTGCCGGCGTCACACCAAGTTTTTGGCGCCGTTGCCGGGGATTGGCACAACCAATTTTTCTAATTTTAGGGAAATTTGATTATTTGGTTAAGTTATTTTTATTTTTATTTTTATTTTTATTTTTATTTTATTATTATCTCTCTCTACTTCTTTGATTCCACTTGGTCTTGCCTTGTTTTGTATGCGAGGTACACGAGGGAATGCTTCCGGGTTGCGAATATTGTAATAGAGACCATGACACGTGGAGCTGTCCTTTCTACTACTCTCAAGAATATGTGGACTCATGCCATAATTTCTATGACAGCGTGCCCCAAAACAACTATCAGAGTCAGAATCAGTATTGGGGTGATATGAGGGGAGACCATCCGGGTTTCGCTTGGAGTAATGATGGCGGTGGTCTAGCCTGGCAACCACAACCTCAACAGAATTGGCAACCACAACCTTGGGAGTTGGCTCTTGAGAAGTTGAGTGCGACAATTGAGAAAGTGTCAATCAATACAAACGCAGCCATTGACAAGTTGGCAACTCATACAGGGTTGACACTTCAGAATCTAGAGATGCAGATTGCCCAGCTCACAAAGCAACTACATGAGTGTCCCCCAGAGACTTTCCCAGGTGATACCGAGAACCACCCTAAGAACCAATGCGAAGCCACAACAACTAGAAGCGATAGGGTGTGGGAATCTGACTGGGATGCAACTAATTCTCAGGAAGTTGAGGAAGAACTACCACATGTTGAGGAAGAACAACCGGAGGAAAAGGAATTGACAAGCGACAAGGCCCCGGAACAGCCACATGTTGAGGAAGAGCAACCTAAGGAAGAGGAGTTGGCAAAGGACAAGGCACTGGAGCAAGGGGGTAGAGATCAAAATGCGGATAAAGTGGTAGAGGATTCCACCATGCTTGCCAAGCAACCTGAAATTAATGCATTGGATAACTATGTTGGCTTACGTGCATGTGTGGACATTGGTAAGTTAGACCCTCCCACTTGTCGGGCACACTTCATCGAGAAAACACCATTTGACCCGAGAGGAAGTGAGTTCATAATTACAGTGGTCAATGGAGTTTTCACACTCGGGCTAGGTGGAATCATGGATAGAGTCGTATTGCTCCTGCGAGGGCCACTTCATAAACCATGGGATCCGGGTGGAGGATCTCACATGATGAGCGTCTCTTGGCCCTTGTTTCACAGGCTATGGGATCCAGGTGGATGCTTCTTAATAAGTCAGGCTCGGGACGTTAAACAAGCGCTACTTGGGAGGCAACCCAAGTTAGGTATCCCTCTCTTCTCCTAACTTTTGTTTTGTTTTGTTTTTGTTTTTGTTTTTGTTTGTCACTCTTGAATAATTTGAGAAGATCAAGAGTTGTTGTATGAATGTCGTGTCGGCAAGCTTGTTGGATTTTAATTAAATTGAGCATAGATTGATTGCATGAATTAGTTTGACCATCAATGATTTCCCCCTAGGTTCTGAAATTAGAAAAGTTGACCCCCATGTGAAAAATTGAAAACTGAACTTTGAGAATTTTATTGTGATTACTTGATTTATGATAAGTTTGGGGTGAGGGGGTGCACACACTAGGAATTGTATCTCGGTCAAACAATTTGCAAAATGTCCAGGTGAGGATTTGAGCCTCCAACTTTGTTTTTGATTGTGTGAATCACTTTTAAGTTGCACTTTCCCGGATTTGCTTGAATCTCTTCATGGTTTGCATGTTTATGTGTTGCATCAAATGATTTAGGCAATTTTCTTTGAATAACTACTTGGCCTAAAAAGGACCATCCCTAATGCATGTTCCCTAGTTAGCCACATTGAGCCTAATTGACCTATTGTTTCTTGATGACCCTATATTACAAGCCAAAATCTGAAAAAACCATGTTAACCCAATCTTAGGATTAGGAGAGCATGGAAGCGTAGCAAGAGAATGGTTGTGAGGAACTAAGTTTGGGGTGGCTACAAGGTGATGTGTCATATTGGGGGTGAGAAAAAGAAAAATAAAGGTTGATAAAAAAAAATTGCCAAAAGGAAAGGGGCAAAAATAGAAAAAATAGCAAGGAAAAGGTTGTAGTCACTCGAGGCAAAAAGAAAAATGGAAAAAGGAATTTGAGTAGAAAATGTGTCTAATGCTCATGCTCTCTTAGTTCCTAGGGACTTAAGCCTAGTATCCTTGATTATCTTACCTTGAGCCAGGCCTCATTACAACCTTTAAAAGACCTTCTGATGTTGCATGCATGTTTTCGTGGGAACCATTTTTGAGATGAAAATCAAATTCATGGGAAGTGCTCTTGGAATGTGAAGTTGAGTGAAAAGTTGATAGCCTAGACGAATTTGAGCGAATGAGTGAAATTTTACATACCCTTGTGAGGAAGGCAATTGTTTGAAATAGGTGATCTTCCTTTTGTGTGACTCTGATCCTCAGCTTAGACTAATGATTGCATGAATGATGAAGTTCTCAATTGTTTAAAGTAAATGAATATGGGGATTACATTGATGTAGAGGGGGAGATCATTGGAGAAAAACTGTTTTAATTGCATGAAATTTGTGCGAAATCGATTGATTCCTTTAGGCTTGCCAAGTCTTGAGTCCTTTTTTGAGTTTTAGCTTGCTTGGGGACAAGCAAGGTTTAAGTTTGGGGTGTTTTGATAAGCCTCTGGCTTATCTAGTTTTATGACTAGATGAACTAGGGTTTATGTGCCAATCAGTCGAGTTCACTCTCGTTTTCGCCCAAATTTGCCTTGTTTTGTTCTTAAGTTGGACTTTGACTCGTTTTGCGTCTTTTGTGTAGTTTTTAGGTTATTTTGGATAGAATTATGCTTTTGGTTGCTTTTGGTGTTTTCAGGTCAATAAGTGAAGCTCCGGGAGTCAAGGAAAGTCAAGAAGCAGTGGAAAAAGCACTTCTGGAGATGCTCGCCTCGCGAGTGGATGCTCGCCTCGCGAGCCTGAACATCAGATAAAGCAGGAACAGTCATCACTCTGGCTCGCCCCGCGAACAGGATGCTCGCCACGCGAATAATGAAGACCTGGAAGTCAGAGACCATCACGGCCTAGCCGTGATGAAGGTCACAGCCTAGAATTGAATCTCGCCCCGAGAAAGAATCTCGCCGCGCGAGAGTTTGAAGACACTGGAAGACAGAGACACTCACGGCCTAGCCGTGATAAAGGTCACGGCTGTGACAGATTGAAGTTGGAAGACTCGCCCCGCGAACACACTCTCGCCTTGCGAAAATCCAAACTTGAATGCGCGCCAAAACTAAAATTCGCGTCGCGAGAGTAAGCTCGCCCCGCAAGCGGGCGAGAAACAGAATCCTTATTTAAAGGCTATTTCAGATCAGAATTGGGAGGAGGGTTTTCCACTTGTTTTAGATCAGTAGTTACGAATCCTTGTTTCTCTTTGGAGCTGTGTCTCCTCTTTTCTTTTTATTTTATTTTACGATGGTGATTATGTCCGATTGTTTGTCTATGAGCATGAGGAACTAATCCCCTCGTCTGAGGGATCGATGAAGCCGCCCATGACGGTATAGCATTCATGTGATGTATGTTTTTCTCCCCTTCTCTCAATTTATGTTTTCCAATTCTGATTTGATTGCGTTGGTCATATGTGTTGCGTGATTGACTAGTTAACGTGTTTGAGGCCGATCGGCGATTCGCGTTTTAGAACTTGGATTGGAATCACTAATTGAATGATAAACACGACAGTGGATTTAGGAGATTAGTGCAACCTTATAGGGAACAAGAATTAATAGAATTCGAGATTAGGGTTATGAGACCTGCAAGTAATTAATCCAATCGTCGAATACGTCCTATTGAGCACGACAGTGGATATAGGAAAATTTGGGGGTCCCGGTTGACATTGTAATTGAACTTAGGGAGGAATTCATCATCACTTGGGTACTATACATGATTGGGTAGGTGGATTTGAGACCTTGGATATTTTAATTTCAGATTGTTAGTTAATTATTTTATTAGATTTGTTAATTTGAATTCAATCCTATCTTCTCTCTCTTAACCACCTTCTGTAACTTGACCAACGTATCGGATTTCCCGCGGATTAGTCGAATTGGTAGCCCAATCCCTGAGTTCGACCTCGGTAATTACTTACCGTGTTTATTTTATTACTTGCAACGACCCGGTACACTTGCCGGCGTCACAACACCAACATCTGAGGGAATATCTATAACGGATCTTAAATGCTTGAAGACTATAAATACATAAGTCATTGAAGATGAAGATATAGAGAATACATACAGCATTAAAGAGTCATTACTCTGCGCATTAATATCTTCATTCTTTCATTCTGTATTCTTCAATCATTTGAAGTTATTACGCAGACTTTCCTAAGCTTTACATTTAAACCACTCTCTGAGTGTTAGTCAAAGATCTGTCTGTCTGAAGTTGTATTTAAAACAAACCTAAGTGAGCCTGAAGAGGCTAAGTGTGCAAAGAATACTTGTCTTGGAGCCTGAAGAGGCTAGGTGTGCAAACAATACTTGGAGTCTGTAACCTGATCAGTATAATGGATAAAACTTGGTGCTGCCAAGGACTGGGCGTAGCTCTTTGCTTTAAAGAGTGAACCAGGATAAATAGCTGTGTCAATCTCTCTTTCCTTATAAACTCTTTAGTTGCTTTAGTTTTCTTATCCGTTTATCAAGTGGTGTGTTTGTCTAAATCGCTGTTAAAATTTCATCAGACAGGTCACCTATCTGTCATGTATCTTTCCACTCGTCTGAACCAAGCTTCTGTATGCGAAAAGATTTCAACTTTGTTTAAATTATGATAAACACAATTCAACCCCCATTCTCGTGTTTGTAGTTGTCTATTTTAAACTTTCCTCTAGACGCATCCAAGGTTCTAAAATCAACTTTAATAGGATTCCCTACTATAGAAGCCAATGCCATAAGCAAATTTTCATCATAGTATTCCATACCCAAAGAGGGAAATTGAATCCACACAAGAATTCTATCTATCTTTACATCAGAGGAGATAAAGTCCGGTGACCCTAGACGAATGGTTAGATAATGATCAAATGGCATCCAACTAATTTCCAAGGGATCTTGAGTCTATCTCTCATGACAAAAAAAGCTTACTGTCTTGTCCAATAACTTGACTATGACGGGATCATACCAAGGCTTCAGCAGATCTTCAAAATACTTTTCGTCAAGAAAGCACTTAGGGAGATGAGACCAAAATGCTAAAAAACATGTTCATATAAAAAGTACGAATAAATTTTCTAAGAAATGATTCTAATTAAACCAGGAGCTAGTGAATTGAATTCAAAAATATTTCAAATAATAATAATAATAATCAGATCAAGTGATTTGTTTGGTGAAGACCCGTGTAAAGCTAATAATGGCCTATGTAGCAGTGTACTGTTTTATTTACATGGACCGTTTTTTGTCTTCTTTTTGTTTGTCTCTGTATATGAGTTGGAGTACCTCCTGTGTCCCCAATCAATAAAATGTCTGCTTATAAAGAAAAATCAAGTGACAAGTGAGGCACTATACCTTCAATTCTTCATTCATATTTGGTATCGGTAGTGAAGGGAGAAAATTGAATAAGCATGATGATATATTTTATTCGTACTACATCACCATCAAATATATATGTGTATTGTATAGCTAAATGCCTAATTAGCAAGTAAGATTATCACCAGGAGCAACACCCAATTGTGAACAATATTGGGTGTAATAATTAACGCGAGCCTGAACTGTGGTGGGGTTTCCACCATCACATTCATGACCATTAATGGCTCTAATGGTTGCGCCAAAACCTTGGTTGACGACGGGGCGCACGTTTTGCATCCAGTACCATAATGCTGTCTTGAAAGACACCACAGGATCATTGGCCACTGTTTCAGGAGAGTTCAATCCATCAAAACCATTGCTCTGTCCCGCTGGTCCGTAGTTGAAGTTCCAAGACAATTGGATCGGTCCACGCCCATAGTAACCTTTGTTTGGGACACATGGGTATTGTGTGTTCGTTTCGTCACAGTAGTCCTTTGATGCACCATCAATCTCTTCAATGTAGCAAAAATCTGCATGCATAAATACGTAGTCTTGTTTAATTGAAGTTTAAAGTTGCTTATCAAAAATAAAAATAAAAATTGAAGTTTAAAGTTCATCAATCCTTTTGATTTATACTTAACTACGGTTTATATATAAAGAAAAGAAACCTTGTTCATATTAGTAGCTTAGGGTGTGTTTGGATTATCGTTCGAAAGACTTCAAAAAACATTTGTTTGGAACATTTCTAACGGAAAAACGCCAACACGTCCTAAATTAATGAACAGATGTATCAACCGAGACATACAAAACCTTCTTTGGTAAGTAGGAGTGTTGATTTGAAAATAGAAAACAATATAAATTGAACTAAATAACCAACTACAACGGGAGTTCGCTCAACAAATTCTTAAAATCAAGGACATGTGGGTTGAATCGTTGAGATGTGGATGTTATATATAAAGAAAATTGCTTATATATAAAAGCAACTGGTTCTTGATTATATGAGAACCACCAATAAAAATAAGAGAAAGAAAAAGAACAGTGTTAAATAAATATATTGGGTTATCGTACTTTTGGTCTTCTTATTTTACTGCTTGGGTGACTTTGATGCCCCAATTTTTTTCCGCTCTATTTTAGTCCCCACATTTTTAAAATGTGCAATTTTGATCCATCTGTATGTTAACATCCAATAATTAACATTCCAAATCAACGTTCACTTATGGCATCACTTGTTAGAAAGTGTAAGTAATATTAGAATATCATAAGCCATGTTAGGTACACTATTAATTATTGGATGTTAATATATAGATGGACCAAAATTACACATTTTTAAAATATGAAGACTAAAATCGAGCGAAAAAAAATCGGGGGACCAAAATCGCCCAAGCAGTAAAATAGGGAGACCAAAAGTACAATTAAAGCTAAATGGTAATATGAAATGAAATAAAGTGTTAAATTTTAAGTTGAAGCAAAAATAAATGTAAATAAAGAGATGAGGTAACTTGTGAGACTTATTTAATGAACTTTTAAGAGTTACATCGTTGAAATGTAGAATTACTTAAAGTTTAAAGTGATATAAAATAAAATGTGGTGAAGCGATATGATATAACTTGTTAAAATAGAGGTTAAACAACTTTAATGAGTTTTATCATTGAAGATACCATAAAAATAAATGTAAATTATCAGAACAAAAACTATATGTTAAAGAAGAAAAAAAGGCAACAATGGGTACTTACGGCCAGTTTCATGTGTGAAATGAGCAAAAGCAGCTGCAATCTCACGCTTGGAATCATCCACTGAACCAACCCTACCAAACTGATTGTAGGAATTGAGAGCATCAAGGAAAGCACCTCGTGAGTAGAAGCTCTTCCCAGCGCAACCAGAGTCAGCTTGATCAATTATACCATTGAAGAATTCTTGTGTCACGATATCAGCCACATTGACATTGTTGGGTGGACTTGGGGTCACATAACAAGGACCCTGCTGGCACCCTGTGCCACAATAGGCATCACCATTCCCACAATACCCGTATTGGCTGCAACATAACCCTTCTCCACACCCACAATTTTGAGCGCTCAAATTTTTGGGCACCATCATCATAATCACAAAGGCCATCACTAGTAACGGGTTTCCCATCCTCATCATTATCATGTGGAGAAAATTATTGGATTTGGAAGTGATATTAAACTTTTTGATGAATAAAAATTGAGAGCTAAGGGATGTGTATTTATAGTGCTATAGCCACTACCTAGGTATTGTGTCTTAAGCGCGTATGTGAAGAAATTGACATTTAAGTTTGAACACTTCGTGATTAAAATTCGATTCCATCCATTCTGGAAAACGTACTGGTTGCTTTGTGGGCGGACTTTGACTTGTCAATAGTAATTCCATGCACCAGTACATATATGTCATTAACATGATCTATGGACAATAATGAATGGGTCTAAGTTGTGGTGCTATTATTAAATGATGAGTGATTTTGTCAGCGTTGATAATAAAGGATAAAGCTAGTGCTAAGTGAAAAAAATATAGATATATCCATAGTTGATTAATTAAAATGTATCCAGATATTAACTTATTTATATGATCAATGATGAATGCAGTTTTACTTTCTCATTTTATTTTCGTAACAACTAAAAAATAAGTTTGTCGACGGTAGATTTTCTAAGGGCATATGTTACAAATGCTGGAAGATAAAGTCACACGTAGGGCAAAATAAAGATGGTTGTAAAGTATATAAGTTGGGAAGCTTGAGTTCAAATTTTCTAGACTTTTTGGACAACAAAGTGACTTGTAAACCTAATATATAAATCAGCTTACTCCATCAATTGGGCCCAACCTTAAATGCGAATATGGTATCAAAGCCTATTTTTTAAAAAAAAAAACTGCAAAAAAAATTGAGGCCTCTTACTAAAAAAAGGGCACAAGCCCGGACAACAACAAAAAAAAATGACCTGAGGCTTTTTAGGCTCAACAAAAATGAGTACAAGTCCAAAAAAAAATCAGAAATCAAATTGTGCAAGTCACAACTGGGCCACCAGTTGGACTTGAGGGGGATTGTTGGAGGATAAAGTCCAACATAAGGCAAAATAAAGATGGCTGTAATGTATATAAGTTGGGAAGCTTGAGTCCAAATTGTAGAGAGTTTTTGGACAACAAAGTGACTCTCAAACTTAATATACAAATCAGCACACTCTCTCAATTGGGCACAATCTTAAATGCTAATGAAAAAATGGTAAATAAAAAATACTTTTTATTTTTAATGAATAAAATATTTTGTTTCATTTAAAATTCACTTCATTCACATCAGTGTTATTAAAATCGAACTGGATATATTTGGTTGAAATATTGGGTCAATGATTCACTAGTCGGACCAATGGATCATTGGTTGAATCACATCCGAATATATATATATAATTTGTAAATTTTTAATAATTATATATATATATAATATAATATAATTTAATATAATATTTGTCAAATATACAGTTTGGCACCCCAAACCCCATTTGCTACCGTAACTGGAGTTTTTGGGTGCAAAATTACATCCAAAATAATTGATTCTTGGATGGATAGAATTGATTTTAGTGGAAGCAAGAATTTCTAACTTTTTCGTTGAGAATAATTGATTCTAGATGTAAGACCCACAAAATTCTATATATTAACACCTCAAAAGATATTTTACTTTATCATCCAAATAAAATCAATTCTTCTGAACCTACTTTTAAAATATTGTTATTAAACACAATCAATTTTTTTAACCTTGATTTTTTTCAAAACTAATTCTTCCAAAATCAATTCTATCAAAATCTAAAATAAGTGACGGGCGTGGTCTAGTGATTGAATTCCTTGCTATCTGGTTTGATCACAACCATTGATTTACGTCCTCTCCGGTGAGATTTTTCATAATAATGTTTATTTAATTTTTTTTACTCTTATTAAATCCACATTATAATGTTTAATTTAATTACTTCTAATATTTTCTTATAGAAATTATACTTATATCTCTGGACATAATGTCAATGGGCTAAAAACAAATATTTGTTTTTCAAAAAATGTTACTAACTCAGAGGCCCAGTCCATTGCCCAAGTTGCAGGTTATTCAGTTACTAGAAATTTGGGACGATACTTAGGAGCCCAACTCTTAGCAAATATAAGTCCATAACAGACAAAGTACAAGCTAGACTCAGTGGCTGTAAGAGGCAATGCTTATCCATGGCGGGCCGAATTACTCTTGCAAAATCGGTTTTGGGCCCAGTAGCTTCATTCCATATGCAACATGATTACATTCCTCTCTCCATCTGCCATCAAATTGAAAAGGCCCAAAGGAGCTTTATTTTGGGAGATAATGATCATTCTAAAAAGACCCATTTAATCAATTGGGAATCCATATGTCAATCCATCTCTTCTGGAGGCATTGGATTTAAAAACCTCAGGCGTTTCAATGATGCTTTTATATTGAAAATTAGCTGGGGAGTTCTTACAAATCAAAATGATTTATGGGCCCAAGTCATCAAAGGCAAATACCACAACAGATTCACGAACCCTAGCCAGCAGCCCAAGGTGTGCCCATATGACTCGAGTCTTTGAGATCCTGGCCCACTCTCCAATCCAATATTCACTTTGCCTTAGGAAACAGATCTTCTATAGATTTCTGGAATCACGAATGGTTGGGAAAATGTATCACTCTTAGAGATCATGCCCCCTCGGATACTGACCAAGACACTTTCAATGGTACTGTAGCGAGTTATGTCTCATCTTCAGGAAACTGGGACTTCCAACGCATCCTTCAGAACAGATCTTCCTCCCGATGCAAAGACCAGCTACTTCGAGTCATACATGGTATAGTAAAAAGACAGTGGGACATTGTTATGATGCTTACTCTTCGTGAAAGCAAATTGCAGTGCTGACCACCTTGCTAACAGAAGTCTGGAGGAACCCTATGGTTACATGGAAGTGGCTTCCCCCCTTCTAGTATCATTCTACATCTTCTTGGTGATTCGATGGGGGACCTCCTTACCCCACCTTGTAACAAAAAATAAAATAAAAATTATGTTGATTATACTTATATCTTTTAAAAAATCAAAAGAATTGATATGATTTTTAAATTCAAAAATATATAAAGTATAATTAAGTCAAAACCAAGAAAAGATGATAGTAATTTCTTCAAATTTTTAAAGAATTTAATTGGATTCATCCTGAATGTAAAGTTTTGTACATGTTAACCTATCAAAAATATAATATGAGTGACTTTTAAAATAGTCCGTATAAGAGTCATATTTTTTAATGATGTATCGATTTCTAGTTGCTTGATAGTATAAAAAATATTTACAGGGTATACAAATAAAATCCATTAAAAAAAATTAAAAGTAGAAGAAGAAGAAGATGAAGGCTCTGTTTGGCAAAAATAGCTGATAGCTTATATGAAAAGCTAGCTGATTGAATTTGAAGTGTTTGGTAAAATTAGCGGTTGAACTAGCTTATAAATGTAAAATGACATAAAAGGATATATTTATGATAGAAATGATAAAGTGATAATTCATTAAATGAAAGAGGTAAAACTGAGAGAAAAGTCAATAAGCTATAAGCTATGAGTCATAAGTTAAATAAATTAGCTTATGAAGAAAAGCTATAAACTAATTAGATAAGTTTGTTTATTAAACACCTCTATTTTTATCAAACAAGCTCATAAGCTAGTGAAATAAGCTATAAGCCACTTTATTGGACTTGCGAAAACAGCCGAAGCGAGCGCAGGATACGGTAGCCTACATCAGATCATTTGTTATTTGCTTCACAACGCTCTTGCTCTCTCTTTCATTCGGCAGCTTCGTTGGT
Source organism: Sophora flavescens (assembly GCA_030762895.1). Taxonomy (NCBI): domain Eukaryota; kingdom Viridiplantae; phylum Streptophyta; class Magnoliopsida; order Fabales; family Fabaceae; genus Sophora; species Sophora flavescens. The sequence goes on along the minus strand of CM061069.1, from coordinate 107,474,597 downwards.
ATCCATCAAAAGGTATACTTCCTTGGATCGAAATGCCGAGCCTAAAAAGGTAAACAATATCTAAAGGTAGTTAAAAACCTAAAAAGGCTGACCGAGCTAAAATCGACCGAGTTGAGGTCAAAATGCCGAGCCTAAAAAGGTAAACAACATCAAAAGGTAGTTAAAAGCCTAAAAAGGTTGAGCGAGCTAAAATCGACCGAGTCGATGTCGAAATGCCGAACCTAAAGAGGCGAAAATTTAAAGCCTAAAAAGGTTGACCGAGCTAAAATCGACCGAGTCGAGGTCGAAATTCCGAACCTAAAGAGGCGAAAATTAAAAGACTAAAAAGGTTGACCGAGCCAAAACCGACCGATTTGAGGACGAAATGCCGAACCTAAAGAGGCGAAAATTAAGAGCCTAAAAAGGTTGACGGAGCTAAAATCGACCGAGTTAAGGTTGAGATGCCGAACCTAAAGAGGCAACAACTAAAGACCTAAAGGGGTTGTTCGAGCTCCAAAAAACTCGAATAAGCCAAGTAGCACGCAAAAATGTAAAAGCCAAGCACTAACTCAAAAAAGTTACAAGATTGAGCTCCAAAAGCCGACATGAAAAAACAAGGTATGAAAAACTTAGAAAATTTTCTAAGTGAACAATAGCTCGTAAGCAAGCACATGATTTCATTAATAAAAAGGGGAAGTTCAGAGTACATGAGAGTTCAAAATAAAAGGGCATTGCCCTAGGAATATTTTTCCTAGGTTACTCATGGGTATCCCCGTGAGCAACCGTTTCAACAAAAATAGAGTTGAGGTCATCTTCGGTACTCGACGGTATAGCAGAAGAGTGGTCAGGTAAGCCCATTTCGCCTCCACCATCGGCTCCCTCCTCGGCCGCTTGAACTTCAACCTCTTCTTCTTGAGTTACCTCTTCCTCATCCTGTAGCTCGGACAACGGAACTAGAATTCCATCTCTGTTAAAATCCTTGTCCACGTCAGTCAGGGAGAAGTCAGCATTCTGGTTGAAGCGCTGAAGCTGCTTCACTGCTCGATAGAATCCATTGACTTGCTCCTTCATAATGGAAGCCTCGGCTTCAGCTAGCTCAGATCGGAGCAACTGTAAGGTGACCACCCGCAGTCGGGTCACCTTACAGTTGTATTTAATTAATTAATTATATTATTAGTCCTTTTCAGTGAAGACATTTAAGCACTAATCTCATTACCCATTTTGACGAATTTTGCACCCCAAAAAGATGGAAATACGATTTTTGCACAAAAAAATAATCATTTTTACACAAATTTCAAATAAATTATACTAAATTTATTCTATAAAAACAAAATATATTTCATTAAATCCACATTGAAAAAAGAGAGCTATCTAGTGTTGATTAACTTTAGAAGTGTCATCAACAAAAGATAAAAAGTACACTATTTGAATCTAATAGCTAGTTATTTTAAGTCTAAATATACATTTCTTCAACTCGTAATCATAATGAACTCTTTTGAAGCCAATCAATAAAAAATGTTGTTGTATAGATGTAGCTTCACTATATGTAGATTCTAAAATATGAACATCATACCCCGATCTCCGAAAGTAAGATGGAAAATCATGAGCAAAAGAAACATATTTGACAAACACGTCTCATGTACCTGCTTTTTAATTAACAGATCTATTTAGGCATCAAACAAGTATTAATCATTTTAACAATGGAGTCCTTACCCATTGTTCCACCGCATTCTCTCTCACTTGAGATATTGTTCAGAATGTTCCCCACCTACTATTTATCTGTGGCATTGTCCTTTTCCTATAATATCTTTCTATCTGAACAACTAAATAACTATATACAGATTGATGCATTCACATTATTGCATTAAATATTATTTCACTTTATAACCTTCCATGAATATTTACTGCTAGAAAACCAAGAAAAACTTATAACCAATCTGCATAATCAAATACCCCTTTGCATATCATTTTGGTTCAAAATTATTGTATTTCATAGTACATTTCAAAGTTATCTATGGAGCTACAAGATATATCACTTGAAGTTTATTCATTGCTTGATTATCAGTAATCTGTAGTCAATTTGAAATAGACCAAAGGAGATCAACCCCGGTCTTTGGCATATGGTGGTATGATCTGGATCCTACATATAAAGTTTTACTAACTTAATAGCAATGGTTGTATTCTGGTTTCAAAATAGAGATAAGAATAAGGTTTTATGAAAATTCTTTCCTTGAACCCAATGCTAAAATATTGCTAGTGATTTTGCAGCTTTTGGACAAATGCACCAGAGGATAGTGAAGAGAGAAAGCTCGGGGCATCTTTTGTTCAAGAGCTGGCATTTTAAACTATGTTGAAGGAAGTATAAGTTGTAAAATTTACATACACAGTCATTTATTAGGTTATATCACCTAATCTCAGCATTAGGTGGTCATAGTGTTAAGGAAAATGGATGGTTGTCTCGTTTATAAGCATTTGGACTATTATTGTTGTAACATCTGTGTTTCACGGAATTATTTATATGTTTGATGAATATGTTTAAGACTTTGATTTAGTGTCTAATATGCATGTTTAGTCATTGGGAACCTTGCATGGAAAGTACGCGATTAATCAACTTCAAATCGAACGAGAACATATTCTAGGGTTTTCTTTAACGCTTAAGAGAGCATAATAGGAAATTTAGGTTTGGGAAGACATTAGGATTATTTATGGACTTGATCTTATTTCTAAGGTATAGAAGAGTCTATGTTTCAAATTTTGGTACAATCGGACTTCAAACGAGCTCAGAACGCGATGAAACGTATGAACCATGATTGCGGGACAGTATGGGTCGCTGAGCGCTGGTCCTGGGAACTGAGCGCTGGATGTGGTGTACGCGTGTCAGGCAGAGACATGTGGTGGATGGTGGTGCAGCCCCAGCAGTGCTAAGTGCTAGTACTGGGGCACTGAGCACGAAGTATAGAAAAAAAAGATTTTAAAGAGGTAAACTTTAGTCATTTTGTGGAGAAGCTGATAGAAGGTTGCAGAATCAAAAAACGTAGAGAGAGAGAGAGAGAGAGAGAGAGAGAGGGAGGGAGGGAGGAGATAGAACATGAAGGAGATAGAAAATTTTGGAGGAGTTTTCGATCAATCCGTTCGTCCTATTGAGAAACTGATTATACCGTTGTGATCCTTGCGACGTCTACTTCATCATCCTATCTTTCTTTTCTCGACTAAGCTAATATAAGTCTATGTCCTTATTATGTCGAAATTCCATCGGCAATTGTGTTGAGGTTATCTTTCTATTCGTCTATCAGTTTTCAATTTCGTTTTCATATTTGGGATACACGTAACACGTGCTTCATGAATATGTATTCAGGTAAATTTTTGGAGCCCCGGAGGTGGGAGAACCTCACGTGGAAGATTTGAGGAGAATTGGAGTGGGTCCGTTTAGTTGCTCTAAAGCTAGCCTACGACACTTCAGGTGGGAGAAAGAAGCCTCCTATCGTCGGAAATGGCTAAGTAGCATATTTTATAGTAATGGCGTAGGGCGACCTAAACCCTACTAGTGGGAGAATAATTGACAATATCAATATCACATTGGCGACTACTTAGTGGTACCAATGATGATATGGAAATTGTAGGTTTATCGCCATTAGGTTAATTTTATGATATTTGAGGTTGTCTGATTTTGTCGTATTTGAGCTGCTTGCTATGTGCTGTTTGGATTAACATGTTAATTATAGTTTATTATGTTTATTTGAATATGTTATTATTATTATTTTTTTATTATTATGATTTTATTATGATTATTTTATTATTATTTTATTTTGTTTAGGGTTAACAATATGTATTGAGTGATAATATGTTTTATCTGCAATGATATGCTTAGTTGGCATCTAGGTGATGATATATGATATCTTAAAGTGATGCACGTTGAGGGAGAGTATGATTTGTGACTTAGTCGTGCCTAACCTAATTAATTAATTAATATTTTTATCGATGATGAGATTGATGATACGATGAGACTTGAGATATTAGATGAGATGATGATGGAAGGTTGAGGCACTAGGTTACGACTCGATACAAGTTGGTGAGACTCATATATAGTTTGCATGATGTTGTTCATAGCCGTGTGTATGTGACACACGAGGTCGGAGTATCCGATTACGGATACCAAAGTCACGGGTGAGTGCCTTACGGACGATAAGGTTCGAGGAAGACAACCGTGATAGCAGAGTCATGGGTGAGTGCCCTGCCAGCGATGAGGCTCGAGGAAGACTACCATGATACTCTCATAGTCCTTGCTGAGTAAGTGAGACTATTCTCCACCAGGGATGAGGATATAGTTTCATTCGGGGAATGGACACCCTAGCAGGAACTAGGGCGTCCACCAATGTTTGTTGATGTGATCAAGATATAGATCACTAACATTTTAGGATCTTTCTTTGAATTCAATTGCTAAAATCAAACACAAACAAGAACAATAGAATAAACTTGATCTTCAAGTGAAGAATCATGAGAAACCAAAAGGAGTAAAAGAGAAGAACAATTGATATATGAACTAGAAAGTAAATTACAAGAAGTAAATGCCATGAATTAAAGAGCAATAATTAAAGAACAAAATAGAAAATGGAAGAGTTAGATAAGAAGGATAATGGCGTCATAATTAATATCATCTTTGAGAAGAAGATTGAAATTGATAAGCCAAGGAAGATTCGCCACTTAAATATGGAAATTCAAGATAAGAATCAATGGTTCAACTCATGAACCAAGAAGAGGAGACTCTCAACCCTCTCTAGAAATCTCAAGTGTGAGAAAACTCAATTGTATTCAAAACTTGTAAAATGATTTACATGACATCTATTTATAGGTTCATCTTACTTAAGGTGCAAGCTAGACTAACTTGAAGTGCAAGCTGCTTTAACTTGAGCCACAAGTAGCACCCCCTAGCTCCTTACACCCAAGTGTGGGCTTTGTTTTGGGCCTAATGCCTCTTACTATTATGCTATGGCCCAATAGGCCCAAACCCTAAACTAGTCCTAATTGCTTTTTGAATAAGCAATTTTCATTACATAAACTCTACTCTATACAAGGTTCCTAGTCCCTACCTTTATTACATGAAGTCTAAGCTAAACAAGGGTCCTAGGTCCTATCCCTAACTAGGTGGTCAATAGCTCAATGCACAATAGGTTCAAGGTGAAGCCCTCTTCATACGGTTGCCTATGAGTCAAGTGATTGACCACCATCTTCTTCAATGAGTCTTGGATTCTTCTAAGCCTTGCCCTTGTTAAGGGTCCATGTAGGTCTTCAATGTTAGGTCCTTGACTTTGATTGTCCATGCTCATATCATTTGTGGGCTTGGACGATTGACTTATATCCCTAATCAGACGGGGGATGTGTGACAGGATTAGGTGGTGGCCACGTCAGTATACATGATCAGTTGCATGAGCGTGAAGGGTAGAGGAATATAATGTACTTTGAGTATGATTGTTATATTTATATGTGTTTATTTGGTGATGCATGTTGTGTGCTATCAGTGTATATATGTTATGTAACCTTTTCCACTTATGATGATAGCTCTTATCTCCATATTTCTTTCTGTATATGTTTTATTTATGTGATCAATATGAGAAGACCCTGCAAGGAGCCAGTTACTGAGGAACTAGATGGAACTCTTTATGAGCCAAATGCTGGAGGACAAGCAGTGGACCCAAGTAGTTGAGTAGAGAGTTTGTGGTCAGTGCGCCTTTTTGCGGGTTGTTGTATCTTCAGTTATTTTGTCAGTTTGTACTTTTGGGGCCCTACTCTGGTGTGGCATCCTATACAGTACCTTGTACCTTTATGTTTATGTATATCTATGTGTGATGGCTATGTATCCGTTCTTTATGTTTAAAGTTTTAATATTTATGATTTTTATGTTTTATATGCTTGACGCTAATATCGCGATTAAGTTATTAGTTAGTTAGGTTGTTCTTTAATAGCACGTCAGGGTGTCTCATTTGGAGGTATCATAGCAGTTTGATTATATTCAGACTGTGAGGTTAGGGTGTATTGGCCATTTTAGTTGAATCCACATCGAATAACGACTATGCTTAGAAGTTGGGTAGTGAGTCCGGACGCAATAATTAACATTTGTGTGGCATATAGTATTTATATACCGGTTCTATGTAATATTGTATGTCATATAAGTGTGAGCTAATGATTTCTTTTATAGGATCATGGCTCGAGGTAGAGGTAGAGGACGATGGGGACGAGTTGGCGATAGAGCCACAAATAAAGTTGAAGAAGTGGCAACGGAGAGGCTTCTCATAAACGAGGAGGATCAGTTGGTGGCGGAGAGTCATATGAGACTCTCCAGATTATCAGGGATCTTGCTATGCTATGCTACAGCAGACACAGTAGAACACTCAGATGCTGCAATTTTCCCCAGAGTGAGAGTTATTCAACTCACAAGAAGAAGGAAAACACAACCCGAGTAGCTCCCGACCAGTCACATTGGAGTGATCGATCCAGGCTCGTTCACAGTTGGATCGAGCTGAACTTTTTGGAGAAGGTAAAGGAAAGGTAGTTCTTTAAACTCAACGGTCATATTTTTAAAGAGGTCTAGATTTTGAGATATTGAGCCAGAACAGTGGCGGATTTACCAATGTTACTGCAGTTTTTGAGTTCCTTACTTTGTGCCTTTCAAATGTGATGTTTAAGAGGAATATCAGAGCTTCGATGACCTCTTTCGGTGTGAGGCATAATCTAGAGAAGTTGAGTGGGAGTGATCTCGTAGCATTTCCGAGGTCGTACGTTTTTCAGGTGGGGGAAAGAAGCCATCTACCGTCGGAAACGACGAAGTGGCGTTTATTTCGATAACGGCAAAGGGCGACATAAACCCTGCACGGAAGTGAATAACGGACAATGTCAATGTCGTACCAGGGATGGTTGTGTTATATACATACACTGATACTTTTGGAGACGAATGTTTAGCGTGTTGTTATAGAATTAAATGTTACTAAACCATTTCCACATTTGATGTTATATTGTTTCTTATCCCCTTTCTTTTGCTGTGTGTTTTGTGTGTGTGTGTGTGTGTGTGTGTGTGTGTGTGTGTATTGTACCTCCGACCCAGACAGAGCAGATGGCGCACTAGGACCACCCATGGATGACTCAGGATCCAGGGTTCCCCCTCTCGGGGACCTGTGAGGTGGAGAGCTTAGACCCGCATGGGTGGCTTGTGGACCCGGTCACCCGTTTTGCGGTATATACGGGTCCTATGTCCATCACTACGAGACTTGGGCAGGGAGTGCCCATCGGATTTGTTGGCATGTTTCGTTTCGGTACGACCTTCGCGTTTCCATGTTCGGGATGGCCCCAGTACCCTTCATGGTATCTTTTGATTCCCTGGTACCAAGACCCATACCGGCACCAGCACCAAAGCCTAGACTTGCCCCAGTTCCGGAGGGTGGAAACCCCACAGATCCAGTCTATGACCCGTTGCCCGTTCCTGAGGCCCCAACACCACCCGAGATTAGGGCCACCAGGTCAGAGTCCTCCCGAGTATCCTCCTGATGACTGTCATCCCGAGATGCCAGGGAGTACCAACAGATGTTTCAGAGACCCGCCACAGATAGGAGATCTTCTAGTGGCAGTGGAGGCGAGGCAGGCCCGTTGAGACCTCAGGATTATAGCGGGGGTAGTAGTCTTTGATAGCCTAGGCCAGGGCTATTCATGTAGGTGCATGTGTAAGGCTTTTGATCTATTTCGAGAGGGGATGGGGTGCCGGGAGGTGCTGAGGTATCCTTTCTTTAGTCCTTTATATGTATTTTTGTTATCAGTTTGTATCTATGTTGGGATCCTACTGATAGGAATCCCTAGATATCTCAGTCTCATGATATGACGTATGTATATATATGGTTATGTTTCTGTATGTATTTGTACATGTTGTTTTATATTTTAAGTTTCAAATTTTTCTGACGTTTTTAATATATACGTATAACGATAATAACACGTTTAGGTCCTAAATATTATGGGTTTTCTTTAATTGGACGTCGGGGCATCTCATTTTGTGGTATCAGAGCAGTTCAATTCTGAAACGGATTGTGAGAACTGTGATTAGGGTGAACTGGCTGTTTAGTTAAATCCACATCGGATAACAACTATGCTTAGAAGTTGGGTAGTGAGTCTGACGGGACATCTCTATGGCATATAGTATTTATATTCCAGTTTTATGTAGTATTATATGTCATATTGATGTGGGCTAATGATTTCTTTTAACAGGATCATGGCTCGAGATAGAGGACGCGGACGTGGTAGACAGGGTGGTAGAGCTATAGAGGGTGTGGAGGATGAGCCACATCAGCCAGAGGCAGGGATTGGGGGTGGAGGAGAGTCCGCCAAGACTCTTCTGACTATTCACGAGTTGGCATCTGTTCTGTTGCAGCAGGAACAAAAGAATGCACAGAGGGTACAGAGAGAGGCGGAGTTGCAGGAGAGGCAGGATAGGAGGAGAGCCGTGGAGGCTGAGGATGCAGGGCTGGCTACCTTTCTCAAAGGTAAGCCACTACAGTTTGGAGGAGAGTATGATCCCGAGCGAGCAGAATGGTGGATACAGGAGCTTGAGAAGATCTTTGACACCATGCGATGCAGAGACTACAGGAAGGTGACTTACGCCGCCTTCATGTTGATCGGAGGGGCCGAGTCATGGTGGAGAGGCAAGAGGAGATTGCTTGAGTCTGAGTGCAGATTGATCAGTTGAGAGCTGTTCAGAGAGTGTTCCTTCAGGAAGTACTTCCCACGGTTAGTCAGACGCGAGAATGAGAGAGAGTTTATGAGTGTTCAACAGGGAGACAGGTCAATTGGTGATTATGCGGCTAGATTTGAGGCCTTGACTCAGTTTTCGGAGTTCTATCAGTGGTTTCCAGATGAGGATTGGATGTGCCGGAGGTTTGAGGAGGGTTTACGGCACGAGCTGAGGAGGGCTATAGTGCCCTTGGATATTTTGAGCTTTCCAGAGATGGTGGAGAGGGCCAGTGCTATTGAGAATATGGAAAGAGGCAGGCTGCAGAGCAGAAACAGCAGCGTAGTGGGGGTCCTACCCGATCAGGTAAGCAGAGGAGAGGGGACAGAGGTTCTCAGTGGAGGAGAGGACCATATACTAGACCTGGGCAGAGCGCCCAGACATCTGCACAACCAGCACTAGTTACCAGAGAGGGCCAGCAGCAGAGGGGCCCAGTATATTTCAGATACGGAGGTCCGCATTATATCAGGGACTGCACAGACAGATCTGGTTGCTACGTCTGTGGCAAACCAGGTCATTTTTCTAGGGATTGCCGACAGAGAGCGGTACAGTAGAAGCCAGCTGCCGGCAGGGGAGCCAGTGGTTCTAGAGGAGGAGCTGGGAGAGGAGCTCCAGCGGTAGGGCAACATGCAGCCAAACCTCAGACCACGGGGAAAGTGTTTACGGTAAGAGGATCTGAGTCCTCTCAATCTGTAGATCTTCTTCAAGGTATGTGTTTACTATCTGGCAGACTCTCGCGTGTGTTGTTTGACTTAGGTGCTACGCATTCGTTTGTTTCACATGATTGTGTGGATCATTTACATTTGCCCGTTTCTTAACTACCATACACCTTGACAGTATCTTCTCCTACCAGTGATCCTTTGATTACTATGTCTGCTTCTTTACAGTGTCCTATAGTTGTAGAAAATAGGACATTTCTTGTAGATCTTATCTGTTTGCCTATGCAACATATAGATGTTATCCTTAGCATGGATTGGCTTTTGGCTAACCATGTAGTGTTAGACTGTACCCGAAAGACCCTATCTTTTCTTGAGCCTTCTAGCATGGTATCTGCCAATGAAGGAGAAGCTATGAGGAGTGACGATTCTCAGCAGTATGTGATGCTTTTCTCTTTGAAAGCTAAGGAGACTCCGAGTATAGATTCTTTGCCTATCGTGAAAGAGTTTCCATAGGTTTTCCCTCCTGACGTTCCAGGTTTTCCACTAGAGAGGGAGGTGAAGTTCGCCATAGACCTCATACCAGGGACCGGACCTATATCAGTAGCTCCTTATCAGATGTCACCCGTGGAGTTGGCAGAGTTAAAGAAACAATTGGATAATATGATGAAGAAGGAATTCATCAGGCTGAGTGTATCACTTTGGGGAGCACCGGTCTTGTTTGTGAGGAAGAAGGATGGAAGTTCTAGGTTGTGCACGGATTACAGGCAGTTGAACAAGGTTACAATCTAGAACAAATATCTGTTGCCTAGGATAGATGATCTGATGGATCGGTTGAAGGGAGCTTCGGTGTTTTCTAAGATAGATTTAAGATCAGGATATCATCAGATTAGGGTGAAGAAGGAGGATATACGTAAGACCGCTTTCAGGACGAGGAATGGACACTATGAGTACCTAGTTATGCCTTTTGGTGTAACTAATGCTCCAACGGTGTTCATGAATTACATGAACAAAATCTTTAGACCGTTCCTTGACAAGTTTGTTGTGGTGTTTATAGATGATATTCTCATCTATTCCTGTAGCCGTGAATAACACAAGGAACGTCTGAGAGTTGTGTTACAGGTACTGAGAGATAGGCAGTTATATGCTAAGCTATCCAAGTGTGAGTTCTTGTTAGAGGAAGTGCAGTTCCTAGGTCATAAAATCAACAAGGAAGGGATAACTGTTGATCCGGTTAAAGTAGAGGCAGTGATTAAGTGGGAGAGGCCTAAGTCGGAGAATGAGGTGAGGAGTTTTCTAGGTTTAGCCAGGTACTACATGAGGTTCATTGAGGGTTTCTCAAAGATTGCGTTGTTAACAAGAAATGGTACGGCGTTTTTTTGGACAGAAAAGTGTGAGGAGAGATTTCAAAAGCTAAAGGAGAAGTTGACTACATCTCTAGTGCTGACGTTACCAGATCCTCTAGGACAGTTTGACGTGTACTGTGATGCGTCATATCAATGATTGGGTTGTGTTTTGATGCAAGAGGGAGGAGTTGTGGCTTATGCTTCCCGACAGTTTAGGTACATGAAAGGAATTACTCGACCCATGATCTGGAGTTAGCAGCTATAGTGTTCGCATTGAAGATATGGCGGCACTATCTTTATGGATCTAAGTTTAATGTGTTCAGTGATAACAAGAGTCTTAAGTATTTTTTTTTTATCAGAAGGAGTTGAACATGAGGCAGCATAGATGGATGGAATTCATTAAGGACTATGAGTTTGATCTTCAATACCATCCAGGGAAGGCTAATGTTGTGGCGGATGCACTCAGTATGAAATCTTTGTACGTATCCGCAGTGATGGTGAAAGAGATGGAGTTGCTTGAACAATTTAGAGATATGAACCTAGGTATGGATTTGAATGAGGATAGAATATGCTTAGGTATGATCACCATCAACAATGAATTTTTGAGAGATCTTAAGGCTAAGCTGGATCAGGATGAATACTTGCTAGAGGTAGATGATGGAAAAGTTTCAGAGTTTAGGAAAGGATCCGATGGTGTGTTGAGGTTTAGAGATCGGATATGTGTGCCCGAGGACTTAGAGATTAGGAAGATGATCTTAGAGGAGGCACATAAAAGTAAGTTGAGTTTTCACCCGGGAGCCACCAAGATGTATCAGGATTTGAAGAAGATTTTTTGGTGGCCCAAGATGAAGAAAGAAGTGGTGGAGCATGTTCTATCATGTTTGGTGTGTCAAAAAGCTAAGATAGAGCATCAAAAGACCGCAGGGTTGTTGCAGTCCTTGGATATCCCAGAGTGGAAATAGGATAGTATAGAAATGGACTTTGTGGTGGGATTACCACAAACTCCGAAGAGGTTTGATACGATTTGCGTTATCATTGATAGGTCGACGAAGTGTGCTCACTTCTTAGCTATTGGTGAGAGTTATAGTCTTGAGAAGTTGACCCAGATCTACATCAAGGAAGTTGTGAGGTTGCACGGTGTGCTGTCGAGTATTGTCTCCGACCGGGATCCTAGGTTTACATCTAGATTTTGGAGATAGTTACACAATGCTTTGGGAACAAAGTTAAGGATGAGTTTTGCTTATCATCCTCAGACGGATGGACAGTCAGAGAGAACAATTCAATCATTGGAGGATCTTTTAAGAGCTTGTGTGTTGGATCATATTGGTAGTTGGGATGAATTCCTACCTTTGATTGAGTTCACATATAATAACAGTTTCCACAACAGTATCGGGATGGGACCGTATGGGAGAAAGTGCAGGACTCCGTTGTGTTGGTATGAGACTGGCGAGAGCCAAGTGTTAGGTCCTGATATGGTATAGCAAACCACAGAACAAGTCAGGAAGATAAGGGAGAAAATGAAGGAAGCATAAGATAGGCAAATGAGCTACAATAACAAGAGGAGGAGACCCTTAGAGTTCCAAGAAGGTGATCATGTGTTCTTGAGAGTCACCCCGAAAACCGGAATTGGCATAGCTATGAAGTCTAGAAAGCTCACCCCCCGATTCACTGGACCATTTCATATTCTTCGACGAATTGGTCCAGTAGCTTACCAGATAGCCTTACCGCCTTACCTTTCCAACCTTCGCGATGTCTTCCATGTTTCACAGTTGAGAAAATATTACCCAAATCCTTCTCATGTCATTGAGCCTGAGTCCATACAACTCCGAGAGAATCTAGAATATGAGGCTCTGCCGTCTAAGATTGCAGATATAAGGATTAAAGAACTTCATGGTAAACAGATTACCCTGGTTAAGATCATTTGGGATAGTGTTACCAGAGATGCTTGATAGTGTGATTTTACATGATGTTTGCTGTACACTTTTGCATGCATTTTGCATATAGATTAGGCATTCTTTATTTGGTTTTTATTAGATTTTCCCTTGGAACGGGTGAAGCGGTTTCTTGGTGTTGTTTTGCGGGAATTATTGTAAAAATGCTCAAAATTAGCCTTGATGGAGCTGGATGAAATAAAGCTTGAAAAGTGAAGAATATGAGCCAAACAGAGCCCATCACGACCTGGCCGTGATGACCATCACGGCCATGATCAAGCAGAGCAGAAGGCAAAAGTCAGAAGCTGTCACCGCCTGCCCATGATATGCATCACGGCCGTGATAGGCTAAAAATCAAGGATTCGCGTCGTGAAATTTAGCTCGCCTCACGAGAATCTATTTTGTGCAAGTACGCCCACTTCAGAAAGCGTCACGGCCTGGCCGTGATGGCTATCACAGCCGTGACGCGTAGCAGATCTATAAATAAGAGCACAGCAGACAGAACAAAGGGGTCCAGAGGGAGGCATTTGGAGGCACTTGGAGGCTGTGGCTGGGCTAGGGTTTCAACCCTAGAAGGGAGCCAAGAGGGGTTGCTTTGAAGAAGAAGGAAAGCTCACATGGAGCCTCTTCTCTCCTCTTCTCCTATTTCTCTGGTTTGGTTTTCTCTGTTTATTAGTAGCTAATCCCTATTTGTTGGGATTAGATGTAATCAAACTTATTATTATGTATTTGCCTTGACAGATTAATCTATGTTTATGCTTCATATTAGTGATTAATTTTCCATGCTTGATGCTTGTTGTGGCTAGCACCCCCATGACTTGATTTGTGTTTTGGTATGCAATTGGGAAATTCGTATCAGAACCGGAATTGAATTTAATCACCTAGTAAGCCTTGTATCTAGGAATGGAACTAGGTTTATTAGTAATCGCGTAAACCCTAATCTTAATGCAAATTCATTAATCTAGGCCACCTAAGGAATTAGGGTCTATTAGTGGATTTAGGCTCTTGCCATCCGAGGAATCGGGGTTTGAGTATTTTAGTGGATTGATTTTAATATCTGAAGCATGAATGAGAGGTATCTAGTCCTGATAGTACATGAGTTAGAGGTTTGGTGAAGTCTAGTCCCAACATATCCTTTCTACACTCCAAGTGTTTGTTAAAAGTCCCCAAAAAGACAAAAAGATTTTATTTCTTTTCTTTTGTTTATTTTGACTTCTCTTGATTTATAGTTTAGTCTAGATAGTTGCTGAGTTTGTGAATTGGTAGTTGACATCCAATCCCCATGGATACGATAAACCGGTCTCACCACCGTATTACTTGCACGACTGGGTATACTTGCCCAGAGCCGTCAACAAGTTTTTGGCACCGTTGCCGGGGATTGGTTTTGCCAATATCATTAGTAACAGAGGAGGCAACTAATTTAGACATTTTTTTTTATTTTTCTGTATATATTTGATCTTTTTGTTTTGAGTTGTGTTTTTGCAAGGTGGATGCAGTTCATAGACAATCACTATTATCCACCTGATGAGGAAGCCTCAAGTCACGCTTTGGAGGACAACTGGTGTTTGGGAGATTGCATGGATTTGATGGATCATGTTACTCCCGCACAAGTTGATGATATGACTGGAAGGCTTATATATAACTTCTCCGAGGAGGATTGGGAAACCTTTTGTTCCTATTTGCCACCTCCACCACCGTGTATTGTGATTCCCTTAGAGCCACATGAAGCAAACTTTGAGAAAAATCTGGTTTTGGGAATGGATCAAATTGAAGATGAAGTGGTGGACAAATCACAAGAAGAGGGAGTACTCTCCACAAGTCCTTGGGAAATTGAGGAATGGGAATGGAAGGAGCAAACACCGTTGAAAGATGCTCTAGAACAGTATTCCTAAGAGCTATCTGCCTCAGAGGCCAAGGCAAGAGCCAACTGTGACAGTATCGAAACTGTGAAGCAGAACTTCAAAACGCAAGTTGAGGAGATTTACAAACAATTAGAACAAGAGTCACATGCAGCACAATTTGAGGAAAATCTGGTTTGGAGGATAGTTCAAGATGAAGACGAAGTGGTAGTGGGATCCACCATGTATGCCGAGCAATCTGATTTTAATGCATTAGACAAATATGTCGGCTTGCATGCATGTGTGGACATTGGTAAGTTAGTCCCTTCCACTAGTCTGGAAAACTTCCTGGTGAAAATGCCATTTGACCCACTAGGAAGTAAGTGCAGTATCATAGTTGAAGAGGTCAATGGTGCTTTTATACACTGGCTGGGTGGAGTTGAAGATAAAGTCATACTACTGCTACAATCTCCACTCCAAGTTCCATTTGATCCGGGAGGAGAATCCTAGGACGTCAAGCTAGTGACGTTAAAGAAGCGCTTATTGGGAGGCAACCCAACTTTTCTTAACCCTTCTCTTTAGTTAGTTTTGTTTTTGATTTTCAACTCTTGAATAATTTGAGAAGCTCAAGAGGAAAAATAATAAATTGAGATTTGCCAAGTGATTTCAGGGTAAGAAGGAAGGAGGGAAGAGCAAGAAGACAAGAAAAAGCAACCCAACTTTCAAGCAGTTTCTGACTGAAATGGAAGTCAACACCCGCTACCGCATCGGTAAGCCGTTCCATTTTATTTTATTTTATTTTTCTTCTCCTCTCTCCAACTTGATTGTTTACATTGGGGACAATGTAAATTTTTAAGCTTGGGGTAGGGGTATTTTGCATTTGCATTTTTTTTTTCATGTTGCATTCATATAGTTTTGCATGATAGCTTTGCATGTTCACACAATTAGATCGTCGTTGCTTAGATTTTGTATCCAATTGTGAGAACTAAGTGCCAATAATTTGAGATAGTGAATTGTTGAACCCAATTTGTTATTCTTGTGATATGGCTGCAAATGAAAATGTTTGAGATAATCTTGGATAGTTGATAATTAGCATATGGTTCTGAGGATTTGTGTTTTTCATTGATTCTGAACTACAATGTGAGATTTTGAGGCATAAAGGGGTACTCACAAAATTTTACCCCATTCTTTGTGTTAGAGTGTTATTCCTCTTGGTTTGTTATTCTCTAGAACTTGACTTGAAACCATTTTGAAGCTTAAAAATTTTTGAAAACATTTTTGAAAATGATTGAGGCAATAGGTATTTTCTGGCCTTCTGAGCTTGGAATGATGAAATGCTACCCTTAGTTGCCCAATTTTGAGCCTGAAAGAAAAAAAAATGCTTTTCTTGGTACCCTGAAATGTTTTGAAAAAAAAATGTTTGATAGGACCTTCTAAAGTATTACAAAAGGGTAAAAAGGTAGTTGAAAAAAGTTTGGGAAAAGAATCAGAAAAAATAATTCTCTTGATTTGAAAAATCTCCCCTTCTCCAAATAAAAGAAAAAGAAAAAAAAATAAATAGAGAAGGGGATGACAAAAAGAAAAGAGAAATAAAAAGAAAAAGAAAGAAAAGAAAGGTGGAAAGTTAACTAAAACCCCAATGGGTATTTTAGAAGGTCGTGCTTTGCAAATGTTGATGTGTAGCCTTTTGAAATATCCTTTTATTGATTTCCCCACCTAACGATTAATCCCATGGCCCCGTTACAACCAAATAAAAGACCTCTTGATTCTTAATTGTTTTCATTAATAAAGTAGAGATTGGGTTGATAATCAAGCCTATGGTAGGATTCATTCCTTGAGGAAAATTGAGTGAAATGTCATATACCCCTAAACACTTGAGTGAGGTTAGAAAGAGAGCCAAGCAAAAGAACAAGCTTGGGGTGAGCTTCAAGTGAGAAAGAGTGCCCAAATCAGTGAGAACATGAGTCTAAGGAACCTAAGCCTCTAATTGGACTTGAATTGATTGTCTCTTACTGAATTGTTTGAATTCCCTATTGCTTGGATTATTTGCTCGGGTTCTTGGTTCACTATCAATGTTCTGTTTATTCTTCTGGCCTTAGTGATTGCTTGAGGACAAGCAATTGAATAAGCTTGGGGTGATTTGATAGTGTGATTTTACATGATGTTTGTTGTACACTTTTGCATGCATTTTGCATATAGATTAGGCATTCTTTATTTGGTTTTTATTAGATTTTCCCTTGGAACGGGTGAAGCGGTTTCTTGGTGTTGTTTTGCAGGAATTAATGTAAAAATGCTCAAAATTAGCCTTGATGGATCTGGATGAAATAAAGCTTGAAAAGTGAAGAATATGAGCCAAACAGAGCCCATCACGGCCTGGTCGTGATGACCATCACGGCCATGATCAAGCAGAGCAGAAGGCAAAAGTCAGAAGCTGTCACGGCCTGCCCATGATATGCATCACGGTCGTGATAGGCTAAAAATCAAGGTTTCGCGTCGCGAAATTTAGCTCGCCTCACGAGAATCTATTTTGTGCAAGTACGCCCACTCCAGAAAGCGTCACGGTCTGGCCGTGATGGCTATCACAGCCGTGACGCGCAGCAGATCTATAAATAAGAGCGCAGCAGACAGAACAAAGGGGTCCAGAGGGAGGCATTTGGAGGCACTTGGAGGCTGTGGCTGGGATAGGGTTTCAACCCTAGAAGGGAGCCAAGAGGGGTTGCTTTGAAGAAGAAGGAAAGCTCACATGGAGCCTCTTCTCTCCTCTTATCCTATTTCTCTGGTTTGGTTTTCTCTGTTTATGAGTAGCTAATCCCTATTTGTTGGGATTAGATGTAATCAAACTTATTATTATGTATTTGCCTTGACTGATTAATCTATGTTTATGCTTCATATTAGTGATTAATTTTCCATGCTTAATGCTTGTTGTGGCTAGCACCCCCATGACTTGATTTGTGTTTTGGTATGCAATTGGGAAATTCGTATCAGAACCGGAATTGAATTTAATCACCTAGTAAGCCTTGTATCTAGGAATGGAACTAGGTTTATTAGTAATCGTGTAATCCCTAATCTTAATGCAAATTCATTAATCTAGGCCACCTAAGGAATTATGGTCTATTAGTGGATTTAGGCTCTTGCCATCCGAGGAATCGGGGTTTGAGTATTTTAGTGGATTGATTTTAATATCTGAAGCATGAATGGGAGGTATCTAGTCCTGATAGTACATGAGTTAGAGGTTTGGTGAAGTCTAGTCCCAACATATCCTTTCTACACTCCAAGTGTTTGTTAAAAGTCCCCAAAAAGACAAAAATATTTTATTTCTTTTCTTTTGTTTATTTTGACTTCTCTTGATTTATAGTTTAGTCTAGATAGTTGCTCAGTTTGTGAATTGGTAGTTGACATCCAATCCCCGTGGATACGATAAACCGGTCTCACCACCGTATTACTTGCACGACTGGGTATACTTGCCCAGAGCCGTCAACAATGCTACTTGGGAGCGTGAGGCGGACATGCAGCAACAGTATCCCCATTTGTTTTCAGGTATGCAAATTCCGAGGATATAATTTCTTTTAAAGGAGGTAGAAATGTAATGGCCTGATTTTATAATATGTTTTATGATTAATGTTTAAGATTAAGACTTGAAATTTTTGTGGTTAAGATATTTGTTAAGGTCTAGGAAATTTTGCATAAGAAGTAAGCAATTATCGGGAATGAGTTTAAATGTGAGCAAAACTTAGGATTTTCCCGATTATCGTCTTTAGGACGTTTGAATGTGAAATAATAAATTTGGAGTTAGGATTGAGGTTAGACATTTTTATTGGTTGGAGGTTGTTCATTAGGCCTTAATGAGCCTATATCTCAAATTTGAGGTCAATCGGACATCAAACGAGCTCAGAATGCGAAGAAACGCACGAAGTCAATGTTGATGACCAGAGGCCACTCTGAGCTTGGGGGAGTTGACGCTGAGCGTAAGGAAGTGGTATCATGCACATGGACACGTGGCGGGTGACGTGGTACGCATGCAAGCACGCTGGTGGACGCTCCCACGCATAGCGTGGGTAAACTCATGCTGAGCGTGAGCGCCAGGAATTGGAAAAAAATAAAAAGGGCTCAAGTGCATTCACTTGAGCCATTTGAAATAGAAACAGAGAGATGGTCCTAGACAGAAACCATAGAACAGAAACCAGAGAGTTCTAGAGAGAGAGAGGGAGAGAACTAGAGAGAGAGATAGAGTTTGAGAGTGAGGAAGGATATCAAGAGCCTAAACCACCATTTTTGAGCTGGAACAACTTCAGAAAAGCCACCACCACACCTTCTTCATCCGTTTGATCTTGTTCAAATTTCATAGAGAGGTCCTAGGTTGGTAGTTCTTCATATCCAGCGGTTGACATTTTTGTATTTTCCCCAGAGTGAGAGTTATTCAACTCAGAAGAAGAAGGAAAATCCAACCCGAGTAGCTCCTGACCAGTCACATTGGAAGGTTCGATCCAGGCTCGTTCACCGTTGGATCGAGCTGAAATATTTGGAAAAGGTAAAGTAAAGATAGTTATTTAAACTCAACGGTCACATGTTTAAACAGAGGTCTAGATTTTGAGATATTGAGCCAGAACAGTGACGGATTTACCAATGTTACTGCAGTTTTTGAGTTCCTTACTTTGTGCCTTTCAAATGTGATGTTTAGGAGGAATATCGGAGCTTCGGCGACCTCTTTCGGTGTGAGGCAGAATCGAGAGGAGTCGAGTGGGAGTGATCTCGTAGCGTTTCCGAGGTCGTACATTTTTCAGGTGGGGGAAATAAGCCATCTAACGTCGGAAACGATGAAGTGGCGTTTATTTCAATAACGGCGAAGGGCGACCTAAACACTTTACGGAAGCGAATAACAGACAATGTCAATGTCGTACCGGGGACTACTTCGTGGTACCGAGAACGATATTGAAATTTTTTGTTTATCGCCATTGCGTAAAAATATATATTATTCTATTTTCCTATCGTATTTGATGTTGCATGTGTTGTTTGCTTGGATTTCTTGACTGGTTGAATGAATACTGATGATTGATGGATGATGATATTAAGAGTAATTATTATTCTGTTATGAACATGTTATTTTATTATTATGTTATTAGTAATGAATTTTTATTTTGGAAAATGATAACATGATTGTAATGATGGCATGATGACATGTGAACATGATGATATGATGTGATGAGTGTTATGATTATGCTTAGAGGTTGAGTAAGTGATAAGTTAAGTTGAGACATGATGATGTATTGGGGAATTCATATTATATATATATATGTGTGTGTGTGTGTGTGTGTGTGTGTGTGTGTGTGTGTGTGTGTGTGTGCGTGCGTGTGTGTGTGTGTGTGTGTGTGTGTGTTAGTAGTGCCTAACCGAGATGATTACTGTGATATGATGATGAGATTGATGAGATGAGATTAATATTGAGGTTATCTATGAGATTATGATGAGCGGTTAGGGCACTAGGGGGTGACTTGAAACATGGTCTGTGATATGGTTGACCTGAAACATGGTCTGGTAGACTTGAAACATGGCCTTTGGGGTCTATTCCTCTGAGGGAGAATTCTCGGGGTTTAGGCTAACAGCGGACCGTCCCAGACATGATTTCATTTTAGTTGCAGCTATAATTCATGCGTTGCATGAGCACCCTGGCCGTGGTTCAGAGGTGTGCACCGGATTGTGCAGCTATAGTGCCATTGCTTTGCATGGGCGTCCTCCATCCGCGGACGAGGGTGTGCGCCGGGGACTCTTGGATGTGTCGATTGATATGGATATCCGGATATGGCCGATACCTGATGAGATGATTCATACAGCATTTTCATTTCATCATGATGGAGGGTAGAGGAAAAATCCTAGATGTTGATTGAGGATAGTTGTGTTATATACATATACTTATACTTTTAGAGACGGATGTTTAGCGTGCTGTTATGGAATTAAATGTTGCTTAACCCTTTCCACGTTTGACGTTATATTGTTTCTTATCCCCTTTCTTTTGTTGTGTGTTTTGTGTATAAATATATATATTGTACCTCAGGCCTAGACAGAGCAGATGGCGCACTGGGACCACCCATGGATGACTCAGGATCCAGGGTTCCCCCTCTCGGGGACCTATAATGTGGAGTGCTTAGACCTGCACGGGTGGCTTGTGGACCCGGTCACCCATTTCGCGGTATATACGGGTCCTATGTCCATCACTATGGGACTTGGGCAGGGAGCGCCCATCGGATTTATTGGCACTGTTCGTTTTGGCATAACCTTCCCGTTTCCGATAGGACAGCCTGATGGACACGTACCACCGATGCCGCCCATGTCCGGGATGTCCCCAGTACCCTTCATGGTACTTTTTGATGCCCTGGTACCAGGACCCATACCGGCACCTGCACCAGAGCCTGGACTTGCCCCAGTTCCGGAGGGTGGAGACCCCGCAGATCCATTCTATGACCCGTTTCCCGTTCCTGAGGCCCTAGCACCACCTGAGATTAGGGCCATCGGGTCAGAGTCCTCCCGAGTATCCTCCCGACGAATATCATCCCGAGATGCCAGGGAGTACCGACGGATGTTTCAGAGACCCGCCACAGATATGAGATCTTCTAGAAGCAGTGGAGGCGAGGCAGGCCCGTCGAGACCTCGGGATTACAGTGGGGGTAGTAGTCTGTGATAGCCTAGGCCAGGGCTATTCATGCAGGTGCATGTGTGAGGCTTTTGATGTATTTTGATAGGGGATGGGGTTCCGAGAGGTTGTGAGGTATCCTTTCTTTAGTCATTTTATGTATTTTATTATCAGTTTGTATCTATGTTGGGATCTTACTGATGGGAATCCCTCGACGGCTCAGTATCAGGATATGACGTGTGTATATATATATGGTTATGTTTCTGTATGTATTTGTACATGTTGTTTTATATTTTAAGTTTTAAATTTTTTCGATGTTTTTAATATATACGTATAACGATAATAACACGTTTAAGTCCTAAATATTGTGGGTTTTCTTTAATGGGACGTCGGGGCGTCTCAGACGACATAGTGAATTGTTATGTTTTCTATTCCCTACTCTTAATTCTTGCTTCTTAATTATGTTTTGTATTGCGTTAATCAAAATAGATCGTATTTAACTAGTCAAGCGAGATGAGTCCGACCAGAGATTCATGCTTTAAGACTTGAATTAAGAACACAAATTGAATATTGATAGAGGTACAATATGAGATTTGTGCAATTGTTTTAGGGAACCAAGAACTTAATGAATCTTGCTTGTTATTGATTATAGAGATATAGTTGATTGGCATGTTTAGGTGTTTTCTCTTGTGCTCGAACGAGACATTAGAATAATTTATGGTTCCTGATTGGCATGAAATTGAATTAGGGTTAGAAAAATAATCACATGGATCTATGTTTGATTGTGTAGTTGAAATTGTGACCTTATATCTTCCCAATCCAATCTTAATTCTCATAATTGCTTGTGATTTGATTTCTAATCTTGCTTAATTTAGATAATTGAATTGATCTCAACAAATTCTCTCCCCTTTGACTTGGTCAAAATTGGTTGCTTTCTTTGAATTTAGATATAATTGGTCACCCAATCCCTGTGTTCGACCTCGGTAATAACTTGCCGTGTTTCTATTACTTGTTTCGATCTGGTACACTTGTTGGAACCCATCAATAGGGCTGAGTGAGTTATCTCTAGGTGTGGTTTTGATGGAGGAGCTATGGTTGAAGCCAATGGCTTCTCTGGGGCATATGGTGCATGGGGAAATGTAATCGTACGGTTGTTGAGGTTGTCTCGACCTCAAACTCCCGTATCCTTTTAATGGTTGCCCGAATGAAAGAGGTAGGGATGACCTTTGGGATGAAATAATTGCTTTAAAAAATTCCTAGAATCTCCCCTGGAGTGTGTAAGGCGACTTTAACACTGCTATGTATGACCATGAAAAGACTGAGAGTTTAGGGTTAGTCGTAGCTCATGCACTAAATTTATAAACTATATAAATGCTTGTAATTTGATTGACCTAGGTTTTAATGGACATGCATTTATGTGGAAGCATGGACTGGTAAGTGAGCCTCTTGATCATACCTTGGGAAACCAGGGATGACCGGATAATTTTCCTTCAAGCTAGATCACAAATCTTCCCCTTCCCAACTCTGACCATTGTGGCATTTGGGTGTATTTTCGAGATTCAAATGATGGTAGTGCCAAACCTTATTTTGCATTTCTAGGATCATGGTTGGAGCATCCAGATTTCCAAGCTCAAGTTGATAATGCTTGGAGGTCCAATGACCCTTGGGAGATTAACATGAAAAAAAGCTTACTGAAAGTTTGTCAAAATGGAATAGAGACTGTTTTGGTAACATCTTTCAAAGGAAAATAAGAATTATTGCAAGGTTGGAAGGCATATCATGGAAGCTTCATAAAGGTGATAATGATAGGATCCACCAACTTAGAACATCTCCGTGGAATAGGTATACTACTATTCTCAACCAAGAAGAATTTTACTGGATCCATCACTCTCGCTCATGATGGAAAAAGCTCGGGGATTGTAACACACGTTTTTTTTCACAAACACCTCTTATCAGAAAGTTTGGATCCACAAAGAAAATGCAATACAGGATCTATTGGTGCAGTTCTATCAGAAGCTATACTCAACTTTAGGACCTCCTTCACAGGCGGTGATTTCGTTGAATTCCTTTCAGCCTCTGTCAGATTCAAATATTTCTTCCTTCAATGCCCAGATTTCTATTGAGGAGGTTAGACGAGCTCTTTTCAGTATGGCAAGTTTTAAAGCTCCCAGGCATGATGGGTTATATCCATTGTTCTTTAAGAATAAGTGAGAGATCATGGGATCTTGTATTTTAATTTTGTCAAAGTGTGTTTGATAATCTAGAGTTGATAGCCTCGGTAAATCAGACCTTATTGACTCTTATTCCCAAGGGGTCTGATCCCTCGTGTGCTTCATATTTTCGCCCCATAGTGCTTTGCAATATTATTTACAAGATAGTGACAAAGGTTATTTCCAATCGTATCAAACCTACTCTCCCCCATGTGATCTCTCCTAACCAAAATGGCTTTGTGGCTGGGAGGAGCACGAATGACAACTCTATTATTCTCCAAGAGGTGGTGCATTCTATGAGTTTAATGACTGATAAAGATAAATTTGTGGTGTTGAAGCTTGATCTCAAGAAGGCCTTTGACATGTTAGAATGGCAGTTTGTTATTGATTCCTTGAAACTTATAGGGCTCCCCGATAGCTTGATTGATGTGATTTTTGCTTGCCTCGCTTCAACAAAAAATGAGCATTAATTGGCATGGTCGCCACTATAATAAGTTTCCTACCTCTTGTGGCCTTAGGCAAAGAGACCCTCTCTCCCCCTATCTCTTTGTGATCTCTCATGAATGTTTAAGTCACTGTATCATGAATGTTGTTGAAGATGGTTTGTGGGTTCCTTTGAAAATTGGGAGGGGTGGGCCAGCCCTTTCCCATTTAATGTTTGTTGATGATATTCTCTTAATCTATAAAGCCTATTCTCGGCAAGCTCATACTATTCGTGGAATCCTTGATATCTTTTGTAACTGTTCTGGGGAAAGGATTCATTTCCTTAAATCTAAAGTGTTTTTGTCCAAGAATGTGGGGCAATCCATTGTGGCTTCTATTAGTCAAATTCGCGGGGTTGAACCTACTACGGATCTTGATCGTTATCTAGGTAATCCCATAATTACTGGTAGGAAAACTAAGGCTGATTTCTCCTTCATTGTTGATTGGGTCTGAAGTAAGCTTTTAGGTTGGAAAGCAACTTCCCTCTTTCTTGCGAGTAGAATCATCTTGGCACAAATTTACATTATGAGTTTACCCAATTATGTGATGTAAACATCGTGTGTCCCAGCCTCTATCTGAGATGAAATTGAGAAAATTTGTCGCGATTTCAGTTGGGGCTCTTCTGCAGATACAAGGAAATGTCACTTGATTTCATGGAAAAATATGTAAACCAAAATCTGATGGGGGTTTGGGCTTCAAAAGCTTACGCATGGATAATACTTGTTACATGTTGAAATTGGGCTGGGAGTTAATTGTAAACCAAGAGGCATTTTGGGTTAAACTGCTCCTGGCCAAGTATAATTGTGGGGGTCTTATGTTACCAACAATGCATACCGGGTCGTGGTCATCTCATCTCTGGCATGGTATTGTTAGTTCCTGGGGCCTAAAGGATCGTAGCATCTCTTAAGTCATAAGGAATGGGCAAGTCGTGTTCTTTTGGCAAGATGCCTGGGTCCCGGGGCTTGGTCCTTTATCTGATCACTTGGATAATATCCCTGAACATGAGTGGAAGTTTTCGGTAGCTTCATATGCCTCCGTGGAGGGTTAGAATTGGGATAGATTCCCTTCTGATCTACCTGAGTATGTGAGGAACAAAATAGCTGGTATTAAACCCCCATCCCCAAGACATGACGACTTTCATGTTTGGACTCATTCCAAAGATAGGTATTTCTTGATCAAATCTGCCTATCAATTTCTTTACCAGGATGTCATGGGGGATCCCCCAAGTTTTCCTTTAGACCTGGTTTGGAAGTGGAAAGCACCGCCTAGATATAAAGCTTTCCTGATGTATGCCCTTGCTCATGTGAAGTCTCATGGCCCAGTAAGTGCAATACACGTTATACTTCACTGCAGTCGCACTGTCCCTTCAGTCTCTACAACAGGGCATTGGGAATATAAAAAGACTTTGTAAATTGCACTCCAGCTGTAGAGCGTTCAAAGCATTCAAAATGCTCTCTGATATATGTTTCTCTTTACAATGATAGGTATTTCTTGATCAAATCTGCCTATCAATTTCTTTACCAAGATGTCATGGGGGATCCCCCAAGTTTTCCTTTAGACTTGGTTTGGAAGTGGAAATGACCGCCTAGATATAAAGCTTTCTTGATGTATGCTCTTGCTTATTAACTCTCCTCTAGCCATCATCCCATGGTTAACCCATGACCCCGTTGCCATGATCCCATTGTTAACCCATGACCCTTTAGCGATGATCCCATGGTTAACCCATTACCCCCTTGCTTTGATAGCATGGTTAACCCATGACCCCGTGGCCATGATCCCATGGTTAACCCATGACCCCGTCGCCATGATCCCATGGTTAACCTTTGACCCCTTGCCATGATCACATGGTTAACCCATGGAACTTTTGTCACGATTACATGCTTAACACATGACCCTATTGCCATGATCCCATGGTGACACAAGACCCCGTTGCCATGGTCCCATGGTTAACCCATGACCCTCTTGCCATGATCCCGTTGCCATCATCCCATGGTTAACCCATGACCCCGTTGCCATCATCCCATGGTTTACCCATGACCATCTTGCAATGATTCCACGGTTAACCCATCTCTTTTTCTCTCTTCCTGATGTATGCCCTTGCTCATGTGAAGTTTCATGGCCCAGTAAGTGTAATACACGTTATACTTCACCGCAGTCGCACTGTCCCTTTAGTCTCTCACAACAGGGCATTGGGAAGATAAAAAGACTTTATAAATTGCACTCCAGCTGTAGAGCATTCAAAGCATTCAAAATGCTCTCGGATATCTGTTTCTCTTTCCCTGTTTCCCATTCTCGATATGTCTTTCTTTTTCAGTTTTTAGAATGCTCCCATCCTCTCTTTCTAAATTTCTCTTTCTCTCTTTCTTTTTTTCTCTTTTTCTCTCAACATAGAACCCTAAATCATCATCAGCCCACCCTTATGAAACTCGACTTCACGCACTCTCTCGAGTGCATCTCTCTCTCACAGATCTGATACAACGGCGTCTTTGTTGCTTTTTGTTCGTCGCCGCCAATAGTACCGAGCGCAGCCATCGTCCAGAGTAGTGAGCATCGACTAGAGCATGACCGTCATCCAGAGCACCGCGGCCATCATTCAGATCACATCGTCTTCCTCTCACCCAATATCTCAGATCGACTTGTGTGTTGATTCAGATCTGCCTTTGGATCTCCTTTTCAAGTTTCCACATTTTTTGTATTTTTTTTCTTCTGTTTTGAAGCATCTAGGTAAGATCTATTTCAGATCTGGTTATATTTTTTTTTCCTTCTGTTTTGTATTTCAAGTTTCAGATTTGTTAAAACTTGTCTGTTTCTTTCTTCTACTTCTGTTACATTTTTTATCGAAAACCACCTGAAATCGTCCGACACCAGCCCAACCCGCCCAAACCGATACCTACCCAAACCGATGCCATAAACGAATTGAAATGGGCCATATATTACCCAATTCGGTTTTGGTTGGATTGGGATTTTTGGGCCCGAATCCGACCGCAACCGACCGGTTTCCAGCCCAAACCATGAGTAAGCAAAACAACACCACCACACCAATCACAATAGCTGATGACACTACAAAAAAAGAGTGTTTAGCGACCGAAGAAATCGGTCGCTATTCATCAAAATTCGGTCGCTAAATAGGTTAACGACCGAAGTAGTGACCGAATAATGACGGTTGCTAAAACCCTGGTCACTAAATCAATTAGCGACCGAATTTGTAATCGGTCGCTATTAGCGACCGAATAATTCGATAGCTAATTTATAAAAATCGGTCACTAAATTGGTCTCCTAAAACCAGTTATGTGACCAATTTTAGCGACCTAAAATTCGGTCGCTAAATTGGCCACCAAATTAAAAAAAATCAGTCACTAAATGTGTCCTCAAAACTTGTTCTAGGGACCAATTTAGTGACCGATTTCTTTAAAAAATATATAACAAACCAAATATAAATTTTTTTATAAGCTAAAATGTATTGAAAGAGTATAATGGGTACTCTAAACTCATAAACAAAAGAACCAAATACAAGAGGGATAAGGTTGAGATTCAACCAAAGTCGGAGAAGACAATAATGGTTGATATACTAACTAATCATCGACCAAAAAGAATTCCTCAGCACCTAATATCTAAAACCAATCCACCGCCCAGCTATTGACAATTTAGTGCCTAAAAGCTTATTAGGGATAACAGCAGCAAAAGAGAAAAAACCCTTTGAACCTTTACACCCTATAGAAAATCAAAAGCCCAAAAAGACCATAACAAGTCCATAAACTTTTAATCTGTAGCAATTAATTCAATGGAACACAGATGATTGATTGGAAAATTGGATATAAAATGTATCCACAAATTCACAATCTTCAAAATCTTCAACAACCTTGTAGGCTATAATCCTTTTCTATCAAGCTGTCTTATCAATAAGAGAAAGAGAAAGCATATCATACAAAGTCTAAAAGAAATGGGTAGGATTCATTTCTTCCATTTTCTTTACATTTCATTCTTTCTAAAAGTTTCCACACAAAGTCTAAGAGATATGATTTGTGGACTTACTCATGTGAAGAGATGTTCTTGTTGACATGTTCGCTAGAAACCAAACCACAAAAATTACCCAGAAATACATCATACCCTGCGAATAAGAAAATAATATACATGATATAATTCCAAAAAATGATGTTCCCTAAAGCACAAATATTATCTTGACAAACATAACAAACCTTGATCATACGCTTCAAAAGCTGGAGAAACAACAACACCATTAGATACCCAACTGAATCCAATTCATTTTAATTTCTGCATTTCACACATAGCAATCACACTATATGATATTTCAATGCAAACTCAAACTCAACCAATATTATTCAAATGTTACATATCTTGAAACCACATATAACCAAAAGTTCAAAGATACTTGCATGCTTATACCCATTAACAAGAGTTCAACCATTTTTATCATACAAAAATCTAAAATCAACATGTTGGAGTTCAAAACCAATTTACATCTCTTACAACAAATAAAATTCAATAACACATTGAGCAATTGATTCAAGCATTTTCTCAAACAGATTATGTTCAATCTAACAAGTTGATTCACATAGAACTATAATTCATAGGACAATAAAACCAGAAAAAAAAAAAGAAAAAAGAAAGAACCAACAGAGAGTGGGATGATAGTTGTAGGGCGATGGGGACGAACGCAACGACATGAGCACGAACTGGGCACGTTACTTAGTGGTGGTGGATGGGATGGCACGAGAGCGGTGGGAGAGAGAGAGACAGAGGGAGAGAGAGACGCGAGTGAGACAGAGAAGGAGAGAAGGAGAGGGAGAGAGAGACACGAGTGACAGAGAGAATGAGAGAAGAAGAGGGAGAGAGAGACGCGAGTGACAAAGAGAATGAGAGAATGAGAGTGGGAGAGAGACGCGAGTGAGAGAAGGAAAGGGATAGAGAGATGCGAGTGAGAGAGAGAAGGAGAGGGAGAGAGATATGTATGCTTACCGTGTGGAGGAGGTGGTGGCCGGCGAGGGGCTTCTGCGGCGCTGTGTGTGAAGAGAGGAAGAGAGGAAAAGAGAGAAATGGGGGAAGAGAGGAAGGAAATCGCGATTTAGGGATTTTAGTTTTAGCGACCGAATTATTCGGTCGCTAAAATGGTTAATTTGAAATTTGAATTCATAATTTTAGCGACCGAATAATTCGGTCACTAAATCGGTCGCTAAAACGCTCTATTTTAATTTTTTTAATCGTTTAGCGACCATTTTAATATCGGTCGCAAAAGATAACTTAATTTTAACCGTTGCATTTAATTCGGTCGCTAAAAAGTCATAAATTTATGACTTTTACTTTCCTTTATTTTGCGACCGAAATAGAGACCGATAACTCTGCTACGCTTATATTTCGGTCGCTATTTCGGTCGCAATATCAACTCTAATTAGTGTTTGATTTAGATCCTACAATCGGTCACCATTTCGGTCGCAAACAGTAACCAACAAATTCGGTCTCTATTTTCGGTCGCTAAATAACCTTTCCTTTGTAGTGTGAACTGATGATGGGAAGGAAGTTTTTTTCTTTCCATTCAGAATTCAGTTTCTCTTTTGAGTTTTGATCATCAACATTGTACTACACTTCCTCAACCCTCAATCAAACCCTTCTCGAGAGCTAGTTGAAACTTGCCACATGGACTTGGACTTCATGGTTTCTTCCACTATGCATGATGCCAAACTCCTCTCTTTTGTCCAAGCTTCTTATCTTCACTCTAGTACTTGTCCTTTCTGCTTTTTTCTACTTACTTCAGTTACCCATTTTCATATTCAGTGCATTTCTATGTCTTTTTCCTTTTTTTTTTCAGCCAGTGTTCACGAACCCCCCCACTAGAAATTTATTTTTGTCATGCCATTCATGTTTGAGACTTGCAATTGAAATGCTTATAGATTTTAACATACATTCATGATTATGTTTATTTTAACTATAATGGTAGCTGAATCACTTGATCATTAGTCTTCGGTTTAAAAATGAATGCAAGGAGGATCATTATTTTTCCCAGTGGACCTCATTTGTATTAAGGGTGATCACAATTTCTTCTCTTGATTTGGTCACAAATGAATGCTAGGAGGTTATATATGTTTATGGGAAGTTAAATTTAATTTGGATTGAAAAAATAAAAGCCACCCAAGAGAGCTTCAATTAGCTTCCATATATGATTCTCTTTCCATAGAAAGCTTTGAAGAGATAGGAAAACGGTTTCAATTTCATGCTATTTAAAAGGGTTTATCCCTTCTTCTTTTGTTTTTTTTTTAATTTTCATTGTGCTTCTACCCCTTGAGCTTGGTGGAGACAGATAAAGTTGAGTGAAGATGCCAACGGACAAAGAGGATAATGGTTTACAGAATGGATAGAATGGAACTGGTGTCTTTGAGAACAATATTCTTGGACTCAAAATGGCATTGGCCTATGATTCGTTTGTGATGGGGCGTTCTATGACACTGAATGAAAACCGGAGCCCTGTGAGCGGCTCAGTGGATGGAGCTGATCAAAAACCGGAACCTAATGGGACATCTTCTGTTGAAGATGAAATCGAATTTTTTAATTTTTTTTTAGTCTTGAGTTATGTGTTTGTGTGTGTACTGATCTATCAATTTTCTTGAGCATGACTTCAATATATCTATTGTGTTTAATGTCTGGATATTTGGTATTTTTTTCCTTTTTAGATTTGATCGTATGACAAAGCTTTACGTTAAGCTTAGGGCTGTTCTAAGTTTTACATATGCCTTGGATCTTGAAATTTCGAGTTTGCTTGGACGAAGCAGACGAGAACGGAAGGGACGAAAAGGGTGAGGGATGATCATGAAACCCTCCAAACCCTCTCTTTTTCAATTTTACGAACAAAAAGTTCCCGTAATTTAGAGAATTTTTTTTTGATTTCAAACATTCAGATAAGGGATTGGAAGCTTATTACTTAACATCCCATTCTCTTCCCTTATCCTCCTAACTCCCAAAAGAGCATTATCGAGCCCAGCATTGTGATTTTTCCTTCTTATTGGTAGTTTGTGAATTTGTGCATCTGTAAATCAGTATTTAACATACAGTTTCATTTAATTTTCTTATTGCTCTTTTATTTTGAGATGTTTCTTTTATAGTGTGCAAAATAGAGTTCTTGTGACAAAACAGGCTTTGCTGACACTGATACCTTCTGATAGGACCTTAGACATTGGGTCTATGGGGGAATCCAATAGGGATCTATTAGTGGGCCTCAATCATGAGAGGCCAATGACAGAGAGCGATGAGGTGGATAGTTAGTTACTTCATGCAACATAGCATATAGGGAGGTGGTGAATGAGGAAAAATGGATTGTGATTGTTATTCAGTTATTGTGATAGGCAGAGAGAGACTTTTCTTCTCTAAGGAGCTTAGCTCTGGGGATTATAGGGGGAAACTCTTGTAATTATTTTCTTTAGTAAATAATACATCCATTTTCATATTTTTCTGTTCTGGGTTTCTATCAATTGGTCTGACCTGCCAGATTCTTCGAAGGAGAGTCAGTGATGCCGGAGAGGGAGATTCAATTTTTGATGAAAGGGGAGATGCTTATTGGTGGTTGATCAAGATGGATCAGTATTTTGTGGACACTGCTGGATCCATTAAGAGATGAAGAAAATATGTGTGACAACTGCCGTAGCTGCTACATGAGACACCGCCCCGCATGAGCCTCCGCCTAAATCGCCGGATCCATGTCAATTTACAAAGGGCTCCATGATCGTGGAGTTCGGTATTTTTGGAATACCCACCAAGCTTCCATGGCCCAAACCTTCGAAACCACTTAAGCCACCTTCAGATCCGCAGCGGATCCGCTGCCTAAGCCGCCGCCGGAGTCGGCTGTGCCATTGCCAACTCCGCCTGAACCGCCAGATATACGTTGCCGATTGTCATGGAGGTGGGTGGATGGTCAGAGGTGCACGTTGTCGATGACCCAAGATCCACCACCGAAAACACCAGCATCGCGGTAGCCACTGGGGGCAGTCCAGATATGAGGTTGCAGCCGTTGGCGAAGGTTGAGGTTGATGGGTTCATAAATTGAGATAGAAGGAAGGAGATAGGGGCAGAAAAGGAAATCCATAAAATGGGTCAGTTTCTTAACCTAATGGACCAAGCCCAGGTCAATATGAATGGTGACAAAGGAAATTATTTTGTAAACTTAGTGGGTCAAACCCTGCTCAGGGTAAGAACAAAATGGGTTTTAATACAATGGAAGGTGGGCCCAAATATCACTTGAAGTTTATTCATTGCTTGATTATCAATAATCTGCATTCAATTTGAAATAGACCAAAGGAGATTAACCTCGGTCTTTGGCATATGGTGGTATGATCTGGATCCTACATATAAATTTTTACTAACTTAATAGTAATGGTTGTATTCTGGGTTCAAAATAGAGATAAGAATAAGGTTTTATGAAAATTCTTTCCTTGAACCCAATGCTAAAATATTGCTGGTGATTTTACAGCTTTTGGACAAACATAGTCATTTATTAGGTTATATCACCTAATCTCAGTATTAGGTGGTCATAGTGTTAAGGAAAATGGATGGTTGTCTCGTTTAGAGGCATTTGGACTATTATTGTTATAACATCCGTGTTTCAAGGCATTATTTATATGTTTGATGACTATGTTTAAGACTTTGATTTAATGTCTAATATGCATGTTTAGTCATTGGGAACCTTGCATGGAAAGTACGCGATTAATCAACTTCAAATCGAACGAGAACATATTCTAGGGTTTTCTTTATACTGTTTAGAACGCTTAAGAGGGCACAATAGGAAATTTAGGTTTAGGAAGAGATTAGGATTATTTGAGGACTTGATCTTATTCCTAAAGTATAGAAGAGTCTATGTTTCAAGTTTTAGGACAATTGAACTTTAAACGAGCTCAAAACGCGATGAAACGTATGAACCAGGATTGCGGGACAGCATGGGGTGTTGAGCGCTGGATTTGGTGGACACGTGTTAGGAAGCAACTCGTGTAGGATGGTGGTGCAGCCCCAGCAGTGCTAAGTGCTGGGGCACTAAGCACCAAGTATTAAAAAAAAATATTTTAAAGAGGTTAACTTGAGTCATTTCATGGAGAAGCTGGTAGAAGGTTGCAGAATCATAAAACATAGAGAGTGAGAGAGATAGAAGAGAGGACGTGAGGGAGAGAGAAAATTCAGGAAGAGTTTCCTATCAATCCATTCGTCCTATTGAGAAACCGATTATAACGTTGTGATCCTTGCGATGTCTACTTCATCATCCTATCTTTCTTTTCTTGATTAAGCTAATGTAAGCCCATGTAACACGTACTTCATGAATATGTATTCAGGTGAATTTTTGGAGCCCCGGAGATGGGAGAACCTCACGTGGCAGATTTAAGGAGTATTGGAGTGGGTACGTTTAGTTGCTCTAAAGCTAGCCTACGACACTTCAGGTGGGAGAAAAAAGTATCCTCTCGTCGGAAATGCCTAAGTAGCATATTTATAGTAATGGCGTAGGGCGACCTAAACCCTACTAGTGGGCGAATAATTAACAATATCAATATCACATTAGCGACTACTTAGTGGTACCCATGATGATACGGAAATTATGAGTTTATCGTCGTTAGGTTAATTTTATGATATTTGAGGTTGTCTGATTTTATCGTATTTGAGCTGCTTGTTGTGTGATGTTTTGATTAACATGTTAATTATAGTTTATTATGTTTATTTGAATATGTTATTATTATTTTATTATTATTATTATTATTATGATTTTATTATGATTATTTTACTACAAACAAAAAGGTCATTTAGCGATCGAAAATAGCAACTAAAAATTTTAGTAGCAGTTCGCGACCGAAATAGCAACCGATTGTAGGATCTAGGAGAACAATTGATATAATTCATTTGACGACCGAAATAGCGACCGAAATGCTTGGTGTCAAGGAATTCGGTCGCTATTTTTGGTCGCTAAATGGTAGAAATCAAAAGTCAGAATTTGTTGGAATTTTCGGTCGCTAAATCGGTCGCCACTGGTTAAAATTTACATCGGTCGCTAATTCGGTCGCTAACTTTAAGAATTTGAATGTCAATAGACTCATTTAGCGACCGAATGTCTCAGTCGCTAATATTAAAATCCCTAAATCGGCCAGAACCCCCATTTCTTCCCCATTTCACGAAACTTATCTCTCTCACTCATTCTTTCTTCCTCACGAGCTTCGGCCACCAGCCTCCAACCACCACCGTCAGGTAAGCTCTCTCCCTCTCCCTCTCCGTTTCTCTCTCTCTCTTCGTCTCTGTCTCTCTCTCTGTCTTTAACCGTTTCTCTCTCTCTCTCAGGTTCGTCTTCCTCCGTACGGCCAGAGCAGCGCGACCATCGGCACCACCAGAGCAGCGTCACCGTCACCACCGCAGCACAGTAAGTCTTCTTCCCTTTGCCAAAATCAAATTATAATTCTATGCTTACCTCACAATCTCACACAATCTTGATCACAATTTTCATGCTATATTGCTAGATTTGGATTCTGCTTTGGTTTTTGGCATTTCTATATGCTAAATCTAATTGTTTTTTTATATATACATGCCATAAATTGAACTAAAAGTATGTTCATGTTCTAATTGTCTTATCTCTAAAATATTGTAACAAAACATACATCTCAACACAGGCTCTATCTACCTTTGATTTCTTAAACCAGTAAGATGTAAGCAATGATGTGGAAAAAACATTCTTTATCCATTTATACTTACTTGTTTAACATCCTGGTGAAAAAGTTCATGCCAATCAAAAGGGTTGCTCAGCATGCTCTAATGAGAGAAATAACACACACCCAGATCAGATAAAAGCAAAAAAGACAAGATTGTTGAGCTGAAAACACATAAAAAAAACTATGGAAAAGAACAATAGATACCATTGCCTCGTCTTGACAATGACGGCATGAGTAGATCTCATTACAGCATGGAGCTCGAATCCTGCATCTTCTTCTGTTATGCTTGCACCTATCACAAAAAGGTCATCAACACCATAAAAAATGATATTTGAAATCAATTGAATAAAAAAATTACACTTTTTAAAATAGAAAAAGGAGAAGCATGGAAGAAGAAGAAGTACCCATATCCCATCTTTACAAAATCAAGACGTTCAATGGCAGAGGGTTCCATGAGTTGTGAAAGAGAGGATGAGTTTCCGTTTCCTGAATAGGAAAGATTTTGCTGGTGTTGCTTTGTCTTTATACATAAAGAAGATAAAGGATCATATGATATGTTATTTTAATGCAATAATACAAAGAAAAAGATATGTCTAAGCTATAAAATTTGATAAATGGATAGAATAATATATTCACTTGGTAGAAATGATGTTGTTTACCCCTTTTTCCCAGTGGTTTCCAATCGAAAATGAGGAAGAAATACCCGAGATACAACAGCCTTGGACCTTAGTTCCGGATGTGTTGATGCTACGCCCGAAAGGGAGACCCAAGTCAACCTGCATTCGTAATGAGATGGACTGGGTAGAGTCACAACCGACTCAACGATGTGGATTGTGTAGGTCTCAGGGTCATAACCGGCACCACTGCCCTCAACGAGCTGGAGGATCAGGAAGTGAAGGAGTTGGTAGAGAAGAAAATATGTAGGTTACACCCTATTATGTATGATTTCCAATGCTTTGTTTTGCCATAGTCAAATGTTACGGCATATAATTAGTATGTTTTGTTATAATAATAAATGGATATAATTTCAAGACGAAACAAAAATATAACGAAACAAAATATCAAGTTACTCCATTAATTACAAAATTGGTATAAATGTTCGTTAGGTACAAAATATCAATTAGATAATATTCTACATAATTACAATGCAACTGTAAGGTGACTACTGAGCATGATCACCATCATGCTGAAAGGGAGACAAGATGCACTATCGTTGTTTACCCCGAGCCTCACGACGTGGATTTCTTCTGACATTGGGCTCGACTTGAATTGGCCCTTCACTTGCTGAGCTAGAATCTAAAACTGCGGAGAAGTCGACGTTCAAGTCAATACCCATACCAATGTATCCAGGAGAGTATATTGGGGTGTTTTGTATTTGCTCAATCATGGGGTTGGGTGCATCTAGTGAGTTAGTAGTCAGGTGATATGCGGGTGGTCACCTTACATTTGTATTTAACTAATTAATTATATTATCTTCAGCAGGGGTATTAATACCCAAAACAAAATATATTTCATTAAACCCACAACAAAAGGACTAATAATATAATTAATAATTAATTAATACCCCTCTGCTTGCCTGCTGTCGCATTTGGGTAACTATGTGATGACCCAAGGAAGGGTGTCGCATTTATGGTATCAGAGTTGGTCGAGTCTTTCGAGAATGTTGGGGAATAGGTCTATTGTGTTGATGTTGTGTTTTCTCTGATTAAGATTTGTTTGAATTACTTATTAGAACTAATGTGTGTTAATAAGTAAGTAAGTGTTTCATTTTCTGGTTGCGGTCTAACATATTCCATTTTATAGGTCAGTTATGGAACTAGCACCAGAAGGTGGACATGGACGAGGAAGTGGACAAGTGTATTTATAGTAAATTCCATGCCGGAAAAGGGGTCATGATTTTTTTATTTGCTGATGATATATATGTTGATGATATATTAATATTTGATATTGATCTAGATGAGGTAGAAGAATCTGAGATTTTCTTATCTAGAAATTTTGACATGAAAGGCTTAGGGGTAGCTGATGTGATTCTAGGAATTAGAATAATAAGAGATGGCGAGAATGTAGGTTTACCCTAATCTCACTATGTAGAAAAGGTATTAAAGAAATTTAATCACATTGATTGTCAACCTATCGCTACTCCCTTTGATCATAGCATTAATTTAGTACCAAATAAAGGTAGTCTAGCAGCACAACTTGAATACTCAAAAGTATTGAAATACTTGTTGGGGACAAGAACTATATTTTAAACTATAATGGGTATCCTTCGGTATTAGAAGGTTACACAGATGCCAGTTGGGTGACTTATACAAGAAGATCATGTTTTAACAAGCAGTTGAGTCTTCACAATTGGTGGGGGTGCTATTTCTTGGGGTTTCAAGAAATAAGTCGGCATTGCCGGTTCCATCATGGTTGTAGAATTCATAGCATTGGCAGAAGGAAACAAAGAAATAGATCTGACTTAGAAATTTGTTGTATGAGATACCAATTTTAATGGCGCCAGTATCCATACAATGGGTGTAACAACCTGATTTTAATTACGATGTATTAACAGTAAAGATATATTTATTTATATTTTTATCTGAGACCTAGGAAATGATTTTGGAGAAACAAAATCATATCTATAACTTACTCAACGGTAGGATGCTATGGTTAAAATTTTGGTTTAAAACTCAGACGAAAACCGATCTACGTTTTTAACTGATAGTATAATTTTATACTGACAGAAAACCCTAATTTGACCCGAAAACTGAAATTTGTAGATTTTTTATATTTTGTCCATGAGGAAGTCTGCTTTCCAAATTTCTGATCAGAAATATAATATTATGTGTATTTGGGTGAATTTTGGTGAAAATTCGAACGGAAAACAGTTGGTATTTTCACTGATAGTAAGATTTTAAAGATCAGAAAACCTAATTTTGACTCGTGAACGAAATGGGTTATGATTAAATCATATTTCCAACAAGTCTTGTTAGTTTGAAAATTTTTTATCGAAAAACAGATGGAGACCCTAATTGGGAAACCGTTGGAGTCGAAAAACGGAGCTGCGGAGACCCGTCAAGAGATCAGGACAACAAGTCATACATGATGACTCGTGAAGGATGAGTCACCAAGAATTTATGACAATTTCATAAATATATAGATATTTAGATAGATATTTTAAGGTAAAAAGACCAAAATACCCCTAAGCTTAACCTAACCGACGTCGAGTTAAATCTTAACCATGGTTGTGGACAAGGGGCAGCCACACCACTCAAATAATGTGAGCCACATGAATTTAACCCTAGTTAGTAACATAACCCTAGTTAAGTTAACTATTAACTATGGTTAACCTTATATTAATTAAATATTCACAAAACCCATAACCCATTAAACCAATTCCTTATAACCAAACAAAGCATAAATCTAGCCTATAAATACTCCTCAAAACCGTGGCCTCCCTCCCCTTTCACTCATCTTCTTCACCTTCTTCATTTCTTCACTTTTCTCCAAAAACTCCATTTTCTCTCCAAGAGCTCAAGTTCATGCTTTAAGGGAAACTTGCCAAAATCATCATCTTTTCTTCATTTCTTCCAAACACTTGAGGTACTATGATCATCCATGATCATCTCATCTCATCTTATGATCTTGTTCTTCCTATTTCAAGTCTTTTTCATTATTAGATCTAGAACTTTAAATAATTGTAGAAAATTGTAGAAAAATCATAAAAATGTGAAACCAATTGCAATGATCTTGTTATATCTTCTATTATCATCATCTAAAAGCTTGTGAGCAAAATCATTTTCCTTCCTATTTTTCTCTACAAGGCCGAATCTAGTCATAAGTGGGCTAGATGAGTTTTCTTCAAAGTTTTGCATAAATGATGATGGTTCTAGGCTATCTAAGGTTTATAGGTTTTAAGTCTAAGAGTATGTAAAGAAAAAAGAAACTTCTAACCCTAATTTTATGTCTTGGACGAATCCTATACTAAAGGGGTTAGATGAGTTTTATTCAACTTTAACTTGGATGATGACTTGAAATAAGCTACTTGAAATCCCTAGAGTGATAATCCAAGAGCTTGTAATCAAAAACAATTTCTAGCCTATTTTACTATACATGGCCGAAACCCTAACCCTAGAGGTTAGAGGATTTTGTTTCAAATTTTAGTCTTGTAATAAGTAATCTATATTAGTTAAGACTCTAGTAACTAGGATCCAAAAGATGGCATTAAGAAAATAACCCTAAACATATTTTCTTAGTCTGGGCCGAACCTAAACCTAAAGTGTCATAGATGGTTTTTGTTTGATTAATTATAGTTATGTTTTTTGGTTCAAGGTGAAACTATTAAGTCGTGGTGTGATAGCAAGGAATGTCGAGTTCGGGATTTCGGTGCTAACTCAGGTGGGAAAAAGAATTAATCTACCATCGGAATCGATAAGTAGTATATTATTTGATAATTGTGTAGGACGAACTAAACCCTACTAGTAGCGAGCAATCGACAAGACCAAAATCACATTGGAAACCTTTTTTGTAAAACCAATGTTGATTCGAGGATTGTAGGTTTATCGACATTAAGGTTGATTTTATGATGTTGAGGATGTCTGGCTTTATTACTTATTTGATTTGATTGTGATATGCTGGTTGTGATAATTTGTTTTATGTGATATTTTATGATGTTTGTATATTTTATGATGTTATGTTATGTTATGCATGATCTGCCTAGTTGTTAATATGATGCTTAGTGGATTTTAAGCAAAGATATATATGTTGTTCGAGAGATAGTTGTTTGTTTTGGGTGTGAGAATAATGGTGACTTAGAGGTTCCTAACCTAGATGATGTATTTTAATGAGGTGTGGTGACCTAGAATATGTGTTGAGTTCTAGTGGAAGGTTAAGGCACTAGGATGTTGTTAAAATGGGTTGGTGTGATTCACGTGTATTGGTAATATAATACATGAGGTTGGTGTTGTTGTCCACAACCGTGTATTGGTAATATAATACACAAGGACAAAAGTATATTCGTAATATAATACACAAGGACATCTGTGTATTGGTAATATAATACACCGTGTATTAGTAATATAATTTTTGTGTATTGGTAATACCGTGTATTGGTAATATAATACACGTAAAATCAAGAGTTCTCCCGAGACCACTTCCACCTTATAAATAGGTGTGGAGCTATGGTGTATTTGGGTAGCATGAGATTGAGGGTAGAGGATGATACTTGAATTTGAGGATGTTTTGTTAGTTAGGTGTTGAATGATGATTTGTCTGTGACAATTAATGTATAATATTCTATGACTCCTTTCCGCTTTTTGATGATAGAACTAATTCTTATCCCCTATGTTTCTGTATTTTTGTGGGTTACTTTGGTTTATGTTAGAAGACCCGATGGAGGGTTATGTTACTGAGGAGTTGGATGGAACTGTGTGAAATGGAGATTGCTGAGGAGTTGGATGGAACTCCTTACGAACCAGTTGCTGGAGGTCGAGCTGTGATCCATGGCGATTAGAGTATAGACATTATGGCCAGTGTGTCTAAGGAGTATTTTATATTTCCGTTAAGTATGTCTGTTATTAAGTTTATGCCTGTGAGGGATCCTTTTGAGAGGATACCCTCAACAGTGTTTTGGTATTGTAATGAACAAATAGGTGTGTATTTATATATGTTAAAGTTGGTGTGTTTTAAATTTGCAGAAGGTATATATGTTGGGACGAAATCTTGGTAAGTATACCAAGTCGTACAAGTAATAAAGAGGTAAGAGGGATATCGTTCCCACGAGGACTGAGACAAGTACTAGCATGTAACAATTCAATTACTATCTAAGACAACCTTTGGATGGAAGGGAGCTCAATACTAAATACCAAGCCCAAGAGTTAAAATAAACAAAATAAAAGGAAAAGTTCTTTTTGGATTTTTATCAAACACTTGGAATACAGAAAAAGAGACTCTTCAAATATGATGAAAGATGTTGGGACTAGACTTCACCAAACCTTAGCCTCATGCAATACCAAGACCACCAATCCAGTTTATGCTTCAAATATTAAAATCAACCCACAAGATTACTCAAGCCCTAATTCCTTAGATGACAAGAGCCTAAATCCCCTAATTAAACCCTAATTCCTTAGGTGGCCTAATTAGTGAATTTGCATTAAGAGTAGGGATTACACGATTACTAATAAACCAAAATCCATTCATAGATGCAAGGTTTACTAGGTAATTAATTCCAGATCAAGAATTGATAAGAACGTCCCCATTGCAAATCAAATCTCAAAATCAATTCATGGATGATCAGACCACAAAAAGCATTAAGCATAGGAATCAAACACTAATAACGAAGCATAAACATAGATTAATCAATCAAGGTAAATACATGAGATTCGGTTTAGCTACATCTAATCCCAACAAAAGGGAATTTAGCTACTAATGAACATAGAGAAAGCCAAAACAAAAGAAATAGGAACAAAGGAGAGAAGAAACTCCATGGAAGCCTTCACAGCAGCCCCTGGTTCAGAGAGAATGTCTTAGGTTAAAAATTGTTTTTTTATGTTCTGCCCATATGCCTATTTATAGATTAGGCGCGCGTCACGGCCGTGATGGCCATCACGACCAGGCCGTGATGGGTTCTGCCATGGGCACGCTTTCAACTTTTTGGATTATCACGGCCGTGATGCTTATCATGGCTCGGTCCTGATCAG
This sequence comes from Sophora flavescens, assembly GCA_030762895.1. Lineage (NCBI taxonomy): Eukaryota > Viridiplantae > Streptophyta > Magnoliopsida > Fabales > Fabaceae > Sophora > Sophora flavescens. The sequence goes on along the minus strand of CM061069.1, from coordinate 107,433,406 downwards.
TTCTTCCTGTAACATTGCTTCACCAAATGGTCTGTCACGACCGTGATGGGTATCACGGCCTGGTCGTGACAGATTCTGCCTAGAAGGGGTCTGGCTCAGTTAACATGTCACGGTCGTGATGTGCATCACGGCTAGGCCGTGATGGGCTCTGCTTGGCTCATTTTCTTCACTTTTCAAACTCTATCTTCATCCAAGCTTCATCATGGTTGATCCTGAGCATTTTATCCTTAATTTCCTCAAGGAATGAATTCTACCATAAGCTTGACTGTTAACCAAATCTCTACTTTATTAATGAAAACACGTAAGAATCAAGAGGTCTTTTACTTTGGTTGTAACGGGGCCATGGGATTGATCGTTAGGTGGGGAAATCAAGAAAAGGGAATTTCAAGAAGGCTAAACAAAATATCAAGCATTGCAAAGCATGACACCTTCTAAAATACCTTTTTGGGTTTCGATTCATTTTTCCACCCTTTTTTTTTTCTTTCTTTTTATTTTATTTTTCACTTCCTTTTGTCATCCCCTTCTCTAAATATATATATATATATATATATATATATATATATATATATATGTATTTATTTTTTTGATTTGGAGAAGAGGGGATTTTCAGCTCAAGAGAAATATTTTCTAACTTTCTCATCCCATACTTTTTCAACTACCTTTTTACCCTTTTGCAATACTTTAAAAGGTGTCATACCAAGCATCATTCATCAAAGTAATTCAAGGTACCAAGAAAAGTATTTTATTCTTTTAGGCTCAAAATTGGGCAACTAAGGGGTAGCATTTAGTCAATCAAAGCTTAGAAGGCCGGAAAAATACCTAGTGCCTCAATCATTTTCAAAAATGTTTTCAAAAAATTTTTAAGCTTTAAAACGGTTTCAAGTCAAGTTCTAGATAATACAATCAAAGAGGAATAAAACACTCTATCACAAAGAATGGGATAGATTTAGTGAGTACCCCTTTTTGGCTCAAAAATCTTTCATTTAGTAGTTCAAAAATCAATGAGCAACACAAATCTACGGAACCACATGCTAATTATCAACTCTCAAAGATCATCTTGAGCATTTTTATTTGTAGCCTTATCACAAGAATAAAAAAATTGGGTTCAAAAATTCACTATCTCAATTTATTTGGCACTAAGTTCTCACAATAGGATGCATAATCTAAGCAAGGGGCAATCGAATCATGTGATCATGCAAAACTATGCCTATATGAATGCAACATGAAAAATGCAAAAATTCAAAAATTTGCAAAAATACCCCTACCCCAAGCATAAAAACTTACATTGTCCCCAATGTAAATATTCAAGTAGGAGAGAGGAGAAAAATGGAACAACTCACCGAGGTGGTAGCGGGTACTGGCTCATATGACTGGTCAAAGGGATGCTGGAGAATGTGTCACGACCGTGATGCCTATCACGGGCAGGCCGTGATCAATTCTGGTCCATAGGAGCTGGCCTGTCACGGGCGTGACCTCCATCACGGCTAGGCCGTGATGCTCTCTGATCTTCAGGGTCCTCTCATCACGCCCGTGATGGGTATCACGGTGGGGTCATGATCCTTTCTGATCTTCTCTGGTTAGCTTATCACGGTCGTGACCACTGTCACGGCCTGGGCGTGATGGTTGCTGACTTTGTTTGTCCTTGCCCTTTTTGCTTCTCATTCCTTCTTACCCTGAAAACACTTAACACATCTATTAATTTATGATCTTTTTCCTCTTGATCTTCTCAAATTATTCAAGAGTTAAATTCAAAAACAAATGGAAAAGGGAAAGAAAACTTAGGTTGCCTCCCAGTAAGTGCTTCTTTAACGTCACAAGCTTGACGGGTCGGTGATCTCAAGGATCACGAAGGCGCACAGCTGTGGACAATCTCTCGATGTCACCACCCAAGTAGGCCTTGAGCAAAACTCATTGAGAATCTTCCTCCCGGATCCCATTGCTTATAGCATAAGGGACAAGAGATGCTCAATATGTGAGATCCTCCTCCCGGATCCCATAGCTTGTGAAGTAGTGATTGCAGAAGCAATATGACTCTACCCTTAATTCCTCCTAACAAGTGTGTGAAAACTCCATTGACCTCTTTAAGTACAATAATGAACTCACTTCCTCTCGGGTCTAGGATATTTTCACAAGGGGATTTGACAAACAAGTGGAAGGGACTAACTTTGCAATGTCCACACATGCATGTAAGCCAACATATTTATCCAATGCAGTAACTTCAGGTTTCTTAGTAAGCATGGTGGAGTGAATGTTTCCCAAATGACTTGTCTTCTCAATTGTTCTTTACCAAGGATTTGTGAAAAGTAATTCCTCTTCTTATGACTCGTCTACCACCACCACTTCATCTTCATTTTGATCCATCCCCATAACCATATTTTGCTCAAATTCTGCTTCATGTGGCTCATTGGGAATCACTTGTAAACATGGTGGTGGAGGTGGTAAATACGAACAAAAGGTTTCCCATTCCTCCTTGGAGCCTTTATATACAAGCTTGCCCGTCATACAATCAACTTGTGCCGGAATATCAAGATCTCCCAAATCTATGTAGTCTCCCAAACACAAGTTGTTCTCCAAAGTGTGACTTGAGGCTTCCTCATCAGATGGACAATAATGGTTGTGCATAAATTGTATCCACCTTGCACAAACAAAACTTAAAAGAAAAGATCAAATATATACAAAAAAAATAAAAAATAAAATAAAATTGTGCTTAGATTAGTAATTGAAATGGGTATGCTAATATTGAAACTCAGTCCCCGGTAACGGCGCCAAAAACTTGTTGGGATGAAATCTTGGCAAGTATACCAAGTCGTACAAGTAATAAAGAGGTAAGAGGGATATCGTTCCCACGAGGACTGAGACAAGTACTAGCACATAACAATTCAATTACTATCTAAGCGAACCTTTGGATGGAAGGGAGCTCAATACTAAATACTAAGCACAAGAGTTAAAATAAACAAAATAAAAGGAAAAAGTTCTTTTTGGATATTTGTCAAACACTTGAAATGCAGAAAAAGAGATTCTTAAAATACGATGAAAGATGTTGTGACTAGACTTCACCAAACCTTAGCCTCATGCAATACCAAGACCACCAATCCAGTTTATGCTTCAAATATTAAAATCAACCCACAAGATTACTCAAGCCCTAATTCCTTAGATGACAAGAGCCTAAATCCCCTACTTAAACCCTAATTCCTTAGGTGGCCTGATTAGTGAATTTGAATTAAGAGTAGGGATTACACGATTACTAATAAACCAAAATCCATTCCTATATGCAAGGTTTACTAGGTGATTAATTCCAGATCAAGAATTGATAAGAACGTCCCCATTGCAAATCAAATCTCAAAATCAATTCATGGATGATTAGACCACAAAAAGTATTAAGCATAGGAATCAAACACTAATAACGAAGTATAAACATAGATTAATCAATCAAGGTAAATACATGAGATTCGGTTTAGCTACATCTAATCCCAACAAAAGGGAATATAGCTACTCATGAACATAGAGAAAGCCAAAACAAAAGAAATAGGAACAAAGGAGAGAAGAAACTCCATGGAAGCCTTCACAGCAGCCCCTGGTTCAGAGATAATGTCTTAGGTTAAAAATTATTTTTTTATGTTCTGTCCAGATGCCTATTTATAGATTAGGCGCGCGTCACGGCCGTGATGGGTTCTGCCACGGGCGCGCTTTCAACTTTTGGATTATCACGGCCGTGATGCTTATCACGGCTCGATCGTGATCAGTTCTGCCTGTAACGTTGCTTCGCCAAATGGTCTGTCACGGTCGTGATGGGTATCACGGCTTGGCCGTGACAGATTCTGCCTAGAAGGGGTCTGGCTCAGTTAACATGTCACGACAGTGATGTGCATCACGGCTAGGCCGTGATGGGCTCTGCTTGGCTCATTTTCTTTACTTTTCAAACTCTATCTTCATCCAAGCTTCATCATGGTTGATCCTGAGCATTTTATCCTTAATTTCTGCAAAACAACACCACAAAACCGCCTCACCCATTCCAAGGTAAAAACTAATAAAAATCAATTTAAATATGCCTAAACTATATGAAAATGCATGCAAAAATGTACATGAAATATGAGGTGAAATCACACTCATCAATATGATAATTAAATAAGTTTTACTTTTTACGTATTTTTCATGATAAGCGCGCGATTAGGAAATGATTTAAGAAGGTAATTAATCTAATAATACACTGGGGTGTCTCAATGGGATAGTCAATCAACACTATCAAGGGCATGTAGCCCGGTTTATAATGGAAAGTCCAGGAACATTGGGCTTAGACATAATTATGTAAATGAACTAATTGCAAATGGAGTAATATTCAAGGTTTTTATAAGACGGAAAGAAATCTTGTATCCTTTGACGAAAGGACTGACAAGTGATATGATGTGGAAAAACATCATTAGGGATGGGACTCAAGCCTACATCTACATGATCACCAATGGTGGAAACCCGACTCACACTTGAGTAGCATCAAGCCTTGAGTTCAATGTGGCCAAAGTACACTATGAGAGTGATTTCAAGTACTTGACAAATAGATACATCCCAAGGTTTAAAAGTACTTGGAAACCATAAGGACATAAAGGAAAAGGGTGAGTTTTTGCTCTTAATGGACCTATAGCATATATGTGCTGAGGTGCCCAACTTATGGGGGTGCTTTTGGTAAAGTCCACCTATATGAGTGTGAAGTGGGGCTGCTTCTTAGAGTTGGGATTGACTCCGTAAGCTCTCGTGAAAGGAGGATACTCGACACATGGCCTTACCAAATGTGTCACACTACCACGACGTTCAATGGTGCTGAGATTTAATGTGTAAGTCATGGACATTTGTTCCATTGAATATTTGGTTAAAGGTTTGTCTACCACTTTATTTGGGGATGAGTGCAACCATGGCTTACTAATCAAAGGATCAAATCCCCAAGATACCTTTGTCTGAAAGCATACGATTTCCGGAATAATGGGATTTGGGTTTATTTTGAAAATGGTGGGGGATTGTGAGGGATTTCCAAAATAATGGAAGTCCAAGACACCAAGTCGGAAAGAGGTTGAAGGACACCAATAGGTGTGTCTCTTCATGGCTTTCAAATCTTTCCTAATATGTGTGTTTTTCATGATTAAATGTGTTCATTTATCAAGGGTACATTCATGAAAGGTCACAATCATTCTTTCAAATACATGAAAGGTTATTTCATTCACCAAGAGACATAAGTTGGTCTATAAATAGAACCACTTGTGTAGGCAGAAAAAGGTCTAAGAAATTGGCAAAGTTTTTGCAAGCCAAATCACTTCCTTTCTTCCCTTAATGCGTAGAGAGAATTGAGGAAACGGTTATTCTGTAAAATGTCATTGACGATACGCTTGGTTTAGGATGTACAAACCAAACCAAGGTTTTCCATTGTATGCTGAAGGGGATTCGCTGGTTACACCCTGTTGCATCCAATCTATGAAAGAGATTGGTGGGAGCGAATCGAACCTAAAGCCTAGTGTTCTTACACGCCTTGGAGGGTGCACATGTCACTTGTTCTTCCCTTCTTTGTTGTAGACCATACCACATCTTCTAAAAATCTTTAGGTTCGATTTTTGTTTTGTAAAAATGGTTGCAACATTGAAGGAGATGACATTAGACATTGTCAAAGTGGAGAGGTTTGAGGGTGGAAACTTAATTCATTTGGAAAAAGAGATGCATGCTCATCTTATAACAAGGAGAGATGAGTACTAATATGCTTCCTCAAAAACATGTTTATTTGTGACCATGGTGAAAGGTGCACAATTACCTTTTATGGTTAAATTATACTTGGTGTTCTAGATTTATGTGTACAATCCTAAAGGCATTATTTTGTTTATGTTAAAATTAACATGTGGTATTAGAGCCTTAGATGCATGATTCTTAGAATCCACTCAAGTATGTGAGTTTTGATGAACATGAATATGTTTGGTTTATGATGCATGCATGTATGTTGATCTATTTTGATATAAAGGTCTTACATATACATGATTATATCAAGTGCATGTATTAATGGATTTGATCCATGTAAGAACCAATTATTTTTAAAATAGACAATCTTATAATATGAGGGCGTGATTTTGTGAATATAAGATGAAAATTGTTTATTTCTTTTGTACAAAGTATAAATGTTTTGGATGTGTTTTGTGATTGTTCTATGTTGTCAAAATGAACATGGATTTACATAGAGGAATGATATAGAAAACTGGAAAATGATATTTGATCATTGTTTGTTTGTTTTCTATTATGATAATTATTTACATTTATGATAGAACATGTTTAAACATGAATCCAATAAATGAAGGCAATGAAATTAGGTTTAGATTTGGGCTGAATGCCCAAAAATGGCTATATGTCATGTGAATCCGGTTACCTGGTAAAGGGTGTTGTTGACCCGGTTTGCTGCAGGGGATGGCCCAAACATTGTCGCTGTTGAAATAAAAACAACCGTTTCCAACACATACGAAGCAATGCGTTGGTCTAGTGGTGTTCATCTGTTTAGGTGTTGACCGTATGCAAGTTCGATTTCTAACTTTGTAGTTTTGAACATTTTCAGTCGTTTTTAGTTTTGTAGAAAACAGATTTTAAAAAAAAAAGTTGAGATCAGTGGGAATCGAACTCGGTACACACACATTGAAAATAGATGGGCTAACCACTAGACTATCGCTGGATTTGTGTACCTTATTCATATTTAATATATATATTTAGTGCTATAGTTATGGTTTAAAATTACATTATGAATTTCCTGTCAGTAACACTTAAGGAAAATAAATCTTAAGGTGTAAATGTTGTTCAATTACCTAGAAATTTTGATGCTTATATATGTTATTATATAATGTGGGTAGATTGAAGTTTCTTGTCATAAGACATTTATTAAATGCCTTAAGAGTTATAGATTAGGAAAACTTTATAATCATAATTACTTTGAGTCTACTAGAATAGTTGACCAAACAACTGCACATTATTCCCCACATAATAAATTAGTATAGTTGAAAAGAATATTAGGATATAAGAAGAAATGGTAAAAGTCGTGATATCCTATGTTGGTCTAACAAAATGATATTGGGGAGAAGCCATGTTAAAGGCTTGTTAGATAGTAAATAAGGTTCCAAACAAAGGAACAAGATAACCTCATATGAGCTGTGGAAAATTGAAAACCCATTCTCAAAATTTTTAAAGTTTGAGGTTGTAGGACAATAGTAAAAGTTCTTGAACCAAAAGAAAGAAATTAGGTGAAAGGAGAATTGAAAGTGTGTTCCCGGGCTATGCTAAAATTAGCAAAGCATACATATTCATGGGTATAGAATCTAACGACTCATATCCTGTAAATACAGTAATCGAGTCTAGGGATGCAATCTTTAAGAAGATAAGTTTAACTCAATTCCAAGTCACATGGATAATGTTCACAGTAATGCACATAATCCGGAAAGCAATGTATCAAGTAAAGATACTATGGTGGGTTCAAAACTTAGGAGAAGTCAGAGAGATAGAAACGAGAAAACGTAAAGGCCAAGGTTTTTCATGTTCCTTGTTGAAGGAACAAGAGAGTCCATAGACATTTATGAACAATCTATTATTATACAAAAAGTGATGCACAGACATTTGAAGAGGCAATAAAGTCTCAAGTTGTTGCTTTCTGGGAGAAAGCTATACAAGAGTAAATGGACTAAATAATGGGGAATAAAATGTGGAAATTAGTAGACCTCCCACCTAGTTCCAAACCAATAGGTTGAAAGTGGATTTTCAAAGGAAAACCAAGTAGACGGAAGTTTAAGGCAAGACTAGTTGCTAAAGGGATTTACACAAAAAGAGGGCATTGATTATATACATATGCACCAGTGGCAAGAATTGCCTCAATTAAAGTGCTATTGGCACTTGGATCCATCTATAAGTTTGTCATCCATCAAATGGATGTGGTATTCCTAAATGGGGAATTATATGAAGAGGTGTATATGACACAACCTGAAGGGTTCGTGGTTAATGGTCAGGAAAAGAAAGAGTGTAAATTGAAAAAATTCATTATATGGACTAGAACAGACTCCTAAGAAATGATTTCAAAAGTTTGATCAAGTTGTGCTAGCTAATGAATATAAAATAAATAAATATGACAAGTGTATTTATAGTAAATTCCATGCCGGAAAAGGGGTCATGATTTGTTTATTTGTTGATGATATATATGTTGATGATATATTAATATTTGGTATTGATCTAGATGAGGTAGAAGAAACTGAGATTTTCTTATCTAGAAATTTTGACATGAAAGGCTTAGGGGTAGCTGATGTCATTCTAGGAATTAGAACAATAAGAGATGGTGAGAATGTAGGTTTACCCTAATCTCACAATGTAGAAAAGGTATTAAAGAAATTTAATAACTTTGATTGTCAACCTTTCGCTACTCCCTTTGATCATAGCATTAATTTAGTACCAAATAAAGGTAGTCTAGTAGCACAACTTGAATACTCAAAAGTAATTGGATGTTTAATGTATACCATGATATATACCCAGCTAAACATTGCATATGTTATAGGAGACTAAGTAGGTATACAAGTAATCCAAGAAAAGAAGACCATTGGCATGTTGTCCAAAAGTATTGAAATACTTGTGGGGGACAAGAACTATATTTTAAACTATAATGGGTATCCTTCGGTATTAGAAGGTTACACGGACACCGGTTGGGTGAATTATACAAGAAGATCATGCTTTAACAAGTAGTTGAGTCTTCACAATTGGTGGGGGTGCTTTTTCTTGGGGTTTCAATAAATAAGTCGGCATTGCCGGTTCCACCATGGCTGTAGAATTCATAGCATTGACAGCAGGTAACAAAGAAATAGTTCTGACTTAGAAATTTGTTGTATGAGATACCAATTTTAATGGTGCCAGTATGCATACAATGGGATAGTCAGTCAACACTATCAAGGGCATGTAGCTAGGTTTATAATGGAAAGTTCAGGAACATTGGGCTTAGACATAATTATGTAAATGAACTAATTGCAAATGGAGTAATATTCAGGGTCTTTATAAGATGGAAAGAAATCTTGTATCCTATGACGAAAGGACTAACAAGTGATATGATGTGGAAAAACATCATTAGGGATGGGACTCAAGCCTATATCTACATGATCACCAATGGTGGAAACCCGACTCACACTTGAGTAGCATCAAGCCTTGAGTTCAATGTGGCCAAAGTACACTATGAGAGTGATTGCAAGTACTTGACGAATAGATACATCCCAAGGTTTCAAAGTACTTGGAAACCATGAGGACATAAAGGAAAAGGGTGAATTTTTGCTCTTAATGGACATATAGCATATATGTGCTGAGGTGCCCAACTTATGAGGGTGCTTTTGGTAAAGTCCACCTATATGAGTGTGAAGTGGGGCCGCTTCTTGGAGTTGGGCTTGACTCTGTAAGCTCTCATGAAAGGAGGATACTCGACACATGGCCTTACCAAATGTGTCACACTACCACATCGTTCAATGGTACCGAGATTTCATGTGTAAGTCATGGACACTTGTTCTAATGAATATTTGGTTCAAAGCTTGTCTACCACTTTATTTGGGGATGAGTGCAACCATGGCTTACTAAGAAAAGGTTGAAATTCCCAAGATACCTTTGTCTGAAAGCATACGATTTCCGGAATAATGGGATTTGGGTTTATTTTGAAAATGGTGGGGGATTGTGAGGGATTTCCAAAATAATGGAAGTCCAAGACACCAAGTCGGAAAGAGGTTGAAGGACACCAATAGGTGTGTCTCTTCATGGCTTTCAAATCTTTCCTAATATGTGTATTTTTGATGATTAAATGTGTTCATTCATCAAGGGTACATTCATGAAAGGTCAAAATCATTCTTTCAAATACATGAAAGGTTATTTCACTCACCAAGAGACATAAGTTGGTCTATAAATAGAACCACTTGTGTAGGCAGAAAAAGGTCTAAGAAATTGGCCAAGTTTTTGCAAGCCAAATCACTTCCTTTCTTCCCTTAATGCATAGAGAGAATTGAGGAAACTATTATTCTGTAAAATGCCATTGACGATACACTTGGTTTAGGATGTGCAAACCAAACCAAGGTTTTCCATTGTATCCTGAAGGGGATTCGCCGGTTATACCATGTTGCATCCAATCTACGAAAGAGATTGGTGGGAGCGAATCGAACCTAAAGCCTAATATTCTTACACGCCTTAGAGGGTACGCATGTTACTTGTTCTTCCCTTCTTTGTTGCAGACCATACCCCATCTTCTAACAGATCAACATTTTGTACAAAGATAAGTCAGAATTGACCAAAGATATAGCAATAGAGAAGATGAGGGTGACCATGGCAAATGCAAAGGTTACTGATCTGGCCAGAAGGAAGGTCGAGCTGGACAAAAAGATTGTCGAATTAGTCGAAAAGATATCAAAAGAGAAAGCTGAGATAGAGCTTGACTCTGAAAGTCACATCAAGGAGGTTCCCAGTTCACTTTATTAAGACCATTCTGTTGAAGCAGCAGGACAATCTGAGAATGACAAAGAGATTGATGCTAAGGTTTCTTCACCAAAAGCAGGTCATGGTGATTCTAAAGCTATTGGTTCTCCATCACCAAGTCGGGGCCTCAATGATGGAAATCGTTCAAAGAAACTTGGACGCCCAAAAACAAAAGATGGCTCTGCAAACGAAGTGGCTGCAGAGGAACCTTCAAAGAAGGTTTCTGATGGAACAAGTGATGTGGATGAGGTACTTTTGTATGCTTTCTGTAGAGCATGTTCATTTGCTGTTATTTTTTAATTTTGATGCAACATGATTTATTTTTTCTTTATTCTTTTTCAAAAATAAAAATTTCAATGAAATTATTGTTAATTATGTAGGAGACTCCCAAGACAAATGTGAAGAGGAAACGCTCTTCAGGAAAAGAAAATGTATGTATTTCCTTCAATTTTCAAACCATAAAATGAAAACTTCATGACATATTCATCAGAGTGTAACATCCTCATTTTGTTTAAAGATAAAATAAAAATATGTATATAAAGGAGATAAATTTCTAATTTTGTTTATGCATATATAATTATGTGTGTGAATAAATCATGTATATATATATATATATATATATATATATATATATATATATATATATATATATATATATTAATCAATGTTAACTAAAAAAAAGTTACCTAAGAATAGCAACTCAAGTGAGAGGAGTATTATTATGAGAGTGAGAGAAGAAAATCTAGACCATTAAACCATACATGGATGGTCATGATTAGAAGTTAGTTGGTGGTCATGTGATCACTTAAATAAGTCATGTGACTTTATGTTTTAATCTTGACCATTCATGTATGATTCAAAGGTTCAGATTTACTACTCTTATCTTTCATAACAACACACTTATATCACTTGAGTTGCTCCCTATATATATTATTAACTAAGGATATATATAAATATATAGTGTACGTAGTATATATATATGTGTGTGTGTGTGTGTGTACAACTACCTAAATAACTAAAGTATACGTAGAATTTAAATGCTAGCCGCAAAAGGAAAACAAATAAAAATAATAGTAAATATTATAATAAGAATAATAGTAAATACTAAATAGTGTAACCTGTGCTATCCCGCCCTACTTTGCTATGTGGGGAAAAGTGAGCACGGATGTAAATATTAAGTGTAATAAAGAGGTGGGTGCCGTGTAATCAGGGCAAGTCTTCAAGCCTCACTCTTATGAGTTGATTTTGCGTCCTCCAACAAAAAAATGACTGACATAGGCGGTGTCCAGTAAATAATTGGCCATTTTCGAATTAACTTTTTTTTAAGCAGCCGGTTCCATGCTTTGTTAGCTGATTCCATACATATATATTATTATATTTTAAAAACAATAACTTATAAACAATAACACCTCATTATTCCTTTAAAAAAAATTAACATCTCATTATTATTGTTATATTTAAAAAACGATAATCTTTTCATTTATTTTAAGACTCAAAAGACCAATATGCCCTTTTAATCCCTTCCATCACCACTTTCATCCACTCCACAAACCACCATGGCAGCCAACCCAACCACCCCACCTCCTTCAAGAATCTGACAATCTACCTCCGACAAGCACCGCCGCGAACCAGCCCCTCTTCCCCTCCGTGACGGTGCCGCCATGCTCACAGCTAGAACCATCGCGCTCCTTAACTTTGCCGCCTATCGCCCCACCGAGACCAGAATGCGCCGCCACTGTTGCAGAGACAAGATCCAACCACTGCGTCGTCCCATTGTGTCACCGTCCATTGCTGCTTCGCCACCTCGCCCCACCGTCTAGCCACCGTCAACTCCTCCGAGCAGCACTTCAAGTTGCAGAAAGATGCTATGCTAATTTTAGGTTTAGGAAGTGTGAGAATGAAGATCATTTGGGTCATGTTTCTGGAAAAAAAAATATATGTTTGGGCCTAGTCTAGTAACAACAATTGTGTTCTTGTTTTAGCGGGTATTTAGTTTTTATTTTTTTTTATTTTAAGCTAAGAAAAAAAATATAAGCATCTTCTAAAAATAAATAAAATTAATTTTTAAAATAAATAATCAAAAAATCAGAATATCTTGCAAAACTTTTTAAAAATATATATGTTTATGGATAAAAATTATGTATAAAAATATATGGACATTCATGTCTATATATACATATAAAATACATATTAAATATTCTAACCCTAACATTAACCATTACATACTAGGTATTCAACATATAATTTTATTATAAATTCATTATCTAATTTAATTAATTATAATGTTTAATAATATTTTAAGAGTTTAATAGAGATACACTATTAGTGTAAACTTTTTTACACTATTAGTGTAAACTTTTCTTACACTGTCAGTATAAAAAAATCTTTACACTGTCGGTGCATATCAATTAAATTTATATTTTAATCGATTTTTTATTTTAATATTGTTATCTTAACAGTGTTCGTTATATTATTAATATTTTAAAACTTTATATGAAGAATGGTCTCAAATTAATATTGTAGCACCCATTGAAATGCGGTTGAATATTTGAATAATTCATTTTAAGTTTAAATTAATTAAATACAATTTAAGCCATAAATATTAACAAAAAAAAACGATTTAAAAATTTGAATACCTTTGGACTCTCCCCTCTCTATTTTTCACTCTATGGAATTCTATTTCGAATGGTAACTTAAGTTACCTTTTATCATATCAACCTTTTTTTTTTTCAAAATGCTGATAACAATGCTCGAGCATGGAAAACTCCAACGCTCTAGCGTCCGAGCGCTCAAGCACTAGCCTATGGGCACTCCAGTGTTGACTAAAGTCAACTACTTCGCGTCGAAGAAACATCGTCACGTGTCCTGTGCTCCCTTTTACTTCCAACACGTGTCTCCCACTCATCAGTCTGGGCACTCAAGTGCTGGCCTTCCCACGCTTGAGCGTGCCAGCCTGTCCCAGAAGCCCTAATTTGCGCATTCGTCCGATTCGAAGCTGATCGATCGCATACTTTTCAAACAAGATTTCGAACACTTGAACATACATATTAAACACATAAACAAGGATATGTCCATAGAACATATTGTTCAGCTTCTGTGATTAAGGATATGTCCCTAACCCAACAAAGGATCAAGAAAATCATGAACAAAACCAGCCAGTAACATAGATGAACAATTAAATCAAGTTGAATTCCAGACGCGGATGGGATAGAACTACATCCAGATCTTCTGTGATGTAAGAGAATTAGTGTTCCTTTGTTGTTTAGTGACCAAAGTTGACACACATTAGAAGACATGATTAAAGTTGCAACATTTAATTAATATTAGAGTAAATTATATTACACCACCTTTAAGTTTATTTAAATAACAGATAACCCCAAAATTGGTTATAAATTACACCCCACCTCATTTTTTGTTGTTGACTAACTTTTGACTTAACGTCGTTAAATTATTTAAAAATAAAAAATATTTATAATATGTAATTTAATATTTATATGTCAAGAATGTTTTTAAAGATCAATCTTGTATTTTGTTGTCTACAAAATAAAGTTATTTTAATAATTTAAAAATAAAATATATAATTTGAAAAACATTTATTTATTTATATATATATATATATATTTCATTTAAGTATTTCTTTTTGAAATCCATCATATATTTATTTTAAGAAAATATAATTTTTAGTATACTCTAATAAATATAATTTTAAATAAAATGAGATAGTAAAATTATATGACATATTGTTATGATTTTTTATATGATTTAGTTTTTTCCAGTAAATTTAAATTATGTATTATTTTTTCTCCTGAATATATATTAGTTAGTGGAATTAGTCTTAAATATATTCAGAGATATTAGGATTAACATATTTTATTTTATTTAAGATAGGATAATTGAAGAATTTAACTTAAATAGTACGGATAAAAATGAGTGGACAAAACTATAAGCTATAAGCTCAAACGCCTGAAAAAAAATATAATGAGATAGTAAAAATAAAATTACATGCTAATATGATTTTTAAAATAAATATAATTTTCCAGATAAAAATATATCATTGATTACTTTTTGTTATCCTGAATGTATATCTAGTTAGTGAAATTGTCCTAAAATATATCTAGAGATATTAGGATTGAAATAATTTATTTTATTTAAGAGAGGATAATAGAATAACTTAACTTAAACAATAAGGATAAAAATGAGGGGAAAAAAGTTACATAAGCTCAAATGTTACTTTGAGTTGTGTCTCAAAAAAAAAGGCTATAAACAAGTGAAAAGACTATTTACCAAATAGATCTATAAACTCATCCACTATAAGCTATTTGCTATAAGCCAATGGTTTGGCTTTGCCAAACATAGCTAAAATAGATGTATGTTTAATACTCAACATTTGTTAGAGTGTATACTAAAAGGTCATCTATTTAAGAAAAGTGTATACATACATACATATAAACACACACACACACACACACACACACACACATATATATATATATATATATATATATATATAATTGATTTAAAAAATATATATTTATATGAATTACATTCCTTTATATAAGATTTTCAAGTTGTATATTTTATTTTTCAAATTAAAAATGTAACTTTATTTTATCATAAAAAAAGTCTAAAATTAATATTTAAAAACCTTTTTATTGTATAAATAACAAAAAACTAATTATAATTTTTTATTTTTAGTGACTTAACGGTGTTAAGTCAATGGTTAGTCAACATTAAAAATTAGGGTGGAGTGTAATGGATAATCATATTTGGGGTTTGTTGTTATTTTGAAGAACTTGAAGGTAGTGGAGTGTAATTTACTCTTAATATTAATATAGGAAACCCAAAGTGCAATTACAGGAAACAAATATCACAAACTATTAGTAATTACAAAACTAAGTAACATATATAACAACTAACTATATCAAATAATATTAAATTTAATTCTTCCATTAATTGTAAAATGTAAAGACAACTTATAGAAATATATTATATAGTGGAATTTACGAATAAAAATATTTCCCCCAACCGTTTAGAAGGCCCAATATCAAACATCTCAATCTTGGGCTACAATACCAAATGGCCCAACCAAAGCTTGCCTGTCGTCTCCTTCCCTTCTTTTGAATCAGCCTCAACAAATCTCCAGCAGCCATTAATGGCATCCACATCCCGGAACTCCAGGTTTTTTAAAAATATACACTTCCTATTTCTTAACTTCGTGGACTCACCCTGAACAACACACAAAGGTCTTCATCACATTTACAAAAAACTAAACACCTTAATTTCTTTCAAAAGGTTCCAATCGAGAAAATCAAACGCCGGACAAATATCAGTTGATAAAATTAAGGCTTATATATGCAACGTCGAAACAAATTCACAATAACTTTCAATAATAAATAACACATAGCTTTTCATCGAACCATTTATCCTTGACACATTAGCCCAAAGCTTACTCTTCCACACAAAGAACTACCCACTCCACCACATCACTTGAAACACGTTATCAAACCCATACATGTAACAGAATTAACAACAAATTCCAAAAAAAAAAAAAATTCACATTCGCTAACCCTTGAAAGGCGATAATGTCGACGACTACGGTGATCCTGGATTTCTTACTGTTTAGGCGCGTGTCACATACGGACATAAATGTCCCCACAGATCAAGCCGGTAGCAAGTTGCATGGTTCACCTAATAACATCTCTTTAACCGGAAAACCGCAAATCAATCTGGACCGCTCACTTAATATAATGTTATGTCACCGGCTATGGTTGCATGAGTTTTAATCCTCATTGGCCGGTCGTGAGGATTGAAGACGGAGCCATGTAATTAAGTCTAGTGAAATGAGCGTGTATACAGAAGTAGGAAAATAGATATGACAAGCATGAAGGTGAGGTGGTGGGCTTTGTCTTCAATGCTCCATTGTCAATTTGGAGTTTACATCCTCCATGATTCTACACCCTAGATTTAATATTATAATATTCCAACGGTCTAGATTAAAAAGGCTAAAATGGCTATTAAACAAAAGTGATCTACTGGTCATCTTCTACCTCCCATCACACCCCTTCATCACCATCGCCCATAGTGATAGCAAGTAGAATGGGAAAATGTGCAATGTCCCACCACAGTATGAAATACTTAGCAATAATCCAAGAATGAACCACAACATTGGTAGAGATGAAAGAACAAGTTTAGACCCCCAATTAAAAATAAAACTTCAAACGTGAAGAACTCAAATAGTACCAATAGCATTATAGCATCAGAATGGAGGTAAAAGAAAGCAGATCCGTTCAATAACTGAGAATCGAATTTCTAATCTAAGGAACACATATATCCAAACCAAATCAACAGATCTGCACAAGTTCTTCGCATCTAAAATATCGCTTCCATTGTTCTTTTTTTTGTGCCACAGGTCTGATTTCTGCTTCCATGCTACCTTTTTTTGTCTCCATTTGCTATTCCTTCTCATTCTTCTTGTGTATTAACATTGAGGAAAAAAATGAAAACAAAGAAGCACGACCCAGATTGTGTTTTTGTTGAAAGAAAGGAACTTGAACAAAGTTGAACGGAAGAACGAAGAAGATGAACTGATGAGAAGAACGAAGAAGATGAATCAAAGATAATGCAGGCAAGATTTGCTTCTTTGCTGCTCCTGGGGATATCGATGGCGCTGATGGTTTGTGGGCAACATCTGGTGTTTGGACAGTGGCGGGAGGATGCAACAAGGAGAGAGATGAGTTGATTTGGGAGAGAGAAATGTGGTTTTTTTAGTCAAATATCTATTATGCCCTTGGAGTATCAAAACTCCCCAATTCTCAACTCATACGTTGGTGTATTCTAGAATTCTGATAGTGTCATGTGTGAGTAAGAAAAGAGAGTCTGAGTGCTTTAAATAAACACACATATCGTTTCCTTTCACCCCACCTGCTACTTATTGAAAAACACCTTTGTCTCCTACTCTCTTTTACTTTCACTTTTCCAACCTTTCACTTTCGGGAAGTGGCCATTCTCTTTTTATTATTTTTCTGCTTCTTCCATTTTTACAGATCATCTCCCTCATCTGGTGTAATTTTCTTTTCGTCTTTACTTTGTCCTTTTTCCTCAAAGTCTCTTCTTGTATTAACACCATATTTTCTACTCTTGTTTCATGATGGCAAACAAAAGAAGCTTCTCTCAAAGGGGTAGAGGAATCTGACTCCACTATTCTACAATGTTAGATGCTCAACCCAGAGGCAGAGCTCTGATACCAACTGAAATAGACAACTATAAACACGAGAAGAGGGGTTGAATTGTATTTATCAGAAATTAAAACAAAGTTAAAAACTTTTCGTACAGAGAAGCTAGGTTAAGACAAGTGTGAAAAATACTACACAGACAGGTGACTTGTCTGGTGTGATTTTAATTTAAAATCACACAAGCATACAACTTGAAAACAGATTGATATTCACACTTTAACCCTTTTAGTTAGAAAACAGAAAATATATATAATCAAAACAAGTAAAGAGATTAAGAGAAGAGAGATAAACACAACTATTTATCCTGGTTCACCCTTTAACACTAGGGCTACGTCCAGTCCTTAGCAGCAGCAAATTTTCTCCACTATAACAGATCAGATTACAGACAACAAGTATTCTTTGCACACCTAGCCTCTTCAGGCTCCAAGACAAGTATTCTTTACTCACCTAGCATCTTCAGGATCACTCAGGTTTGTTTGAGAGAATGGTTGTAATTAATACAATTTGCAAGTCTTTCACTAACACTCAAGAGTGAATTAAATGTAAGCTTAGAAATACTGCATAATAACTTCAAATGATTGAAGAATACAGATTGAAATAATGAAGAAATGAATGCGTGGATTAATGGCTCTTTAATGATGTGTGTTATCTATCTCCATCTTCAATGACTTCTGTATTTATAGCCTTCAAGCATTTAAGATCCGTTAGAGACATTCCTTCAATTGTTGGCTTCAAGCAGAACTTCATTAAATGCAATAGAGTCGTTCTGGGCAACCATTAATGCAATAGGAACATTGGTTGTACTATAACATGGAAGGATCATGGCTTTATGCATTGTGCAGTAGCCAAATCAGAGTTGTGCATAATGCTTTTGTACTTTGCAGAGCACATTTATATTTTGGTGTAATAACCAAGAGTACTAGGGAATAAAGCATGTTGGAAACATTCTTTAACCGGACTTCGTTTCTGATCTCCTAGGTTGCTTGTGAGAATGACCTTCTGACTTTCTTGATAAGTGTAAGAGAGAAAGCTTCAGAGTCTTCTGTATGAGGGGACAACTTCCAAAAGCTCTTTGTACTTGAGTACCCATCGAAGAACCACAGACGAGTGTGAGAGCTTCGTAGAGACAAGTTAAGTCAACATCCTAATCATCAGACAAGTTGCCTTTTACTTCTCTAGACAAGCGGTCTTCTATGTGGGCAGACAGGTGAGAAAGTGAATTCTGAATTTTGTGATATGCACACTAGATAGACAGGTTAGCAACCAATATGAAGGTTAATTAAATCATTAATAAATGTTTAGTTTTCATCAAAACTTAGGAAAATGTACATCATACATTTTAGAGACTTAACATAGTAGGGAAAAAACTTTGGGAAGCTCTCCCACACCAGTTTATACTCATGTTAGAAGAATCAATGCAAGCTTTTATAATAGCAATTATGTTAGGAGGGATATTGAGAAGATTTAGAGAATCTTCAACAAAATCCCATTCCATTCTATCGAAAGCTTTTTCTAAGTCAAGTTTTATAACCATAAAACCCTTCTTACCCTACAAAGATTCATTGAATGAATGATTTCTTGTAGAATAATAGATTTATCTAAGGTACTCCTACCTGCTATAAAACTATTTTGATTAGCAGAAACAGCTCTAGGAAGAAAACCTTTGATTCTGTTAGTTATAACCTTAGTAACTATCTTATAAATGACATTACAGAAGGCAATAGGGTGAAAATCCGAAACCTTTGAAGGGACAGCACCCTTAGGAATGAGAGTAAGCAAAGTATGATTGGCAGAACTAATAGAAGAAGAATTAGAGAAAACCTCTTTTACAAATTGGACAATTGAGTCTCCTAGAAAATCCCATTTTGCCTTGAAGAATAGAGGGTGGAAACCATTCGATCCTGGGGCTTTGAAATTGGCCATGTTGAATAAGGCCCTTCTGACCTCTTCAAAACTGACTTGACCACTGAGGGAAATCAGTACATCTCCTGAAAATTGTCCATTGGAATGCTGAGATATGCATTAAGAGTATCTAGGGCCAGTTGATGTGAACACACCTTTATAAAGTCCACTAGCATATTACAAATTGCTTCATCATCATGAATCCAGTTACCTTCATCATCCATGAGAGCTTCAATCTTGTTTCTTCTTTTGATCGGAGATGATTGATGAAAGTACCTTGTATTTCTATCTCCTAACTTCAACCATTTGGCTATGGATTGATGATACCAATAGGCCTCTTCTTGCTTGAGTATATTAGTGGAGTCCTTCCGGAGGTTTTTCTTTAGGGCAGAGAGTCTTTCATTACTTCCTTCCAACGGAACTCTCTCAATTCCTTCCAGTCTTCCTAGAATTCTTTTCTTCCTACGAAAGATGTTACCAAAGGTATCTTGCCTCTCTGGATATTAGTTTCCCAATTGTCCTGTGGCTTCCAAGAGTTTACAACCTGGGAATGAAAATCTGCATGGTCCAACCAAGGGTTTAAGAATTTAACATAAGGTCTATAATGGTTCTGAACTTCAGCTAGCATTCTAACCCAAATCCCACAATGATCAGAACTTTGGATAGGGAGATTAGTTACAGAATAGTTAGGAAAGGACTCATGCCAAGAAAAATTAGCCAGGGCTCGGTCCAATCTTTCCCTTAAGTTTCTTCTATGCCAAGTGAACTCAGAGCCATTAAAGTCGAGATCCATGAGCTGACAGTAATTGATGCATTGTTCAAAATTTAAACAAGATCTTCTATTCACCGGATCAACACCTACTCTCTCATTCTCATATAGAACTGCGTTGAAGTTTCCAAGCACACACCAAGGTAGATCATATGAATCCTTGATTGCTCGAAGCTCCTCCCAAAGGTTGTCTCTTCCCTTTTCTCGAGGACTCCCATAAGCAACAGTTAGAAGCCAAGTATTATCTGCTCTCGGGTTCACCTGCATTAGAACACAAGAGGAAGAGGAAAAAAGCACTTTTATAGTGACACTATTGGTTTTCCACAGGCACCAAATGCCTCCTGAAAAACCAATGGCATCTACTTTAAACACACCATCGAAACCCAGCTTCTTGATAACCCCATCAGCACGACTTCCACTGATCCGTGGTTCCAAAAGAGCCAAAAAATAAAGTTTACAAATTCTAAAACAGACTTTAATTAGGCCAGGAAATAAATCCCCTCTTGCCCCCTACAATTCCATGCTAAAATATCCATAAAAATAACAAAAGGAAGGGAAAGAGGAACAAAGTCAACTAGCATTAGAAGAACCTAATGCAGTTTCTGGCACCATGTTTCCCTCAGGTTCTCAACTGGAGACATTCTTAATATGAACATCAACATGCTGAACCAAAGGATTTGGGGCTTTCTTCAGAGGTACAGAGTTTTCAACCCCTTGCATGCTGCTACTAGGATCCAAGTCCTTTTGCACCACATCAAGATTCATGGATTCCACTGCACCCACAACTGGACCAACATCCATCTGCATCTGAGTCTCATTTTTTGCCTTAGAAGATTCCCCAGAAGTTGACATAGCCTTCCCTCCTTCCTTCTGGTTTCTTTTTTTGGTTCCATTCATGTCTCTTCTTTTCCTTTTGGGTGGATTGGCTGACTAATTTTCAGTGTCAATAACAATGACAATCTGATAATTGTGTTATCAACCACCTTTTCCTTGTTTTTACTTTCTCTGCAGCATCTGAAGTTTTTTGCTCTGGATTCTTACACAGTCCTGCATCATCCTGTCCTTCTTTAGCATTGGAGCCTTTTTGTTGACGCGGTTTTAGAGCTTTCTTCATTTTTTGAGACAACGATCCAGTCCCCATGCACTTCAAGATCATCCCCATTCTGCTTCTCATTGTTATCTGCCACTGGCTTTTCCTTGCTATTTTCTTGTCGAACAGGGTTTTTGAAAGAACAGTTTCTTGCAACATGTCCATAAAGACCACAATAACCAATTTCCCCTGAACCAGAAATGGCCTACCACAAGTTGGTTCAAGTTGATTTCCATACATACCCTGGCAAACTTTGTTAAGTCTCTAAAATGTCTGATGTGCATTTCCCTAAGTTTTGATGTGAACTAAACACTGGTTAATGATTTAATTAACCTTCATATTGGTTGCTAACCTGTCCATCTAGTTTGCAGATTAAAATTGTAAGAATCATCTGTCTGCTCATAAGTGACTACCTGTCTGGATAAGCAAAAGTCAACCTGTCTGCTGACTAGGATTATTGATTTCTTTCAAGATACGTCTTCAACCTGTCTCTCCACGAGTTCTTACACTTGTCTGTGGTTACTCGTTGAAGAATCAAGGACCAAACAAGCTTTTGTTGGCTGTCCCATCAGAAAGAGACTTGAAGCCTTCTCTCCTACTCAGTCTCATGCTTATCAATAAAAGTCAGAAGTTACTCTCTCAAGCAACCTCGGTTATCAGAACCAAAGACCAGTTGAAGAATGATTCCAACATTCTTTATTCCCTAGTACCTCTGGTCCTTACACAAAAGGGAATTGTACTCAGCAAAGTACAAAAATCTCTCTGCACAACTCTGATATGGCTGTATCACGATGCATAAAGCCATGATCCTTCATGTTAGAGTACAACCAACGTTCCTATTTCATTAATGGCTGCCCAGAACAACTCTATTACATTTAATGAAGCTCTTCTTGAAGCCAACATCTGAGGGAATATCTATAACAGATCTTAAATGCTTGAAGACTATAAATACAGAAGTCATTGAAGATGAAGATACAGATAATACATACAGCATTAAAGAGCCATTACTCTGCGCATTAATATCTTCATTCTTTCATTCTGTATTCTTCAATCATTTGAAGTTATTACGCAGACTTTCCTAAGCTTTACATTTAAACCACTCTCTGAGTGTTAGTCAAAAGATCTTTCTGTCTGAAGTTGTATTTAAAACAAACCTGAGTGAGCCTGAAGAGGCTAAGTGTGCAAAGAATACTTGTCTTGGAGCCTGAAGAGGCTAGGTGTGCAAACAATACTTGGAGTCTGTAACATGATCAGTTATAATGGATAAAACTTGGTGCTGCCAAGGACTGGGCGTAGCTCTTTGCTTTGAAGAGTGAACTAGGATAAATAGTTGTGTCAATCTCTCTTTCCTTATAAACTATTTAGTTGCTTTAGTTTTCTTATCCGTTTATCAAGTGGTGTGTTTGTCTAAGTCGCTGTTAAAATTTCATCAGACAGGTCACCTATCTGTCCTTTATCTTTCCACTCGTCTGAACCAAGCTTCTGTATGCGAAAAGATTTCAACTTTGTTTAAATTATGATAAACACAATTCAACCTCCCTTCTCGTGTTTATAGTTTTCTATTGTAAACTTTCCTATAGACGCATCCAAGGTTCTAAAATCAACTTTAATAGGATTCCCTACTATAGAAGCCAATGCCATAAGCAAATTTTCGTCATAGTATTCCATACCCAAAGAGGGGAATTGAATCCACACAAGATTTCTATCTATCTTTACATCAGAGGAGGTAAAGTCCGGTGACCCTGGACGAATGGTTAGATAATGATCAAATGGCATCCAACTAACACTACAAAAAAAAGGTCATTTAGCGACCGAAAATAGTGACCGAATTTTTTGGTTGCTTTTTGCGACCGAAATAGCGGCCGATTGTAGGATCTACATGAAACACTGGTGAGAGTTGATTCTGTGACCGAAATAGCGACCGAAATAGAGCGTAGCAGAGATATCGGTCGCTATATCGGTCGCTAAACAAAGGAAAGTAAAAGTCAGAAATTTATGAATTTTTAGCGACCGAAATGGCGACCGATTTAAATGCAACGGTCAAACTTTATTTATATGAGCGACCGATTTAAAAATCCGTCGCTAAATTTATGAAATCATACTTCAAACTTTATTTATATTTGCGACCGATATTAATTCGGTCGCTAAACGGCGCGTAAAAAAATTAAAACAGCGCGTGTTAGCGACCGAAATTTAAATCGGTCGCTAAAATTATAAATTCAAATTCAAACTAACCATATTAGCGACCGAACTAATTCGATCGCTAAAACTGAAATCCCTAAATTCGACAGAACCTCCTTCTTCCTCATTTTACTCGGCGCATATCTCTCTCTCACTGTTTCTCTCTTCCTAGCCGCGCGCTCCGGCCACCACAAGACACCTCCTGTCACCACCATCATCCCTTCTGCTCAGGTAAGCTCTCCTCTACTCCATCTCTCTCTCTCTCTGTTTCTCTCGTATCTCTCTCTGTCTCACTCTGCTTCTCTCTCTATCTATTTCTAAGGTCTCTCTCATCCATTCGCTTGGGGACTGGGGAGATACGTTAGCTGTCGGCGGATTCACAAAATACAGGTAACAAATTTGTTGTTGAAAACTCTGTGTGTTTTGCTTTTGCAATGTGGTTTGTGGTTGGATTTTGATGTTTAATTTTCGTTTTTACATATGTCAGATTTTAAATACTTCTTTATCATTCACAAATGTTTACATGTTTATGTTTATATAAATGAATGGGAGAAGCTGTGTCTGATGTGGTCTGTGATGGTGTGAACACAGTGGTGACTGGGAGGTTTTCATGTTTGTGTTTGCAGAAATCATAAAGCATTAGAGCTAAATCTAAATTGATCTTATCATATAACCAATGAGTTAGAGACCTAGAACAAAATTAATCTATTAGAAACCCCAAGTGGTTGGTCTAGTAGAGCTAGCATGACATAATCTCGTATCTGACAGGTCGTGAGTTCGAGGCCCCACTAGTCTCCTTGAGTAAGGTAAATGTAAATCCCTTTGTATCATAGAGCCCGAGGGTTTTCCCTACCTTAGACTAGGGCATCATCACCCTAAATTATTCTTTTCAAACAAAAAAATCTCTAAGGGATGCCCACACAGCATGAGGAGGGTAGTACTGATGCTACCTGTGAGTTTTTCTATTTAGATTTTCTTGTACAATGGGGATGATGAAACCCTTATTATTTTGGTATGCTATGTTGGCTTGTTGTTACTCAATATTAGAATTTAACACTTACTGAATTTGTGTTCCTCTCGATTGATATAATTAAATGTTCCATGTGTTCAATCTTGTTTTTCTCATGCTTAGATTTTATTCGAGGGTTGCTGATAGTAGTTGGATATAAATTGTGATTTCCTATCATGGACACATTTGATGTTTGATAATTTACTATTGATTCAGGGAAATATAATCATACGTTTTCTTATTATTTTTTATGCTTCATTGATTATTTTTTCGTGAGCACATGCTTTACCACTAGTATTCATGAGATAAATTATCTAGGTATAACAATTTAACATAGTAGATGACAAAATTCATCTTGGTAGATTTTGTCGCTTAGGTAATTTATATTTGATTAAATATAAATTTATTTATTTTTATTTATTTTAATAATGTATGTTGTTTCACCTTTATAATTCATTTATTAATTGGGCGACAACTAGACTAGGAAAAATTTATCAATATCTAAAATTTAACTCTAAGTCTAGGTGGAACCAACCTCATACTTGCTCCACTAAACTTTGGCAAGATTCCTGCACTCGTGAGTGTTTTTATGGCTTTCAAAAGTTACAAAAAAATGTCACAAGTGAAATAAAATTACAAAATAAATTCATTAATTGTAACTAAAGTTGAAAATTGTACAAACCATTAATAGTATGCTTTTGAGCATTTTTTTAATTTTTTTTAATAATTTGGCATTTGTGATGCCTAATCTCATTTATTAGAATAATAATTTGTTATATAATTTGTTTAATTTTTTTTCTATGCATCTCTATATATCCTTGTTTTGTAAAAAAAGATGAACAAAGAAAAGAAAAATGATCCAGATGAAATAACAGGTATTTTGGAATCTCTCTCATCTCATTTGCCACCCATACACAACCGCCCACCACTGTGACACCCTATACCCCATATGTATTTATAAAACATTTAAATAAAAGGTATAAAATAAAAACATGCATTTATTTCATAAAATAAAAACTGGATAGAAAGTACCACATTGTAACAACATCTCAATGCGGAAAATAACATAAGTTCGAAATAAAACATAACAAAACATAACATAAAAGAAAAGCCAATCCCGATGTTTCATTACAGAGGTGATATAATTAAATCAAGTCTTTTTTTTAATCACCAACAATTAACACAAGTCATATTAGTCCAAATTGAAGTCTACCTGCCGCAATGCATAGTAAACAAGGAACTTTTTACAGCTCATTATCTACTTGCATCGTTATCATGATTCATGTAGAATAGTCATATTTTGCGTGCCACCGCCTAAGCCTTTCTTATCAATTAAGTTTGTTTATATTTTAATAGTTTATTATGAAGTGTTGCCTATAAAAGGCCATGGTTGTACGTTGGCAATTTGATGATGGAATGAATCAAGAATATGAGAACATAAATTTTCTTCTCTTCCTTTATAAGTGTTGTGTGAGTTTGAGAGTTAAAAGTGAGAGAGAACAATTATCCTGGGTGAGTTTTATGTGTTTGTATAAACACCAGAGTAGAGTCCACGTCTGGATGATTTCATGAATCGTGACACTTGCTTTGCCCATCCAAAAAGCATTTGAAACATTCTTTTTTTTTAGTTTAGTTTATTATAGTTACGTTTTTGTCACTGATTAAAGCTTAAATTTTGTGTTTTGAATTTTGTTTTGAGTTATCAGACATGCAAATATGACAAACCACAAACAAATGGAATTTGTAATTTAAGATTTAAACCCTTACCTCATCTTCCAAGACTTAGGTTTTGGGAGAGAAAAGGTTCCTTAGTACTTTTCTCCCTTTGTTTCCTCTTCTTCTGAAATAAAGGAGATGGGGAGGAGAGTGTAAGAAAGAAGGGAAGTTGCAAGTTGTTCTATATTTGTAACGGTATATTGTTGATTCTATTTTATATTAATTTATGTGTTTCTAGTCTTATAAATAGTTGTACTGGATTCTGTATATATAGAATAGTGATTTGATTTGAAATGACTAATTTCATTTATGCACGATAGGTCCTTGTTGTCATATTTTTCTACTCTCTGTTGGCTCCGGCTCCGGCTCCTCCCCTTATCCTTGCTCGGTTGTGTTTTCTCTCTCAGGTAAGTTCTCTGAACACTCAGTGTAATGTATTATGTGAATTATCGTGTTGTTTGGTAGTGGAGAGCTGAGCTCAATAGGATGTGATCTTGTCTGATTGTATGCTGATAATTTAATGTTTATGCATGTGTTTGTCAAAATGTGTTGTTTGTTAGTGGAGAGCAGAGCTCAATAGGATGTGATCTTGTCTGATTGTATGCTGATAATTTAATGTTTATAAAAGTGTTTGTCAATATGTAATGTTTGTTAGTGGAGAGCGGAGGTCAATAGGATGTGATCCTGTCCAAAAGGCGGGATGCTGGTTGTGTGCTGATAATTTAGAAATTATGCATGTGTTTGACAATTAACTGCTACTTGTTAGTGGAGAGCGGAGCTCAATAGGATGTTTGCTACAATATTTAATCTAAGTTTGTATTGATTTACGCTGCAATTTATATAAGCTCAACAATGTTGCAATATTTATAGGTTAATGGTTTTATTTTCTGTTAGAGGTAATAATTAATTTACGAAATCCTTAGTTTCCTATTTGAGATTCAATATTAATGAGCATGCGTAACTTATCAAGGTATGCATTCTCATTGTATTGAATCTTGAATTGTCCAAGTGGGACAGTTTGGGAAAAAACCTTTTTCACACTCGTACAATAGTCATTTCAATGTTCAAATGCCTTATATACTTGTTGAAATCTCGGTCTGATGCATTTCCTTTTGTTCTCCTGGTGCATACTTGATCGCGGTGATTCTGACCATGCTCGAGTCGTGTAACTTGGAGACCGATGGGAAATGCTGCCAAAATTTTGTCAAGTATAAGGTATTTGAATATGGGAATAACTATTAGTAGCCGAGTGTGGCAAAGGTTTCTTCTCGAATGGGATAGGTTCATACCTTGTCATAAGAACGAGATTGATGATGTTATTGGAATGCACCGTAATATATAAGTGTTATTGTAGGATTGGTCAAGCTATTTAATTTCCAGCAATGGATATTCCGGAGAATCGAAAATGGATGTATCATAGGTTGGATCGGAATAAACGTCTTAGGGAAGAGTATAGAGTTGGAGTGGGTGAGTTTATAGAGTTTGTTGTTAGCTAGGAGAGATTTATACGACTGGGCGGTGATCAATTGAGGTGTCCTTGCAAAAGATGCAAGTGTCAATCTTTCAAAAGCGTGGATGAAGTTGTAGCCGATCTTTATGAGAAGGGCTTCATGCCTGATTACTATTGGTGGAGTAACCATGGTGAGACGTTTCCTGACTTAAACCCGATTGTGGTTGAAGGTTCCTACTATGGAAGTGGTGACCGGAGGGAAGAATTGAATCCATACGAGCAGATGATAATGGATCATGCTGGACCATCGGTTGGTGTTGTACTAGAAGAAGATGGGTGAGAAGATAGTGGAATGAGTTCCCAATACATAGAGAAGAATCCGAATCCCGAAGCTCAAAGATTCTATGATATGCTGAGTGTTGCACGATCTCCATTGTGGGAAGGATGTCGGGAGTACACGGAGTTGTCGATGTGCATGGAATGGTTGAGTATCAAATATGACTACAATATGCAAGAAGGTTGTTTTAATCGCCTCACCAGGTCAGTGTCCAAGGCGTTGCCAGAAGACAATCGGATGCCTACTAGTTTTTATCATGCTAAGAAGTCTGTGGAAAATTTGGGTCTGGGGTGTTTGAAAATTGATTGTTGCCCGAATGGATGTATGTTGTACTATAAGGATGATTCAGCGGAAAGCATAACATGTTGTCGATTTTGTGGTGCGGATCGGTATAAGACAACCACTAGGATGTGCATTGAGAAGAAGAGGCCGCTAAAAAAGATGTGGTACTTTCCGCTCGTGCCAAGACTTACAAGATTGTACTCTTCGATGGCCACTACAGCTCACATGAGGTGGCATAGTGAGCATGAGAGGGAGCAAGATATCTTGTGTCATCCATCTGATGGAGAAGCTTGGAAGCATTTTGATAGGGTTCATATGGCATTTTCACAGGACCCTCGCAATGTCCGATTGGGGTTATCTACTGATGGATTTAATCCATTTGGGCAGTCTGGAAAAGCATACTCTTGTTGGCCGGTTATCCTGACTCCGTACAATCTTCCCCTGGGGATGTGCATGAAGCGGGAGTTTATGTTCCTAACAGTCATAATTCCGGGTCCGTCTAATCCAAAAGGTAAGATTGATGTGTACTTGCAGCCGCTGATAGATGAGTTGACAATGCCGTGGAATGATGATGTGTTGACATATGACGTATCTTTGAGGCAGAATTTCACCATGAAAGCAGCTTTAATGTGGACGATCAACAACTTTCCTGCTTATGGGATGATGTCGGGTTGGATGACCGCAGGGAAGCTTGGATGCCCAATATGTATGGAGCGATCGAAGGCATTCACGCTTAAAAACAGTCGAAATATCTCATATTTTGATTGTCATCGTTAATTCCTTCCAGAAGATCATCCTTATAGGCGGAACAAGAATGCATTCAAGAAGCGTTGTGCGGAGACAACACCGCCTCCACCACGTTTGACTGGTCCTAATGTATGGCGCAGAGTACAGTACTTACCGCTCGTCCATGAAACCCAAGGAGAAAATATTCCTGATTATGGCGTCAACCATAATTGGACAAAACAAAGTATATTTTGGAGGTTGCCGTATTGGAGGACGCAGCTACTCCTTTACAACATTGATGTCATGCATACTGAGAGGAATGTGTTTTTGAATGTGTTTGACACTGTGATGGACATCAAGGGGAGGACAAAGGATACAAATAAAGCCCGATTGGACCTGGCTGACATTTGTAATCGGAAGGAGCTTGATTTGCAGGACGGTGGTCATGGCAGACTTATCAAACCGAAGGCAAGTTATACACTAAGCAAAGCACGGAAAGTGGCCGTCTGTAAGTGGGTTAAAGAACTAAAGTTACCAGATGGGTATGTGTTGAGTCACCGGCAAGTGTACCTGGTCGTCGCAAGTAATAAAATAACACGATAAGAATTTACCGAGGTCGAACACAAAGATTGGGCTACCAATTTGTCTAATTCACGGGAAATCCGATACGTTTGGTCAAGAGAGGAAAGTGGTTGAAAGAGAGAGATTAAGATTGCAATTCAAATAACAAACCAAATAAAGATAAGGTATTAAAATCTGAAATTAAAGTATCAAGGGTCTCAAATCCACCTACCCAATCATGCATAGTACCCAAGTGATGATGAATTCCTCCTTAAGTTCAATTACAATTTCAACCGAGACCCCCAAATTCTCCTATATCCACTGTCGTGCTCAATAGGACGTATTCAATGATTGGATTAATTACTTACTAGGTCTCATAACCCTAATCATCAAACTCTATTAATTCTTGTTCCCTATAGGTTGCACTAATCTCCTACTCACTCTCGTGCAATATTCAATTAGTGATCCCAATTCAAGTTCTAAACGCGAATTGCCGACTAAGCCTCATCAACGTTAACAAATCAACCACGCATGCATATGATCAACACAATCAAATCAGAATTGGAAAACATTAATTGAGAGAAGGGAGAAAAACATACATCACATCGAATCCTACACCGCCATGGGTGGCTTCATTGATCCCCTAGACGAGGGGATTAGTTCCTCATGCCCGTGATGACACAAACAATCCGACATAATCACCATAGTAAAATAAGAAAATAAAAAGGGAGACGCAGCTCCAGAGTAACAAGAACTCGTCCTAAAACTGATCTAAACAAGTGGAAAAACTAGGATTCGGATCCCCAATTCTGATACTGAAACAACAATATATAGAGTTCTGATTCTGTGCTCTCTCGCGAGGCGAACAGCCTCTCGCGAGGCGAACATTAAAATTGGCGCGCATTCAATTTGGACTCTCGCGAGGCGATCATCCTCTCGCGGGGTGAATTTCAGTTTTGGCTCCATCCTGAGTTTGAATGATCGTGAGGTGAACTGTGATTGGCGAGGCGATACCGAAAGGATGACTTCTCTGGCACAGTCAGGCCTTCAGGTTCCCGAGGCGAGCTGGTGACTCGCGAGGCGAGACTGAATTGATGATTGTTGCTGCTCAACTGGTCTTCAGGCTCGCGAGGCGAGAATACTTTAGCGAGGCGAGTATCTCCAGAATGGAAATTTCCACTGTTTCTTGACTTTCCTTGACATCTCGGAGCTTCACTTCTAACCTGAAACAATAAAAAGAAACAAAAAGTGTAATTCTATTCAAAATAGACTAAAAACTACTAAAAATGCCTAGAACGAGTCAAAGTCTACTTAGGAACAAAACAAGGCCAAATTTGGGCGAAAACGAGATTGAACTCGAATAATTAGCACGGAAACCACAGTCCATCTAGTTATAAAACTAGATAAGCCAGAGGCTTATCAGTATGCTTCCAATCTGGGTAGATGTGTTGACATTAAGGAAGCAAAGTTACATGGAATGAAGAGTCATGATTGCCACGTGTTCATTCAACGGTTGCTTCCAATTGCGTTCGACGCATTACCGAAGCAAATTTGGAACCCACTTGTTGAGCTTAGCCACTTTTTCAGGGAGCTTACATCGACAACACTAAATGTGAATCAATTAAAGGATATGGAAGTCAAGATACCCGTTTTGTTATCTAAGCTGGAGCAAATCTTCCTGCCGAGTTTCTTTGATTCCATGGAACACCTGCCAGTTCATCTACCGTACGAAGCAAGAGTTGGTGGCCCAGTCCAATACCGCTGGATGTATCCATTTGAGAGGTAAACAACATCAACTATTTTACTTAATACATATGAAATTCACGAACACGAGAGCGTAGTTTAGCTTTCCCTAAAACTAGTAATTATTTGTATGTATCCCTCTGTAATAGGTTCTTGCACTCCCTTAAACACAAAGTCAAGAACAAGGCACGAGTGGAGGGTTCCATTTGTGAAGCATACTTAGTAGAGGAGACTTCCACTTTTGCCTCTTATTTCTATCCGGACGAAGTTAACACGAGAAGGACAAGGATGCCTAGAAACGTTGATTCGGGCGAAGGAAGTTCAACTAGTCCTCCTATATCAATATTCAACAATCCGGGCAGATTTAGTGGCAAATCAAAAGGATATTTCTTGGAGCAGTGTGACATTAATGCTGCTCATCTGTATATCCTTCAAAATTGTGAAGAGGTCGCGTCATATTTAGAGTAAGTTTCTACAATGTCTTTTATAAGTTCAATTGACATTTATGATTATTAATCGTCCTTCTGTTAATCTCCCATATGTAGGATGTACGGCAATTTTCTAAGGGCTCTCCAACCTGACATTTCAAACGACCAGGTTGATCGAGAAATTACTTCTCACTCTGCTACGTGGTTCAGTAAATATGTAGGTTAAGCACATTCATTTGTTGAAATACATTTTTTCTCCTTAAATATATAGCATGTATAAGAATAATATAATATTTGATTTTTTAGGTACTAGATCCAGAAAACGGTGTTCAAAATCCATTGTTGACAAATTTGGCATGGGGGCCTAACAGATGGGTTACATCATGGAATACTTATTTTGTAAATGGATATAAATTTAACACAAAAATATGGAATGAAGGAATGCAAACATGTAACTATGGTGTTTGTGTGCGAGCCACTGATGGCAATGTAGAGGATGATTTCTATGGGGTTCTAACTGATATCCTTGAACTCGATTATACCGGTTTCCCCGTGATGAAGTTAGTTATCTTCAAGTGTGATTGGTTTGATCCTACTCTTGACGTAGGGACAAAAATAGATAAAAATTATGGTATTGTTCAAGTTAGGCTGTCTCGAAGGTATAAAAAGGCATACGACCCATTCATTTTTTCACAACAAGCTGAGCAGGTTTATTACTCGCCATATCCCGAAGGACATCATGGCCGGTTGGGTGTTATTAAGATAAAGGCTCGCAGTATAATTACTGATAATGTAATCAACCAGCCTGAAAAAGATGCTCCGTACCAAGATGATCAGTTTTCACGACCCCACGTACCGTTGCAAATTACCCCGGACATTATTGTTAATTCTCTGGCGGACATTTCCGGAAATGGGGAAGAAGTTGAAAGAGAGTTAATGGATCAATCCGAGTTGGACGCATCTAGCGAAGGTACATTCCGATCAAGTGATACTGATGAGAGTGAGGGTGAATTTAGTGACGGAGATTCTACTTAGGTAATTTATTTATGTCATAATTCATTGTGTAAATGTCATTCTACTTATTAGGTAATTTATTTTTGTATTATTTACACTATTGTGTAATCATATTTTCATTTTTTTCACAGATGGCAGATTCCTCTAGAGGTAGGGGTCGTCGTGGAGGTCGTGCTGCGAGAGTCCCTTCCCCGGTCGACCCACAGCCTTCAGATCGAGACCACCCTACCAGCACCTCTGTGGACGGGACACCTCAGGGTGATGGAGTTGCACCCCCCCCACCCAGCCTCATGTGGTCGGGACACAAGCTGCACCCTCATCATCCACACCTACGACGACAGGACCATCATTATCATCGGGACAGGAGAGTCGTGGTCCATCCGACAGGAGGATTCTTCTTATCCCCAGGGGGGATAACGAGTATGCTAATTTAATTTTTTAATATATATAAAGTATCGTTAATTTCTATTTACTTGTTTTTTTAATTTATTTAGAACATTTATTAATACTCTAATTTTGCTGCAGCTTTCTGCTCGCGAAGGGCCCTTCTGATTCGATATCGAAGATCCTGCGACACAAGTTTGATGGTCCATGGCCTACATAGAAGGCCATCCCACTGGGCCATAGGGATCAGTTGTTTCTAGAGTTTGAGGTAACAATTTATTAAGTTATTTAAATTAAATTTACATTATATATATGTACACACGAATTTCCTATCAACTGTAAGTTGCAGAAAGAGTATAGGTGGGACTTAGCTTTAGAGGCTCTCGTCAGGGACATATTTGAGCATAAAGGCTCACTGGTCATGAAGAATCTGACGAACAAGCTGAGGAAGGGTCAGAATAAGGGGAGGTGGGTGGATCCTGAGATCAGGAGGCAGCTGGACCAGTAATGGGCTACTGAGAAGTTCCAGGAGATCCAGGCCACAGCTCGGTGTAATCGAGCTTCTGATGGTGGCGCATGTGCTTGGACCGGTGGGTCTAAATCAGCCGCCGCTCACTACGACGAGCTGGTAATACATTAAACTTTTGACTTAATATACTATTTAATTAATTAGTTTTCATTTTTAATTATTCTTATGAATTTAATATTATATTTTTCTCGTGCGTAAAGCACGAAAACAATGGGCCCCGATCGCTATGGAGTTGGTGGAGAGGACGAAGAAGTTGAAGTCGGGGACATGGGTCAACGACAAGGCCCGTAACTATGCTGTAAGCAAAAAAATAATTTAGTGTTTACTTGTAATTTATTATAAATGATTTGTTAATATTAGATATAATTTTAACTAAATCTCTTCAACTATACTTTGTAGGTGGGCTTCAACAAGAAGAAGGACGATGCCATATCTCATGCCTCACAGTCAAAAGATGAGGCTTTGACTGGTGATGGGCCCTGCTCTCCTGTCTTCGTCGACGATAATGCCATTTATTTGGAGGTCGTCGTGGGCAGGAACAAGAAGGGGCACGTGTATGGCCTCGGACACCTAGGAGGCGAGTTTATCGCTTCATCGTCCGGCACGCCTGCTCCTTCCTGCGCCGATACCGTCCCTCGGGAGCAGTTCCACCAAATGCAGGACACCATCATGCAGCTGAACACGGAGCTTCGGGAGAAGAGCGAGAGAGAACAACAGATGGCGAACCAGATTGCACAGTTGACTCAGGCACACCAACAACGACGCGGTGAGAGCATCGAGCAGGCGGATTCATGGGCCGGTGTTAGAGCAGATGAGGATCCAGACTCAGCTTGCTCGGAGATGATGCTCGACGGCCAGTTGTGTGCTCGCTGCCGCTCCTCCAGTTCCGTCGCCAGCTACTGATGCTACTACTGCAGAGGACGATCAGCTAGAAGACGTCGGTGGTACGGACGCTGAGGATGATTGGATTCCTCCATCTCCCCCTCATCATGACTGATTTTTTTTCTCCATATTTTTTACTTTAAACGATTCTTGTATGACATTTTGGATTATTCTTTTTATATATATTTATTATTTTTTATGATTGTATATTTCATAAGTTATTTGGTGTGTTTTATTAGTAATTTTTGTAACGTTTAAAGAAAATCAGAAAAAAATTTATTTTAAAAATTAAAATTAAAAAAATAATAATAACCAGTTTAGCGACCGAATTAGAAACCAATAATTTGGTCGCTAAACTTTATTTAACATTTACAAATGAGGTATAGCGACCGAAAATCCGTCGCTAATATAGGTTAACAGTAACCAAAATTAGCGACCGAACTAGCAACCGATTATTGGTCGCTAGAAATGGTTACCCAAAAAATGTGACCAACCTAATAGCGACCGATTATTATTATTTAGCGACTGAAAATTTGGTCGCCAATTAGCGACCGAAATATTAATTCGGTCGTTAAAACCTTAGCAACCAGGTATTCAGCCACCACCCTTAATCGGTCGCTAAATTAAATAGCGACCGATTTACACTGTTTAGCGACCGAATATTACGGTCGCTAAACAGTTTTTTTTTTTTAGTGTAATTTCCAAAGGATCTTGAGTCTATCTCTCATGACAAAAAAAAGCTTATTGTCTTGTCCAATAACTTGACTATGACGGGATCATACCAAGGCTTCAGCAGATCTTCAAGATACTTTTCGTCAAGAATGCACTTAGGGAGATGAGACCAAAATGTTAAAAAACACGTTCATATAAAAAGTACGAATAATTTTTCTAAGAAATGATTCTAATTAAACCAGGAGCTAGTGAATTGAATTCAAAAATATTTCGAATAATAATAATAATAATAATAATAATAATAATAATAATAATAATAAGATCAAGTGATTTGTTTGGTGAAGACCCGTGTAAAACTAATAATGACCTATGTAGCAGTGTACTGTTTTATTTACATGGGGCGTTTTTTGTCTTCTTTTTGTTTGTCCATGTATATGGGTTGGAGTACCTCCTGTATCCCCAATCAATATAAGGTTTGCTTATAAAAAAAATCAAGTGACAAGTGAGGCACTGTACCTTCAATTCTTCATTCATATTTGGTATCGGTAGTGAAGGGAAAAAATTGAATAAGCATGATGATATATTTTATTCGTACTACATCACCATCAAATATATATGTGTATTGTATAGCTAGCTGCCTAATTAGCAAGTAAGATTATCACCAGGAGCAACACCCAATTGTGAACAATATTGGGTGTAATAATTAACGCGAGCCTGAACTGTGGTGGGGTTTCCACCATCACATTCAATTGGACCATTAATGGCTCTAATGGTTGCGCCAAAACCTTGGTTGACGACAGGGCGCACGTTTTGCATCCAGTACCATAATGCTGTCTTGAAAGACACCACAGGATCATTGGCCACTGTTTCAGGAGAGTTCAATCCATCAAAACCATTGCTCTGTCCCGCTGGTCCGTAGTTGAAGTTCCAAGACAATTGGATCGGTCCACGCCCATAGTAGCCTTTGTTTGGGACACATGGGTATTGTGTGTTCGTTTCGTCACAGTAGTCCTTTGATGCACCATCAATCTCTTCAATGTAGCAAAAATCTGCATGCATAAATACGTAGTCTTGTTTAATTGAAGTTTAAAGTTGCTTATCAAAAATAAAAATAAAATTTGAAGTTTAAAGTTCATCAATCATTTTGATTTATACTTAACTACGGTTTATATATAAAGAAAAGAAACCTTGTTCATATTAGTAACTTAGGGTGAGTTTGGATTATCGTTCGAAAGACTTAAAAAAACATTTGTTTGGAACATTTCTAATGGAAAAACCCCAACACGTCCTAAATTAATGGATAGATGTATCAACGGAGGCATACAAAACCTTCTTTGGTAAATAGGAGTGTTGATTTGAAAATAGAAAACAATATAGATTGAACTAAATAACCAACTACAACGGGTGTTAGCTCAACAAATTCTTAAAATCAAGGACATCTGGGTTGAATCGTTGAGACGTGGATGTTATATGTAAAGAAAATTGCTTATATATATATATATATATATATATATATATATATAAAAGCAACTGGTTCTTGATATAATATAAGAACCACCAAAAAAAAAAAAGAGAAAGAAAGAGAATAGTGTTAAATAAATATATTGGGTTATTGTTTTTTTGTTCTTCCTATTTTACTGTTTGGGCGATTTTGGTCCCCCAATTTTTTTCCGCTCGATTTTAGTCCCCACATTTTAAATATATGCAATTTTGGTCCATTTGTATGTTATCATCCAATAATTAACATTCCAAATCAACATTCACTTATGGCATCACTTGTTAGAAAGTGTAAGTAATGTTAGAATATCATAAGTCATGTTAGCTACACCATTAATTATTGGATGTTAACATACAGATGGACCAAAATTACACATTTTTAAAATATGGGGACTAAAATCGAGCGAAAAAAAATCAGGGGACCAAAATCGACCAAACAGTAAAATAGGGGGAACAAAAGTACAATTAAACCTAAATGGTAATATGAAATGAAATAAAGAGTTTAAATTTTAAGTTGAAGCAAAAATAAATGTAAATAAAGATGTGAGGTAACTTGTGAGACTTATTTGATGAACTTTTAAGAGTTGCATCGTTGAAATGTAGAATTATTTATATAAAGTTTAAAGTAGTATAAAATAAAATGTGGTGAAGCGACATGTTATAACTTGTTAAAATAGAGGGTAAACAACTTCAATGAGTTTTATCATTGAAGATGCCTAAAAAATAAATGTAAATTATCAGAACAAAAACTATATGTTAAAGAAGAAAAAAAAAGGCAACAATGGGTACTTACGGCCAGTTTCATGTGTGAAGTGAGCAAAAGCAGCTGCAATCTCACGCTTGGAATCATCCACAGAACCAACCCTACCAAACTGATTGTAGGAATTGAGAGCATCAAGGAAAGCACCTCGTGAGTAGAAGCTCTTCCCAGCACAACCAGAATCAGCCTGATCAATTATACCATTGAAGAATTCTTGTGTCACGATGTCAGCTACATTAACATTGTTGGGTGGACTTGGGGTCACATAACAAGGACCCTGCTGGCACCCTGTGCCACAATAGGCATCACCATTCCCACAATACCCGTATTGGCTGCAACATAACCCTTCACCACACCCACAATTTTGAGCGCTCACATTTTTGGGCACCATCATCATAATCACAAAGGCCATCACTAGTAACGTGTTTCCCATCCTCATCATTATCATGTGGAGAAAATTATTGGATTTGGAAGTGATATTAAACTTTTTTATGAACAAAAATTGAGAGCTAAGGGATGTGTATTTATAGTGCTATAGCCACTACCTAGGCATTGTGTCTTAAGCGCGTATGTGAAGAAATATCTATTTAGCTTTCTGGTTGACATTTAAGTTTGAACACTTCATGATTAAAATTCGATTCCATCCATTCTGGAAAGCGTACTGGTTGCTTTGTGGGCGGACTTTGACTTGTCAATAGTTATACCACCGGTACATATGTTATCAACGTCATCCATGGACAATGAATGGGTCTCAGTTGTTGTGCTACTAAATAATGGCAGTTGTGAGTTTGAGTTATGTCCATAATTATATGATGAGTGATTTTGTTTAGGGTTTATAACAACTACAAAAAAAAACAATTGTTGATGCGTGATGTTTTAAGTACGGTTTGGATGGAGAGGAACGGAGGAAAGCAAAATCCCTCTTGCATCAATTTTGGTTCATCTCCAGTTGGGGATTTGGAAGGAAAGAAAGGAGATTTAAAATATTTTGAATAAATCGTCTAAAATATATCCACTTATAAAATATATCCACTTATATTATATGTTTTGAATTCTAAGGAGATATATTGGATTGAGATTGCATAAAATTGTTTTGACCTAAAAAAATCTTCCGGATTTAATACACAAAAGCAGGTGCCTGTACGTACAGGTTATATAGAATAACAATATTAATATCAAGGTTTTGAAAACCGGACCGGACCGGTCGGTCCGACCGGTCCGACCGGGAACCGGGACCATGGCCGGTCCGGTCAGTAGCAAAAACCGGTCATGCATTGAACCGGTGAAAAAACCGGAAAACCGGTTCAAAACCGGTAAAATCGGTCATAACCGGTAGTGAACCGGCCTGAACCGGCCTAAACCGGTTTTCTTAAAAAAAAAAAAAAATTAGTATAAAAGGACTTGGATCATCCTAGCCAAAACCCAATTCTTTTGTTTTCTAACATATGTGGGCTGGTTGTAGATTTTGGGTTGGTTTTCCCTATGAAGATGATTTTAACATATATCTTTATATTTATTTAGTTTAATTTCAAAATAATAAAAATTGTGCTTAATAATTTTGGTTGTTATGTTGTTTTTTTGTTTAATATTGTTATAAATATTATATTAAAAATTAAAATAATATTATTTAATTATAACCGGTTCAACCACGGTTCAACCTCGGTTGGACCATTGAATCTCGAACCGCTGCCTTCACCGGTTCGATGACCGGTCCGGTTTTGTAAACCTTGATTAATATTAACACAATAAGCATCGGAGAATGTATCATTATTATAATAATAACATTTATTTATTATATTATAATAACACAAGCATCAATTATATTTACGTGCAGGTTATGTATCATTGATTGGGTCCTATTATTTTATGAAATTCTTATGAAATTCGATTGATTGGGTCCTATTATTATATGAAATGATTCAACATTCTTCTGTAATTGTTAATAATAAACACAAGCACGCCTGTACGTGCAGGTTATATATAAGAATAAGCATGAATACAAAGCAAAGCAAAAAATTGAAAGAAAAGAGTTGTAGAGGAAGAGTACAAATTGCAAGAAGAGTATACATACCTTCAAAGAAGAACAGTGAACAGCCGAGAGAGATGAGAAAGTCTGGGAGAGAAGGAACGAGGGAATAAAAAGTCTGAAGGGTTTAGGTTTAAGATTTGGGTTACATAGTTGAGATGTTGTTTGAGGTCTAGAAGCTTTTGCATGGGATGTACGCAATCATCGGGAGTGGATTTGAATGTGAGCGAACCCTGGGATTTTCCCATTTATCGTCTAAAAGGCTTAGATGTGTGGAATAAGAACTTTGGATTTAAGAATGAGATTAGGTGTTTTTGAGGATTTGAGGTTGTTAATTAGGTATTGAAGAGCCTATAGCTCAAATTTGAGGTCAATCGGATTTCAAACAAGCTCAGAACGTGAAGAAACGTGCGAGGTAAACGTTGCTGACCAGAAGCCAGCGCTGAGCGCAGGAAAGCTAGCACTGGGAAGCAGGCCATGCACACGGACACGTGGCAAGTGACGTGGCGTGCATGCAGGCATGAGGGGGCGCTCCAGCACTGAGCGCCAGCGCTAGAATTTTGGGAAAAAATAAGGTCCAAGAGGTAACTTAAAGTTACCTCATATGAAAGTAATACAAAGGCAGAAGACAGATGACTCGGAAAACACAGAAAGGAGAGTGTAGAGAGAGAAGAGAGAAAAACTTAGAGAGAGAAAGAGTTATAGTGGGAATTGTGGCAAGATCGATCGTCCCGTCACGATTCCGGTTACGTGGTTACGATCGTGGCGACGACGCATCACTTCTCTACCCTTCTTCTCTTCTCTAGTGAAGGGAATTTCTACTCTCTCTAAGTTGAAATGTTGTCTGTTACGATTCTTGAAGTATCTTTCGTTTCGATTAACGGATTTGGATTTCGTCTTCGATTTTGAACTCGTGGTAACGTGCGCTTCACAATGTGGTATTTAGGTGAATTTTTGGAAGCTCGGAGGCCCTAGTTTGGCGCAGGGCAGAAGCTAAAGGATTCGCGGACGCTTCGTTTCGTTTCGGTTAGCATACGACTCTCGAGGTGGGGGAAAGAAATCATTTAACGTCGGAAACGGCGCATTCGCATTTAATTCGATAACGGCGTCGGGCGACCTAAACCCTACATGAGAGCGAGTACCGGACAATGTCCATATCACATTAGGGACCACCTAGTGGTACTAATGATGAAATTGAAATTGTGCGTTTATCGTCGTTATGATAAAAATATATTATTTTATTATTTAAAGATTTCCTGCTTGACTGTTTGACTGCCATTGATATGATGTTTGATAAATGTTGTGGACTGCCTTTTGAAATGTGGACATATATTACTATTGTTTTATTATTATTTTATTATAATTGG
Organism: Sophora flavescens; assembly: GCA_030762895.1. NCBI lineage: Eukaryota > Viridiplantae > Streptophyta > Magnoliopsida > Fabales > Fabaceae > Sophora > Sophora flavescens. The sequence goes on along the minus strand of CM061069.1, from coordinate 107,392,364 downwards.
TAATGATTATTATTCTGGAAATGATAACATGAATGTAATTATGGCATGTTGACATGATGATATGATGGTATGATGACATGAGTGTAATGATTATGCTTAGAGGTTGAGTAAGTGATAAGACATGATGATATATTGGGGAATTCATACTATATATGTGTTAGTAGTGCCTAACCGAGATGATTACTGTGATATGATGATGAGACTGATGAGATAAGACTGTTATTGAGGTTATCTATGAGAATATGATGAGCAATTAGGGCATTAGGGGGTGACCTGAAACATGATATGTGACATGGTTGACCTGAAACATGGTCATTGGGGTCTATTCCTCGGAGGGAGAATTCCCGGGATTTAGGCTAACGGCGGACCGTCCCAGACATTATTTCATTTTAGTTGCAACTATAGTTCATGCTTTGCATGAGCACCTTGGTCGTGGTTCAGAGGTGTGAACCGGATTGTGCAACTATAGTGCCATTGGTTTGCATGGGCATCCTCCATCCGCATACGAGGGTGTGCGCCGGGGCCTCTAGTGATGTGTCGTTAGGGATATCCGGATATGTGGCCGATACCTGATGAGATGATTCATACAGCATTTGCATTGCATCATGATGGAGGGTAGAGGAAAAATCTTAGACGAAGATTAACGATGATTGTGTTATATATATATATATATATATATATATATATATATATATATATATATATATTCTTGGAGAGGGATGTTTAGTGTGTTGTTATAGAATTAAATGTTGCTAAACCCTTTGCACGTTTGACGTTATATTGTTTCTTATCCCCTTTCTTTTGTTGTGTGTTTTGTTGCATATATGTTTTGTACCTTAGACCCACATATGATGGATGGCGCATTGGGATTGATCAACCGCTGGCTCATCTAGTTTTATGACTAGTATGATCGTGGTTTTGTGCTAATTATATCTCGTTTTCACCCAAATTAGACTCGATTGTCCTCAAGCAAGGTTTTGGGTCTCTTAAGTAGTTTTAGGATATTTTAGCTAGTTTTGAGTCAAATAAAGCACTTATTGCTATTTCATGTTTCAGTTTAATAAAGAGAAGCAATTATGGAATTATTCGCCCCGCGAGAGGATACTCACCCCGCGAGACTGAAGACCAGCCTGTGCCAGAAATGTCACCTTCTCTGCCTCGCCACGCGAACAACCATCTCGCCTCGCGAGAAATCCAAACCCTGCAGGACAGAGACCATCACGGCCTAGCCGTGATGAAGGTCACGGCCGTGACAAATCAGCACCCAAAGTCATAAGTGATCACGGCCTAGCCGTGATAGGCATCATAGTTGTGACAGAATAGAATTTGAAGTCTCGCCCCGCGAATCATCCTCTCGCCTCGTGAGCACCCAAATTTGAACTCGCGCCACAATTAATATTCGCGTCATGAGAGTTTTCTCGCCTCGCGACCGCGCGCAGAGTCTGAAGCTATAAATTGTTTGTTTTGGGGCAGAACGAGGGCATCATCTCTTAACATCTTCTTTTCCTTTTAGTTTAGAGGGCTGCGAATCAGGTTTTTGCTATAGTTGTAATGGAGAACTAATTTCCTTGGATTGATTTATTGTAACCGGTTTGCACTGCCACTTGAGGTTCTGTAATTCCTGATTTTATTGCTACTCTCTTTCAATACTATGATATATGTTTTGTTTGCTTAATTCAGGATTATATAGAATAGGCATTGATTTATTTCGATGATCATGTGTTCCTGTACATAATCGTGTTTGCTTAATTCGCGTGTGTTCAATCGTGTTTGCTTAATTCATGAGTGCTTCACCCCGTTTGCTTAATTCGGGAATTAGGAACATACGTCTCGTAGTGCCGGTTTCGCTTGTTAATTGTCGCTACAATCAAAAGGGGATTAGAATCCGCTTAGGGCTTGGAATTATGTGAATCAATGATAGTGGAAAACCGAGAGCAGTAGATTAGTCGTTTCAATTATTGACAATCACCTATTTGCATTATTTTCTTAACTGTTTTCTCAATTGAATCGTTAATTTGAACACCCCCCCCCCCCCCCAAACTGACTTTTCTGCGAATAACAATCCAAGAGTCCTTGTGAGACGATACTCGAGTTGTCGTCCCCTAACTACATATTTTTACAAACCGCTCGCTTTTTGACGCGCGTGCGACAGCGTGCCAAAAATTGGCGCCGTTGCCGGGGACTCTTGTTGTTATTAACAGGAAAAAAAATTGCTGAATTGGTCTGATTGTGAATCTACCCATGGATAATTATATGCAAGGTTATATGCCTAATGTTAATTATGAACCACCATGCATATATTATCCTGACTTTTCTGGTTTAATACACTTGTTGCCAAAGTTTAGTGGTCTTGCAGGTGAGAATCCGCTGAAGCATCTGAAAGAATTCCAGGTTGTTTGTTCTATACTTTTGGGACCTGAAGGATTAACAAAAGACCATATCAAGATGAGAGCCTTCCCATTCTCACTTGAAGGTGCTGCGAAGGATTGGTTGCATTGTCTTGAGCCGAATTCCGTCTCAACCTGGATTGATTTGAAGAAAGTCTTCCTAGAGAGATACTTTCCTGCCTTCAGAGCTGCATCAATCAGGTGAGAGATATTTGGTATTAGACAAGTCAATGAAGCATCTCAAGCATATACAGCCAATCTTTACAATCAAGGCAACAATCAGAACAGGCACAACATTCCTGACCCTTCCACTGATGAGTACCACCCCAGCTGGAGAAACCATCCAAACCCTTGGTATGGAAACTCACCCACGCAACAACAACTGATGTTGCCGCTAACACCACCACAGAACTCTCCCCAAGTAACCACCTCTGCACCTTCTGGACCTTCACTAGAGGACCTGATCAAGCAAATGGCTGACAACAATCTCCAGTTTCAGCAGCAAGTAAATGCCAGTATTCATACTTTGCACACACAGATTGGACAGATTGGACAGTTTCAGTAGCAAACGGATGCTAGCATTCATACTTTGCAGACACAGATTGGACAGCTTGCCACTTCGATGAATGCCATGCAGCAAGCTCAAGGATCAGAATCCTTGACTAAGGAAATTGAGAGGAAGAGGCATACGAGGGACATCCATTCCGCCATGCTAGAGGATGATAAAGAAATTCTGGAATTAGATGATTCCATTGGCTCCTACGCATGTGCCAATTGTGATGGGAGAAATACCTGTGTGGTGCGTGCTGAGGTTACTGCATATATAGAAGGTGATGAATCTGGTAATACAGTGGATGAAAATTATGCAGAAGATGAAGCAGCACCAGAGACCCTCTCTACCTATTTGCCACCTCCCACTGTGGAACCACCAGCGATGGAGTTCAAGCCTCTAGATTTTGTACCCTTGGATATGAAGGCACTATGGCCAGTCCAAGAGGTTGAACCCCATTTTTATTAGGAGGACTTTGTTGACAAGATTGACAAGGAGGTCATCTTTGACCCAAGAGGGAGTGAGAAGTCCGTCGCACTTGGCGAGGTCACCGTAATTGTCAAGTGCTCACCTCCATATCAAGGCTGCAAGTTAGGGGACCATGGAATGAGCTTCCACCCCTTGTCTATCACTCGGGTCTTATGCTACAAGCCATGGGATCCGGGAGGATCATATTGCAATTTGAGTATTCCTTGGCCGCTGTATCACAGACAGTGGGATCCCGATGGAACCTCCTCCATGAGTTTTCTCTAAACCTTACTCTTTTTAATTATCCTTGCTTTGTTTTTGTTTTGTTTTCTTTTAGCTCTTGAATAATTTGAGAAGATCAAGAGTATGTGTGTGAGTCTTGTGTCGGCAAGCTTGTTGGATTTTTATTGAATTAGCATAGATGGATTGCATGATATTTGTTGACCGTTGATGATTTTCCCCCTAAGTCTTGAAATTGAAAAATTGGTCCCCATTTGAAAATTTGAAAATTAAACTTTGAGATATTTCATTGTGATTGCATGATTTATGATAAGTTTGGGGTGATAGGGTACATACACTAGGGATAGAATCTCGGTCAAACAATTTGCAAAAAATGTCCAGGTGAGGATTTGAGCCTTCAACATGTTTTTAACTGTGTGAATCACTTTTGAGCTGCACTTTCCCGAATTTGCTTGAGTCTCTTCATGGTTTGAATGTCTATGTGCTTGCATCAAATGATTTAGGCAATTTTCTTTGAATTAGCTAATTGGCCTAAATTGAACCGATCCCTAATGCATGTTCCCTAGTTAGCCCCATTGAGCCTAATTAGCCTATTGTTTCGTGATGACCCTATGTTACAAGCCAAAAATCTGAAAAACCATGATAACCCGATCTTAGGATTAGGAGAGCATGGAAGCTTAGCAAAGAAGGGTTGCAAGAAACTAAGTTTGGGGTGGCTGCAATGATATGATGTGTTGTTTGGGATTGAGAAAAAGAAAAAAAATAATAAAGGTTGGAGCCAAAGGCAAAAAAGAAAAAGAGAAAAGTGCAAAATTGTCAAAAAAGGGTATTAGAAGAAAAAGGTTGTAGTCACCCAAAGCAAAAAGAAAAATGGAAGAAGGAACTTGAGTGGGAATTCAATATGTCAAAATGCTCATGCTCTCTTAGTTCCTAGGGACTTAAGCCTAGTACCTTTGAATATCCTACCCTTAGCCAGGCCCCATTACAACCTTTAAAAGACCTTTTGATGTTGCATGCATGTTTTCGTGGGAACCTTGTTTGAGATGAAAATCAAATTCATGGGAAGTGCTCTTAAAAGTGAAATTGAGTGAAATGTTGATAGCCTAGACAAAAAAAAATTGAGCGAATGAGTGAAACACTAAATGCCCTTGTGAGGAAGGCGATTGTTTGAATTTGGTGATCTTCCTTTTGTGTGTAACTTGGATCCCTTGCTTAGATTAATGATTGCATGACTGATGAAATTCTCAATTGTTTAAAGTAAATGAATGTGGGGATTACATTGTTGCAAAGGGGGAAACATTGAAGAAAAATTGTTTTGCTGTAATTGCATGAAATTTGTGCGAAATTGATTAGATCCTTTAAGCTTGACAGGTTTGAGTCCTTTTTGAGTTTTAGTTTACTTGGGGACAAGCAAAGTTTAAGTTTGGGGTATTTTGATCAGCCACTGGCTCATCTAGTTTTATGACTAGTATGACAGTGGTTTTGTGCTAATTATATCTCGTTTTCATCCAAATTAGACTCGATTGTCCTTAAGCAAGGTTTTGAGTCTCTTAAGTAGTTTTAGGATATTTTTTCTAGTTTTGAGTCAAATAAAGCACTTATTGCTATTTCATGTTTCGGGTTAATAAAGAGAAGCAATTCTGGAATTATTCGCCCCGCGAGAGGATACTCGCCCCGCGAGACTGAAGACCAGCCTGTGCCAGAAATGTCATCTTCTCTTCCTCGCCACTCGAACAACCATCTCGTCTCGTGAGAAATCCAAACCCTGCAGGACAGATACCATCACGGCTGACAGAGACCATCACGGCCTAGCCGTGATGAAGGTCACGGTCATGACAGATCAGCACCCAAAGTCAGAAGTGATCACGGCCTGGCCGTGATAGGCATCACAGCTGTGACAGACTAGAATTTGAAGTCTCGCCCCGTGAATCATCCTCTCGCCTCGCGAGCACCCAAATTTGAACTCGCGCCACAATTAATATTCGCGTCGCGAGAGTTTGCTCGCCTCGCGACCGCGCGCAGAGTCTGAAGCTATAAATTGTTTGTTTTGGGGCAGAACGAGGGCATCATCTCTTAACATCTTCTTTTCCTTTTTAGTTTAGAGGGCTGCGAATCAGGTTTTTGCTATAGTTGTAATGGAGAACTAATTTCCTTGGATTGATCTACTGTAACCGGTTTGCACTGCCACTTGAGGTTCTGTAATTCCTGATTTTATTGCTACTCTCTTTCAATACTATGATATATGTTATGTTTGCTTAATTCAGGATTATATAGAATAGGCATTGATTTATTTCGATGATTGTGTGTTCCTGTACATAATCGTGTTTGCTTAATTCGCGTGTGTTCAATCGTGTTTTCTTAATTCACGAGTGCTTCACCCTGTTTGCTTAATTCGGGAATTAGGAACATACGTCTCGTAGTGCCGGTTTCGCTTGTTAATTGTCGCTACAATCGAAAGGGGATTAGAATCTGCTTAGGGCTTGGAATTATGTGAATCAATGATAGTGGAAAACCGAGAGCAGTAGATTAGTCGTTTCAATTATTGACAATCACCTATTTGCATTATTTTCTTAGCTGTTTTCTCAATTGAATCGTTAATTTGAAACCCCCCCAAAACTGACTTTTCTGCGAATAACAATCCAAGAGTCCTTGTGAGATGATACTCGAGTTGTCGCCCTCTAACTACATATTTTTGCAAACCGGTCGCTTTTTGACGCGTGTGCGACAGCGTGCCAGGGATCATCCCTTGATGACCCAAGATCCGGGGTTTCCCCTCGTGGGGACCTTCGAGGTTGAGTGCGTTGACCCTAACGGGTGGCTAGTGGACCTGATCACTCGTTTTTCTGTATATACGGGTCCGATGTCCTTCACTTTCGAATTTGGGCAGGGAGCTCCCATAGGTTTTGTTGGCACTTTCCGAGCTGGCATGACCTTTTCTTTCCCTATCGGATAGCCGGATGGGCAGATACTGTCGATGTCGGGCATGGCTCCCTTTCCCTTTATGGTACCCTTTGAGGTACGTGTACCAGGACTCGCACCCGCACTCGTACCAACACTAGAGTCAGAGTTGGCACCTATACATGAGGAGGACCCGATACCCCTTCCCGAGGTACTAGCCCCTCCAGAGGTCAGAGCTACCGTTTCGGAGTCTTCTCGTGTATCTTTCAGACGGCTATATCCTAGAGACAGCAGGCTATATAGGCAAATGTTCCAGAGGCAGTCAAATAGGAGCTCTTCCAGTGGGAGCGGAGGAGTGTCTAGAGCATTAGGACCACGGGATGCTGGCGAGGGTGGTATTATATGATGGCTCAGGCCAGTGTCATCAGCTTAGGTATGAGTGTGGATTTTCCTGTATTTTGAGAGGGGATTGGGTGTGGAGAGAATCGGTGAGGCAGCTTTCTTTTGTCCTTTGATGTATTTTTGTTATGATGCAGTTTGTTTGTATATATTGGGATCCTACAAATGGGAATCCCTTGACAGTACACTACCCGGAGGTTATGTATATATAGTTATGTTTATGATGTACGTATATATGTTGTTTTATATTTTAAGTTTTTATTTTTCCGCTGATTTTAAATATCCTCTTAACAATAATAACACGATTAGGTCCTAAATATTATGGTTTTTATTTAATGGGACATCGCGGCGTCTCATTTGGTGGCATCAGAGAAGTTCGGTTCTGAACGGACTATGAGATAGGGTGTACTGCCCAAATTAGTTGATTCCAGATCGGATAACGACTATATTTAGAAGTTGGGTAGTGAGTTTGAATGCAACATTTCTATGACACATAGTATTTATATTCCAATTTTATGTAGTATTATATGTCATATTGATGTGGGCTAATGATTTCTTTTAACAGGATCATGGCTCGAGGCAGAGGACGAGGACGTGGCAGACGTGGTGGTGGTAGAGCTATAGAGGGTATTGAGGATAAGCATCAGTCAGTGGCAGGAGTTGGAGGTGGAGGGGAGTCATCCAAGACTCTCCAGACTATCCCTGAGTTAGCATCTCTTCTATTGTAGCTGGCACAACAGAATGCACAGAGGATGCAGATAGATGCAGAGTTAGAAGAGCAGTAGGATAGGAGGAGAGCTGCTGAGGCTGAGGATGCAGGATTGACTACCTTTCTGAAAGGTAAGCCACCACAATTCAGAGGAGAGTATGACCCAGGGCAACCAGAGTGGTGGATACAGGAGCTTGAGAAGATCTTTGACACCATGAGATGACAGGAAAGTAACTTATGTCGCCTTTATGTTGACTGGAAGGGTTGGGTCATGGTGGAGAGGTAAGAGGAGGTTGCTTGAGGCCAAAGGCAGGTTGATCAGTTGGGAGTTGTTCCGAGAGTGTTTCTTTGAGAAATACTTCCCGCGTCATTTTGCTACATCTGTGGCAAGCCAGGTCATTTTGCTAGAGATTGTCGACAAAGAGCAGGACAGCAGCAGCCAGTTGCCGACAGAGGAGCCGGTAGTTCTAGAGGTGGAGCTTCGAGAGGAGTTCCAGCGGCAGGACGACAAATAGCCAGAACTCAGGCCACGAGGAGGGTGTTTACTGTGAGAGGATCTGAATCCTCTCAATCTGCAGATCTTATTCAAGGTATGTGTTTACTATCTGTAGACTCTCGCGTGTGTTGTTTGAATCAGGGGCTACACATTCGTTTGTTTCGCATGAGTGTGTAGATCGTTTACATCTACCCGTTTCCCAGCTACCATATACTCTTACAGTATCTACCCCTACCAGTGATTCTTTGATCACTATGTCTATTTGCCGATAGTGTCCTATATTGTCGAAAATAGGACATTCCTTGTGGATCTCATATGTTTCCCTATGCAACAGATAGATGTCATTCTTGGCATGGATTGACTTTCGGCTAACCATGTAGTGTTAGATTGTGCCAAAAAGACCTTATCTTTTCTTGAGCCTTCTAGCATAGTATCTGCCAATGAAGGAGAAACTATGAGGAGTGACAATTCTCAGCAGTACGTGATGATTTTCTCTTTGGAAACTAAGGAGCCTCCAAGTATAGATTCTATGCCTATCGTGAGAGAGTTTCCTGAGGTTTTACCTCCTGATGTTCCAGGTTTGCCACCAGAGGGGGAATTCGAGTTCATGATAGATCTCATACCAAGGACAGGACCTATATCAATAGCTCCTTATCGGATGTCACCCGTGGAGTTGGCAGAGTTAAAGAAACAACTGGATGATATGATGAAGAAGGAATTCATCAGACCGAGTGTGTCACCTTGGGGAGCACTGGTTCTGTTTGTTACGAAAAAGGACAGGAGTTCTAGGTTGTGTATGGATTACAGGCAGTTGAATAAAGTGACAATCAAGAACAAATATCCGTTGCCTAGGATAGATGATCTCGTGGATCAGTTGAAGGGAGCTTCAGTGTTTTCTAAGATAGATTTAAGATCAGGATACCATCATATCAGGATAAAGAAGGAGGATATACCTATGACAGCTTTCAGTATGAGGTATGGACACTATGAGTACCTAGTTATGTCTTTTGTTGTAACTAATGCTCCAGCGGTGTTCATGGATTACATGAATAGTATCTTTAGACCGTTCCTCGACAAGTTTGTTGTAGTGTTCATAGATGATATTCTTATCTATTCCCGCAGCTAGGAAGAACACAAGGAACACCTGAGAGTTGTGTTACAAGTGCTGAAAGATAGGCAGTTGTATGCTAAGCTATCCAAGTGTGAATTTTGGTTAGAGGAAGTACAGTTCCTAGGTCATATAATCAACAAGGAAGGGATAGCAGTGGATCCAGTTAAAGTAGAGGCTGTGATTAAGTGGGAAAGGCCTAAGTCAGTGAGTGAGGTGAGGAGTTTCCTAGGTTTAGTGGGGTATTAGAGGAGGTTTATCAAGGGTTTCTCGAAGATTGTGTTGCCTATGACGCAGTTAATGAGAAAGGGTACGGCGTTTGTATGGACGGAAAAGTGTGAGGAGAGCTTTCAGAATTTAAAGGAGAAGTTGACTACATCACCCGTGCTGACATTACCAGATCCATTAGGTCGGTTTGACGTGTATTGTGACACGTCATATCAAGGTTTGGGTTGTCTTTTGATGCAAGAGGGAAGAGTTGTGGCTTATGCTTCCCAACAGTTGAGGGTTCGATTCGTGAAAGAAATTACCCGACCCATGATCTGGAGTTAGCATCTATAGTGTTCGCATTGAAGATATGGTGACACTATCTTTATGGGGATAAGTTCAATGTGTTCAACGATCATAAGAGTCTGAAATATTTGTTTGATTAGAAGGAGCTGAACATGAGGCAGCGTAGATGGATGGAATTCATTAAGGATTATGAGTTTGATCTTCAATACCATCCAGGAAAAGCAAGTGTAGTGGCGAATGCACTGAGTATGAAATCCTTGCATGTGTCCGCAATGATGGTGAAAGAGATGGAATTGCTTAAATAGTTTAGAGGTTTAACCCTAGGTATGGATTTTATTGAGGATAGAATGTGCTTAGGTATGATCACCATCAGTAGTGAGTTTTTGAGAGACCATAAAGCTAAGCAGGATCAGGATGAATGTTTGCAAGAGGTGAGTCGAGGCCTAGATGATGCTAAGGTTTCAGAGTTTAGGAAAGGATATGATGGCGTGTTGAGGTTGAGGTTGAGGGATAGAATATGTGTGCCAGGGGACTTAGAGATTAGGAAGATGATATTAGAAGAGGCACATAAGAGTAAGCTGAGTTTCCACCCAGGAGCCACCAAGATGTATCAAGATTTGAAAAAGATGTTTTGGTGGCCAAAGATGAAGAAAGAAGTGGCGGAGTATGTTCTATCCTGTTTGGTTTGTCAGAAATATAAGATAGAGCATCAAAAACCCGCAGGTTTGTTGCAGTCTTTGAATATCCCAGAATGGAAACGGCATAGTATAGTGATGGACTTTGTGGTTGGATTACCACGAACTCCGAAGAGGTTTGATGCGATTTGGGTTATCATTGATAGGTTGACGAATTGTACTCATTCTTACCTATTGGTGAGAGTTATAGTCTTGAGAAGTTGACCCAGATCTACATCAAGGAAGTTATGAGGTTGCACAGTGTGCCGTTGAGTATTGTCTCCGACCGAGATCCTAGATTTACATCTAGATTGTGGAGACAGTTACACAATGCTTTGGGAACCAAGTTGAGGATGAGTTCTGCTTATCATCCTCGGACGGATGGACAATTAGAGAGAACAATTCAGTCATTGGAGGATCTTTTAAGAGCTTTTGTGTTGGGACGAGTTTCTACCTTTGATTGAGTTCACATATAATAACACTTTCCACAGCAGTATTGAGATGCCATCGTCTTAGGCTCTGTGTGGGATAAAGTGCAGGACTCTATTGTGTTGGTATGAGACTGGCGATAGCCAAGTGTTGGGTCCTGATATGGTACAGGAAACAACGGAACAAGTCAGGAAGATAAGAGAGAAAATGAAGGAAGTGCAGGATACGGAAAGGAGCTACAGTAACAAGACGAGGAGACCCTTAGAGTTCCAAGAAGGTGATCACGTGCTCTTGAGAGTCACTCCGAAGACTAGAATTGGCAGAGCTATAAAGTCTAGAAAGCTTACTTCCGATTCATTGGACTATTTCAGATTCTTCGACGAATTGGTCCAGTAGCTTACCAGATAGCCTTACCGCCTAACCTTTCCAATATTCACGATGTCTTCCATGTTTCCCAATTGAGAAAATATTAACCTAGTCCTTCTCATGTCATTGAGCCTGAGTCCATACAACTATGAGAGAATCTACAATATGGGGCTTTACCGATTACGATTGCAGATAGAAGGATTAAAGAACTTCGTGGTAAACAGATTCCCCTAGTTAAGGTCATTTGGGATGATGTCACGTGAGATGCTAATTGGGAGCGTGAGTCAGATATGCAGCAGCAGTATCCACATTTGTTTTCAGGTATGCAAATTCCGAGGACGGAATTTCTTTAAGAGGGTAGAAATGTAACATCCGTAATTTTATGTGTTGTTTAAGTAAGAGGATAGAGGATTAGGTTTAAGATTTGGATTACATAGTTGAGATGTTGTTTGAGGTCTAGAAGCTTTTGCATGGGGTGTACGCAATCGTCGGGAGTGAATTTGAATGTGAGCAAACCCTAGGATTTTCCAGTTTATCGTCTAAAAGGCTTAGATGTGTGGAATAAGAAATTTGGATTTAAGAATGAGATTAGGCATTTTTGAGGATTTGAGGTTGTTAATTAGGTATTTAAGAGCCTATAACTCAAATTTGAGATCAATCGGACTTCAAACAAGCTCAAAACATGAAGAAACGCGCGAGGTCAACGTTGCTGACCAGAGGCCAGCGCTAAGCACAATCAACGTTGCTGACCATGCATACGGACACGTGGCAGGTGATTTGGCGAGCATGCAGGCACGCGGGGACGCTCCAGCGCTGAGCTCTGGAAATCTGGCATTGACCGCCAGCGCTAGAATTTTGAAAAAAAAACAAGAAGGTCCAATAAGTAAGTTAAGTTACCTCATATGGAAGTAATACGAAGGCAGATGACTCAGAAAACACAGAAAGGAGAGTGTAGAGAGAGAATAGGGAAAAACTTAGAGAGAGAAAATAGTTATAGTGGGAATTGTGGCTTGATCGATCGTCCCGTCACGATTCCTGTTACGTGGTTGCGATCGTGGCGACGATGCCTTCACTTCTCTACCCTTCTTCTCTTCTCTGGTGAAGGTAATTTCTACTCTCTCTAAATCGAAATGTTGTTCATTACGATTCTTGAAGTATCTTTCGTTTCGCTTAACAGATTTCGATCCTGTCTTCGATTTTGTACTCGTGATAACGTGCGCTTCACAATGTGGTATTTAGGTGAATTTTTGGAAGCTTAGAGGCCCTAGTTTGGTGCAGGGCAGAATCTAAGGGATTCAAGGACGCTTCATTTCGTTTCGTTTCGGTTAGCGTACGACTCTCCAGGTGTGGGAAAGAAATCATTTAACGTAAAAAACGGCACAGTCGCATTTAATTCGATAACGGTGTAGGGCGACCTAAACCCTACATGAGAGCGAGTTATGGACAATGTCCATATCACATTATGGACTACCTAGTGGTACCAATGATGATATTGAAATTGTGCGTTTATCGTCGTTACGATAAAAATATGTTATTTTATTATTTAACGATTTCCTGCTTGACTGTTTGACTGCCATTGATATGATGTTTGATAAATGTTTTGGACTGGCTTATGAAATGTGGACATATATTATTATTGTTTTGTTATTATTTTATTATAATTGGTAATGATAATTATTCTGGAAATGATAACATAATTGTAATGATGGCATGTTGAAATGATGATATGATGATATAATGGTATGATGACATGAGTGTAATGATTATGCTTAGAAGTTGAATAAGTGATAAGACATGATGAGTCATGATGATGTATTGGAGAATTCATACTATATATGTGTTAGTAGTGCCTAACCGAGATGATTACTGTGATATGATGATGAGATGAGATTGTTATTGAGGTTATCTATGAGATTATGATGAGCGATTAGGACACTAGGGGGTGACCTGAAACATGGTCCGTGACATGGTATACCTGAAACATGGTCTTTGGGGACTATTCCTCGGATGGAGAATTCCTGGGGCTTAGGCTAACAGCGGACCATCCCAGACATTATTTCATTTTTGTTGCAAATATAGTTCATGCTTTGCATGAGCACCCTGGTCGTGGTTCAGAGGTGTGCATCAGATTGTGCAACTATAGTGTCATTGCTTTGCATGGGCATCCTCCATCCGCGGACGAAGGTGTGCACCGGGGTCTCTGGTGACGTGTCGTTAGGGATATCCGGATATATGACCGATACCTGATGAGATAATTCATACAGCATTTGCATTGCATCATGATGGAGGGTTGACCGCGCTGTCGCCACGCGCCAAAAAGAACGAGCGATTATAAAATAATGCAGTATAGTGCGACAACTCGGATCGTCTCTCAAGGACTCTTTAGGTGTTGTTATTATTAACAGAAAATTAATAAAAGTTAGAAATGGGGGTTTTGAGATTAAAACTAAATTAACAAAACAAATCAAAAACAGAGAAAAGAAACAAAGCGAGTTAAGAAATTAGCAAATAAACAAAAGCGATTAACCTACTGTTCTCAGTTTCCCACTATCATTGGTTCATGCAAATCCTAAGCAGATACTAATCCCCTCCCGGTTGTAGCAACAATTAACAAACGAAAACCGCTACTACAGATGTATGTTCCTATTCCCGAAATAACAAACGGGGTTAAGCCCTCATGAACAAACGAACATGAATGAACACACGCGAAATAACAAACGCGATTATATATAGGAACATAGCATCACCGAAATGAAACAATACCACACTATATATTACTGAAATAACAAACAGAAACATATAATATGGCATTGAAAAGAGAAAAGCAACTAAACATGGAATACAGAACCTCAAGTGTTAACAGAAACCAATTACAGTAGATTAATCTAGGAGACTAGCTCTCCATTACAGAAATAAACATTAAACTAAAAGAAAAAAACAAAAGACTACAAACTCAGAAACTAGCCAAAACTGGCTAATTCTGACCAGTCCCCTTCAGTTCTGCCTAAGACTACTTATATACATGTTTCTGGAATCCAAGTCCTCGCGAGGCGAAGCACTGCTCGCGAGGCGAATTATGCGAAAGGTCTGCAACTCTTGGTCTTCTCGCGAGGCGAGCATAGCTTCGCGAGGCGAACGCTTCAAATTCCCAAACTGCAACACCCGTGATCTTCCACACGGGCAAGCCGTGATCGTCTCTGACTTTTCATGGTTGGATGACTCGCGAGGCGAGCCATTTCTTCGCGGGGCGAACCAGAGACCTTGCATTTTCTTGGAACAGTCAGCTTCGGGGTCGCAAGGCGAACAGTCTTCTCGCGGGGCGAGAAACTCCAGAATTATTCCTTTTTATTGACCTGAAAACAGAAAATAAAAGTAAATACTTTATTCCCTCTAAATCAACTAAATTAACTTAAAAACAATTTACAGACTCAAAATACTACTTAAGGACAATCAAGTCTAATTTGGGTGAAAATGATATAAAATTAGCACAAAGCCAAGGTCTTTACTAGTTAATAAACCAGTCAAACAGAGGCTCATCAAGGGTAGAGGAAAATCTTAGACGTGGATTGAGGATGATTGTGTTATATATATATTTATATTCTTGGAGATGGATGTTTAGTGTGCTGTTAAAGAATTAAATGTTGCTAAACCCTTTCCACGTTTGACGTTATATTGTTTCTTATCCCCTTTCTTTTGCTACGTGTTTTGTTGCATATATGTTTTGTACCCTAGACCCATACAGGACAGATGGCGCATTGGGATCATCCCTGGATGACCCAGGATCCATGGTTTCCCTTCGCGATGACCTTTGAGGTTGAGTGCGTTGACCCTAACGAGTGGCTAGTGGACCCGGTCACTCCTTTTCTGTATATACGTGTCCGATTTCCATCACTTCCGGATTTGGGCAGGGAGCTCCCATAGGTTTGGTTGGCACTTTCCGAGCTGGCATGACCTTTCCTTTTCCAATCGGACAGTCGGATGGGTAGAAACCGCCGATGCCGCCGATGTCGGGTATGGCTCCCGTTCCCTTTATGGTACCCTTTGAGGTACTTGTACTAGGACTCGCACCTGCACCCGCATCCGCACCAGCACCAGAGCCAGAGTTGGCACCTATACATGAGGTGGACCCGATTGCTCCAACTCAGGACCCGATACCCCTTCCCGAGGTACCAGGACCTCCAGAGGTCAGAGCCACCGTTTCAGAGTCTTCTCGTGTATCTTCCAGACAGCTACATCCCTGAGACAGTCGAGCAGGCTATACAGGCAGATGTTCCAGAGGCAGTCAGATATGAGCTCTTCCAGTTGGAGCGGAGGAGTGTCTGGACCATCAGGACCACAGGATGCTGGCGAGGGTGAGAGTATATGATGGCTCAGGTCAGTGTCATCAGCTTAGGTGTGAGCAAGGATTTTCCTGTATTTTGAGAGGGGATTGGGTGTGGAGAGAATCGGTGAGGCGTCTTTCTTTTGTCCTTTGATGTATTTTTGTTATGATGCAGTTAGTTTGTATATATTGGGATCCTACCGATGGGAATCCCTTGACAGTACAGTACCCGGAGGTTATGTATATATAGTTATGTTTATGGATGTACGCATATATGTTGTTTTATATTTTTAAGTTTTTATTTTTCCGTTGTTTTTAAATATCCTCTTAACGATAATAAAATGATTAAAAGTCCTAAATATTATGGGTTTTCTTCGATGGGACGTTACTCCTTTTCATTCAGCCGCCCCTTAATTCCCACTCACTCCTCTTCTTTCTACTTTCTGTAATAACATGATCTGGTTCTAATATAGGACCTCACTCCTCTTAACACGTTTTGGGACCTCACTAATAAGTAATAACCCGGTACTAATATCAGCCTCATCTTCCCTATGAAAACATCACCGTCGGAGTTTGCTTAAGTACAATAATGTTCCCGAAGTTCAACCCTTTTGTAGAATCGAAGAAGAAGATGGCACTTCCCCCGAGTAGTAGCTGAAGGTTCAAGAAGCACAAATGGTTGAAGTTGCACTGTGAAGAAGATGAACGAATGTTAGAGGGAAATCGAGAATAACACTGACCCTGACCCTGCTTCACAGCAACGAGGAAGGAAGGAATTAGAGATAACCATTGAAGCGCCAATTTTGTCTGATTCGATCGATTCTTAACCAATTTGAGCGTTTTTGCACGGTTTGAATAGCAGTCGGTTCCCTCGGTGGTCCGGATGGGTACTAGGTTCAGTTCACCCAACTGATCCGATTTTGATAACATTATTATATCTTTACTATGCCTTATTTGAAAATTTACTGTAGATTCTGTGAATTTTTGGAATTATTTTATTATTTATTTTATTATTTTAAATCTTTTCAGACCAACAAAGCATTGGAAAGTCAAATACACTACATTTATTGTGTGCAGGAGAAGGAACTGAACCACCGAAATTTGAATGTCCTCCTGCTGAACGTCACTTCTACTATTGAAGAAAGGAGCTCTTTCATTTGTACTTTAATTTTTAGGATTTTACTTAGTATTGGGCCTCTGGGGCCATAATGCTTTAAGGACAATGAACAATTAAGGACTTATAATAATGTTTATAAAGGAACATGTTATGTGAAGCATATAATTTTTTTTTTTTAACCTTTTTTTAACGTTAACTATTGTGACATACTCACATGTAATAGACAGGGAGAAGATACATTAATTGATTAATTTTTTAACTAACAAAAGTTATTCTATAAATTCTATAAATAATTAAAATATATAAGTTTTATTATTTTGAGAATAACTTAAACGAATGCAAAAAAGAGTACACAAATTTGTTTATTTGTTTAATTATGTTAGCTTATCCAACGAATTTATTGAAATTTTTTAATATATATCGAGTCAACCGATTCAACCAGTGGATCGCATGTTCGACCAGTGACCCACTAACCCAGTGTCCTAACCGAGCCGATGATCGCTTAGGTTTTTATAATAATGAATATGATTGTTCCTTATATTTTAATGTACTAGTGTATTGACCCGTGCCATAGGGAATAAGCTAATTTTTTGGGATTTTATTAAAAATTTGTAATTGTTGATTTTCAATTTTTGTTTAAAATCTTTTGTGCTGAATTATATACCCAAAATTGTATTAAAAAAATTTGCTTGATCCATCGATAACAAAGTATATTAGATATTAAGTAATAACTATTATTGATTGATATTATAATATAAATATAAATAATGACTCTTCAGTGTAAATAGTAACTACATACTCTCTTGTAAACATGCACTATTGCTGGTTATGCAATATCATAAGTTACATATAAAAAGCCGACGAAAGTTTGTTCAGTTGGTAAGGATACAGCTCATGACCCACAAGGTCGTGAGTTCAAATCTCATTATTGATGTGAGTACTTCGTTGGTGGGTAATCTGTAAGTACATATGTAAGCGCTCTTTGAGCCGTGAGGCCTACCCTGACTCTGGTGAGCCTCGTAACCCAATCATCTAAACTTTTGTATATATAAAAAATGTTTGCATGTGGAGGAAAATTAAAGGAAGAATATTGTTATTTTAAAGATGTTTATTTGAAAAGAAAATTTCATGATAATACAAAAAGATTATGTATATAAACACCATGAAAACATCATTTGATTAATCAAAAGATGTTATCTCTTTCTTTCACCACCTTAATATTGTACTTCTTTGAACATTTAATAGTAAGTATATATTTCTAAGGCAACAACTGCATTTCAAGCGATTAATCTTTTCTCAATTTAGTTTATTTAAACACTAATACTAAACACTCGTAATGATATGATCTTTTTTCTCTTGAAAATCTATTTTATTTATTTATCTCATTTCCTCGTGGAAGTTAACCATTTTCAAAAAAATATATTTATTTATCACATTATTTTTTATTCTCGCTTCAAATTCTCTTTGATTTATTCTTCCTCGATTCTTGTTCAAGTTATTTATTTTTTAAAGAATTAATTATCTACCATATTAATATTTTTATTCTCTTTCTAAAAGCTATTCGATTTATTTCTACTCTTTTTTCGTGTAAGTTAAATATTTTTAGAAAATATATTCATCTATCATATTAGCTTTTTCTTATCTCTTGAAAATTTATTTGATTTATTTCTCCTCTTTATATGTTGTGATTTAATCATTTTTAGAAAATATATTTATCTATCATATTAATTTTTATTCTCTCTTGAAAAAATATTTTTTCCGTCAAATTTAACAATTTTTAGAAATTATATTTATCAACCGTATAATTTTTAATTTTGACATTTCTCCCAATACCTTGGTATATATGGAAATATATTTATAAAATATTTTAATCTATTTTTTCATAATACAAATTAACCATTTCTAGAAAATATATTTATCTGTCAAATGATAAAAAAGTCTTTATGGAAAATATATTTATTTATCTCTCATATTCTCCCGTGAAAGTTTACCTTTTATTTCTAAAAAAATATATTTATAAATCTTATTATATTTTCTTCTTTCTTGAAAATATATTAGATTTGTTTCTTCCCTTTTTCACGATCAAATTAATCATTTTTATAAAATTTATTTATCTATCATATCAGTATTTTTCTTTTCTCAAGAAATTTATTTTTTTATTTCTCATTTTTTCCCGTGCAAGTTAACTTTTTTTAAAAAAATATATTTATTTATCATATTAGTTTTTCTTCTCTTTTCAAAGTCAATTTCGTTTATTTCTCATCTATCATATTATCATTTTTATTCTCTCTCTAAAATCTATTTGATTTATTTTTTCCCGTGTAAGTTAAACATTTTTGAAAATATATCCATCTAGCATATTATTTTTTATTCTTTTTTAAATATTTATTCGATTTATTTCCCCTCTTTTCTCCGTGAGATTTAAAAAATTTAGAAAATATACTTATCTATCATACTTTGTTTCTCCTGAAAATCTATTTGATTTATTGCTCCTCTCCGACCTGTGTAAGTTAATCAGTTTTATAAAATATATATATTTATTATATTATTTTTCAGTCTCTCTTGAAAATCTACTTGATTTATTTCTCCTCATTTTTCATGCAAGTTAATATTTTAAAAAAATATATTTATTTTTAAAAATATATTTATCTATCTATCATTGTTAATGCTTTCAACTTACTTTTACTAAATAATGGTGAATGCAGTCTTACTTTCTCACTTTACAACTTTACTCACTTTAGAGGAGTCTGATCCAATATCAAATATGATGGGATGGAAAATTTGCTTCATATATACGATTTGTTTCTACTTCAATAGGGAAATGGAACAAAATACAAAAAAAAATATTTGAAAGAGAAAAGTTATACATTTAATTGCTACTGCTAAAGAGAGTAATTAGACTTATTTTTAAGGCACTAAATAATAATAATAATAATAATAATAATAATAATAATTTATAAAAAATAATTGAAATAATCTTATAATCTTATTTAAAATCGACTAGTCAAAAATTTTAATTTATTTAATCTAATTATAAATATGATTAAATAATGTTTTGCGAAAGAACATGGTCTCATGATTTAAAAAAGAATTCTCCAATTTAGCAATTACAATTCGATGATTCATGATTATTAAAGGAAGAAAGATCTAAATCACATCACAAATTGATATCAATACTGGATATATTCTTTTAATTCATATAAATGTTAATCAGTTCGTAACCTTTCATTCCAATATCGATTTAAATTATTTAAATTTAAATCTGAAATATTAATCATTTACTTAATGACATTGATTCTAAAATTCTTATAATTATACTTAATGTTATTATAATTATTATCTTGATAATTACCTCCAATAATATGACGACACCTTTTGTTTCTAAGTTGATATTTAATTTCTAATCAAAACAAATAAATACATAATAATTATAAAAGATTCTAAACAATAAGCATTTATATAAACATAAATACTTTCCAAATAAAATCAATTTAAAAGATGTTTACATTTTCAGATAGTAAATTTAATTGAAAACATATCATTTCAATATATAGTCAAATTTATCAAAGAAGAAACTTTGAAAATGACACTTTTTTACTTTGAAATTGTAATCATGTTCTAAGAGTATCTCCAATAGGTAATATTTAAGCAACATATCCTGGGTTACTTATTTCTCTTTAAGTGAGTCCCACTGTACCGCATCATATTTAAGCAATCTATCATATTTTTACTCTAATTGTACATATTTAAGCAATCCTTAAGAAACCCGGATTTTTATATTTTTTTATTTACATTTAATTTTGTTTTAATTTAAAGTAGCAACTCATCCTTGGAACTTGAAGAAAAAATAATTTTTTATTCATATGCAACCCATGCTTGGGGTTGCTTATATAAGCAACCATGCCTTATTTTTAAGCAATCAATATTGCCACATAGATCAACTACAATGGAGAAAAAAAATAAATAATGATTCCTTATTTGCCACATAGATTTAAGAACCTCATAAACAACTTCCATTGAAGATGCTCTAAATATCACAAATAGTACATTGATATACCCAATTTTAAGATCAAAAGTTTTACGAAAATTTTCAAATTATAACTCGAAATATGAAGTTTTTTATCGAAAGTTGAATAAATATTTCTTTGATTTTTTTGTATTGAGTAATTGTTTAATTATTCAAATTAACTCTGTTTAATTGAATAAAGACTTTTTTGGTTTCTTAGTTCAAAAAACCATAACTACTAAATTAAGTTGTTTTTATGGTATCTATAAACAAATTTTCATTTATTTTCTTTTAACAATATTAAGGCAATACAATTTCAATTGGCTATATAAAATTATTACCTCACATCATCTAGAAAGTAAAAAATGTAACATCCCCGGGCATTACTTTGTATACACGTGCGGAAATAAATTAAAAAGAAATTTGTTGATTGCTTTCGAAAATTTATTTACTTTAGGTCATAAAACTTGGGTATAAAATTTGTTAAATGCGGTTACGGTAAAATTTAAACCTATTTTAAAATAGTAACATCACATTTTCATCTATCATTATATAGATTATGGTCATATATACCATTTGTCATATGACCCAAAAACCTAAGCCTTGACCGGCGCACAGACTTACAAACCTAGCATGGCAACCTATTTATTTTAGAAATGTACTTGAATAAAAAGCTAGAATATTTTTACAAAAATTTCAACAGATTCTCCTCTGTAATTCCAACGTCCCAGAATAACAACACCTGCTGAAATATTTCTATTTTCATCCCAGAAATTCCAATCATACAAAAAAACATCAAGACGGTATTTTTCTGAAAATATTTACATAAACACACTATACCTGACCAAAATGAAAGATTTTAAATTTTTCCTCCAAAAGAAAGGCTCTCCGAGCCATTTACATTCTATCAAAATAAAGGCTCTCCGATCCATAAACATAATACTAACATTAATCAACGTCGTCTCACAAACTAAGCTGGGCGTTCTAAAAGATATAAATGGGTAAGACCCCTATGGTTCTCACCATTATACCTTACATTATACTTCTTCCAAAATTGGGAATAATATCCCCGAGCGAAATTGGAAACCTCTTCTGCATCTTCTGTACGCGTGTACCAAGGTACAACAGCAAAACCAGAAAAACATATACATGCAAGGGTGAGATACCAATATATGGATTTAAACACGATAACCACATGCACGACTCTCAAATACCATTTAACATGAATATTCAAAGATAAACAATATATTTATCAAAGGGTTTCATACTCGACAGTCGTAACTGTTTTAAAAACCATGACACTTCAATATTCATCAACTAACTTTGATACCTAATCTCCGGAGCTCCAACCAACAAATAAATGAGCTGATCAGGCTCCAATTGCCAAATAAGGCAAAATCAATGCCAGATATGGCAAAGTTCAAATAACCATTCCACAATCCAAAACGAGGTAAAGTGGTGACTACATATAGCACATGGTTTTCGTGTTCATATATCCATCAAGCCACAATGATGCAACCGTCATGGATACTTGCCATCAAGCATTCAAGTCCTATGCAAAGGCACATCTACCCAGAAATGCATGTAAAACATTTTGTTCTCGTTGTTTTCTTCACTAGTGCAATAAGTGCTTTTTACGTCAGTTAAAATTGATTTTTTATGTCAGAATACTGACTGACGTAAATACAGATGACATCAAAAGTTAAAATTTTAACGTCAGTTGAGAACTGACGTTAAATATAAAACTATTAACATCGGTTCTTTAACACATCTGACGTTAATTTTGTCAAAAATAACGTCAGTTGTTTAAAAAATTGACGATAAACATAAAATTATTAACGTCAGTTCTTTAAGACAACGGACGTTAATTTTGTTAAAACTAACGTTAGTTGTTATAACGAAACTGACGTTAAAGTTTTAATTTTAACGTCAGTTGTTTTACACAACTAACGTTAATAGTGCACTGTATATTCTATAAAATACTATTAACGTCAGTTGTTTGATACAACTGGCGTTAATAGATTTTTTTTTTTAAAATTCAGTTTTAAAATATCACTCCCCTCAGCTATCCCTGCATTCAGTAAATATCCCAGTAACACGGAATATCACACACATTACAGAATTGCAAAGGAAAAATGGAACAATGATCCATATGTATGCCTGTTCAGAAACAATATATATTTATTAACATAGGTCATAACTCAAAATAAATACAGAAATATAAATAAAAATAAATGTATACTAAGTTTAAACTACCTATATCAATATCCCTTCGTGATGATCATCACGAGTGGCATGTACATCGTCCACATGTGTCTCCTCGATTATAGTAGGCATGTTTGTTGAAAAAGAAGGAGTCTCAGGAATATCAAGATTTGAATCTTCATTTTCATCACTACCATTATACATGCTTTTTCCTTGGGGAACCACGGACAACCTTTTGTTAGAAGGATCAGTGATGTAGAACACTTGTTTTGCTTGGGAAGCCATTATGAAAGGCTCATTTATATGACCTAACTTGTTGAGGTCTACCAATGTGAACCCCAATTCGTCGGTTTGTACACCACCGTTACTATCAACCCACTTACATTTAAAAACCGGCACCGTAAGCTTAGTGAAATCGAGCACCCAAATATCTTCAATATATCCAAAGTAAGGTGTCGGTGCTTTAACGGGTTTTGTGTCCTTTGCACTAGAGAAGTGCGTTGCTTCGGCCACGATCAAAACCCCACTATTTTGCATGGTACTCTTGTTATCTTGTTCCTTTGTATAAAAGGAAAAGTTATTTATGTCGTATCCGCTCCAACATATGACGTTGAAGCTAGGCCCACGTGCTAGCCATCTTACGTCATCAGAAGCAGTATTACTATCCTTAAGCATTTCTTCCTTGAACCATGGTAAGAAAGTCTTGTTATGCTTGTTCAACAACCACCTTTCGCTCATTCGAGGGTTTTCTTGATTGGTTTTTCTTTTATGTTCAAATAAGAAAGGCTGAACACATTCGATGTTGTTCAATACATACAAATGTGCTTGAAGCACTTCCTCCCGATCCTTGCTATTAATTCTTAAGCCATGTGTACCCTTACCTTGACATCTGATCTCATCATGCCGAGGCTTAGGAACCCCTATAGGATCCGTGTTATGAAGGTAGTCTGAACAAAACTCAATAGCTTCTTCTGCAACATACCTTTGAACAATAGATGCTTCCGAACGATGAGGATTCTTCACGTACCCTTTCAAGATCTTCATGTAGCGCTCAACTGGGTACATCCATCTCAGAAAAACCGGCCCACATAATCTAATCTCCATCACCAAATGAACAATTAAGTGAACCATTATGTCGAAAAAGGAAGGAGGAAAATACATCTCCAATTGGCACAAGATTGTAGCATCCTCAACTTCCAAGTCATCCAACATACGGGGGTCAACGACTTTGCTACATGTAGAATTGAAGAATGAGCACAACTGAGTAATGGCATGTCTCACATTTTTTGGAGCAATACCACGAATAGCAACAGGCAGAAATTGTTGCATCAAGATGTGACAATCATGAGACTTTAAGCCAACCAATTTAAGACCACTAGAGACAAGCCTCTTCATATTTGAAGAGTAACCATGTGGAACTTTGATGCCCTGAAGACACCCGCAGAAACTTTGTCTCTCTTTTTTTGACAAAGTATGACATGCTGGCGGCAAATAAGTCCGCTTACCATCCTCAACAATTGGAGCTAACTGCTCTCGTATACCCATAGCAACGAGGTCGAGACGAGCATTCACACCATCCTTTGTCTTGCTCTGAATGTTGAGAAGCATCCCAATCACACTATCACACACATTTTTCTCCACATGCATCACATCAATGCAGTGTCTGACATCAAGCTTGCGCCAGTATGGAAGATCAAAGAATATCGACCTCTTCTTCCATATGTTTTTCTCAGCAGCTTTACCTTTCTTTTTGTACTTGCCGAATATAACATTGATGCCCTTTACCCTCTGATAAACCTGCTCTCCAATTATGGCCACCGGCGCTTCTTCTGTCTCTTGGCATCCATTAAAAGCTTTTTTCATCTTACGATATGGGTGATCACATCTAAGAAATCTCCGATGCCCAAGGTAAACCGTCTTCTTTCCATGATGCAACTGAGTGTAGCATGTGCCTTCTTCACATATAGGGCATGCTTTATGCCCCTTGACACTGTACTCGGACAAGTTACCGTATGCTGGAAAGTCGTTGATGGTGCAAAATAACATGGCACGAAGCTTGAAAGTCTCATGAGAATACCTATCAACTACATCAACACCTTCCACCCACAGCGTTTTCAAGTCTTCAGTCAAGGGACCTAGATAAACGTCTAAGTCATTTCCCGGTTGCTTTGGGCCCGAAATCATCATAGACAACATCATGTATTTGCGCTTCATGCACAACCAAGGGGGCATGTTGTAAATTACCAACAGAACAGGCCATGAACTATGAATACTACTCATGTTACCATAAGGATTCATTCCATTCGTAGCAAGTCCAAGCCTTAGGTTTCTTGGCTCTTCGGCGAAATCCGGAAACATAGTATCGATATTCTTCCATTGCATAGAATCAGCAGGATGGCGAACCTTTCCATCATGTTTCCTCTCATCATTATGCCATCTAAGATTCTTCGCATCTTTTGCATTGGCAAACAATCGCTTGAACCTTGGAATTATTGGAAGATACCACAACACCTTCGCAGGAGAACCCTTTTTTCTCACATCATCAAGATCATCATCATCATCACCACCCTTCACTTTGTATCGTGATAACCCATATTTGGGGCAATCGTGATTGTCTTCATGAACACCGGTGTACAATATGCAATCATTGGGGCATGCGTGTATCTTCTTATACTCCATACCCATAGGACACAATACCTTCTTGGCCTCATAGTTACGGTCAGGCAATGTGTTGTCCTCCGGAAGCAAGTCTTTCAACACTTCAAGCAATTCCGTGAAGCTTTTATAGGTCCAACCATTTCTCGCCTTCACAAAAACCAATTTTAGCACCGCCGACAACCGTGTATGAGTAGTACACCCTGGATATAAAGGCTTATCCGCATCACCGCACAACCTATCATACACATGAGCTCGATAAAAAGATTCTTGTCCAATATCACGGATCATGTCCTCTACTCGATCATCCTCCATATCTACGTCAACGTCCTCACTTTGGGAGACACTTGCCGTACTACTCAACAACACATCACCATGTCATATCCATCTTGTATAACTCAAGCAAAATCCCTTCACAAATAAAATGAGTACGTATATCATTCACCGTACATTTCCTCGTATTCAAACACTTGACACAAGGACAACAGAACATTCCATTACTATTAGGAACATTCCTTTGAGCAAATTCTATAAATTCTCCCACCCCCTTCAAATACTCAGCACTAGTGCGCTTAAAAACCATCCAACTACGATCCATAACTAGATAGGTCCTGTAGATATACAAAACATATATCCAATATAAGGACAATACGGGAGATTGAAAACTATAGTTTTTGAAGATTGCCAAGAACTGGTCACGGCCTGGCAGTGATGTCCATCACGACCGTAACGTGCCAACTGAACCAGACCATCACAGGCAGAACTGATCACGGCCTAGCCGTGATGAGCATCACGTCCGTGACAGATCAACCAGCAGAGCAACATGCACTCAAAACCAAAAATAGAGACATTCCAAACAACTCAAACTCACGGTTTCAAGTTTCAACTACTGAGACTACAGTTTCAACATACACTCAAAACTAAAAATAAAAAAATGTGCCCTAAAGACTCACCAGAAATAGGTGCTCGCGTGGTGGTTGGGAGGGGAGCTCGAGTGGTGGCCAACGTTCGATGTGGTTACTGAGAGCAAAGGGACAAGGAGAGTTAGTGCGCGGGAAGGGGAAAGAGAGATGTCAATTTATTGCAAAGAATGAATGGAAAGACAGAGTTAGGGTTAAGAGTGTACCTCACGGTGGTGGCGAAGAAGCCCTCGCGGTGGTTGCGGTGGAGATGAGCTCGCGATTAGGGCAGAGTGAGAGTGAGAGTGAGAGTGAGAGTGAGAGTGAGAGTGAGAGTGAGAGTGAGGGTTGAGAGTGAGGGTTGAGCGTGATGAAAAGAGAAAAGAGACGTACAGAGCGAAGTGCAGAAGGCGCGCGGGTGTAAACCAAAATAAAACAACATTTGACGTCAGTTGTTTGTAAAAACTGACGTTAAAGGTCATATATTTAACGTTAGTTGTCTTAAGAAACTGACGTTAAAAGTGTATACGTTTATCCAAAAACATTAATTCCTTTGACTATTTATTTAATTGAAGTAAAAATCAAACTTTTAACGTCAGTTGTATTAAACAACCGACGTTAAAAATAAATATTTTTTATTTTAAAAGCACTTTTAACGTCAGTTGTTGAAGACAACTGACATTAAAAGTGTATAAGTTTCTGCAAAAAAATTCATTCCTTTGACTACTGTGCTAACCCATGCACCTTGTAACTTAATCCTCTTAATGAGCATTAAGTTTATAGATAAGTTTTCAAGAAAATCAGACAGACTCTATTCTCTATATAAAGTGTCATTCTTCTGTATCAGTCTGTAAATACACCCTCTTCTTTTCCTCTATATTTCGTGTGTTTTCTATTCCTTCACAATATGGTTCTATCACATTTGAGACTTTTGTTATTTCTTCCTATACCTGGACTTAAAGGTCTCTGTCTTAATGGTCAAAAAACTTCTGAGGTTGAGTAAATCATATAATATGACTCCCTCACTTTATTCCATCTCCTCCCCAAGTGACTGTGGATAAAGCACAGATGGAGCATCAAGGACTTCAAATGAGGGAGGGGTGATGAGTGTGATTTCACCTCATTTTCCATGTACATTTCTGCATGCATTTCCATATAGTTTAGGCAATTTTAGTTTGATTTTGTTTAGTTTTTCCTTTGGAACGGATAAGGTGGTGTTGTGGTGTTGTTTTGCAGGAATTCATGATTAAATGCCCAAGGTTTGGCCATGATGAAGCTTGGATGATTTAGAGCCTTAAAAGTGAAGAAAATGAGCCAAACAGAGCCCATCACGGCCTAGCAGTGATGCCCATCACGGCCATGATCGAGCAAAAAGCGAAAAGGCGAGAAAGGTCAAGTCGAGTCATCACGGCCTAGCCGTGATGTACATCACGGTCGTGACCCAAAACCATCACAAGTCAGAATCCATCACGGCTTGGCCGTGATGGAGATCACGGCCATGAACAGAGGGCTCGCGACGCGAGAAGGGGCTCGCCACGCGAGAGCTAAAAAACGCCAGAAGTTCCAGAAACAGAATCCATCACGGCCGTGACGCGCGACGGATCTATAAATAAGAGCATAGCAGACAGAACAAAGGGACTTTTTTGCAGAGGCTTGGAAACCCTAATAAGGGCTGATGGCTGGGGGAAGGCTAGGACCTTAAAGATGACATCTTCTCTGCTCTTGGATTGGAAGAAGATTGAAGGATTCGTCATGGAGTTTTCTTCCTCTCTTCTCTCTTTCTCTTTTGTAGACATTATCATGTGTAGCTAATTCCCCCATTGTTGGGTTTAGATGTAGCTTTTCTAAACTTGTTTGTATTTGATTCGGTTGTTTTAATGCAAGTCTCTATTTCTTTATGAGTATGTGATTCTATGCTTAATGCTTTCCTTGGCTTAGCTACCCATAGGAATGATATGTTGCTTTGATAGACAATTGACAGATTGGTGTTAAGGCATGCTCATGAATCATATGCCAAGTAGTTCAAGAATCTAGACATAGGTGTTGGCTGCTTGCAATCTTATAAGTCTTGACTTAATGCAAAATCTCAGGTTATTCCACCTAAGACATTAGGGCTTAATTTGGGATTTTAGGCTCAATGCACCTAAGACATTAGGCTTGAGTATTTTAGAAAAGGCTTGATTGTCATTATTGAATTAGGACTTGTGTTAGAAGCCATTTCATTGCAATCAAGGGAGGATTAGTGTAGTCTAAACTTGACAATCTCATCCATTTGTAAATTCTGCACTCCAAGTGTTTGATAAAAGTCCAAAAAGACAAAAAATATTGTATTGCTTTGTTTTCTATTTTAATCTCTCATACTTTAGTTTAGTCTAGATAGTTGTTGAGTTTGTGAATTGGTAATTGGCAACCGATCCCTGTGGATACGATAACCGGTCTCACCACCGTATTACTTGTTTGCGACAAGGTGCACTTGCCTTTATCTTAAAAATACGCATCAAGTTTTTGGCGCCGTTGCCGGGGATTGGCTTTGCCAATATCAGTAGTAACAAATGAGACAACTAGTTTAGACATTTTTATTTTATTTTTCCGTATATATTTGATATCTTTCTTTTGTTAGTTTTGTATATATTTGAATTTTTGATTCTTTGATCTTGGGCTTAATTGTCTGTGAGGTGAAAATTGATTTGACAGGATCATGGACTACAATTATTATCAGCCATCTGATGCAGAAATGGAAATATCTGAGCTGCATCTACGGGCCGATATGCTGCAATTAGCCATAAACATCCAACAAGTGAATAATGAGTTGTCAAGGGCAACAGTCTCTCCTCCACCAGTGGTAGGCTATTCTGAATGGGGAAATCAATATCCCAACACTTACACTCCATGGTGGGGGAATCCTCCAAACAATACTTGGATTGATCAAGAGGAACATTGGGAACCTTCCACATCTTCATATCAACCACAACCATCACCATTGGAAGTTGCTTGGGAGAACTTCAAATCTGAATTCGTAGTCAATTCTGAGCAACCTATTCCGGATAGTCGGTCTCACCTAGAGGATATTTTGGAGAGCTTCATGGTAACAACAATGGAAAGTTTAAAAAATCAAGAAGATACCATTCGAAGTCTCGGGGTACGTATTGAGGAACTCTCTAACCAACTATCCGAAATGCCAAATGGGAACTTGATGGATGATGATGAAGATGATGCATTAATGGATGATGAGGAAGATGAAGAAGTGGGAGCAACTGAATTAAGAAATGAAGACCCTATTTTGGAGAACATAGTTGCACCATCCCCCATTGAACCCTTGACTAAAGAGATTGAAAGGAAGAAGCATTTGGAGGACATCTATTTCACCATGCTAGAGGAAGATGAAGAACTGTTGGAATTAAATGATGCTATTGGCCCTTATGCATGTGTTGAATGTGATGGGAGAAACACTTGCGTGGTTTGTGCTGAGATTTCTGCATATATGGAAGCTGATGGATTTGGTGATTTGGTGAATGAAGATTGTACAGAAGCCAAAACAGCACCAATGATCCTCTCCACTTGTTTGCCACCTCACATTTTGAAGCAGTCGACAATGGAGTTCAAGCCTCTGCCTGAGAAACCGGATGTTGAATCTTTCAATATAAAGGCACCATGGCTAGTCCAAGAGGTTGAACCCCATTTTTATTGGGAAGATTTTGTTGATAAAGGGGTCATCTTTGACCCGAGAGGAATTGAAAAGCGCTTCCCATTTGAAGAAGTCAGCATGAATTTCGAGCGCTCACTTCCACATTTTTGCTGCAAACCGTGGGATCCAGGTGAAGGATCTCACATGGTTAACACCCCTTGGTCCTTATACCACAGGTTATGGGATCCAGGTGGATGCTTTTGAATAAGTCAAGCTAGTGACGTTAAAGAAGCGCTTATTGGGAGGCAACCCAATTTTTCTTTTCCTTTTTCCTTTTGTTTTTGACTTTTAAACTCTTGAATAATTTGAGAAGATCAAGAGTTTTCTTTTATTAATAAATTTGTTAAGTGTTTTCAGGATAATAAGGAAGGAGAAGCAAAAAGAGCAGGGAGAAACAAAGCCAAAAAGCATGTGAACCAGCACCAACTACCGCCTCGGTAAGCCGTTCCATTTTATCTTATTTTACTTTTCTCCTTTCTCCAACTTGATTGTTTACATTGGGGACAATGTAAATTCTTAAGCTTGGGGTAGGGGTATTTTGCATTTGCATTTTGCATGTTGCATTCATATAGTTTTGCATGATAGCTTTGCATGATCACATGATTAGATTGCCCTTGCTTAGATTTTGCATCCGATTGTGAGAACTAAGTGCCAAATAATTTGTGATAGTGAATTTTTGAACCCAATTTTTTTTTTTTTCATTCTTGTGATATGGCTGCAAATGAAGAATGCTTGAGATAATCTTGGATAGTTAATAATTAGCATATGGTTCTGTGGACTTGTGATTTTCATTGATTCTGAACTAAAATGTGAGATTTTGAGCCAAAGGGGTACTCACAAAATTTTACCCCATTCTTTGTGTTAGAGTGTTATTCCTCTTGGATGAATTTCTCTAGAACTTGACTTAAAACCATTTCGAAGCTTGAAAATTTTTGAAAACATTTTTTGAAAATGATTGAGGCACTAGGTATTTTTCTGGCCTTCTGAGCTTTGAATGATGAAATGCTACCCCTTAGTTGCCCAATTTTGAGCCTGAAAGAATAAAATACTTTTCTTGGTACCCTGGAATGTTTTGATGAATATGCTTGATAAGGGACCTTCTAAAGTATTACAAAAGGGTAAAAAGGTAGTGAAAAAGTTTGGGAAAAGAATCAGAAAAAAATAATTCTCTTGATTTGAAAAATCTCCCCTTCTCCAAGCAAAAGAAAAAAAAAACGAAGAGAAGAAAAATAAAGTAGAGAAGGGGATGAAAAAAAAGAAAAAAAAAAGAAATGAGAAATAAAAGAAAAATAAAGAAAGAAAGGTGGAAAAATGTATTGAAAACCCAGGAAGGTATTTTAGAAGGTGTCATGTGTTGAAATGTTTGATACTTGGTTTAGCCCTTTTAAAATTTCCTTTTCTTGATTTCCCCACCTAACGATTGATCCCATGGCCATGTTACAACCAAAGCTAAAGACCTCTTGATTCTTAATTGTTTTCATTAATAAAGTAGAGATGTGGTTGATAGTCAAGCATATGGTAGAGTTCATTCTTTGAGGAAAACTGAGCGAAATGTTATATACCCCTAAACACTTGAGTGAGGTAGGAAGAGAGCCAAGCAAATAAACAAGCTTGGGGTGAGCTTCGAATGAGAAAGAGTGCCCAAATCAATGAGAATATGAGTCTAAGGAACCTAAGCCTCTAATTGGACTTGAATTGATTGTCTCTTGCTGAATTGTTTGATTTGCCTATTGCTTGGATCATTTACTCGGGTTCTTAGTTCACTATCCATGTTCTATTTTGATCTTCTGGCCTTGATGATTGCTTGAGGACAAGCAATGTCTTAAGCTTGGGGTAATTTGATGAGTGTGATTTCACCTCATTTTCCATGTACATTTCTGCATGCATTTGCATATAGTTTAGGCAATTTTAGTTTGATTTTGTTTAGTTTTTCCTTTGGAACGGATAAGGTGGTGTTGTGGTGTTGTTTTGCAGGAATTCATGATTAAATGCCCAAGGTTTGGCCATGATGAAGCTTGGATGATTTAGAGCCTTAAAAGTGAAGAAAATGAGCCAAATAGAGCCCATCACAGCCTAACCGTGATGCCCATCACGGCCATGATCGAGCAAAACTGAAAAGCGCGAAAAGGTGAAGTCGAGTGCATCACGGCCTAGCCGTGATGTACATCACGGCCGTGACCCAAAACCATCACAAGTCAGAAACCATCACGGCTTGGCCGTGATGGAGATCACGGCTTGGCCGTGATGGAGATCACGACCATGAACAGAGGGCTCGCGACGCGAGAAGGGGCTCGCCACGCGAGAGCTAAAAAACGCCAGAAGTTCCAGAAATAGAATCCGTCACGGCCTGGCCGTGATGGCCATCACGGCCGTGACGCGCGACAGATCTATAAATAAGAGCACAGCAGACAGAACAAAGGGACTTTTTTACAGAGGCTTGGAAACCCTAATGAGGGCTGATGGCTGGGGGAAGGCTAGGACCTTAAAGATGACATCTTCTCTGCTCTTGGATTGGAAGAAGATTGAAGGATTCGTCATGGAGTTTTCTTCCTCTCTTCTCTCTTTCTCTTTTGTAGACATTATCATGTGTAGCTAATTCCCCCATTGTTGGGTTTAGATTTAGCTTTTCTAAACTTGTTTGTATTTGATTTGGTTGTTTTAATGCAAGTCTCTATTTCTTTATGAGTATGTGATTCTATGCTTAATGCTTTCCTTGGCTTAGCTACCCATAGGAATGATATGTTGCTTTGATAGACAATTGACAGATTGGTGTTAAGGCATGCTCATGAATCATATGCCAAGTAGTTCAAGAATCTAGACATAGGTGTTGGCTGCTTGCAATCTTATAAGTCTTGACTTAATGCAAAATCTCAGGTTATTCCACCTAAGACATTAGGGCTTAATTTGGGATTTTAGGCTCAATGCACCTAAGACATTAGGCTTGAGTATTTTAGAAAAGGCTTGATTGTCATTATTGAATTAGGACTTGTGTTAGAAGCCATTTCATTGCAATCAAGGGAGGATTAGTGTAGTCTAAACTTGACAATCTCATCCATTTGTAAATTCTGCACTCCAAGTGTTTGATAAAAGTCCAAAAAGACAAAAAATATTGTATTGCTTTGTTTTCTGTTTTAATCTCTCATACTTTAGTTTAGTCTAGATAGTTGTTGAGTTTGTGAATTGGTAATTGGCAACCGATCCCTGTGGATACGATAACCGGTCTCACCACCGTATTACTTGTTTGCGACAAGGTGCACTTGCCTTTATCTTAAAAATACGCATCAAGGGGATCGATGCATCCATTGGAGTTTCTGAGGACAGAACTGAGAAGAAATTGATGTTGAAGCAGAAACTTTTTAATATTTTAGTGCTATGTTGCAGAAATTTTTTATCTTTTAATCATGTAATTGTAACTTATGAATCGCTTCAATGAGATACGATTTGATTATACATATAACACTTTTATGTTAAGTGTTTATTTATTTTAATTTTCACAAGACTATGTTTACTAATTCAAGCTAATTAATTAAGATTAAAAATAAACTTGTTTAATATTTACACAAGTTCTTTACACAACTGACGCAAATAGTGATTTAATATTTACAAACTGCCACCACCTCATTTTTAACGTCAACTTAATTTATGACTTCCAAGTTCCCGTATATTACATTATTTCCAATATTCATTCAGCACGTTTATAATATATAGGATTATTTACGTCAGCTATTTATTATACTGAAGTAAAAATCAGACTTTTAACGTCAGTTGTATAAAAAACTGACGTTAAAAATAAATATTTTTTGTTTTAAAAACACTTTTAACGTCAGTTGTATTAAACAACTGACGTTAAAGGTGTATAAGTTTCTGCAACAACATTCATTCCTTTGACTACTGTGCTACTTACCCATGCACCTTGTAACTTAATCCTCTTAATGAGCATTAAGTTTATAGATAAGTTTTCAAGAAAATCATAATAGCTTAGTAACTTCATCCCCTGCTCCTATAAATAGCTTCCTTCCATCCTTTTAATTTTCTGCTTCACAATATGGCTCTGCCATAGAGATTAACTTCATCACTCTTTCTTCCTATTCCTAGACTCAAAGATCTTTGTCTTAATGGTCAAACAACTTCTGAGGTTGTGTAAATCACATAACATGGGTGATAAGATTGTGTAAATCACATAATGTGAGTTGCTCACCTTATCATCTTTCCGGAGAATCGGCAGCTACAGCTCCAGAACCTCAGCTTTGGAAGCAAATGACTGTTCCAAGACCATTGCTGAAACAGATCGGGTGCACCCTTGCTCAGCCGCTCTGGAAAACTCAATCGCTCGACTCTCCTCTCTTGCTCACTCGTGAAGGGAACGAAGCCTCAACAAGTGTTTAGGATTTTAAACCCTTTCAATGTAACTTTTTATAGGATTTTAAACCCTTTCAATCTTCTGTATCAGTCTGTATTACACTTCATGAATGAGATTCGGTTTGGGTTATTGATTCAACTTATACTTCGCACATATATTTTAGTTTTCAAAACGGAAACACAAAACATCAAAGCAATTGTGAAACTGAAACTTTGAGGAAGGCAATGCGGAAGGGTACGTATACTAGATAAAAAAATTATTAAAATAACCTTTAACGTCTGTTGATGAAAGAACAGAAGTTAAAAGTGAAGTGACTCACTTTTAACGTATGTTCAATGAAGAACTGACGTTAAAAGGTTCACTTTTAACGTCAGTTGTTTATTGAACTGACGTTAAAAGTGAGTCACTTCACTTATAACATCAGTCCTTACAACAACTGACGTTAAAATTGAATTAATGAAGTCTGATATTTACAAAACTGCCACCGCCCCCTTTTTAACGTCTAGCTTTTGGTTAACTGACGTAAACCTTTACCGTCTAATGTATATTTTCCACTAGTGCTTTGTGTTCAATCTTTATGTGTCGAGTTAAAAGTCTCACGACCAAATCACCATTTTAAATTTTCAAGTTTCATACCTCTTTCAAACCATAATTGACTCCAAGTCAGAAGTGTGCAAATCACGAAATCTAGACCGATGCACCAGTCTTAGATACGTAGATTTTAGTGCACAAAACCAAATATACGGTTTATAGGATATTTAGTCCATAACTTCACCTTTCAGACCCCGGTCCCATATCATAGAACACTAGAACCCCGACGTCTCAGCTTCTAGGTTTGTTTAAATCATTTTCGTTCTGTGAAATACAAAACAAAACTAAAGTTTCCTCAAAGTATCCAAGTTGACAGAAATAACTCGTTGTTTACCGAAAATCCTTTTACGTTGGAAATTCGTTTTGTAAACTTGTCAAAAATCCCTTAAAACTCATTTTGTTCACAACTCATTAATTTGAACCTGGAAACCTCATTTGAGACAAATTCTCACTAATACTCAATATTACCCTTTTTAAGAAATACTTTCGTAAATATTGACGGAATTGTCCGTCGTTTGCCGTTTTAAAACGTTTTTAGGTCAAAACATGACTTTCATAATAAAGTAATTTCTCCAACACTATAATAAAATTATTTTTGAATTTGTTTAGAAAAGACAACGCAACTGAAATATTTTCAAGATGTTGTCCTCACTATTTACTCATAAATCACTCTTTTCTCCAAAACATCATCAAATATAAATACTTTCAATATTTTTCTTCCACAAATCAAATCCTTTTAAATTTCTCCTCAAGCTTTTTCAACGCTTTTATCTTTAATTTAATTGAGCACTAACCAATGTCAGGCTTCTCAGTCAATCAACCAACCAACAGATGATCCATATATAGCAGATATCCATACATGACAATTTAATCATGCTTTCACAGAAAACATTAAAAACCACATAACAGTCATATAACAACTTAATTTGACACCACACATCACAACAGATAAACTCAAATACGACACACGAATAGCATGCAGTTACCGAAAATCCCTCAGGCAATCTCCCCTTACCTATAGCAGAAGAACTAAAGACCAGTCTTTTGACGTTCCAACATTTTGTTTCCTTCACAACGAAGTAACATCAAATTACACCTCAACTGACATGACCCTCCAGATTACTCTAACACTTGGCCACGCACTTAGGAAATTCCAAGACAGCTCCAACCTTTTACCCTCTTCTCCTTCAACTATGACAATCACATACGCAAAGATGGAAACTTGACCATCATAAAAACCAATATCCAACACACTACAAATTAGAAATTATCATCCCAAAATATAAGTTTATACAACTTAAATAATTGATTCAACTAAGGAAACAATATTGGTTTTCACTTAAAAACGATTGGGGTTTTAGAGTTCACTAGGAATTTAGGAAAACCAATTTTGATCAAATCAATATGAAATTAGGCTAGGGAATCATAAATTAACAACTTTAATCACATTAAAACATAATCAAGTTTGAGAAATCAACATAATTTGACTAATGTTTCAAATTGGGAAATTAAGGTTTTAAACAAAATTGGGGAAAATCTGATTTGATTAGAGTATCATGAAATTGAACTTAGAAATCATCAATAAAGCGCCTTAGTTACACTAAAACAGAATCAATTTCATGATTAGAGAAAAATGAAAATTTAGGGTTGAGTGAAATTGGGGGAATCCAAATTTAAAGAGGATTTGAGCAATTAACATAGGGAATTTGAAATTGATCCCATATATTATAATTTAAATTTTAATTTCTATGTTAATCACTTTACATGTAGATATTAAAGTTTTAAAAAAAACTTTAATTTACTTATATAAAAGAAATTATTCAATATTTATGATTTGTGTCTAAAAATATGACACAAATCATAAATTGCTTGGTTCATAGCATCCATCCATATACTTATCATGAGATATAACCTGAATATTTGTAATAGGTGAAAATATAACTTTCTTTGAAAATGGCACAGAGGCGCCTTCTTTTGGTATTATATTTTTGGGTGATTATTAAGTTACTCTTGGTTGATGTTGAATCTTGGTCTCCTTTTGTAATTATTGGGATGGAGGAAATGAGATGAGCAAGAATTGAAAACATAAATACATTGGCAAGAGAGAAAATATGAGAAAAGGGAGGGCGGAAGTATTACTCTATAAGGAAGAAAACAAATAGTATATGATAATAATTCAGGTTACACTATTTCTCTCTCAATTGTCAAGACATGGTCATGAGAACCCATTTAACTCAAATGAAAAATTAACACCAAAGAAGTAAAAAAATATAAAATAAATAAAGAACAAATGTTTTCCTGTCATGAGCTTATCACATTTTTGATCAAATTAGTGAATCATGAATCGTGAATAATTCTGAATAATTCAGTGAATTTATGGTCAGATTCATATTCATGAATTTTGAATTGTCACAATTTTCTTGTTATGATTTCATATATTATTTATTAATTTTGATTGATTTCAAATTGATTATGAATAGCATTTATATATTGATTGTCATCATAATTGTTTCGAATTTATTATATTCATTATAGGCAATAATGACAGGACAAATCTGGATATAATTTGTTCACTCTGCAAATTCTGGTTGAAAACTTTCCAAATTTACAAGTGATGCTTATTACAATTGATGCTTATTAAGTTTAATTTGGCATTCGATTTGATTTATTGTTCCGGTGTGTAAATATCATATCATTTTTAGGAATATATGGATTTGAAATTGATTGATATATTGGATCCATCTTTAATGCCATTACATTTAATGTTATTGTGGGCGGATAGCTTTAATATTACAAAGGGAGAATATATGTAAAAAGTTGCCATAAGTAAGTTTCAGTGCAAATGAATGTTTTGCCGACACACGTAAGCAAAATTTGGAGGGAATCGATTGTGTGAAGCCAAGTGGGATAAATTCCTTGGAGAAAATCCATGTGAGGTTGCCAATTAGAACTTTCCTCTTTGAGATTATTCTCAAATATATTATATATAGACTGATTAAAGAATGAAGACCCAAACTGGCACCTGACAAAACACACAAAGACATGTTTGGTCCATGAAAATGGAAAATATCAATTAGGGACATCTTAATCCCCAAGAATTTTAAATGATGTTCAAAATAGTCATTTTTAGGGTAAATTTCAGGGACATTTTAGTCCCTATCAAAGACTATTTTTAACGTCCGAAACTCTTGGGGACTAAAATGTCCATAATCGATATTTTCTATTTCTCAGAGACCAAACATGTCTTCGTGCTTTTTGTGAGGAACCAATTTGAGTCTTTACTCTTGATTAAAATAAATTAATTAATATTTTAAGGAAAAATAAAAACAAGTGTAAATAAAAAAGAATAAAAAAGTGGGTTGCTTATTGTACGTACCATTGGAGTAAAAAATGGATATGTTGCTTAAATGTGATGTGACACAGTAAGGCCCACTTAAGAAACCAAAATGGATTGCTTAAACATCTAGCATTGGAGATGCACTTACCGTTTGATGGGGAAAAGGAGATACATGAATGAGAGAAAGAATAGTGAATAAGGAAGCTTCTAGACCCAAAAAGAGATGGGTTTAATTATATATGTATTTATATTTTAATTTGAAATGAAAATAATTTTAAATAAAAATATAAAGATGTGAGGTCTATTATGGGACCCATTAAAAGTAGGTTATGAACTTAAAGATAATTCTTGCTTTGGAGCTAAAAATGGTAAATGTTCCTTAAATCTTATGTGTGATATTTGGACTCACTTAGAAGGAGTTAAGTACTAAAACATGGTTCTTGCATTGGAGATGCTCTTAGAAGGAAGAAGACAAAGGCAGCAGGGGAGTTGGGGAGGGAAGGAGCAAGGTTCTGGAATCTGATTTCTGAACAAAAAGGTCACTAGGGTTTTAAAGTCACACTGGTTCCTTCCAACTTCATCTAGCCGTCAGTCCTCCTACCCCCGCCCCAAAGACCCAAACCTAACATCTAATAATTACAAACCCTAAAAATATTTTAAAAATAAAAAAAGGAATATATTGGTCATTTAAAATTTAAATGACGTTTACTTACCCAAAAAAGATTAAATCATATTTAGTGGTCGTAATAACAGTTGACTAATATTTCTGATATTTAATGTTACTCTTATTATATTAAAATTTATGTGTAGTATCTAAAAATCAAGAGACTAAGAATTTAATTGAATTTATGTGTGTCATTTTTGTTTCTGATATTTAATGTTACTCTTATTATGCTTTCTCTCTACATTATATATGTCTTATTGTTCTTTATATTTTACCAAATTTAATTTATTGTCACGACCCAAATATGGCATACATGACCGGCTGGGGCTAAGGTCGTTTACTTAGCCCCGAAGCCTAGCATCAACCTCTTCTTGGAAACTTCTTTCATAATTACAATGTGACACTAGGTGCTAACTTACATAAATTTTCAAAATGTTTCACAAGATCCATTATATACATTAGAGTTGTCCTTTTCCAATAAAAGAAAATTCTTTCATCATTGCATACGTTTTTTTTATAAAGCAGATGTGCAAGAGCATCACTATAGGGCCTATCATCCCAACTAGGTTGGCACCATAGGCACTAACAATCACATGCAGCACAACTATAATTTATTAAAAAAAGACAAAAGAATATAAAGAAAAGAAACAAGCATGGGAGACATGAACCAAAACCCATGGCGATAAGGAATCACCTAAACCTATAGGTAGGAAGGTTAAATCTATTTCTATTGAAATAATCTAAGATAAAATCCGGTACTTCATTCCACCAAGTGAACCCTTGGGAACTAATACCAAAATTTGCCAGCTTGTCTGCACAACAATTCCCTTCCCTATATATATGAGAAGCAACTAAATTTGGACTGTCAAAAAGAAAAAGACAGTTTTGCCAACGGTTTCTTAGCTTCCAAGGAACCAAGGATATAGATTTGGATTTGAGGGCAGCCACCACCTGAGAAGAATCACTATCTATCCAAATGCATCTCCAGCCTTTTTCAATTGCTAATTCTATAGCATTTATAGCAGCTAAAAACTCAGCATGTAAAGAGAAACTAACGCCAATATTAAAAGTAAAACAGCCGAGGATATTGCCCCAACCATCCCTGAAGATACCCCCACAGGCTGCTATGCCAGGACAACCCTTAGCTGAGCCATCAATGTTACACTTATACCATCCTCAAGAGGGAGGAAACCAGTTGACTTGTTTGATAATTGGTGCTTTTCCCAAATGGCCCGAAACAAAAAAATAGTTCAGCACATTGGAATGATGATCAGGAGAAGAGATGGTGCCAGAAGAGTAAGTTCCTGATAGAGAAACTGAAGCTGCTATCATGCTAATAATGGACCAAGAATTATAAGCTTTGCTCTCAAAACGGATTTTGTTTCTGTTGAACCAGATGAACCAAATTATATTAACTCTCATTGCCAGACTTCATATCGCTTATTTGAGAGTCATTCTTGACATAGCAGAAAGTGAGTAGGCTGTTAAAGGAGGACAAGTTTGACCTACAGCAGAAAATGCTTTCGAGCTAGTTCCAAATCTCCAGGGAGAAGGGGCAAGATAGAAATAAATGACTAGAGCTTTCCTCAGCCTTCTGTTGTGACGCCGGCAAGTGTACCGGGTCGTCGCAAGTAATAAAAATAATACGGTAAGTAATTACCGAGGTCGAACTCAGGGATTGGGCTACCAATTCGACTAATCGCGGGAAATCCGATACGTTTGGTCAAGTGTGGAAAGTGGTAGAGAGAGAGAGATTGATATCGCAATTCGAATAAGAAATCAAATAAAACTAGGGTGATTAAATTCAGAAATTAAAGTATCCAAGGTCTCAAATCC
The DNA here is from genome assembly GCA_030762895.1 of Sophora flavescens. NCBI lineage: Eukaryota > Viridiplantae > Streptophyta > Magnoliopsida > Fabales > Fabaceae > Sophora > Sophora flavescens. Next base: position 107,351,451 of record CM061069.1, on the reverse strand, counting down.
ACCTACCCAATCATGTATAGTACCCAAGTGATGATGTATTCCTCCCTAAGTTCAATTTTAATTCGACGATTGGATTAATTACTTGTTCGGTCTCATAACCCTAATCTCGAATTCTATTAAACCTTGTTCCCTATATGGTTGCACTAATCAAATAAATCCACGGTCGTGCTCATTATTCGATTAATGATTCCAATTAAAGTTCTAAAACGCGACTCGCCGTTTGGCCTCAAACACGTTAACTAGTTAATCACGCAACACATATGATCAACACAATCAATTCAGAATTGGAAAACATTTGCGATCCCGATTCAAGTTCTAAAACGCGAATCGTCGTTCGGCCTCAAACACGTTTAACTGATTAATCACGCAAAACATATGATCAAGCATTCAAATCAGAATCAGAAAACATCAATTAAAAAGAGGGGAGAAACACATACATCATATGAACACTACACCGTCATGGGTGGCTTCATTGATCCCTCGGACGAGGGGATTAGTTCCTCATGCCCGTGACGACGCACAATCAATCGGCAATAATCTCCATAATAATAAACTAAAAGAAGAAAAGAAAAGAGAAGGGAGACGCAGCTCCAGAAACAAGGATTCGCACTCCTATTCTGATCTAAACAGTGGCTAACAACTTGATATCAAATCCTGATCTGAGACAGCCTTTAAATAAGGATTCTGTTTCTCGCCAGCTCGCGGGGCGAGCTTACTCTCGCGATGCGAAATTTAGTATTAGCACGCTTCAAATTTTGGATTTTCGTGAGGCGAGCTTGTATTCGTGGGGTGAGTCTTCAAACCCTAATCTGTCACAGCCGTGATATTCATTACGGCTAAGCCGTAATGGTCTCTGTCTTCCAGGGTTTTCAAACTCTCGCGGGGCGAGATTCTTTTGCGAGGCGAGATGCAATTCTAGGCTGTGACCTTCATCACGGCTATGGTCTCTGACTTCCTGGCCTTCCTGATTCGCGAGGCGAGAAGATTGTTCGCGGGGCGAACCAGAGAGCTGACTGTTGCTGCCTTTTTTTGATGTTCAGGTTCGCGAGGCGAGCTTCAAGTCGCGAGGCGAGTGTCTCCAAAAGTGCTTTTTCCACTGCTTCTTGACTTTCCTTGATTCTCCGAGCTTCACTTATAGACCTGAAAACACCAAAAGAAAACAAAAGCGTAATTCTATCCAAAATAAGCTAAAAACTACACAAAAGACGCAAAACGAGTCAAAGTCCAACTTAGGAACAAAACAAGGCAAAATTTGGGCGAAAACGAGAGTGAACTCGACTAATTGGCACATAAACCCTAGTTCATCTAGTCATAAAACTAGATAAGCCAGAGGCTTATCAAAACACCCCAAACTTAAACCTTGCTTGTCCCCAAGCAAGCTTAAAACTCAAAAACGACTCAAGACTTGGCAAGCCTAATGGAACCAATCGATTTCGCACAAATTTCATGCACTCAAAACAGTTTTTCTCCGATGATGTCCCCCCATATATTAACGTAATCCCCACATTCATTTACTTTAAACTTGTGAGAACTTCATCATTCATGCAATCATTAATCTAAGTTGAGGTTCAGAGTCACACACAAAAAGAAGATCACCAATTTCAAACAATTGCCTTCCTCACAAGGGTATGTAAAATTTCACTCATTCGCTCAAATTCGTCTAGGCTTTCAACTTTTTCAGTCAATTTCACTTATCAAGAGCACTTCCCATGAATTTGATTTTCATCTCAAACATAGTTCCCACGAAAACATGCATGCAACATCAGAAGGTCTTTTAAAGGTTGTAATGGGGCCTGGCTAAGGGTAGGATAATGAAAGGATAGAGGCTAAGTCCCTAGGATCAATGAGAGCATGAAACTAATATCATAACAATTGAATTTACTCTCATATTATTCTCTTCCTTGCATTTGGTGGCTACACACCTCTTCCTTTTTATATTTATTTTTCTTTGCCCTTTTTGGCATTTATTCAATGCTTTTCATCACTCTTTTTTTTTTTTTCTTCTCAAGCCTTCGGCCCTTACTTCTGTTTTTCTTTTTCTTCAACTATGATTCATGAACTTGTAGCCACCCCAAACTTAGTTCCACAACAACACTCACAAAGCTAAAATTCCATACTCTCCTAAATCCTAGGATAGGGGAAAATCATGGTTTTTCTGAGTTAATGGCTTGTAATGTAAGGTCATCAAGAACAATAGGCTTCAAGGCTCAATGTGGCTAACTAGGGATCATTCATCAAGGTTGGTTCAATTTATGGCCAAGTAGTTAATTCAAAGAAAATTGCCTAAATCATTTGATGCAACACATAATCATGCAAACCATAAAGAGATTCAAGCAAATCCGGGAAAGTACAACTTAAAAGTGATTCACACAATCAAAAACAGAGTTGGAGGCTCAAATCCTCACCTGGACATTTTGCAAATTGTTTGACCGAGATACAATTCCTAGTGTGTGCACCCCCTCACCCCAAACTTATCATAAATCAAGCAATCATAATAAATCTCAAAGTTCAATTTTCAATTTTTAAGTGGGGATCAACTTTTCTACTTTAGAACCTAGGGGGAAATCATCAATGATCCAAATAATTCATGCAATTTGTGCTCAATTTAATTAGAAACCAAAAAGCTTGCCGACACGACATTCATACAACAACTCTTGATCTTCTCAAATTATTCAAGAGTGACAAGCAAAAACAAAACGAAAATCAAAAACAAACACAAACAAGAGTGAGGAGAGGAGAGAATACTCCCTGATCAAATTTCCATGGTTGCCTCCTCACCAATATTGGTCTCACGGCCTCCCTTCTGTTGCATAGCATCCTGGAAGAACTCCTGCAATTTAAGACCTTAAGTGCAGATTCGCGAGGCGAGAGATAACTCGCGAGGCGAATCTGGAAAATTGTTATTCACACTTTCCAGAATAGCGAGGCGAGTAGTATCTCGCGGGGCGAATCTGGAATTCCCACAGATGCTGATGCCCAGAATCGCGAGGCAAAAGTAGACCTCGCGACGCGAGACAGAAAAGTAAGCAACCCCAGAGATTCAGGGCTTCTGTCTCGCGAGGCCAATGTGGATTCGCGTGGCGAATCAAGTTTTTTTTTTTTTTTTTTGTGAAAATGACAGAAACTAAAACCAAAGGATACCTAGCTTGGGTTGCCTCCCAAGTAGCGCTTGTTTAACGTCCCGAGCCTGACTCAAGTCACCCCTAAGGGTTAATCCGGACGTAGACCTTGCTTGCCGTTCCATGCCTCAGTCCGTATTCTGTAGGCTCTTGCCTTTTCATAAGCTCTCCTATTGTTCCCGGACAACTCATCTAAGTCCAGCATCCTTCTATAATCAGCACGAACTCTCCACCCCTTGATGGTCTTTTTTGGGATCAACTCATTGTTTGTATTGACCACCACGGTTGTGCCACCTTTCAACCTTGGTGCTTTACCCTTCTTTTTCTTGCCCTTGCTGCTGAGCTCTTCCTTTGCACATTCTTCCCCTGGGAGACTCGGTAAGGCTTCCATGTCTTTCAACCACTCGAGATAGACCTCATCCCCCAAAGGGTCTTTTTCCTCACTGTCCCCATCATGGGATTTTACCAACACTTGAGCAAGTGAAGAACCATGGGCTTCTCTAGTTGCCCTTGCCTTGGCAATTGGATCCACCATATCCAATCGATACACTTCTCGTCTCTCTCGGGGGTGCTTCATTGCTTCAAAGAGATTGAAGACTACCTCATCATCTTGCACCCTTAGAGTGAGTTTCCCTTGCCGCACATCTATCAAGGCACCCCCAGTGGCCAAGAAGGGCCTACCCAATATGAGAGGAACCTCGGCGTCTTCATCCATATCAAGCACTACAAAGTCCGCCGGAAATATGAGCTTGTCCACTTTTACTAACAAGTCTCCGACCACCCCATAAGGATATTTTATAGAGCGGTCGGCCAGTTGGAGCGACATCCGTGTATCCTTAGCTTCTTGGATCCCCAACCTCTTCATCATAGAGAGGGGCATCAAGTTGATGCTTGCCCCTAGATCACATAATGCCTTCCCTACGCGTCATCTCCCCAATGGTACATGGTATCGAAAAGGAACCGGGATCCTTCAACTTTGGAGGGAGTTTTCTCTGAAGAATGGCACTACACTCCTCGGTCAAAGCAACCGTTTCCTCGTCCACTAATTTCCGCTTCTTGGTGAGAAGATCCTTCATAAACCGGGCATATGATGACATCTGTTCCAAGGCTTCCGCAAATGGAATGTTAATCTGAAGTTTTCGGAAGACATCAAGGAATTTGTTGAACTGCTTATCCTGATGAGGCTTCTTCAATCTTTCAGGATACGGTACCTTCATGTAAGGTGGGAGGTCTTGGGGTTCAACCCATTTCTTCTTTCGGAATTCTTCATCCACAAGTTTCAGCCTTCCCCCTTGCTCCGGTTCCTTGTCACTTGCTAACCTCTCTTTTTCAGGTTGCTCTTCTTCAACATGTGGTTGTTTCGGGGCCTTGTCATCCTGAGAACTAGTTGCACCCATGTTAGGTTCCGACACCCTTCCGCTTCTAGTAGATATGACATTGCATTGTCCCTTGGGGTTGTTCTCGGTATTACTTGGGAAAGTGCCTGGGAGACGCTCATTTAGTTGCTTTGCGAGTTGGGCCATCTGTGTCTCTAGATTGTGAATTGCCGCCCCTGTATGCGTTGTTAACTTGTCAACTTTCGTATTTACCATCTCTATGTTGATTACCATCTTTTCCATTGCCGCATTCATCTTCTCAAAAGCCAATTCCCAAGGCTGCCTTCCACTATCTGTTAATTGCAACTGATTATGCCCCGGTAGAGCCTGCTGAGTATTACACCGTTGAATTCCAATGTTCGGCCTTAGACCCTGCTGAGGTTGTTGCCAATTCTGCCGAGGAGGTTGTTGACCGGCTAGACCACCATTAGCATTACTCCAAGCGAAACCCGGATGGTCTCTCCTCATGTACCCCCTATTCTGATTCTGATTGTAGTCATTTTGTCTGTTCCTCTGATAGTTATTCTGGGGTACAGTGTCATAAAAGTTGTGGCATGAGTCCACATGTTCCTGAGGGAAATTGAACTGGCAGCTCCGAGTGTCATGATCTCCATTACAAATTTCACAACCCGGAGGCATTCCCTCGTGTATCGCATTAACCCTCTTGTTCCCGGACAAAGCCTCATTCTGCATCTTCAAAAGTCTGTTTTGCTCTAAAATGGCTTCCATTGTCCCAGAACTGATTCCACTTGAGGTCTCCCTACCATGGTTGTAATCATTATATGACATCTTCTCTAACAATGTCCATCCATCCTTAGCTGATAAGTAGGAAAAAGAGCCGCCAGCTGCGGCATCACAGTTCATCTGATAGCGTCCCCTCAACCCATTAAATAAGTGCTGTACTTTGGAAACCGGGTCAAAGAACACAGAGGGACATCTTCTCAATAAACCATTGTACCTCTCCCACGCTTCATTGTAAGTTTCATCCTCCGTTTGCCTGAATGATGTGACTGCTATTCTTGCTTGTGCCGCCTTCTGAGGAGGAAAGTATTTGGTTAGGAACTTTTGTGCCATTTGCTCCCAAGTTCTGATGCTGTTCCTATCCAAGCTGTCAACCCAATCGCGAGCGACATCCCAAGAGAGAGAGGGAAAATCCGCAAGCGAAACTCATCTTGTGAGACTCCTCTTGTCTTCTGTAAGTCACAAGCTTCAAGGAAGCGAGTGATGTGTCTATGAAGGTCCTGTTTGCCACTCCCATCAAACCGATTCTCCCGGATCTGGAATGTGACACATGCTTCAACTCTGAAAGAGTCTGTGTTCAGGTTGCCCCTCACAATCGACGAATCACAATCACCCAAGCTGGGTAGATCGTACTCGAAGAGAGGCTTGTAACGAGGAGGAGGAGGAGGAGGATTTTCTTCGGCCATCCTCTCGATAGCAATTGCTTCAAGCCTCTTTCGCTCTCTGGCTTCTTTCCTTAAGCGCTTCTCGGTCTTGGTTATCTCCGAATCAAATAGCAGTTCCTCTTGTGAGAGGGTACCTCGCATACAAAAACACGGCAAGACCAAGTGGAATCAAAGAAGTAGAGAGAAATAATAACGAAATAACAAAAAAATAAAAAATAAAAACAGCTTAACCAAATAATCAAATTTCCTAAAAATTAAGAAAATTGGTGTGCCAATCCCCGGCAATGGCGCCAAAAACTTGTTGTGACGCCGGCAAGTGTACTGGGTCGTCGCAAGTAATAAAAATAACACGGTAAGTAATTACCGAGGTCGAACTCAGGGATTGGGCTACCAATTCGACTAATCACGGGAAATCCGATACGTTTGGTCAAGTGTGGAAAGTGGTAGAGAGAGAGAGATTGATATCGCAATTCGAATAAGAAATCAAATAAAACTAGGGTGATTAAATTCAGAAATTAAAGTATCCAAGGTCTCAAATCCACCTACCCAATCATGTATAGTACCCAAGTGATGATGTATTCCTCCCTAAGTTCAATTTTAATGTCAACCGGGACCCCCAATTTCTCCTATATCCACTGTCGTGCTCAATAGGACGTATTCGACGATTGGATTAATTACTTGTTCGGTCTCATAACCCTAATCTCGAATTCTATTAAACCTTGTTCCCTATATGGTTGCACTAATCAAATAAATCCACGGTCGTGCTCATTATTCGATTAATGATTCCAATTAAAGTTCTAAAACGCGACTCGCTGTTTGGCCTCAAACACGTTAACTAGTTAATCACGCAACACATATGATCAACACAATCAATTCAGAATTGGAAAACATTTGAGATCCCGATTCAAGTTCTAAAACGCGAATCGTCGTTCGGCCTCAAACACGTTTAACTGATTAATCACGCAAAACATATGATCAAGCATTCAAATCGGAATCGGAAAACATCAATTAAAAAGAGGGGAGAAACACATACATCATATGAACACTACACCGCCATGGGTGGCTTCATTGATCCCTCGGACGAGGGGATTAGTTCCTCATGCCCGTGACGACGCACAAATAATCGGCAATAATCTCCATAATAATAAACTAAAAGAAGAAAAGAAAAGAGAAGGGAGGCGCAGCTCCAGAAACAAGGATTTGCACTCCTATTCTGATCTAAACAGTGGCTAACAACTTGATATCAAATCCTGATCTGAGACAGCCTTTAAATAAGGATTCTGTTTCTCGCCAGCTCGCGGGGCGAGCTTACTCTCGCGACGCGAAATTTAGTATTGGCGCGCTTCAAATTTTGGATTTTCGCGAGGCGAGCTTGTATTCACGGGGCGAGTCTTCAAACCCTAATCTGTCACAGCCGTGATATTCATTACGGCTAAGCCGTAATGGTCTCTGTCTTCCAGGGTTTTCAAACTCTCGCGGGGCGAGATGCAATTCTAGGCTGTGACCTTCATCACGGCTAGGCCGTGATGGTCTCTGACTTCCTGGCCTTCCTGATTCGCGAGGCGAGAAGATTGTTCGCGGGGCGAACCAGAGAGCTGACTGTTGCTGCCTTTTTCTGATGTTCAGGTTCGCGAGGCGAGTGTCTCCAAAAGTGCTTTTTCCACTGCTTCTTGACTTTCCTTGATTCTCCGAGCTTCACTTATAGACCTGAAAACACCAAAAGCAAACAAAAGCGTAATTCTATCCAAAATAAGCTAAAAACTACACAAAAGATGCAAAACGAGTCAAAGTCCAACTTAGGAACAAAACAAGGCAAAATTTGGGTGAAAACGAGAGTGAACTCGACTAATTGGCACATAAACCCTAGTTCATCTAGTCATAAAACTAGATAAGCCAGAGGCTTATCACCTTCCCACAAAGACGGCATTTGGAGACCATAACACAACCCTTTGCTTTAAGATTCTCATCAGTGGGAGCTTTTCCATGAAGAAGCCTCCACATTAACAGAGATCTAGAAGGAGGAATAGCTGAATTCCAAACCATTTTACCCCCAATCAACAGGCTGTTGTCTAGGATTGAGGAATTTTAAGAGTCCTCAAAGGACAACAAACCAGAATCTGAGAGCTTCCACATAAGCTGATCATCAGTGTGGACAAGAGGGATTATTACCTTCTTAATTTCAGATGTAATCTCAGGACAATTGATAGACAGAGAATCAGGAATAGACCAAGCCTGACCATCAATGAAGTTTGCCACAGGCTGACAGAAGCTTATGCTGCTCAGGAGGAATGTGCAAGACATCAACAATAGGATTAGCAAGCCACCTGTCTGTCCAGAAATTAATATGCAGACCATTACCAAGTTTCCAAGAGCAATTATCTAATATTGAGTGGATGAACAAAGAAATGCCAGGCCACACAGAAGATCAGATATAAGAAGAACAAGGAACATTGTTTCTAAAGCATCTAGCCTTGATCAAACTAAACCACTAGCTGTTTAAGGAAATCACATTCCAGCTAAGCTTGAAAAGAGCAGCATGATTGATGGTTTTGAGAGGCCTGATGCCTAAAGCCTCCTTCCAGGAAAGGTGTACAAACCTTCTTCCAAGCCACTGTGACTAACTTTCTTTTGAAGATATCTCCTGACCAAACAAAATTCTTTATCCAAGATTCCATGGACTTTAACAAGGAGGCAGGCCAGAGGTATGTGTGAAAGCTGTATAGTAACATGCCTTGAATAATGGATTTTACCAGCTCAACTCTACCCATTATGGATAAAAGGGAACCTTTCCAGGCTGAAAGTTTTGACTTGACTCTATCTGCTATAGACTGCAGATGAGATTTTTTAGGCTTACCTCTAAAAATTGGGACCCCAAGGTAGTTAAAAGGAATGGAACCAGTTGTAAAGCCTAGGACCTTACTAAGAGTAGCAATTCTGGAGGATGAGATACAACCAGGATAGAACCTACACTTAGGCAGGCTTAAAACTTGGCCAGAAGTCTCTTCATACTCCCTGAACAAATTCATTAAATTCAGCAAGTTCTGCTTGGTTCCCCTATAGAACAAAAATGTCATTTGCATAAATAACATGACTTGGAGTTTTAAACCCTCTAGCCCCTGACATGGAGTTTAGCTTTCCTTCTTTGATCAAAAGAGAAATTCCTCTACTTAGGACATCTTCTGCAAGGCAAAAAAGAAGAGGAGACAGAGGGTCCCCTTGCCTAACTCCCCTCTTGCAAGAGAAGAAACTAACTGATCTGCCATTCACTGAGAAAGAAAGCTTTGCAGAATGTAAGATTACCTTGATCCAGTTACAAAACTGACTATTGAAACCAAAAGACTCCAACACTTGCAGCAAGAAATTCAAATCAATTGTGTCAAAGGCCTTTTTGATATCAAATTTCAAAGCTATGTTGCCTCCAAAAAATCTATTATGAAGCATGTTTGTGGCCTCAGATGTTATGCATATACAATCACTGATTTGCCTATCCTTGATGAAACCTCTCTAGTTCAGGGACACTATCTGTGGAGCCACCCTGGCCAATCTATCAGCTAGGACCTTCGTGATGATTTTAAATTGATAATTAGCCAGAGCAATAGGTCTAAAATTTTCCACTGCATCAGCTCCTTTGAACTTGGGAGTGAGCACTACTAAGTTGGAGTTTAAGTTAGGAAGAAGCCAACCTTGAGAAAAGAATTGAGTTACTGAATTGAAAACATCCAAGGAAACTATATCCCAAAACCTTTGGTAGAAGCAACCACCAAAGCCATCCGGACCAGGAGCTCCATCCCCATTCATAGAGAAAACAACTTCTTTAATCTCATCCATTGAAGGTTGTTTTGTCAGCATATCGTTATCATCTGCAGAAACTGAAGCAGAAAGGGTTCTTTGAATTAAACCATTCGTGGAGCTGGAATTATCTGAAGCATACAGGTCTACATAGTAAGCTAACACAATTCTCTCCAAATCCTCTTGTTGGTCATAAATAACCCCATTGTGCCTAAGCATAGACAATTGCTTTGTGGCATGCTTAATCTTGGCTATTCTGTGAAAATATGAGGTGTTTCTATCACCAAAGCAATGCCAATTAATCCTGGCTTTCTCTTTCCAGAATGTTTCCTGAAAACATAAAGCTTGTTGCAGATTTTTCTGAGCTAACGTTTCTTGGTCATGAAGGAATTCTGTCAAGCCATCAACCTGAATTTGCCTCTGCACATTCTCAACTGCAGCAGTTGCATCCTTCATCATTACATACGTCACATAAACAACTAAACCCCAATTTAGTCTATAAATTTCTATAACAACACAACTTCAAAATCTTCTACAACAGTCATTGGGCATCCTTGAATTCTTTCCTTAAGAAGGACCTGTGGCTAAAAGGTTAAAACAAAGGGGCGAGTATGAAACCCAGTGAGGGATACCCCTTCTAAAACAGAAATCAATAATCAAAAAGTTAAACATCAATTAAAAATAGATTGATAAGCATAATATCTAGATAAGAAAGTTACATGTCCTAAAGTCTGATAACATACATTAAACCACGAGGATTCCTCATTGGGATAATTATATTTTCCATCATAAGTCATTTATTTCCAAAATCCTCATGTGGTTGATGCCCACAACATTTTCGTTTTCATAACCATGGCACCATGCCACCACCATTCCACTTTCACGCTCTAGGGATACTTTATCCCTTCAATCAGTACCCCAAAAGTTCTATGTTTTCACAGTGCAACCATTCCCAATGAGGAACATATATCAACCATCTCCACGTATTATTTAGACATTTCAACCATTAACAATTCAATCCATGATGATTGTATCATATCTCAAACATCAGTATATATTTTAGCATTAAATTCGATATAGAGTCCAGGTCATGTCTCAATATGCAAGTGTCTTTGCAACCTCATAACCAACATTAATCTCATTTATGACTCCAACATAACAATTATTTATCTCATATTACACAATCCAGAGGTAATTCTCATATTTAATATAATTTGCAACCATTCACATTCATGTTTAAGGCATAATCCAATAATACAAAAATAATGACACAAGTTAATTCACATATATACATATGTGTGTATATAATTTGTCTCTTGTCAAACATAACAAAGATCTCAAATTTTCTATTGTTATCCTCTCTTTGCACAACAAGGACATACAAAAGATTTACAAATTCATGAAGTATGTAAATCTAAACCTTTTCAATCATGTTCAAAAACTTTAGAATTTATTCGTCTTTCACATATTTCTCACAAAAAGTCTCATTCTAACCAATAGAGTATTACATACACTTTTATACCAAGCTCAAATAATTTTCCCGAGGTGAGATCAATTCAAGTCTTCACACAAAGAGAACTAGTTCCAAATCATGAATCACTTAGCAAAATGGTAAACTTAGTACTGTACTAAAATAGGGTAAATCGTGATCTAACATGTAAAAATTAACTCAATTGATGGAACAACATGTATGATCCCATACACATGAATATATTTATCTAGAAAACTTGTTAGCCACATGAACCAAGCATTATATACAAGGTTCCTTTAAACTATACTCTCATGCTATTCAACTTAGAAAGCTAACGCTAACTTGTGCGTAACTTGGGATAGGGAGTTCCTATTGACATGAGGTGTACCTCATTAAAAAGATAAATCATAAATATATTCATATTTGCAATATCAAACAGATTAGGGGTCTGGATAATGTCCAGTATTATGTTCAATTGTGTCTTGCTTCGCATAATTTTACAGAATAGGAAGTTTCTGACAACCGTTACTCTTGACTGCATAACTCCTTTCACGTACCTCCAAATCATACACCGTTTGTTTCAAATGAAAGCTAAGACACACATTTAAATGCCACAAAAGTTGTAGAATTTTTGGATTCTTGAATCAATAGGTATTTTGTTTCAAATTTGACCTTTGTGCGGCATGATTCACTTATGATAGCCTGACTTTCGAGTTACATAACTTGGGATACCAAAGCCCTTTTGATCTAGTTCCAATGGTTAAATAAAGTTAAGACATAATGGTTGATGTGCTAAAAAGATTAGAATTTTTTGTCATCAAAGGAGCTCCTAGAAACTCATTATGCAGAAGCGTTTTTCTGCTGTAACCGAATCTGAATTGTCTAACCTCAATTGCACATATCTCGGGATATAGAGACCCAAATGAATAGTTTCTAGTGCCATTTGAAAGCTAATACACACTAGTATCTATGTACAAAATTTTGGCATTTTTAATCAAGTGGTTTAATACAGTTTTCCATCTAAACTTTAGTCAAGATTTTAGACAAAAACAAGTTTGATCAAGAAACATGTTGAACTCGGGTTTGGGGCTTCTCCCCTACACTTGGTCACTCAAACTCGAGTTTCTTAACTTGATTTATTTTCAAACAAGGTCATCGACCAAATACTTTAGGTCAAGGTTAATTTCATGTACTTCCATTGCATATGTCAAACATAGACACTTTTACATAATGATTTTTCTTTTAAAGGATTTAGGGATCAAAACCCATTTTTACAACACCTACGACCACTCATCCATATCCTCAAAAATCACACATTTTAAAATCTAAGTCAATGATTTTTCATAACCAAAATACAACTTCAAATCACCAAAAGAAACATATAAAGTTTCAAGTTTTTAAAATACCTACAACCAAGAAAACTCAGACTCCGTCAATGGAGTTCTTCACACTAGTGGAAAATATGTTTTTTGCATCCTGGATTCTACATCGATTGTATTGAAACCGTTGTAGAAAATAGTGCGGTGACATTTTTGTAATAAATGAACTTTGGAAATGATTTTCTACATCGATTGTAGAAGGAACTGTTGTAGAAAATTACACGGTGATATTTTTATAATAAAATTGAATCGGACTCATGACTTTCTACAACGATTACTTTTGTGACTGATGTACGTCAAATAACTCTGTTACATGGAACCCACCCTCACGCTCATTCTCATAGTGAACCCCTAATTTTCGCGACGGCTGCTTGGGCAAGTTTGGGCGGCGACCATCTCACACTCCCGCTACGCCACCACGTCTGCCACTCTCCCTCCCCTAGCCGTGGTGCCACTCACTCTTATTGCTGCTGGGTCTGATTTTTGTTGCTGGCAATGTTGATTCTAAAAAAAAAGAGTGATATTTTGAACCCTAAATTCGTTGATTCTCTCCTACACGACTGCAGAGCACTCTCCTACACCGGCACGGCTTTGTCTTCTTCTCCCTCACGACGGTGACGCACAAACTCGCAACCACCGCAAGTCTCTCTTCTCTCGTGAGTTCTCTTCTCTCTCGCATCTCCATTTCTTCTCTTCTTCTGCTTGCAATTTCTTCTCTCTTCTCTCCTTTTCTTCTTCTTCTTCCATTGTCCCTTGCCTAAGCCCTAACTCAACTCGTCTCCCGCCACGCCGCCTCGTGTTTCTTTCTTTTATTAGCTTGTTATCTATGAGTTTGTTGCAGTTTGTCTCCGAGTTCTGCGATTATTTGTTTTCTTTCGAGCTTGACTGCGATTTTTTTTGCTCTGTGACTAGGTTTAATTTTGTCTCTGCAATTGTTTGTATCTGTGAGAGAAATCACTTGTGCCTCTTTTCTTTTAACTTTTTTAGTGACCAGGTTTATACATCACACTGAAGTAGAGAGAAAAAACCTTTAAGCTGTGCTTCTTGTATTACTTACTGTATCTGTTTTCTTTGTTTTCTGCTTAATTTGCCTTTCTATATCACTGTGTGCATTTATGTAAAGCCTTAGTTCAGTGGGATGGTTTAAGTGATGTGTTTATTTTCTTTGAAAAGGGCTTTCTAGATGAACTATCAACATTTGATCTAGAGCTGTACAAGAATCTTATGTATGTCAAGGTAAACCAAGCGAATATCCTTTCTGTTTACTTCTGTCTTATAAATCCTTTGTCAAAATTAATCAGGATCATTCACGGTGCCCCGTGTTATTTTATGTTAGGATTCGTGTATTTTTAATGTTGACTTGATTTGTTAGGATCAGTATTTAAGTGTCTTATTTGTAAGGTCCAAGGACTCCTGATGGGCTCGGATCAGTAGTAAGTGTCAAGGATTACATTTTGGGAGTTGTTTTCTTGTAACTCTATTTCCACTAATTTGTGCCTGGGATGTTGAAGTTTAATAACTGTAATTTGTTACACCAGAAGAACCAGCCTAGTGTCTATTTCTTAGTAGAATCCTATCTAGACTCTTGTACTACACCACCCACTTTCATTATCACATAACTGATGTTTCCCTATCAAGTATTAAAATTCTTATGTTTTTCTCATAAGATAGTTGAACCATCCTAAAGACCAACTCAGTTCTTGTTGGAAGTAACATGCCAGAACCTAAAAAACACCACATAGTAAGCATTTTTAGTTTCCTAGTCATTTTCATTTTGATTAACTATTGACAGGTATATACATGGTTTGTGCACCTTGGGCTTGAGATTGCAGCTTATTCTTAAATGGTTGACTGGAATACTTGTGCTTATCTGCTGTTTTATTGAGAGGAAGCAATTTTCTGTGGATATATCCTCCAAGTTGGGAAGCAGTTTCTCTCTTGTTCCTTTTGTTATTGTGGTGGTGAGCATTTCTGCTTACATTATATTATGTGATTACTGCTTTAATGGTTATTTATGCATCTTATGCGCACCAAATGTTTGTTCTTTTTTTCTTTATTTGATTGATCCTACTCTCCCTTGTCCCTTTAGGTAATAACCGAGTAGTGCAAATCAAATTTGACAAAATTCATTATTAGCTATTTCCAACAACTGCTATTCTTATGCACGGAGAACTTTTTCTTTTCACAAGCTATTCTTATACTCTCACGGTTTGCTTCTAAATATTATGCATGGATTTGGTTTTTTTTTCCTTAAGTTTTAGGTTAGGTGGATAAAGGCATAATAACAAATTTCGGTAAGGTGGTTTATCTATTTTGGAGGTTTTTCCTTGTATTTTTCATACCGTGTTGTTATTTGATTTGTTTTTTTGTTAGGTAATGTCCTTATTCTGTTTTTGGTTTTGTAGATTTTGAAGTTGACACTGAAGGCAAGGGATTCATGTGGCAGGTTTGTTCTCTTAATTCCCTTTTACTAATTTGCAGCTTATTGTCTATAATTTGTAGTCTAATCGACAACAAGGCAACTGGGAGTGTGGATATTTTGTCTTGAGACATATGTTGACTATTGTCTTCGCCTGTACATTCGATCGATGGGCGGAGGTAATTAATAGTGTTTTTAAGTACAAGAGTTAATTATTATATGTTTGTTTTACTCTATTTGCTAATATTGTTTATCTTATATTATTTAAATTTGCAGAATTTCAACAATACGGAATCATTCTCTTATGATGAAATTGAGGACATCAAGAAGCGTTGGGCAAACTTCTTTCTTGATTATAGTAAACCATTTGTATCTTAAATGTATTTAGTTTGACATTTATATAGGTTTAGTTTTTTTGTTGATATAGCTATATTAATTAGTATTGGTTAACTATATATATGGAAATTGAATTATATATATGAATGTTAATGTTAATTGTTGAGTTTTTGTTGATTTTGTGCGGTTGATTTTGTTGATGTGTACTGAAAACTCAATGAAAACAGGGAAATGAAGTGAGGGAAGAAACAAATGATGTTTTAAAATAAATACAAAACTTTCTACATCGGTTGTGACCTTAATCGATGTAGAAAGTCCACAACAGTAACTAAGAAGCACACTTTCTATAACGGTTGGTAAAAAAAAAACAGATGTAGAAAGTTAACTTTCTACATCGGTTGGTCAACACAACCGATTTAGAAAGTTCACTCAGAGTCCACAATTTGGATGTAGAAATCACTTTCTACAACGGTTGTGTCTTCCAACCGATGTAGAAATGTACTTTTTACAACGGTTGGACAACCGTTGTGGAAAGTCCTTACTTTCTACATCGAGCGTATCTACAACGGTTGGTCACCAACCGTTGTAGAAAGCATTTTTCAACCATTGTAGAAAGGCTTTTTTCCACTAGTGTCACCCCCAATTACTAGGGTTTTACTCATCAATCATAACCGTTATACTCATTTCAATTAACATCAATAAGCAAAATTAAACAAAAGCAAAATAAAGAGGACACTACAATTCCTCACCTTTGGGTCTCTTATCAACCCATTGAGTCAACTCGGTTTTGGGGGATGAGGAGATGTTCCCCCTAATTGGAGCTTCCAAGAGGTTGTTTGACATCCCTTGAAGTCCCTTTATAAGTCCTAAAACATAAGAGAGTGATTTCCCCACTATATTAGCTCAAGTCCCACAAAAATGAAGCTCCAAAAATGGAGTTCCCACATTACACGAAAATGGAGGAAGAATAAGGGTTTTGGGGAAAGAGGTGATGGACAAAGATGAAGGAGATGATGAAGTAGGAGTGCTTACCCATGAGGTGAAGATGATGGAGATGGTGAGGAGCTTGCCCTAACTCTCCTTCCATCTCTTCCTCCCCTTCCTCTCTCTATTCCTCTTCTTTTTCTTACTTCTCATTCCAAAACTCGTATGCCCCCTTACCCCTACTATTTAACCACTTTAAGCTTTGCAAAATGGTCCCTCAACATTATTTTTGGGCCCCTAAGACCTTCCCCTAAGTGGGTAGGGTCATTTTTGCAAAATTAGGCTCACCATTGTCACTTGTTTTGCATATATAGTATACCCTTAAATCTATAGTGTCATAATTTCACATGAACTATGTTAGGACACTTGAATACATAATGTAAGGTCTAAAAAAAATTCACACTTTCCATATGTGTTTACCATTCCGTTCACATTGTTTGAATTTTCTTTTCACGGTCATCACATTTATATAGTTCTTTCTTTTTTATGTGTAATGATTATATATATATATATATATATATATATATATATATATATATATATATATATTGTTTATAATGTTTAATTTTTAATATGTAAATTATTTATTAAATATTTTTTACAATCTTTATTAAATTATGTAGCTCTATAAATTATTGGTCTTGGTTTTTATTGATAATTTATTTAAGTTTGATTATTTATTTTTCTACTTCAATATTTAATTATGTTTTTGAAAGGGTAATGTGAATGTGTTAACTTTGTCTTCAAATACTTTGTTTATATATAATTTTTTCTGCTATATTTTTTATTTTTAAAAAATAGATTTAGGTTGTGTAAGTCAAGTGGAATCCAAACAATATGGTCTACCAACCCAAGTGAGTTATGAGGATATATTACGTAGAAGTAAGAATATTAATTTCACAATCCATCCAGGTAATCGAAATTGTTATTTAGTTTGTATTATTATATAATTTTTTCCACTTGCATTCAAGTTTTTTTATTTAATTAGTTCATTATTATTGATATTATAGAAATGGATTTTCAAGTTCATGATGAAGAGAATTCTTTATTTGTTGAAGTTGAACGTGAAGGTATTTATTTAGTAATCTATGTCTATTTGCATCTATTAATTTAATTTATTGTTGCCACTTTTTTATTTTTTATATGTTGACTGATTTATTAAACTTTTTTTAGATTGTCTAGACTTTGGAGGAATGAACCGATGTTGTGAACATTATGGCGCACTGGTTTGGTGTGAGGAACATTCAAGAGTTCACTTAGATTCCTTTATTACACAACATCAAGAGTTCGGATTTCACTTAGAGAGTCCTTCCATTTAGGTTAATGAATAGATCTTTTGAGGGGACAATTTTGTTCAATTGTAAAAGGTTATTCCAACAATTTGTTGTTGGTATATACTCAATGGTTGAAGATTAAAGATTGTCTTTCATTAAAAAAATCAGAGTACTATTAGAGGTGATTTTTTAAAAGGTATTGAAGAAGTTGTTGATCGAGGACATATGGAAGATTCCTCTATTGGAAAACGTGTTATTCTACCATCTTCATTTAGTGGTGGTCGACGACACATGTTTAATAATTGTCAAGATGCTATGGCAATTTTTAATAAGTTTGGGTATCCATATTTGTTTTTAACGTTCACATGTAATCCAAAGTGGGATGAGGTCCATCAATTTGTTTGAGAGATGGCTTACTTCGTCAGATCATTCTGATATTTCATGTAGAGTGTTTTAGATGAAATTGGATCAACTAATATTAGATTTTTAAAATGGTGATTTTTTGGGGAAAGTTATTGTAGGTGTGGGTGCTGAATAACTCGTGATATTATTTTAACCTTCCATTTTTTTGTAGTCGTTTATTTGTTGTGGTTGTCTACTTATCATTTGTTGTGATATTTGTTCAGGAATGTATATTATTGAATTTCAAAAGAGGGGCCTGCCACATGCACATATACTACTGTGGATAGAGGAGAAAGATAATTTACTTTCCGTTGATTTTATTGATTCTATCATCTCTACTGAATTGTCAGACGTCAAGCATAGGATTCTAGAATTGCATAGTGTTGTGTCAAATTTTATGCTTCATGGTCCTTGTCGTAATGTAAATCAGAAGTTGTCGTGCATGAAAGCAGGAAGGTATTCAAAGTTTTTCCCAAAGAGATTTGTTGACCATACATCGTTTGATGATGATGGGTACCCAATTTATAGGAGAAGAGATACTGGTATTTGTTTTATGAAGAATGGAGTTGAGTTGCATAATCAGCAAGGTTTTTAAATCCGGACGGTCATTGAACCGGTAAATATACCGGTCCAAGATTCAATGATCCAACCATGGTTGAACCGGTATTATATAAATAATATTTTTTAAATTTTTAATATAATGTATATAAAAGAATTAAACATGAAATCACATATTTAATATATATATATATATATATATATATATATATATATATAAACTCCATCACATTAAAAGCTAAACTTCATTTTGAAATGTCACAACTCATAATATAATACAAAACGTGTAAAACTGTACATGAAATCAAATCACATATGACATAATATCTAGAATAATTATTCTAATTTTTTATTTCAAATTATTAAGCTCAAACAAATGTTTTGTTTTTTTTTGAAAGATATATATTAAAACCAAAGCAGCAGCAGCCTAAAACCAAATGCAATAAATAAATATATATATATATATATATATATATATATATATATATATATATATATATATTTGGTATTCAAATGCAATATATTATTATTAGATTAAATTTAAAACCAAATGAAAGTTGTATCAATAGTCAATACTCAATACGCTTGTGTTATAAAAAAAAACAATAGTCAATACGCTTGCCAAAGAGCATTGCCCCAGATACAAGTGCTGCCACGAAATTGGATGGCAGAATCAAAGCCCAATGAATTTGGGCTTGCAAAAAAAGTTCACCCAAGTATACCTGATCCATTTTAGCAAGTTAAACTTCAAAAAGGCAAACCCTATTTCCTCTTACTCGCCTTGTCATCTTTTTGTGCCACACTACCGCTGTCCATTATGGGCCGCTGGTCATCTTTTTCTCAAGCTTTGGTCACCATCTTCTATTCCCATTCAGCGGCGATGACACATTGAATGGGACGACAGCCTCGTTGCTTTTAACTCTGTCTCCCATCCCGCTCTCCCTCTCCCTCTCCCTGTTTGCCCCTTTTTCTGGAACGACTCAAAACCAGGAGAATCAGGTGGACCTCCGATTTTTACCGGTTTCACTGGTTCAAGCCCGATTCCACCGGTTCTTTAACGGTTTGATCAACAAACAATTTCCCAGGCTCTTCCGGACCGGACATGAGACCGGTTGCCGGTCCAACCGATGGGACCGGTCGATCTGGTTTTAACTACTTTGATAATCAGTATGCCGTGTTTTATAACCCTATGTTACTATGAATTTTTTGGAATTATTTTATTATTTTAAATCTTTTCAGAGCAACAAAGCATTGAAAAGTCAAACACAGTACATTTATTGTGTTCGGGAGAAGGAACTGAACCACCGAAATTTGAACGTCACTCCTACTATTGAAGAAAGGTGCTCTTTTATTTGTACTTCAATTTTTAGGATTTTACTTTAGTATTGGGCCTTTTGGGCCATAGTGCTTTACGGAGAATGAACAATTAATGACTTATTTGTTGTTTTGAAGAGTTTATTTAAATTGCTTTTGATTTATCTGACGACATAAGCTCTTATGCAGTGTGTTTGACAGAGCTTATAAAAATAACTTATGTCACCCCATAGGGAGTTTTTGACTTATTTTCATAAGTCACTGGGAGAAACTTATGGAATTATCATAAGAGCTTATGCACTAAACACTTTCTCCGTATTTTTTCACTATTCGAATCCTCTCATTCCCTTCTTTCTTTTTCTTTCTTTAAGCGTTTATGGCATAAGCTCTCATGCGATAAGGTCTTATGTGATAAGCTCTTAATTAAGTTGTTTACCCAAACGCAACCTTATTATAATGTTTATAAAGGAACATTTTAGGCGAAGCATATATATATATATATATATATATATATATATATATATATATATATATATATATATATATAAATAAACCTTTTTTTAACGTTAACTATTGTGACATACTCACGTGTAATAGATATGGAGAAGATACATTAATGTTACATTTGGAAGAGTTTATTTAAGCTCCTTTTAACTTATCTGATGATATAAGCTATTATTCAGTGTGTTTGGCAGAGCTTATAAAAATAACTTATATTATCCTATAAGAAGTTTTTAACTTATTTTCATAAGTCACTGGGAGAAGCTTATGGAATTATCATAAGAGTTTATGCACTAAACACCCTCTCCGTGTTTTCATTATTCGAATCCTCTCATGCCCCTTTCTTTCTTTTTCTTTTTTTAAGCGCTTATGGCATAAGCTCTCATGCGATAAGGTCATATGTGATAAGCTTTTAATTAAGTTGTGTACCCAAACGCATCCTAATTTATTATTTTTTTAACTAACAAAATTTATTCTATAAATTCTATAAATAATTAAAATATATAAGTTTTATTATTTTGTGAATAACTTAAACTAATGCAAAAAATAGTACACAAATTTATTTATTTGTTTGATTATGTTAGTTGTAACATCCGGTTTTTCACTGTTTACTGTTTTTGTATCGATAAAATAAACAGAAATGTTTATATTTTTATCTTTAAACTTAGAAAATGATTTTGGATAAACCAATATCATATTCATACTCTACTTTACCGTAGAGAGTTACGAATAAATTTTGGGTCAAAAATTCAGACAAAACCCGATATGCGATTTAAAGATCGTAAGAATTTTACTGCCCAAATGACCTAATTTTGACTCGTGAACGAAAAACTTAAGGATTTTATGAAGTTTCCAACTTCTTAGGCTATTTTAAAAATTTTCACTTAAAAAGTGAAATAATATATATTATGCGGACGTTATACGAAATCGGGCAAACGACAGAGCTGAAAATGGGATTTGCGGGACCCGCTAACGGATAAATACCTTGTCAATCATGATGACTCACAAGGGGTGAGTCATATGGATGACTCCCCATAGTCATGATTACTTATAGGAGGAAATTACTAGTTTAGCCTTTATGTTGGTTTTATTCACAAGTTTGTTATTGTATAAGATTACTATTTTGCCCCTCAAATTTTGTGCTTTGGACCCAAATGGCCCTCATCCCACACGGCCCAAGCCTCCAAGGAGCCCATCTCCATTTCTATAAAAGGCAAAAGCCATCATCTTCCTCAAAGTTTCATCATTTTGCCATTAAAACTCTTAAGTTTCCATAGCTTGATTTTGTGAAGAAAGTGTTGGATTCCTTGCCAATTTCTTCATTTTTCTTAACTAGTCTTGCATGATTCAATCTTATGGTTTTATATGTATGAAATCTATGTCGATTGGATCAAATGAAAGTCTCTAAGCCATTTTACTGGTCATGGCCGAAATTCATTTGGAGAAGAATTGGAATATTTGATTTCCATCTTTGTACAATGATCCTTGATTTAGGGTTTTAAGTGATTAAGAATCACTAATCCAAAGGTTTAGGAATTTTAGAATTTTTTTGTCCTAAAAACAACCCTAGACCGAAACCAACATGAAGGCAATTAGGTGTTTTTAAGTTGTTTGTTTGTTGATTTGTTGTTATGTTTGATGAAGGATAAGCTAGGTTATCGGGTACGCGCATTACCGACGCTTGGAGTTACAACAAATCGTATATCGGAGAAATATCGTTTATAGGTAAGGAGATTACCTGAGGGGTTTTCCGGTAGCCATGTGTAATTGTTGTTGTCTGATTTAATTATTGGGTGTATGTAATTCTTACTTAGCTAGCATTATTTACTTAGTAATTATCTGCTGTTAATTATTTAATTATCTGCATTTTATTGTTGTTATATTTTGTGACGTGTCTTTAATTTCTAATTGCTATATTATTGACATGAGATTATTGTTAATGTTGATTGTGGATTGGAAAGCCTGACAGTGGTCAGAGCTTAATCAAATACGAGGATAAAAGCGTTTAAAAGCTTTTTTTTATGAAAAAATGAGTTTAAATTAGTGGAAATAGTAATATATTATTACTTAATTATTTATTTGGTGAAAAATGGGAAATAGTGAAAATAATATTATTTTAATGATTTAATGGCGAAAGAGCGTTTTAAGAGTCATAGTGAGGACATAATCGTGAAAATATTTTAGCACTGCTAATTTTCACATATGGAATTTCTAAATATTAGAAAATGTTGTTTTAAGAAAATAATTTTCAAAAATGATTTTATTACAGTGTTGAAAAAATTATTTTACTAGAAAAGTATGGTTTTGGAATTAAAACGTTTTAAAAACGTCAAACGACGGACAATTTCGTCAATATTTACAAAAGTATTCTTAAAAAGGGTAATATTGAGTAACACCGAGAATTTGTCTCAAACGATGTTTCCAAGTTCAAAATATTGATTTTTGAACAAAAATGAGTTTTAAGAGATTTTGACGATTTTACAAAATGAATTTCCAACGTAAAAGAATTTTCGGTAAACAATGGTGTTATTTCCGTCAACTTGGATAAGTTGAGGAAACTTTGGTTTTGTTTTGTGTTTCACATAACTAAAATAGTTTAAAGTTGAAAACGAACCTAACTACCGAGACGTCGGGTATAGTGTTCTATGATATGGGCCTAGGGTCCGAAAGGTGAAGTTATGGACTAGATGTCCTATAAAACGGGTATTGGTTTTGTGCGCTAAAATCTAGGTGCATCGGTCTAGATTTCGTGATTTGCACATTTTTGACTTGGAGTCAGTTATTTTTGGAATGAGGTATTAAACTTGAAAGTTTAAAATGGTGATTTGGTCGAGAGATTTTTAGCTCCAACATGGAAAGATTGAACACAAAGAAAACTACGAGAACAAAACGTTTTACATGCATTTTTGGGGCAAACGTGCCTTTGCATAGGACTTGAATGCTTTATGGCAAGTATTCATGACGTTTGCATCATTGTGCCTTGATGGATACATGACCACGAAACCATATACTATGAATAGTACCCACCGTGCCTCGTTTTGACCAGTGATATGGTTAATTTGAACTCTTCCTTATCTGGCAACGATTCTGCCTTATTGGCATTGATTCTGCCTTATTCAGCAATGAGATTCTGATCAGCTCATTTATTTGTTGGTTGGAGCTCCGGAGATTAGGTATCAAAGTTAGTTGATGAGTATTGAAGTGCCATGGTTTTTAAAACGGTTACGACTATCGGGTATGAAACCCTTTGATAAATATATTGTTTATCTTTGAATATTCATGTTAAATGGTATTCGAGAGTCGTGCATGTGGTTATCGTTTTAAAATCCATATATTGGTTCTCACTCTTGCATGTTTTATTGTTGGTCTCATTTCTGTATGGGTATGTTATTATCTGAGTATAGATGGATCTGGCGATGCCGCTGGTTCATACGGGGGTTCGCTCCCTTCACTTTGAGGATGCTGACAACATGAACGTGCGGGTTATACACCCGGGCACCCACGTCGTGAGATACATCGGGCATGTATATACTATCGAGGGCACTATAGAGACGGGGCCACAGCGTGAGCACCGGTCGATGGAGACTATCGAGGTATCCTTTCCTCCGATGTGACTACTACTGCAGCACTTGGTCGATCATGGGCAGCTTGAGGGGCGCAGCCATTAGCTGAGGTCGCACCAGCACCACCTCCAGAGGAGTTAGTTGTAGACCTGATAGTTGTGCGATCCGGCAAGTGTACCGGATTGTCGTCAAGTAATAAAAAGATATCGATCACATAGAGACCGTGATCTCAAATCGCAACTAATTATTAAATCGATAAAACTGGACTGTAAAACAAAAAAAGGATTTTGTTTTGGTTTGATTTTTGAAATAAGAGATAACTTGGATAAGGAATGCAATCAAGTGAAACAGAAAACAAATCTTTTTATGGTTTTTCAGATCTAATGGATTCCTAGGAGTTGGGTTACCAACAAGATCGTTTATGTTACTAAATTGACTATCCCTCGTTAATTATCGAAATTACTTTGAAGGCGAATTTATCCTCTAATAGTTAATGCTCCCTCTCGGGTTACAAAAACCGTGCCCAATTAAACCAACCCCTACTCTCGTGGTAGTCAAATTTAGATTGAACCCTTTGCGCTCTGTGACAATTCGTTAATCCTTGAAGGACCGCTTCTAACTCTCGTGATTTAAGTCATAAGTCTGATTCTATAGATCCGATACCTAAGTTCACCGCTAGGTTCCTCCTTAGAATATCTACGACACGCAAACAAGTGGCCACCGAATTCACGAGTAATTAAAACACTAGAAATCAGATCTAAAGCAAAATCGCAATTAACAAAGATAAAACATCAATTCATTACCATAAACAAACCTTGGGCATAGCCCCAATCCCTAGAAATTAAACTACTACTCAAGCCTTGTCATTGCGATGACAAGCTTGGTCAACAACAACATGAAAATAAAAATAAGAGAAGAGAAGAGGGAGAAGAAGAGAGATCCTAAATTATAGCCTAAGAGTAGCAGCCCAAGTCTCCCAAGTCCTCTGCCTGATGCCATATTTATAGATTAGGGAAGTTTGAATCCTAATCAAACACAAATTAGATTCAAATCAGTTGCTTCAGATCCAAGTAATGCGCATCACGGCCGTAATGGCCGTCACGGCCGGATTCTGCCTTGGGCGTTTCTTCACTTTTTGGTCTGTCACGACGGTAACATCCTAAATTTTAAATATAATTTTTAAAAAATAGAAACATTAAGCTATTATGAGGTTTAGTGTAGAAATTAGTAGTATGAGAATGTATCAAAATTTTCTTTAATAATTACAAATAAAAAGAGTGTAAAATTGGGAAATAAAATTAAAATAAATAAATAAATAAGAGATTTAGTGTGAAGAAGTGATAGTATAAGAATTTATTGAAATTTATTAACTAGTATAAAGAATTTTTAATATTATTTATATATATGTATGTATGTATGTATATATATGAAAGAAAAAAACAGGGGGGGGGGGGGGGACTTGGGAGTTAAGCCCAAGCAGGAAAAAATAAAAAAATAAAAACAATAAAAAATAAACAAATAAACAAAACCCTGCGCCGCTGACACTATGTATATATATATATGTATATAGTGGAACAATAGCAAAAGAAGAGGGACGTGGAGCGTCGCACAGGTTTTCACCGGATCCATCTTTTCTTGCCAGTATAGTCGTAATAACATAGATCCAAGAACGCCACTAAACGGGAGGGGAATTTTTAGGGAAGCACAAATCCCTATCATAGGTGATTCTTAGAGCACATTGGAGGCATTCGAGAGGTGAGTAAAAATAACTTTTTACTTACCCTTTCATGGTACAATTGATTTTAGAGTTTTATATGCAGTTCAGTCTATCATTTACAAAAATACTATTTAGAATTATTGATTCTTGATATGATATTTTTCTAATGTTGTTGATGAATTGATTATAATAAACATATTTTCCTTGAATGTGTAAAGAATTATTATCAATGGTGATTTTGTATCTGTTATGTATTACGCTGGAAGATAACTCCTTTTTATTATTGGATGAAGGATGATAAACTAAACTTTGTGCCAAAAGTGTCAGAACCAATTCCAAATAAAATTGAAAAGTCCTTGTCTATGTCTCGTTATGTCCAGTGGCGTGACAAAAAAAATTGGAAATTAAGTTGACGCGTGAATTCAGCATGGCAAAAGCTCTACTTTCCTCTAATTTGAATGTAATTAATATATATATATATATATATATATACATACATATATATATATATATAATCATATTATAGTTTAATCCAGAATTTAATTACGTGATGTCGTAGTGTTGGTTGGCATGATATAATACTATTATTATTGATGCCATGGAGTTTGATAAAATTTTGGTAGTCATCTGGGATGACATATTGCATAGTGTATATGAGTTGGTTATCACCTTCCGGGTAGGGATGACGGTTCTACATTCTATTCCGGGAATAGGATGGAGATATCACCATCTGGGATGGGATATCAGATGATTAAAATATTCA
Organism: Sophora flavescens; assembly: GCA_030762895.1. Taxonomy (NCBI): domain Eukaryota; kingdom Viridiplantae; phylum Streptophyta; class Magnoliopsida; order Fabales; family Fabaceae; genus Sophora; species Sophora flavescens. Next base: position 107,325,080 of record CM061069.1, on the reverse strand, counting down.
CATCTGGGATGGAATATTATTAGATACCTCCATCTGGGATGGGGAAGGCAGTGGGACGCCATTGCATGGATATGAGCTCATAGACCTTAGTGGATCTGGAATTCACACCGGTTCTGGGAACCAAAGAGTCAAGTTAAGTGATTCTGGGAATCACCGAGTCATGTTCATGGAGTTGCATTGTGTAGAGTTTGCATGGTGAATGTGATTAAATGCAATGAGATGTGACCGTTGCTGAGCCTATGAGTTGTACTCTAAATGCTTGACATTAATTTTATTTATGTATATTTATTATTTTGGAGGTTTATTATATTCGATATTTTAAAAATTAGCGGGTACCATGAATGTTTTTCCGGTTACCGCGCCGGCTGAAAACAACACTATTTGCGAACCTTTTTATCAAACGATTATTTTTATTCACTGGGATTATATCTCATTAGAAGTGTTGTTTTCAGAGCACGAGGGCGACATCACTGGGACTGGAGAGGATTGAAGACCTAGCGAATTTTCTTAGTTATTATTCCTAGCTTTGTTAGTGTTTTCTTAAATAAGGAGCCGTATGTGGCTAGACGTTTTTATTTATATATCGTTGGGTTTATTAGTAGATGCCCGGTTTTGAGGCTTGGGGTTTTTATTTGGACTTATGGATTTATTATTTATTACTTTGATACATTATTACTATTTTATTTAATATGAGACATTTTCCAGACTTATATAATTAATAAAAAAATTTATGATGGACACATTTTAATTAAATGTATTAAATGATTTTTATACAATTTGTTTTGGGTTACTAATGTAACGAAGGGCGTTACATTTATGGTATCAGGGCAGTTCGATTCTAAATCGGACTGTGGTAATGAGGCTTTTTCTAAAATAAAACTTCGGCGCATATGATGCTTGTTAGGGTTATAGATGTTGCATGCTATTCTTTGGGATATTGGACCTGATCAACCTAGTATTTCATTGGTAGTGAGCAGATTTATGGCGACTAATAGGCGAGGGATGAATGTTGCACTTGCAGCAGCTTTGGATTGTATGGCCAAAGCTATGCAAGGGCAGACGGAGACTCGCCGTCAACTGAAGGAGAAAGGAGGCCAGTCACTAATGAAGTGGTGGCAACCTAGGACCCTTAACACGTGGGGCTTTTCGAATTCAAGAAGAACAATCCGTCATCATTCTGAGGCAGCTTAGATCTGAAGGAGACTGAATTTCTTCTACTCGTTAAAAAATAAATAAATTATATTGTATGATTCAAGAGCCACGCATTCCTTGATACATCCTTTATGTGTGAAAATTTGGAGATACCAATCTTTCATTTGTCCTTTGATTCATATGTTTCTACTCCTATAGGGATATTCTTGTTCTTCCATTGGTTGTTTAAATTGTTTCCTTGTGCATCAAGACACTCCTTATGACATCAAACTTATTGTTATCTATGTATTGTATGTTATTCTTGGTATTGACCTATTGGCATCTAGACTCATTGCCATAAGTATTCTGACAAAAATATCCTTATCTCTTTACACCCAATGTCTTTTGATTTTCGGTGTCGACCCGTATTTTATTCGTTGTTTCTTGTGATAAGTGTTTGGTTTAGAGAGCTCAAGGAAACGTACTCTCATTCACTGCTACTATAGGGGCAGACTATGATGTAGCGACTATCTCTATGATGCGCAAGTTTCAATAGGGGGTTGAGTTTAGCATAGATCTAGTGTCAAAGAGTAGACTAATATCTGTAGCGCCTTACAAGATGACACCTCTAGAGTTAAGCGAGCTCAAGAAACAGATAGAGGATATGTTACAAAAGGGGTTCATTAGGCCTAGTGTGTCACCTTGGGGAGCACCAGTGCTTTTAGTGGAGAAAAAAATATGGGAGTATGAGGTTGTGTGTTGATTATAGGCAACTGAATAAGGTGACCATCAAGAACAAATATCCCTTGCCTAGGATATATGATCTCTTAGATCAGTTAAAGGGAGCATCAGTGTTTTCCAAAATAGGTCTAAGATCGGGACACCATCAAATTAGAGTTAGAAGCGAGGACATCCCTAAGACAGCCTTCACGACAAGGTATGGGCACTATGAGTATGTAGTGATGCCCTTTGGTGTGACCAACGTCCCAGCCATTTTCATGGACTACATGAATCGGATCTTTAGGACCTTTTTGGACAGGTTGTGGTGGTGTGCATAGATGATATTTTAATATACTCTAGGACGCCAGAAGAACATGGAGAACACTTAAGGTTGGTGTTGCAGATCTTGAGGGACGAGTGTCTTTACGACAAACCAGAGAAGTATGAGTTTTGTCTAGAAGAGGTAAAGTTTTTAGGACACACAATCTCAAGGGATGGTGTAGTGGTTGATTCCTCTAAAGTTGATGCGGTGTTGGGATGGGAACAACCTAAGACGATAACCGAAGTAAGAAGTTTCTTAGGCTTAGCTGGTTACTATAGGAAGTTCATAGAGAGACTCTCTAGACTAGCCTTACCTTTCACCTAATTGACTAGGAAAGGAAAACCTTTTGTGTGGGACCAGGAGTGTGAGGACGGGTTCCAAGAGCTTAAGAGAAGATTGGTGTCATTACCAGTCTTAACTATACCGGATCCCTTAGTGAGTTCTGTGGTATACTGCGACACATCTAAGAATGACTTGGGATGTGTCTTAAGACAGGAGGGCAAGGTGGTAGCATATGCCTCTAGGCAGCTTAGGCCAAATGAAGGGGACTACCCTACCCATGACTTAGAGCTAGCAGCCATGGTTTTTGCCCTTAGGATTTGGAGGCATTACCTTTACGGGGCAAAGTTTGAAGTTTAGTGACCATAAAAGCCTTAAATATCTGTTCGACCAGAAGGAGTTGAACATGAGACAACGAAGGTGGATGGAATTCCTTAAGGACTATGACTTCGAGTTGAAGTACCATCCGGGAAAAGCCAATATGGTGGCAGATGCTTTGAGTAAGAAGTCCCTACACGTGTCGAGCTTGATGGTGCAAGAGCTGAACCTCATGGAAGAGTTTAGGGACATGAATCTGGAGGTGTTGGATGTGTCGTTAAGTGTCTTAAGCTTGAAGTTGAATAGGTTGGAAATTAATAGTGACCTTAGAGATGAGGTTAGGCGGGAACAACTTTTAGGCCAGGAGTTGCAGTCTCGGTTGGGACAAGAGGGTTATGAGTTGTTTGTTGATGGGCTAGTGAAGTTTAAGAATAAAATCGTTGTTCCTAAGGAGGGGAGCCTTAGAGAGAAGGTTTTAGAGGAAGCGCATAAGGGGAAGTTCACCATACATCCAGGGATAACCAAGATGTACCAAGATCTAAAGAAGATGTATTGGTGGCCAGGAATGAAACGGGATGTGGCTAGCTTTGTAGCCAAGTGTCTAGTGTGTCAAAAGGTTAAGATAGAACATCAGGGGCCTTCGGGTTTGTTGCAGCCTTTAGAAATTCCTCAATGGAAATGGGAGAGGATTTCTATGGATTTTGTGATGGGGTTACCTAGGACTCGTTTGGGATTAGATGCCATATGGGTAATTGTGGATAGGTTGACCAAGTCTGCTCGCTTCTTGACAATTAAGGCAACCTATAGTTTGAGTAAGTTAGCAGACTTATACATTAAGGAGATAGTAAGGCTTCATGGCATACCTACCTCAAGATAGGGACCCGCGATTTACCTCTAGATTCTGGAGGGCTTTCCAACAGGCTTTTGGTTCTAAGTTGAGTGTTAGCACAGCCTATCATCCCCAAACGGATGGTCAGACGGAGAGGACCATTCAGACCCTTGAGGACATGCTTAGAGCATGCGTTTTGGATGAAGGTGAGGGTTGGGATAAATTTCTACCACTTATAGAGTTTGCTTATAACAACAGTTATCATGCTAGCATCGGCATGGCACCCTACGAAGCTCTTTATGGGAGGAAGTGTAGGTCCCCTTTATGTTGGTGTGAGGTGGGTGAGAAGACCCTGCTAGGACCAGAATTAGTCCAGGAGACCACCGAGAGGATTAAAGTCATTAGGGAAAGGATGCGCACTGCACGGAGTAGGCAAAAGAGTTATGTCGACAAGAGAAGGAAGCCTTTAGAATTTCAGGAAGAGGAACATGTATTCTTGAGAGTCACTCCTAAGACTGGGGTGGGGAGGTCAATGAAAGTCAAAAAGCTCAACCCTCGTTTCATGGGTCCGTTTCAAATCCTAAAAAGAGTCGGGCCTGTTGCTTACCAATTGGCCCTTCCACCACAGTTGTCGAACCTCCATGACGTCTTCCATGTGGCTCAACTCCGGAAGTACGTACCAAATATTTCACACGTGATAGCTCCTGAGTCAATACAACTTAAGGATAATTTAATCTTTAAGCCCAGACCTATTCAGATCATTGACAAGAGCACAAAAACTCTGAGGAACAAGATGATCCCATTGGTGAAAGTGATTTGGGAAGGGTTGACTCCAGAGGAAGCTACCTGGGAACTTGAGGAAGATGTTAGACAACATCATCCAGATCTTTTCGGCACAGGTACATAACTTAGTATTGCATTACCTTTAATGTTGTGTAGTTTGGGTGAGACGTGAGAATTTCGGGGACGAAATTCATTAAGGAGGGGAGAAAATGAATTGAAAGGAGGAACAAAACAAATATTTTCTGAATTGCTTGTGTTACTTTCACACAACATAGAGGTATTCTATTTATACACTAGAAAAATTAAATACAACTGATAATTACAAGACAAATAAATGAGGCACCTATTTCCTATTGACATTTCCTAATTTTATGACTAGAGAATACATGAACCTCATTAGTTTACAGTTGCTATTTCCTAAACTATTAATGACAGTCCATGAACCTTTGGACGGTGGATTCCAACATTAATGACAGTCCATGAACCTTTGGACGGTGGATAATCTTTGGACGGTGCATTATCTTTGGACGGTGGATTCCAACACTCCCCCTCAAGCTGGGGAATGGATATCAATCACTCTCAGCTTGCAAGTAAGTTGGTTGAATCGATCCATTGGCAAACCCTTTGTTAACACATATGCTAGCTGCTGCCCAGAGGGAATGTAGGTTGTTGTTATCAATCCACTATCCAATTTTTCCTTGATGAAGTGTCGATCTATCTCAATGTGTTTTGTCCTATCATGCTGAACAGGATTATGAGCAATACTGATAGCAGATTTGTTATCACAAAACAATTTCATAGGACCTTCACACTTTATCTTCAAGTCATCGAGCACAATTTTCATCCACAACAGTTCACAGATTCCTTGTGCCGTAGCTCTAAATTATGTCTCTATGCTTGATCGAGCCACTACATTTTGTTTCTTTCTTCTCCAAGTAACAAGGTTCCCACATAGGAATATGCAATAGCCTAGTGTGGATCTTCTATCACTTACTGAACCTGCATAGTCGGCATCTGTATAAGCCTCCATAGTCAAGTTTCCACCTTTTTTGAACAAGAGTCCTCTTCCTGGAGTAGCTTTGAGATACCGCAGTATACGTTCTACAGCCTGTAAGTGTCTCTCCCTCGGATCATGCACGAACTGACTCACAACACTGGCCGCATATGCTAGATCTGGTCTAGTGTGTGCCAAGTAAATCAACTTCCCCACAAGTCTCTGGTATTGGATTTTGTCAACCTTGGCACTCTCCTCTTCAGTGCTCATCCTGTGATTTTGCTCGATGGGAATACCTGTAGGTTTACATCCAAGTTTCCCTGTTTCCTTCAAAAGATCAAGCACATACTTCCTTTGAGAGATGAAAATGCCTTGTTTTGAGTAGGCCACTTCAATCCCCAAGAAATACTTCAGTTTCCCAAGGTCCTTCATCTCAAATTCTGCAAATAATTTTTCCTTAAGCAGTTGTCTCTCAACTAGGTCATCTCCTGTAATAATTATATCATCAACATAAACAAGAAGTACAGTCAGTTTTCCTCCTTGTGAATGTTTAAAGAAAAGTGTATGATCTCCTTGGCTTTGTTTGTAACCCAGCAACACCATAGCTTTTGTAAATCTTCCAAACCATGCTCGGGGAGACTGTTTTAGCCCATATAAAGCCTTCCTCAATCTGCAAACTTTGTTTGTTCCACTTGTGGGACCAAACCCTGGGGGAATCTCCATGTACAACTCCTCCTCTAAGTCTCCATGCAAGAAAGCATTTTTGACATCAAACTGGTGTAGTTCCCATCCAGAGTGGGCAGCAAGAGAGAGTAAAATACGAACAATGTTCATCTTTGCCAGTGGAGCAAATGTCTCCTCATAATCAATGCCATAGGTCTGAGTGTATCCCTTTGCCACTAGTCTTGCTTTATACCTGTCTAGGGTACCATCTGACCGGTACTTCACAGTGTAGATCCATCTACTTCCCACTGGTTTCTTTTCCTTTGGTTTCTCAACAATTTCCCATGTTCCATTTCTTTCCAGAGCTTGCATCTCCTCATTCATGGCTTGAACCCAGTTCTTGTCCTTCAATGCTTCTTGTACTGTTCTAGGGATTCTGATAGAGTCAATGGCTGCAATAAAGCTTTGGTGCTGCAAAGAAAGGTTTGTGGTGGAAAAAAATTTGGAAATAGGGTACTTAGCACAAGATCTTTTTCCTTTTCTTAAAGCAATAGGTAAGTCATCATCAATGTTAGGATCACAATTATCCAAAGGAATAGGTTCCGAATGAATGAAAGGAATAGATTCAACATGAATGGGACTAGTGTTTTCAATACTTACCATGGGTTCAGATATTTGGGGTTGCGGCTAGACCAAGGAGGGGTGTTTCTTCCTTTGATAGACCAGTTTTGGCGAGCTTGCTCTAGTTTGAGGAGCTAATTCCTGTGTATCTGAGAGCATATCAGAAGATTGGAGCAAGGGAATGTTGCCTTCTGAAAAAATCTCAGCTTCCAAATCAGAAGTATTATTCTCCCCCTGAAGCTGAGAGGAACTGAAGAATGATTGATTTTCTTGGAAGGTGACATCCATGGAGACATACACTCAACGAGAGGAAGGGTGATAACATTTGTATCCTTTCTTGTCAGGGGCATAACCAATGAACAAACATTTAATAGCACGAGGTTCAAGTTTGCCCCGATGCTGACGATGGACATGAACAAAAGCAACACAACCAAAAACACGAGATTCAAGACTTTGCATAATAGGAACAGATGGAAAAAATGTTTTCATGACATGAACAGGACTCAAACCACCAAGGATTCTAGAGGGTATTCTATTTATTAGATAAGCAACAGTTAAAACAGCTTCCCCCCAATATGAATTTGGAACAGACATCTGAAACACTAAAGCTCTAGTAATTTCAAGCAAGTGTCGATTTTTCCTTTCAGCAACCCCGTTTTGTTGGGGGTATCAACACATGTAAGTTCATGAACAATGCCATGTTGTTTAAGAAAGGTGGAGAAATTTTGGTTCACATACTCTCTACCATTATCAGACCTCAGACGTTTAATTGTTTTATCAAATTGAGTTTTAATCATATGATAAAACTGGATAAACAAATGGTACACATCTTATTTATTTTTCAGTAGAAAAATCCAAGTAACACGAATGCAATCATCAATAAATGACACAAACCATTTTGCACCAGAAATATTAGGAACAGAAGTTAGACCCCAAACATCAGTATGAATAAGAGAAAAATGTTCATCACTTTTCTTAGCACTTGAAGGAAAACTTACCCGATGATGTTTGGAAAATTCACAAACATCACATTGAAAGGACTCAACCGATTCATTCAAAAACAAAGAAGGAAACATGGACTTAAGTAGAGTGAATGGGGGATGCCCAAGACGATTATGTTGGAGCCAAATTTGGGAGGAACAAGACTTGGATTGATGACAGGAATGTTGCAACTTCACACCAGATTCACCTGAAGTTTCCATCTCAAGGTAGTACAACCCTCCCCGTTCCTTGGCAACTCCAATAGTCTTCCCCGTAGTATTGTCCTGGAATACACAATGAGAAGGGAAAAATGTTACAGCGCAATTATGGTCTTTGGTAAGTTTATGTATAGAAAGGAGGTTAGATGACAGTTTAGGAACATGAAGCACATTTTGCAAATTTAGAAAAGGACTAATTTTAACGTTACCAAATCCTGCAACTGATGTATGAGAGCCATCAGCTACAGTTATGTGATGACTACCGATGGGGATTTGATAGGATGAAAAATGAGAAGAACAAAAGGTCATGTGATCGGTGGCACCAGAATCAATAATCCAAAAATCCTCGGGGGCGATGACGAGAAGCATGAGAAAATAAAGAACATAGATTCTTACCATTTACACCATTTGAAGAAGTGCAAGACTGCTTACTAGAGTAATGGGTGATAGCTGAGATGTTGGTAATCTCAGTGTTAGACATGATGGTTGGGCGTGATAACAACCAAGAGTGCGATGAAGGTGTAAAAAACACAAGCTGCAATGAAGGCAGCAACAAAGAAGAGGGTTTGTGGTGAAGATGACTTTGGGTACTGTAACTAAGAAAGATAAAGCACAATGAAGGTGCTGAACATGTAATGAAGGCACAAGACAAACAGGTCCTGCAATGAAGGCAAGGCACCTAAGGTCACTCAGCAATGAAGGCCGAGGCAGCGGAAAAGCAAAGGCAGAGACTCCTAAGGTCGGGAGCTCTGATACCAAATTGAAAGGAGGAACAAAACAAATATTTTCTGAATTGCTTATGTTACTTTCACACAGCATAGAGGTATTCTATTTATACACTAGAAAAATTAAATACAACTGATAATTACAAGACAAATAAGGCACCTATTTCCTATAGACATTTCCTAATTTTATGACTAGAGAATACATGAACCTCATTAATTTACAATGGCTATTTCCTAAACTATTAATGACAGTCCATGAACCTTTGGACGGTGGATTCCAACATTAATGACAGACCATGAACCTTTGGACGGTGGATAATCTTTGGACGGTGCATTATCTTTGGACGGTGGATTCCAACAAAATGTAACATCCTAAATTTTAAATATAATTTTTAAAAAATAGAAACATTAAGCTATTATGAGGTTTAGTGTAGAAATTGGTAGTATGAGAATGTATCAGAATTTTCTTTAATAATTACAAATCAAAAGAGTGTAAAATTGGGAAATAAAATTAAAATAAATAAATAAGAGATTTAGTGTGAAGAAGTGATAGTATAAGAATTTATTGAAATTTATTAACTAGTATAAAGAATTTTTAATTATATATATATATATATGAAAGAAAAAAAAAGGGGGAGAGACTTGGGCGTTAAGCCCAAGCAGGAAAAAATAAAAAAAATAAATAAATAAACAAAACCGTGCACCGCTGACACTATGTATATATATATGTATATAGTGGAACAGTAGCAAAAGAAGAGGGACGTGGAGCGCCGCACAGGTTTTCGCCTGATCCATCTTTTCTTGCCAGTATAGTCATAATAACATAGATCCAAGAACGCCACCAAACGGGAGGGGAATTTTTAGGGAAGCACAAATCCCTATCATAGGTGATTCTTAGAGTACATTGGAGGCCTTCGAGAGGTGAGTAAAAATAACTTTTTACTTACCCTTTCATGGTACAATTGATTTTAGAGTTTTATATGTAGTTCAGTCTATCATTTACAAAAATACAATTTAGAATTATTGATTCTTGATATGATATTTTTCTAATGTTGTTGATGAATAGATTATAATAAACATATTTTCCTTGAATGTGTAAAGAATTATTATCAATGGTGATTTTGTATCTGTTATGTATTACGCTGGAAGATAACTCCTTTTTATTATTGGATGAAGGCTAATAAACTAAACTTTGTGCCAAAAGTGTCAGAACCAATTCCAAATAAAATTGAAAAGTCCATGTCTATGTCTCGTTATGTCCAGTGGCATGACAAAAAAAATTGGAAATTAAGTTGACACGTGAATTCAGCATGGCAAAAGCTCTACTTTCCTCTAATTTGAATGTAATTAATATATATATATATATATATATATATATATATAGATAGATAGATACATACATACATACATACATATATATATATATATATACATATATATATATATATATATATATATATAATCATATTATAGTTCAATCCAGAATTTAATTACGTGATGTCGTAGTGTTGGTTGGCATGATATAATAATATTATTATTGATGCCATGGAGTTTGATAAAATTTTGGTAGTCATCTGGGATGACATATTGCATAGTGTATATGAGTTGGTTATCACCTTCCGGGAAGGGATGACGGTTCTACATTCTATTCCGGGAATAGGATGGAGATATCACCATCTGGGATGGGATATCAGATGATTAAAATATTCACATCTGGGATGGAATATTATTAGATACCTCCATCTGGGATGGGGAAGGCAGTGGGACGCCATTGCATGGATATGAGCTCATAGACCTTAGTGGATCTGGGATTCACACCGGTTCTGGGAATCAAAGAGTCAAGTTAAGTGATTCTGGGAATCACCGAGTCATGTTCATGGAGTTGCATTGTGTAGAGTTTGCATGGTGAATGTGATTAAATGCAATGAGATGTGACCGTTGCTGAGCCTATGAGTTATACTCTAAATGCTTGACATTAATTTTATTTATGTATATTTATTATTTTGGAGGTTTATTATATTCGATATTTTAAAAATTAGCGGGTACCATGAATGTTTTTCCTAGTTACACGCTACCTGCTGAAAACAACACTATTTGCGAACCTTTTTATCAAACGATTATTTTTATTCACTGGGATTATATCTCATTAGAAGTGTTGTTTTCAGAGCACGAGGACGACATCACTGGGACTTGAGAGGATTGAAGACCTAGCGAATTTTCTTAGTTATTATTCCTAGCTTGGTTAGTGTTTTCTTAAATAAGGAGCCGTATGTGGCTAGACGTTTTTATTTATTTATCGTTGGGTTTATTAGTAGACGCCCGGTTTTGAGGCTTGGGGTTTTTATTTGGACTTATGGATTTATTATTTATTACTTTTATACATTATTACTATTTTATTTAATATGAGACATTTTCCAGACTTATATAATTGATAAAAAAATTATGATTAACACATTTTAATTAAATGTATTAAAGGATTTTTATACAATTTGTTTTGGGTGAATAATGTAACGAAGAGCGTTACATTTATGGTATCAGAGCAGTTCGATTCTAAATCGGACTGTGGTAATGGGGCTTTTTCTAAAATAAAACTTGGGCGCATAGGATGCTTGTTAGGGTTATAGATGTTGCATGCTATTCTTTGGGATATTGGACCTGATCAACCCAGTATTTCATTGGTAGTGAGCAGATTTATGGCAACTAATAGGCGAGGGACGAATGTTGCACTTGCAGCAGCTTTGGATTGTATGGCCAAAGCTATGCAAGGGCAGACGGAGACTCGCCGTCAACTGAAGGGGAAAGGAGGCCAGTCACTAATGAAGTGGTGACAACCTAGGACCCTTAACACGTGGGGCTTTTCGAATTCAAGAAGAACAATCCATCATCATTCTGAGGCAGCTTAGATCCGAAGGAGACTGAATTTCTTCTACTCGTTAAAAAAAAATTATATTGTCTGATTCAGGAGCAACGCATTCCTTGATACATCCTTTATGTGTGAAAATTTGGAGATACCAATCTTTCATTTGTCCTTTGATAGTGTGATTTTACATGATGTTTGTTGTACATAATTGCATGCATTTTTCATATAGATTAGGCATTCTTTAGTTGAGTTTTATTAGATTTTCCCTTGGAACGGATGAAGGTGGTTTTGTGTGTTGTTTTGCAGGAATTAATGGAAAATCTGGTTAACTTAGAGCCAAGGGAATGAAGAAAAGGTGGAGAATGAAATTCTGGGAATGCTCGCCCCGCAAGAGGATGTTCGCCCCGCGAATGAAGACAGTCAGAAACAGCAGAATGTCATCCTTTCTGGTTCGCCCCGCGAATCCCACCTCGCCTCGCAACCCTGAGAGCTGACTGTTCCAGGAAAATGTAAGCCTTTCTGGGTCGCCTAGCGAATGGTGTCTCGCCTCGCGAGAGTTCCAAGCAGTTTAATATTCGCCTCGCGATATACCTCTCGCCCCGCGAGTGTGCGAAAATCAGAATCACTGTTTTAAGCTGTTTAAGGTAGAAGGGGAAAGGACAGCCAGGGAGAATTGGAAAAGGTTACGAGTTTGGAAAGCAAAAAGGCTCTGGGAACCAGAGGCAGAGGTGGAGGATTGCTCCCATGGACTCCCTTCTCTCCTTCATCCATTTTTCTCTTGTTATGGATATTGTTATGAGTAGCTAAACCTCCATTGTTGGGGTTAGGGTAACTATGTCTGAATTCTTATGTATTTGATTTAATCTTGCAATATAGTTTCTACTTTGTTATTGAGTGGTTAATTTTCTGTGCTTAATGCTTGTTGTGGCTAGCACCCCCATGACTTGATTAGTGTTTTGGTATGTAATGGAGACGTTCGTATCATAACCGGAACTGAAATTAATCACCTAGTAATCCTTACATCTAGAGATGGAGTTTGGTTTGCTAGTAATCATGTAATCCTTAATCCTAATGCAATTTCATTAATCTAGGTCACCTAAGAGATTAGGGTCTATTAGTGGAATTAGGCTCTTGTCATCCGAGAGATCGGGGCTTGAGTAGTTTAGTGGATTGATTGTCATAACTGAAGTAGAAGCTGTTTGTGAGTGTTTCATTGCATGAGGATGAAGTTTAGCGAACCTAACCCCAGCTACTTTTATCATCTTTGAAACCCATTTTTATTGCCTTCCAAGTATTTAAGAAAATAACAAAAAGAGTTTGTTTTTCTTATTTGGTTTATTTTTACTTTTGTGGGCTTGATAATTAGTTTAGAACTCTCTTCAATCCAAGAATCGCTTAGATAGTAGTTGAAGTGGTACGTGCTAGTACTTGTTGCAGTCCTCGTGGGAACGATTAAACGGTCTCACCACCGTATTACTTGCACGACTGGGTATACTTGCCCAGATTCGTCCAACAAGTTTTTGGCGCCGTTGCCGGGGACTGTATTTCAATATTAGCATATCCATTTTGGTTACTAATTTGAGCACAAAATTTTTCTGTTTTAAAATTTTTCTTTTCTGTTATAAACCGTGTCTTTGTCATTTTTTTTTAGTGTGTTTGCTGTTGTGTGCTAACCTTTACTACTAACAATCTTGTTTGCTAGACTGTTTGTGTATGCGAGGTACTATTCCAGCTGACCAACTCCTATACGATCCAGAAATTGAAAGAACAGCTAGGAAGAATAGGAAGCAAGCAAGACAGCATAACTTGTTAAGACAACAAGGAGAAGAACAAGAGACTTCCACCTCTCCGGTTACTCAGGAAGAACTCAAAATGGTAGGGAATGGTGAAGATACTCCACCAACACCACGGAGGACACTTGGTGACTATTCCAATACAAATTTCAACAGGCATGTCACTAGTATAGTGCGACCTCCGGTGAACTCCAACAATTTTGAACTCAAGCCAAATCTCATCAACATGGTTTCACAAAATCAGTTTGCTGGGTTGGAGAAGGAAGATCCTAACAGTCATATTTCCACTTTCCTGGAGTTGTGTGATACAGTGAAGATAAATGGTGCTTCTGATGATGCAATTCGACTGAGATTGTTCCCTTTTTCTTTAAGAGATAGAGCCAAGTCTTGGCTCCAGTCACAACCAAGGGGGAGTTTCACTACATGGGACAACTTAGAAGAAAAGTTTCTGGCAAGGTTCTTCCCCACATCAAGATTTGTAAAGGCAAGGGGTGACATCATGAGTTTTTCTCAACAAGAAGGTGAGACATTGCATGACGCCTGGGAAAGGTTCAAGGAATTGCTCAGAAGATGCCCAAATCATGGTTTTGATGATCTTACTCAGATGCAAACATTCTGTAATGGATTGAGGCCATCAACCAGGTACATGTTGGATGCTTCAGCTGGAGGTTCAATGAATACAAAGACAGCAGAGGAAGCCCTGACCTTGATAGAAGCAATGGCCTCTAATGATTACTTGATGCATCATGATCGGGGTCCCACACAAAGAAGGGGAGTGTTGGAGTTAGATTCACAAACTGCATTGTTGGCTCAGAACAAGCTCATGACACAACAACTGGAGTCTCTTACCAAGCAACTAGCTCAACTCCCACAACAACTCCAATCGGTTCAAGGGACGACCCTGCCACACCAACAGGTACTGAGATGTGATTTTTGTGGAGGTGATCATGAGAATGGAAGATGTGAGGCACCACCTAGTTCCCATGAGGAAGCCAATTATATGGGAAACTATGGGCGACAAGGCAACAACCAAGGGTGGAGGAATCAACCAAGTTTTGGTTGGAATCAAGATGCCGGGCAAACAAGCAAGCCTCCTCCTACACAACCACTTCAAGATCGGGTTTCTAATCTGGAGAACACACTGAATCAGTTCATGCAGATGTCCATGTCGAACCAGAAGAATACCGATGCTTCTATAAAGAATTTGGAGGTTCAAGTTGGCCAAATTGCAAAGCACCTAGCCGAGCAAACTAGCAGCGGTTTTTCTGGTAACCCTCAAACTAATCCGAAGGAGCAGTGCAATGCTATTGTATTGAGGAGTAGAAAAAGTCTTGAGAATGTGGGTGGTGAACCTTTGGTGAAGAATCATAATGTTGATGGGAAAACAGAAGAGGTTGTAGTTGAGGAAGAAGAAAAGGTTAGAGAACAAGACAAGAGGGAGAAGCTAGTAGATGAGAATTCAATTTTGAGGAAGACTAAAAGTCAGCTTTTGAAAGATTGGGACAAGCCTCAAGTGATTCCCTCTTATGTGAAGTTGTCATACCCTCATTTGACCAAGAAAAAGGAGAAAGATGAACAGTTTGCTAAGTTCCTTGATATCTTCAAGAGGTTGCAGATCAATATCCCTTTTGCTGAAGCACTTGAGCAGATGCTCAATTATGCAAAATTCATGAAGGAACTGCTCACGAAGAAAAGAAAGATTAAAGAAGGCGAAACTGTTGCCTTAACTGAGGAGTGCAGTGCGATACTGCAAAGGAAGCTACCTCTAAAGCTGAAAGATCCTGGTAGTTTTATAATCCCTTGCACTATTGGGAATGTTGCTATCAGAAAAGCCTTATGTGACTTGGGAGCTAGTGTCAACTTGATGCCGCTTTCCATGTTGAACAAGCTTGGAGGTGGAGAGGTAAAACCAACCAGGATGGCATTGCAGTTAGCTGACAGATCAATCAAGCATCCTTATGGTATCTTGGAAGATGTTCTGGTAAAGGTGGATAAGTTTATCTTCCCAACAGACTTTGTGGTTTTAGACATGGAGGAGGATGTTGAAGTTCCGCTCATACTGGGGAGACCTTTTCTGGCAACTGGTCGGGCTTTGATAGATGTAGAAAAAGGCCAGTGGAAATTCAGAGTGCAAGAAGAAGAAGTCACTTTCAATGTGTTGGAAGCTATGCATCGCAAGAGCAATGAAGAGGAGTGTTTCCGCATGGACATGGTGGATACAGTAGATAAGGAAGTCATGGCACATCAGCACCATCCCTCTACTCTAGAGAAGAAGGAAAAGCCCAACATGAAAGCAAATCTGAAGCTATGCAAGACAAAGGATGTATCAGTTGGTGATGAAATTGGATCTACTCATCTTGTGAAAACATAATCTCCACCGGGAAGGAGTAAGAAAAAAGGCAAGAGGTCCAGAGTGAAAAAGGCAAAGCAGAAGCACAATTGTTGGCCTTCAAAGCAAAATCAGCTCTTTACAGGAGTTTCATGGAAGAAAAGTGCTCTTGCAATTCTATGTCCAGCAGACCCCGGTTAATTGAAAGAAGTTGTCTACACGTCAAGCTAGTGACGTTAAAGAAGCGCTTCTTGGGAGGCAACCCAAGTTTCTTAACTCTTCTCTTTAGTTGTTTCATTTTCTTAATAGTTTTGTTTTTGCTTTAACCTCTTGAATAATTTGAGAAGCTCAAGAGGAAAATAATAAATTGTCAATTGCCAAGTGTTTGCAGGGTAGGAAGGAAGGAAGGGAGAGCAAGAAGACAAGGAGAAGAGAAAAAGGGGCAGAGAGGAAGCAAAGTCAGCACCCGCTACCGCCTCGGTAAGCCGTTCCAGTTTTTTGTTTTATTTTATTTTTCTTCTCCTCTTTCCATCTTGATTGTTTACATTGGGGACAATGTAAATTTTTAAGCTTGGGGTAGGGGTATTTTGCATATTGCATCCATATAGTTTTGCATGATAGTTTTGCATGATCACATGATTAGATTGCCCCTTGCCTGAATTTTGCATCCAATTGTGAGAACTAAGTGCCCAATAACTTGTGATAGTGAATTGTTGAACCCAATTTGTTATTCTTGTGATATGGCTGCAAATGAAAATGTTTGAGATAATCTTGGATAGTTGATAATTAGCATATGGTTCTGAGGATTTGTGTTTTTCATTGATTCTGAACTAAAATGTGAGATTTTGAGCCAAAGGGGTACTCACTAAATATACCCCATTCTTTGTGTTAGAGTGGTTATTCCTCTTGGTTTGCTTTCTCTAGAACTTGACTTACAACCATTTTGAAGCTTAAAAATTTTTGGAAACATTTTTGAAAATGATTGAGGCAATAGGTATTTTTCTGGCCTTCTGAGCTTTGAATGATGAAATGCTACCCCTTAGTTGCCCAATTTTGAGCCTACAAAAGAATAAAATGCTTTTCTTGGTACCCTGAAATGTTTTGATAAATATGCTTGTTAAGGGACCTTCTAAAGTATAACAAAAGGGTGAAAAAGGTAGTTGGAAGTTTGGGAAAAGAATCAGAAAAAATAATTCTCTTGATTTGAAAATTCTTCCCTTCTCCAAATAAAAAAAAAGGAAAATAAATAGAAAAGGGGATGACAAAAAGAAAAGTGAAAAATAAAAAGAAAAAAAAAAGAGAAAAGAAAGGTGGAAAAAATAAATTGAAAACCCAAGAAGTTATTTTAAAAGGTCATGTTTGCAATGCTTGATGTTTATGTAGCCTTTTGAAATGTCCTTTTCTTGTTATCCCCACCTAACGATTAAATCCCATGACCATGTTACAACCAAAGAAAAGACCTCTTGATTCTAATTTGTTTTCATTAATAAAGTAGAGATTTGGTTGATAGTCAAGCCTATGGTAGGATTCATTCCTTGAGGAAAATTGAGTGAAATGTCTTATCCCCTAAACACTTGAGTGGTGAGGAAGAGAGCCAAGCAAATGAACAAGCTTGGGGTGAGCTTTAGGTGAGAAAGAGTGCCCAAATCAGTGAGAACATGAGTCTAAGGAACCTAAGCCTCTAATTGGACTTGAATTGATTGTCTCTTGTTGAATTGTTTGAAGTGCCTATTACTTGGATTATTTACTCGGGTTCTTAATTCACTATCCATGTTCTGTTTATTATACTGGCCTTAGTGATTGCTTGAGGACAAGCAATTGAATAAGCTTGGGGTGATTTCTACTCCTATAGGGATATTCTTGTTCTTCCATTGGTTGTTTAAATTGTTTCCTTGTGCATCAAGACACTCCTTATGACATCAAACTTATTGTTATCTATGTATTGTATGTTATCCTTGGTATTGACCTATTGGCATCTAGACTCATTGCCATAAGTATTCTGACAAAAATATCCTTATCTCTTTACACCCAATGTCTTTTAATTTTCGGTGTCAACCCGTATTTTATTCGTCGTTTCTTGTGATAAGTGTTTGGTTTAGAGAGCTCAAGGATACGTACTCTCATTTACTGCTACTATAGGGGTAGACAATGATGTAGCGACTATCTCTATGATGCGCAAGTTTCAATAGGGGGTTGAGTTTAGCATAGATCTAGTGTCAAAGAGTAGACTAATATCTGTAGCGCCTTACAAGATGACACCTCTAGAGTTGAGCGAGCTCAAGAAACAGATAGAGGATATGTTACAAAAGGGGTTCATCAGGCCTAGTGTGTCACCTTGGGGAGCACCAGTGCTTTTAGTGGAGAAAAAAATATGGGAGTATGAGGTTGTGTGTTGATTATAGGCAACTGAATAAGGTAACCATCAAGAACAAATATCCCTTGCCTAGGATAGATGATCTCTTAGATCAGTTAAAGGGAGCGTCAGTGTTTTCCAAAATAGGTCTAAGATCGGGACACCATCAAATTAGAGTTAGAAGCGAGGACATCCCTAAGACAGCCTTCAGGACAAGGTAAGGGCACTATGAGTATGTAGTGATGCCCTTTGGTGTGACCAACGCCCCAGCCGTTTTCATGGACTACATGAATCGGATCTTTAGGACCTTTTTGAACAGGTTGTGGTGGTGTTCATAGATGATATTTTAATATACTCTAGGACGCCAGAAGAACATGGAGAACACTTAAGGTTGGTGTTGCAGATCTTGAGGGACGAGCGTCTTTATGCCAAACCGGAGAAGTATGATTTTGGCTAGAAGAGGTAAAGTTTTTAGGACACACAATCTCAAGGGATGGTGTAGTGGTTGATTCCTCTAAAGTTGATGTGGTGTTGGGATGGGAACAACCTAAGACGATAACCGAAGTAAGAAGTTTCTTAGGCTTAGCTGGTTACTATAGGAAGTTCATAGAGAGACTCTCTAGACTAGCCTTACCTTTGACCCAATTGACTAGGAAAGGGAAACCTTTTGTGTGGGACCTGGAGTGTGAGGACGGGTTCCAAGAGCTTAAGGGAAGATTGGTGTCATCACTAGTCTTAACTATACCGGATCCCTTAGTGAGTTCTGTGGTATACTGCGACGCATCTAAGAATGACTTGGGATGTGTCTTAAGGCAGGAGGGCAAGGTAGTAGCATATGCCTCTAGGCAGCTTAGGCCAAATGAAGGGGACTACCCTACCCATGACTTAGAGCTAGCAACCGTGGTTTTTGCCCTTAGGATTTGGAGGCATTACCTTTACGGGGCAAAGTTTGAAGTTTAGTGACCATAAAAGCCTTAAATATTTGTTCGACCAGAAGGAGTTGAACATGAGACAACGAAGGTGGATGGAGTTCCTTAAGGACTATGACTTCGAGTTGAAGTACCATCCGGGAAAAGCCAATATGGTGGCAGATGCTTTGAGTAGGAAGTCCCTACACGTGTTGAGCTTGATGGTGCAAGAGCTGAATCTCATGGAAGAGTTTAGGGACATGAATCTGGAGGTGTTAGATGTGTCGTTAAGTGTCTTAAGCTTGAAGTTGAATAGGTTGGAAATTAATAGTGACTTTAGAGATGAGGTTAGGCGGGAACAACTTTTAGGTCAGGAATTGCAGTCTCGGTTGGGACAAGAGGGTTATGAGTTGTCTGTTGATGGGCTAGTGAAGTTTAAGAATAAAATCGTTTTTCCTAAGGAGGGGAACCTTAGAGAGAAGGTTTTAGAGGAAGCGCATAAGGGGAAGTTCACCATACATCCAGGGATAACCAAGATGTACCAAGATCTAAAGAAGATGTATTGGTGGCCAGGAATGAAACGGGATGTGGCTAGCTTTGTAGCCAAGTGTCTAGTGTGTCAAAAGGTTAAGATAGAACATCAGGGGCCTTCGGGTTTGTTGCAGCCTTTAGAAATTCCTCAATGGAAATGGGAGAGGATTTCTATGGATTTTGTGATGGGGTTACCTAGGACTCGTTTGGGATTAGATGCCATATGGGTAATTGTGGATTGGTTGACCAAGTCTGCTCACTTCTTGCCAATTAAGGCAACCTATAGTTTGAGTAAGTTAGCAGACTTATACATTAAGGAGATAGTAAGGCTTCATGACATACCTACCTCTATAGTGTCAGATAGGGACCCACGGTTTACCTCTAGATTCTGGAGGGCTTTCCAACAGGCTTTTGGTTCTAATTTGAGTTTTAGCACAGCCTATCATCCCCAAACGGATGGTCAGACGGAGAGGACCATTCAGACCCTTGAGGACATGCTTAGAGCATGCATTTTAGATGAAGGTGAGGGTTGGGATAAATTTCTACCTCTTATAGAGTTTGCTTATAACAAGAGTTATCAAGCTAGCATCGGCATGGCACCCTACGAAGCTCTTTATGGGAGGAAGTGTAGGTCCCCTTTATGTTGGTGTGAGGTGGGTGAGAAGACCCTGCTAGGACCAGAATTAGTCCAGGAGACCACTGAGAGGATTAAAGTCATTAGGGAAAGGATGTGCACTGCACGGAGTAGGCAAAAGAGTTATGCCGACAAGAGAAGGAAGCCTTTAGAATTTCAGGAAGAGGAACATGTATTCTTGAGAGTCACTCCTAAGACTGGGGTGGGGAGGTCAATGAAAGTCAAAATGCTCAACCCTCATTTCATGGGTCTGTTTTAAATCCTAAAAAGAGTCGGGCCTGTTGCTTACCAATTGGTCCTTCCACCACAGTTGTCGAACCTCCATGACGTCTTCCATGTGGCTCAACTCCGGAAGTACGTACCAAATATTTCACACGTGATAGCTCCTGAGTCAATACAACTGAAGGATAATTTAATCTTTAAGCCCAGACCTATTCAGATCATTGACAAGAGCACAAAAACTCTGAGGAACAAGATGATCCCATTGGTGAAAGTGATTTGGGAAGGATTGACTCCAGAGGAAGCTACCTGGGAACTTGAGGAAGATGTTAGACAACATCATCCAGATCTTTTCGGCACAGGTACATAACTTAGTATTGCATTACCTTTAATGTTGTGTAGTTTGGGTGAGACGTGAGAATTTCGGGGACGAAATTCATTAAGGAGGGGAGAAAATGTAACATCCTAAATTTTAAATATAATTTTTAAAAAATAGAAACATTAAGCTATTATGAGGTTTAGTGTAGAAATTGGTAGTATGAGAATGTATCAGAATTTTCTTTAATAATTACAAACCAAAAGAGTGTAAAATTGGGAAATAAAATTAAAATAAGTAAATAAATAAATAAATAAGAGATTTAGTGTGAAGAAGTGATAGTATAAGAATTTATTGAAATTTATTAACAAGTATAAAGAATTTTTAATTATATATATATATTTATATATATATATATATATATGTATATATATGAAAGAAAAAAAAAGGGGAGAGACTTGGGCGTTAAGCCCAAGCAGGAAAAAATAAAAAAAATAAAAACAATAAAAAATAAATAAATAAACAAAACCCTGCGCCGCCGACACTATGTGTGTGTGTTTATATATATATATAGATATATATATATATATATATATATATATATATATATATATATGTATGTATGTATATAGTGGAACAATAGCAAAAGAAGAGGGACGTGGAGCGCCGCACAGGTTTTCACCGGATCCATCTTTTCTTGCCAGTATAGTCGTAATAACATAGATCCAAGAACGCCACCAAACGGGAGGGGAATTTTTAGGGAAGCACAAATCCCTATCATAGGTGATTCTTAGAGCACATTGGAGGCCTTCGAGAGGTGAGTAAAAATAACTTTTTACTTACCCTTTCATGGTACAATTGATTTTAGAGTTTTATATGCAGTTCAGTCTATCATTTACAAAAATACAATTTAGAATTATTGATTCTTGATATGATATTTTTCTAATGTTGTTGATGAATTGATTATAATAAACATATTTTCCTTGAATGTGTAAAGAATTATTATCAATGGTGATTTTGTATCTGTTATGTATTACGCTGGAAGATAACTCCTTTTTATTATTGGATGAAGGCTGATAAACTAAACTTTGTGCCAAAAGTGTCAGAACCAATTCCAAATAAAATTGAAAAGTCCTTGTCTATGTCTCGTTATGTCCAGTGGCGTGACAAAAAAAAATTGGAAATTAAGCTGACGCGTGAATTCAACATGGCAAAAGCTCTACTTTCCTCTAATTTGAATGTAATATATATATATATATATATATATATATATATATATATATATATATATATATAAATAATCATATTATAGTTCAATCCAGAATTTAATTACGTGATGTCGTAGTGTTTGTTGGCATGATATAATACTATTATTATTGATGCCATGGAGTTTGATAAAATTTTGGTAGTCATCTGGGATGACATATTGCATAGTGTATATGAGTTGGTTATCACCTTCCGGGAAGGGATGACGGTTCTACATTCTATTCCGGGAATAGGATGGAGATATCACCATCTGGGATGGGATATCAGATGATTAAGATATTCACATCTGGGATGGAATATTATTAGATACCTCCATCTGGGATGGGGAAGGCAGTGGGACGCCATTGCATGGATATGAGCTCATAGACCTTAGTGGATCTGGGATTCACACCGGTTCTGGGAACCAAAGAGTCAAGTTAAGTGAT
Source organism: Sophora flavescens (assembly GCA_030762895.1). NCBI lineage: Eukaryota > Viridiplantae > Streptophyta > Magnoliopsida > Fabales > Fabaceae > Sophora > Sophora flavescens. The sequence continues at coordinate 107,302,862 of CM061069.1, read as the reverse complement.
TCTGGGAATCACCGAGTCATGTTCATGGAGTTGCATTGTGTAGAGTTTGCATGGTGAATGTGATTAAATGCAATGAGATGTGACCGTTGCTGAGCCTATGAGTCGTACTCTAAATGCTTGACATTAATTTTATTTATGTATATTTATTATTTTGGAGGTTTATTATATTCGATATTTTAAAAATTAGCGGGTATCATGAATGTTTGTCCGGTTACCGCGCCGGCTGAAAACGACACTATTTGCGAACCTTTTTATCAAACGATTATTTTTATTCACTGGGATTATATCTCATTAGAAGTGTTGTTTTCAGAGCACGAGGACGACATCACTGGGACTGGAGAGGATTGAAGACCTAGTGAATTTTCTTAGTTATTATTCCTAGCTTGGTTAGTGTTTTCTTAAATAAGGAGCTGTATGTGGCTAGACGTTTTTATTTATTTATCGTTGGGTTTATTAGTAGACGCCTGGTTTTGAGGCTTGGGGTTTTTATTTGGACTTATAGATTTATTATTTATTACTTTGATACATTATTACTATTTTATTTAATATGAGACATTTTCCAGACTTATATAATTGATAAAAAAAATTTATGATTAACACATTTTAATTAAATGTATTAAAGTATTTTTATACAATTTGTTTTGGGTTACTAATGTAACGAACGGCGTTACAACGGTCGTGATGCTCATCACGGCTAGGCCGTGATCAGTTCTGCCTGTTGAGGGTCTGGTTCAGCTGACATGTCACGGTTGTGACCAGTTCTGACTTTTGCCTTCTTTCTTTTTCAGGTTTGCTTGATCATGGCCGTGATGGTCACCACGGTCAGGCCGTGATGGGCTCTGTTTTTCTCATTTTATTTACTTTTCAAGCCCCATCTTCATGCAAGCTCCATCATGGCTAATCCTGAGCATTTAATCCTTAATTTCTGCAAAACAACACCACAGAACCGCCTTACCCGTTCCAAGGTAAAATTAACCAAAAATCAAATTAAATCTGCCTAAACTATATGAAAATGCATGCAAAATGATAAGCAAATATGAGGTGTAATCACACTCATAAAGACCCGGAGGAGATGGTCATTGATCCGGAAGAGGACCCGAAGGAGTTTGTGGAGGATTTGCCTGAGTACATTCCTCTGGATGATGACAACGATTCACCCGATGAGGGTGCAAATGTGTCTTCTTCCGATTCATCCCCGGGTAGTGGGATTGTCCCTGGTCTTCCCAATGGGTATCACTAGTCCTTGACCAGCTACAGGTAGTTTTCATTTTTTGGGTAGTGTTCCGTCAGTCTTTCTGGCTACTGGGAGCCATGTTTTTGTTATATGGCCATAGACGTTTCACTACGTATCTTTTATGTTTTTATTCCCATACTTAGTTATTTTAGAAATGGCCTGTTCTGATAAAGGCCCTGTATAGTTGTATAGCTTGTACAAAACTGCTGATGCATATGTTTTTTATATATACATATATGGTGTGTTGTTTATGTTGTTGTATGATGTTGACTGTCAAGCTAAAAAGAAAAAAAATTTACCACCATTTTTGGTATTAAGAAGAGTGTTACAAATTATTATTTTCCGAAAGTAACCAGCATAATTAAAGTGTATTTTCCGCAATGTGTTACTATGTGATGACCCAAGAAGGGGTGTCGCATTAGCTTATCTAATGAATTTATTGAATTTTTTTAATATATATCGAGTCAACCAGTTCAACCAGTGGATCGCATACTCGACTAGTGACCCACTGTTCCAGTGTCCTAACCGAGTCGATGATCGCTTAGGTTTTTATAATAATGAATATGAATTTTCCTTATATTTTTATGTATTGATTAAAGAATGAAGACCCAAACTGGCACCTGACAAAACACACAAAGACATGTTTGGTCCATGAAAATTGAAAATATCAATTAGGGACATCTTAGTCCGCAATAAAAAAAAGGATGTTCAAAATAGTCATTTTTAGGGTAAATTTCAGGGACATTTTAGTCCCCATCAAAGACTATTTTTAACGTCATCCGAAACTCTTGGGGACTAAAATGTCCCTAATCGATATTTTCTATTTCTCAGAGACCAAATATGTCTTCGTGCTGTTTTTGAGGAACCAATTGGAGTCTTTACTCTTGATAAAATAAATAAGTTAATATTTTAACGAAAAATAAAAACAAGTGTAAATCAAAAAGAATAAAAAAAATGGGTTGCTTATTGTATGTACCATTGGAGTAAAAAATGGATAGGTTGCTTAAATATGATGTGACACAGTTGGGTCCATTTAAGAAACTAAAGTGGGTTGCTTAAACATCTAGCATTGGAGATGCACTTACCGTTTGAGGGGGAAAAAGAGATATATGAATGAGAGAAAGAATAGTGAATAGGGAAGCTTCTAGACCCAAAAAGAGATGGGTTTAATTATATATGTATTTATATTTTAATTTGAAATGACAATAATTTTAAATAAAAATATAAAGATGTGGGGTCTATTGTGGGACCCATTAAAAGTATGTTATGAACTTAAAGATAGTTCTTGCTTTGGAGCTAAAAATGGTAAATGTTCTTTAAATCCTATGTGTCATCTTTGGGCTCACTTAGAAGGAGTTAAGTACCAAAACATGGTTCTTGCATTGACGATGCAGTTGGAAGGAAGAAGACAAAGGCAGCAGGGGAGTTGGGGAGGGAAGGAGCAAGGTTCTGGAATATGATTTCTGAACAAAAGGGTCACTAGGGTTTTAAAGTCACACGGGTTCCTTCCAACTTCATCTAGCCGTCAGCCCTCCTACCCCCACCCCAAAGACCCAAACCTAACATCTAATAATTACAAACCCTAAAAATATTTTAAAAATAATAAAAAGGAATATATTGGCCATTTAAAATTTAAATGACGTTTACTTACCAAAAAAAGTTTAAATCCTATTTAGTGATCGTAATAACAGTTGACTAATGTTTATGATATTTAATGTTACTCTTATTATGCTTGCTCTATACATTCTATATGTCTTATTCTTCTTTATATTTTACCAAATTTAATTTATATAGTTCTTTCTTTTTTATGTGTAATGATTTGATATATATATATATATTGTTTACAGTGTTTAATTTTTAATATGTAAAATATTTATTAAATATTTTTTACAATCTTTATTAATTTTGTAGTTCTATAAATTATCGGTCTTGATTTTTAGGGATAATTTATTTAAGTTTGATTATTTATTTTTCTACTTCAATATTTAATTATGTTTTTGAAAGGGTAATGTGAATGTGCTAACTTTGTCTTCAAATACTTTGTTTATATATAATTTTTTCTGCTATATTTTTTATTTTTTAAAAATTGATTTAGGTTTTGTAAGTCGAGTGGAATCCAAACAACATGGCCTACCAACCCAAGTGAATTATGGGGATATATTACATAGAAGTAAGAATATTAATTTCACAATCCATCCAGGTAATCGAAATTGTTATCTAGGCACTATTTGGTTTGCCAAAAACGCTAGCGTTTGGCGTTTAGGGGATGGAAAATTAGTCCTGTTTGGCAACCGTTTTTAAAATTAGCGTATGAAATTTTTTCACCAGCATATAGCATTTTTTCTAGACACTACTTGAAGTAGCTTTTGAGCTTATAGCGTATAACGTATCACTTTTTCTTCCATTTTTATCCTTACTATCTTAATTAAATTCCTTACTTTTCCTTCACTAACAAAATAAAATATTAGTAGAAATCTTTAAAATTGATTTTTTAGAATTAATATCACTATTTAAGATAAAAAATCGAAATTATATTTTTATTTATAAAAAGAATCGTATAAAAATCATATCAATATTATTTTTATCATTCTATATTATTTATAAAAAATAACTAAAACTAAATAAATATTAAAATTAGAAATTAATATTTTAATCTATGAAATGACAAATAATTTAAAATAAATTAAAGTGTTAAATTGATAATTATTTTAACATAAATAATATATATAAATACATATATATAACTTATATAAAAAAAATATGCAAACATGTCCTTTTATATAATTTTAATTAATCAACTAGTCCAAACTGCTAGTTTTACCAAACACTTTAACTCCAATCCACTAGTTTATCCGATATCCGCTATCCGCTAGTTTATCCGCTATACGCTAGCTTATTCGCTATCCGCTAGTTTTTACCAAACAGAGCCTTAGTTTGTATTATTATATATATTTTTTCACTTGCATTCAAGTTTTTTATTTAATTGGTTCATTATTATTAATATTATAGAAATTAATTTTCAAGTCCATGATGAAGAGAATCCTTTATTTGGTGAAGTTGAACGTGAATGTATTTATTTAGTAATTTATGTCTATTTGCATCTATTAATTTAATTTATTGTTGCCACTTTTTTGTTTTTTATATGTTGATTGATTTATTAAACATTTTATAGATTGTCTAGACTTTGGAGGAATGAACCGATGTTGTGAACATTATGGCACAATGGTTTGGTGTGAGGAACATTCAAGAGTTCACTTAGATTCCTTTATTACGCAACGTCAAGAGTTCGGATTTCACTTAGAGAGTCCTTGCATTTTGGTTAATGAATAGATCTTTTGAGGGGATAATTTTGTTTAGCTGTAAAAGGTTATTCCAACAATTTGTTGTTGGTATATACTCAATGGTTGAAGATTAAAGATTGTCTTTCATTAGAAAAAATCAGAGTATTATTAGAGGTGATTTTTTAAAATGTATTGAAGAAGTTGTTGATCGAGGACATATGAAAGATTCCTCTATTGGAAAACGTGTTATTCTACCGTCTTCATTTAGTGGTGGTCGACGACATATGTTTAATAATTGTCAAGATGCTATGGCAATTTGTAATAAGTTTGGGTATCCAGATTTGTTTTTAACGTTCACATGTAATCCAAAGTGGGATGAGGTCCATCAATTTGTTTCTGAGAGATGGCTTACTTCGTCAGATCGTTCTGATATTTCATGTAGAGTATTTCAAATGAAATTGGATCAACTAATATTGGATTTTAAAAATGGTGATTTTTTTGGGGAAAGTTATTGTAGGTGTGGGTGCTAAATAACTCATGATATTATTTTAACCTTCCATTTTTGTGTAGTCATTTTTTTGTTGTGGTTGTCTACTTATAATTTGTTGTGATATTTGTTTAGGAATGTATACTATTGTGGATAGAGAAAGATAATTTACTTTCCGTTGATTTTATTGATTCTATTATCTCTACTGAATTATCAGACAAGCATAGGATTCTAGAATTGCATAGTGTTGTATCAAATTTTATGCTTCATGGTCCTTATCGTAATGTAAATCAGAAGTCGTCGTGCATGAAAGCAGGAAGGTGTTCATAGTTTTTCCCAAAGAGATTTGTTGGCCATACATCGTTTGATGATGATGGGCACCCAATTTATAGGAGAAGAGATACTGGTATTTGTTTTATGAAGAATGGAGTTGAGTTGCATAATCAGTATGCCATGTCTTATAACCATGAGTTACTGATGAAGTATCAGACTCATATTAATATTGAATATTGCAACAAGTCTAATTGCTTTAAATATTTATTCAAATATGTCAACAAATGTCCTAATCGTGTTACGATAGTTGTTACTACCGGTGGATGTCGTGTGTTTCCATTGATTAGAAAAAAAATGATTTTATTTTAGTTCATATTTCAAACTTAAATTATTTGAGACTTTTAAAAAAATGACTGTTTTTTTTAAATGCAAAAAACAAGTGAATGTTTAACAGAATGTGTATAACGTATATTTAGACAATTCACTATTATTCTAAAATATAAGTAACCATTACAATTAATAAATTAGTTACGTGTTATAATAAATTATTTAGACAAAAATATGACCCGTTCGTCACACAGGTTAAAAACATTGTTGATCAACAACTCATATCTTCCGCAAGTGTAATACTCTTGATATAATAAGTAAAAAGAGCTGTATAAGAACTTGTAAATCGATATTTATTATGGTTGGATTACAATGTTAACAATTCTAGTGTAATTAATGTTCCCAATTCGAGAGGGGAAACTGCTCTCCTAAGAACAGGGGAGGAAACTGATTAAACTTTCTTCTCTGCCTTGTTTCATTCATTCATGGATATTTAATAATGGATTACATATGATAACTGCTCCCTAGAATTTAGGATCTATGAATAAAATCTTAACTAACAGCTATTTAAATTCCTTCTTGGTAGATTCGGTGCTTCTAATCACTGTAGCGAGCTGGCATTCTCACATTTCTTTTGGGCTTAATATTTCTATTTTCGGGCCCAATGTTGCTGACTTGACTTGTGGGTAGTGAGATTGTGTTGGGCCTCTCTGTACCCGTAACAATACCGCTCGCCCCGGAACAGATCTTGTCCTCAAGATCTAAAGTGGGATAACTGGCTTCAAGCGATGTCCGAGATTCCCAAGTTGCCTCTTCCACTTGTTGTCCCTACCATTGAACCAACAGCTCTTCACGATCCCCTTTCTTAGTCACCACCCAACGGCGATCCAAAATAACCAGAGGCTGGAATTCGTTTTGGAGCTCAGTTCCAGTTAGGGGTAGGGGTGAGACCTGAGCCGAAGGTTGTCCGTGACACAGCTTGAGGAGTGAGACATGGAAGACGGGGTGGATGCACGCAGATGCAGGAAGTTCGAGCTCGTAGGCCACTGGACCCAGGCGGCGGAGAACTCGAAATGGACCGTAATAGCGCTTAGCTAGCTTCTGTGACTCGCGCTTCTTGACTGAGCTTTGGCGGTAGGGTTGTAGCTTCAGGTACACCCATTGACCCTCTTCAAATTGCATGTCTGTTCGTTTTGAATTAGCCAATTGAGTCATGCGATTCCTGGCCCTTGTTAGGTTAAAGCGCAACAGTTTCAGGATTTGAGATCTCTGCGCTAGGTTTTCATCCAATGAGGCGATTTTGGAGCTTCCGGGGATGTAGTCAACCAAACGTGGAGGCTTGCGGCCATACAAGGCTTCGAATGGGGTCATTCCGATGGCTGAATGGAAGCACGAATTATACCAATATTCGGTCAAGGGCAAGAATCTGGTCCAGTGTTTTGGTTCGTCGCTGACAAAACATCTCAGGTATGTCTCCAAGCACCTGTTGAGTACCTCTGTTTGTCCATCTGTTTGTGGGTGATAAGAGCTGCTGTATGCAAGAGTGGTACCCAAAGCTTTAAATAATTCTTTCCAGAATTTACTGATGAAGATTTTATCCCTATCACTGATGATGGTTTTTGGTGCTCCGTGTAGGCGATATATCTCACTCAAGAAGGTGGAGGCCAGAGATGATGCCGTAACGGCTGAAGGTAAAGCTACAAAGTGGGCAAATTTTGTCAAGCGGTCAACCACCACCCAGATAGCAGTCTTTCCAGCTGAGTTTGGCAGGTTGGTAATGAAATCCATCGAGATTTCTTCCCAAACTTGACTGGGAATAGGTAGTGGTTGTAGGAGTCCATAAGGGGTGTGGGTGCTGTACTTATTATGTTGACAAATTGCACACTGATTCACAAATTTCTTCACAGAAGCATGCATGCCAGGCCAATAAAATGCAGCAGACAGCCTAGATAAAGTAGCTTTTATACCTGAGTGGCCCCCTAAGGGAGAGGAGTGAAATTCCTCTAATAGTAAGGGATGAAGCTCGGACTCATTGGGGATAAAAATCCGGTCCTGAAAATAGAGTAGACCAGACCTTAGGATAAATTTCTGTTGCATTGTAGTATCCCTCTGTACTTTGGCAATTAGTTTCAGTCCCGCCGGGTGTTTAGCATAGAATTCCCTCAATTGGTCCAGTAGGGGAAAAGTTGGAGAGCTAATGGTAGCACAAATAGCTTCTGTGGGTGCTGTGGTGACACGTGAGAGTGCATTTGCAACTAGATTTTCCTTCCCTGGTTTATAATGAATTTCATAGTGATAGCCCAGCAATTTAGTTAGCCACTTCTGTTGTTCCGGGGTTTGTATGGTTTGAGTCATTAGGTTCTTAAGACTCTGATGGTCAGTGAAGATGCGAAAAGTGTTCCCCAAGAGGTATTGCCTCCATTTCTTGACTGCCTCAGTAATGCCATAGAGCTCCCTAATGTAAGTGGAGGAGGAGCCAAGTCGAGGGCTGAGTTTCTTGCTAAAATACGCAATTGGGTGGGTATTTTGGGATAGCACAGCCCCTATGGCAATGTTAGAAGCATCTGTGGTTACTTCAAAGGGCAGGTTAAAATCGGGTAAGGCAAGGACAGGTAGGCTGGTCATAGCAGATTTGAGATGTTGGAAAGCTGTTGAGGCATCCTCAGTCCATGTAAAAGTGGGGGATTTCAACAGGTCTGTTAAAGGGCTTGCGATTGTAGCATAATTTTTAACAAATCGCCTATAAAAACCGGTTAAACCAAGGAAAGCTCTGAGGGTTGTGAGGGAATTGGGTGTTGGCCAGTCTAGAATGGCCTGTAATTTGCTAGGGTCTGCTTGGACTCCCTGAGCAGAAATGATATGACCAAGATAATCCACAGAACGAACCCCAAATTGGCATTTTGAAAACTTAGCATAATATTGGTGAGAGAGCAGCAGTTGTAGAATCTGTTCTAGGTGTGCCAAGTGAGCGGACCAATTGGGACTAAACACTAGGATGTCATCAAAAAAAACCAAAGTGAATTTCCGCAAGTAGGGGCGTAGTAGATCATTCATGGCTGCTTGGAATGTGGATGGGGCATTAGTGAGCCCGAAAGGCATCACCAAAAATTCATAATGGCCATCAAATGTCCGGAAACCCATTTTGGGAATGTCTTCCTCAACCAAACGGATTTGGTGGTACCCAGATCGAAGGTCAATTTTGGAGAAGTATGAAGCTCCATGCAGCTCATCTAGGAGCTCATCAATGGTAGGGATGGGAAATCTGTCTCGGATAGTAATAGCATTAAGGGCGCGGTAATCCACACAAAAGCGCCATGTACCATCTTTCTTTTTAACAAGAAGAACTGGGGATGAGAAGGGGCTTGTACTAGGGCGGATCAATCCTTCCTTTAGCATCTCAGCAATTAGTCTAGTCATGGCCTCCTTTTGAAAATGGGGGTATCGGTATGGTTTGATATTGACTGGGGGTTTGTCGGGTAATAGGTGAATGTGGTGGTCATGGGGTCTAGAAGGGGGTAGGCCATGAGGGGAGGCAAAAATTTGGGCATATTTGTATAATAGGCGAGTAAGGTCAGGGTGGAGAGAGGATGAGGCGATTTGTTCTTCAGATTTTTGGGTGGGTGTATCATTTAGTGTGGGTGGGCCAGTTTGTGTCGGTGCAGGGTTGATAGGTAACATGGTAATGGAATGCATAGTGGCAATTGAGTCTGTATGTATCATTCTAGTAATTTGATGGAAGGATGCAGGGGTAAGGGTATTCATGGGAGTACCTTTGATAGTGGTGAGAGACCCTTCATAGTAGAATTGCATGGAGGGAATTGTGAAATCCGAGACAAATGGGCCCAAGGTTTGTAACCATTGCACTCCCAATACCACATCAGCCCCTTGAATAGGTAGAAGATAAAAGGGAATGTGGAATGTGGTTTGCTCAACTTTTAGAGGAACCTCTTGGCAGCTTCCTGAACATTGCAGATAATCTCCATTGCCCACCATCACAGAGAAAACCGAGATGGGTTGGACAGTTAAGCGTAGGAACGTGGCAACACGTGGTTGGAGGATATTATGGGAACTGCCCGTGTCCACCAACACGGAAACACCGTGGCCATAAATGGATGCCTGGAATCGCAAGGTACGAGGGGATGGAAGCCCTTGAATGGCATCCATTGAGATGTGGAAATGTTCAGGTGCAGAATCATCAGGGGGGTCAGGTGGGGGTGTTGGTTTAGGGAAATATGGGAGGATAGTGGTAGGCAGGGGTGGGGTTGGGTCTGTTACAAGGTAAAGGTCTTCAGAGAGGTAAGTGTATTGGTCATTAGGTGGGGGGTCATCAGTTAAAAGGAGGAGGAATTGCTGTGTTTTGCATCTGTGCCCTATATGAAACTTCTCATCACAATTAAAACAAAGGCCCTTTGCCTTTCGGGCCTGCATTTCTGTTGGTGATAGGTAACGGATACGGAATGAGGGTTTTGTAGTGGGTGGGGCAGGTAGAGCCAGGCGTGGTGGGGGAGCTGGTAAGAGAGGGTTGTTTGGGGTTGGTTGTGGGTGAGGGTTACGGTGCGGTTGAGGCCACTGGAAAGGAGGGTGGTGAGGTCTGGATGCTTGCTGTTTGGATTCTACTAATTTGGCAAGGCCAATGGCTTGGGATATGGTAGTGGGTTGGAGGATGGCAAGCTCACCTTGGATCTCTGGATGTAGACCCGAAATGAAACAGTCAAGGATGGCTTTAGGTGGGAGGCCAATAACCCTGTTGCAGAGCCTCTCAAACTCCCTTTGATAGTCAACCACAGTGGTTGTTTGTTGGAGTTTGAAGAGAGCCTGTTGATGGTTTTCGAAGGAGGAAGGGCCAAATCTCAACTCCAAGGCTCTAGTAAACTCATCCCAAAAGTTCAATTGGGCATTGTGATGCATCCATTGGAACCATCCAAGGGCATCCCCTGACATATAAGCTGCCACATGGGGAAGGCGGAGGTTGGTGGGTATGGCATAATGGTTGAAGAACTGGGTGGCGTGAAAAATCCATTCTAAAGGGTTGGAACCATCAAAAATTTGTAGGTGAAGCTTGGGGGGTTCAGGGTATGGAAAGGTGACGTGGGGGAGTCTATGTGGGGCGTTTGTTCAAGCTCTTGAAGGCGACTGTGGATGGAATCAAAGTTGGAGAGGTAGGTGTCATGGCGGCTGTCATGGGAAGCTTGGAGGTTGGATATGGCGGTGGTCAGAGCAAGGATAGATTCCTGGATGTTGGTGAGGCTCGGGTCCGCCAGTTGGGAGCGGGTCATGGTGGTAAGGTGATGAAAGCACCAATGTTAACAATTCTAGTGTAATTAATGTTCCCAATTCGAGAGGGGAAACTGCTCTCCTAAGAACAGGGGAGGAAACTGATTAAACTTTCTTCTCTGCCTTGTTTCATTCATTCATGGATATTTAATAATGGATTACATATGATAACTGCTCCCTAGAATTTAGGATCTATGAATAAAATCTTAACTAACAGCTATTTAAATTCCTTCTTGGCAGATTCGGTGCTTCTAATCACTGTAGCGAGCTGGCATTCTCACATTTCTTTTGGGCTTAATATTTCTATTTTCGGGCCCAATGTTGCTGACTTGACTTGTGGGTAGTGAGATTGTGTTGGGCCTCTCTGTACTCGTAACATACAACCACTTATCTACGTTCAATTTCTAGTGAGATTTTTCACAATAATGTTCACTTAAAAACTTTTTCACGATATAAATTCGAATTATAATGTTTAATTTAATCACCTCTAATATATATTTTTTTATAGAATTATGATGATATTTTTAAAATTTATATTATTATTATATTTATATTTCATAATGTAAATTTTAAAAAAGGTTGCCATAATATGTATCCAAGAAAAAAAAGGTTCCTATAATTTTTAAAATTAATATGAGTTATATAGAGTTGTTTGGTTTTTTAAATCCGCTAACGTATAATGGATAGTTTATAGTGGACGGAAAAGAAGCCCCGTTTGGTAATCATTTCTAAAATTAGCTTATAACGTTTTTTCACTATCTAATAGAGTATAACAAAGAGTGAGAGAAAGAGAGAAGAAGAGAGTGTGAGAGAAATGTGATTCTGTTTTTCAGAATCTTATTATTGATGAACAGAGGAAATGCTTTTATATCCTTACAATGTAACTGCCACAACTAACATAATGTAACTGCCAAGGCTACCATAACTGAATGTTGCTGACTCAACACATTCAGTTATGTGTGTACAATTTCAGTTATGTGTGTATAACAGCTAAGCTAAGTATATACTCTAATATCCTCCCCTCAAGGTCAAGGTGGTTGCTGAGATGAAACCACATTGAGCTTGACTCTTAACTCAACAAATTTGGAGGAGGAGAGTGGCTTGGTCAGGCAGTCTGCTAGCTGATCCTAGCTTGGAACATGAATGGCTGACAATGACTTTGAGAGGACTTTCTCACGGACAAAATGAATGTCGAGCTCCATGTGTTTTGTTCTAGCATGGAGAATCGGGTTTTGAGCTAGGCTGACTGCACTGAGGTTGTCACACAGAAGCTTAGGAGCAGTGAAGGGGACTCTGAGTTCAGTGAGCAGGGATTGAATCCAAAGAGTCTCTGCAGTGGTATTGGCCATGCTGCGATACTCAGCTTCTATGCTGGAGCGGGCTACCAACTGCTGTTTCTTGGAGCACCAAGAGACCAGATTAGGTCCAAAGAAAATACATGATCCAGAGGTGGATCTTCTGTCATCCGGGTCACTGGCCCAGTCAGCATCACAATAGGCCAGCAGAGAAAAGGGCGTGGCTGAAGAAGCAGGGCGAAGTAACAGACCATAATGAATGGAGCCTTTGAGATATCGAAGAATGCGTTTCACAGCTTGCCAATGAGTATCAAGAGGATTAGCCATGAACTGACAGACCTTGTTGACACTGTAAGCAATGTCTGGCCGAGTAAGGGTAGCATATTGGAGAGCTCCAACAATGGATCTGTACAGGTGAGGATCTGCCATAGAGTCTATGCCATGTTTGGTGAGCTTGTTGTTGCTAACCATGGGGGAAGAGATTCCCTTTGCATCAGACATTTGTGCTTTAGATAGCAAGTCCCGAATGTACTTGCTTTGAGTGAGCAACAGAGCACCATTGGAGAGGTGGGACACCTCAAACCCAAGGAAGTAGTCTAGGTTGCCAAGCTCCTTAAGAGCAAACTGTTGGTTCAACTCTCAGATCGGATCGCAATGAAAGAAGGTGAGGAACCAGTAATGATGATATCATCTACATACACCAAGACATATAGGGAAATGCCACCCTTGGAGTAAATAAAGAGGGAAGGGTCACACTTGCTAGTGACAAATCCATAGTGCAAGAGGGCAGAGGCAAGGCTTTCATACCAAGCCCGAGGTGCCTGCTTGAGACCATACAGGGCTTTATGCAGTTTGCACACCAGATTTCGACCAGTGTGTTCAAAGCCAGGGGGACTGAACCATGTATACTTCTTCATGGAGAACCCCATTCAAAAACGCATTGTTGACATCAACTTGTTTAATGGTCCATTTGTGAGTGATAGCCAAAGACAGAATGATCCTGATTGTTACTGGTTTAACAACTGGGGAGAAAGTTTCATAAAAATCAAACCCGTGTTGTTGATGGAATCCCTTGGTCACTAATCTGGCCTTGAACTTGTTCACAGTCCCATCTGGGTTTTCTTTGACTCGGAAGACCCATTTGTAACCAATTGCTGTTCTGTTTGGTGGAAGAGGCACTAAAGACCAAGTGTTGTTCTTGAGGAGAGCATTGTGCTCATCCTTCATGGCTGCTAGCCAAGGGGGATTGGAGAGGGCCTCTTTGACAGTCCTAGGTTCAACATGACTAAGAAACAGTTTGGGGGGTAAATGTCCAGTTTTGGACCTTGTAGCCATAGGGTGAGTATTAGCAGGCTGAGTGGGAGAGGAACTTGGGGAAGAGGCAGACTGTGGCAACAAGGCAGAAGAGGATGAAGATGGAGAGGACTGGACAGAGTGAGCATGGTTGAGGGAAGCAGTGTGATCATCAGAGGGTGAAGGTAATTGAACAGAGTGAGGAATACAAGGAGATGACTGCAACACTGGACTTGGAGAAGAAGTAGCAGGGGTGTGGTGAGGATCTGTGGGTGAGTCGAAAACAGATTGAGTGGGAGAAGATGGTAAGGAAGGTGGTGGGTGTTGGTTGAGAGGAGTGACATGAAGAGGAGGGTAAGTGAGTGTAGGAATGGATGCAGGGTAAGTGGAAGAAGGTGAAGCAGAAGCATTGGACTGAGAAGGGAATAGGTGAGTGTAAGGGAATTTGGCTTCATTGAACAAAACATCTTTAGAAATGAATATTCGGCCATTGGAGTCAAGACATTTATGTCCTTTGTGCTGTGGGGACAGACCTAAATAGATGCACTCAGAGGACCTAAATTGGAACTTGTGTTTGTTGTAAGGTCTTAAGAAAGGAAAGCAGGCACAACCAAGATTTTTAAGGTTTGAGAAGTCAGGAATTGAGCCATAGAGGGCATGATAAGGTGAAGAATGGGAGGTTAGGGCTGCTGTGGGCAACCTGTTAATCAGATACACAGCCCGTGTAAAGCTGTGATCCCAAAATTGGAGAGGAAGAGAGGAATGGGATAGCATAGCAAGACCCATCTCCACAATTTGCCTATGCTTTCTCTGCACAGTCCCATTTTGATGGCATGTGTGAGGGCAAGTTAGATGATGAACAATGCCTAACTCTCCCAAATACTTGGTGAAAGGACGAAATTCTCCACCCCAATCAGATTGTACAGCTTTGATAGAAGCTGAGAACTGAGTTGATATTAAGACAGAAAACTGTTTAAAGGCAGTGAGTGCATCAGATTTTTGCTTAAGGAAATAGATCCATGTGAACCTAGTGTGGGCATCCACGAAGGTGATGTAATAGGTGTATCCACCAAAGGAGGTAAGGGGAGCGGGTCCCCAAAGGTCTGTGTGAATTAATTCAAAGGCAACAGAATGAACAGTGAGGGAAGGAGGGGCATGCAATCTATGAGATTTAGCTAGGCAGCAGGCATTGCAAAATTCATTTGATGCTTTATTCAATGAAGGTATATTACACAGTTGTAGGACAACCTTTACAGTATTATTATTGGCATGTCCTAACCTATAGTGCCAAGTGGCAAAGGTACTAGTTACAGCAGAAGTATTGTCTGAAAGCTCACTAGAAATTGAAGGAGACATAGTGTGCTGAAGGCATAGAGAGGAAGGCTCTTTGAGAATGTTGATGTCTTGGAAGCTGTAAAGACCATCAGCACCAAGAGAGCCTTCAAGGAGAATGCGACTAGAACCCTGTGATTTCACATAGCAAGAGAATGGGTGAAATTCAAAATATACATTATTATCTCTAGCAAACCTAGAAACAGAGACAAGATTTTTGGTGATGTTTGGCACAAGTAATAGATTATTCAGAGAAAAAACTACATGAGGATTGGAAGGAGAAGGGAATTTAGATGAACCTATGGAATTTATGGGAAGACCTTGACCATTTCCCATTAGAACTTGATCTTGTCCACCAAAGGGATTGCTGTGACTTAGGTTGCTTGGATCAGCAGTGATGTGGTGTGAGGCTCCCGAGTCAGGAAACCAGGCATGACTGTCAAAGGACCTTTGTAAGGGCTCTTGAGTGTTTGGGACAAATTTTGGTTGTTGCATCACCATATTAGCACTAGGCTGATGTTGAGTAGATAGAGGTGGTGCATAAGACTGGTGTGAGGCAGAGCCATGACTCTGAGATGGTTGGCTATGCACTGAATTCTGATTTGCCTGATGCTGAAGTGAAGGAGGAGGTCGTTCAAATTGATGGTCAAACTTGTACCAACAATTGTATGCATCATGGCCATACTTGTCACAGAGTTGACAAGTTGGTTTTGGTCCTCCACGGCCACGGCCTCTTCCTCCACGACTACGACATCTTCCTCCACGGTCACGGTGACTACCCTGGAAGGTACTTTGGTGTTGGTAATTTCCATGAAAATTGTTATGAGCAGTGTTACTTGCTGACTCATGTAGATTCGATGCATGAGCAACATTAGCGGTCACCGATGGCGAAGGGAGTTCTTGACGAAATTTTTCAAACTGAGCATCTTGCATCAGTAAGAGTGCCTCAATGTCATCGACTGACGGAGAATCCGCTCGTGAATAGATCATCATGACTAGGGAATTGAATTCTTCAGGGAGTCCCTCGAGAATAGTGTCGATGTGATCCTGTTCTGTGACCGAGTCACCAATCGCTTGCAAGGACTCAATTAGGGCACGAATTCACAACAGATACTCCGGAATTGAACGCGTGCCTTTCTTTGTGTTCTTCAACTTGGAGCGAAACTGACGAACTTTGGTTCTGAGGTGTGCATGGAACTGTTTATGGATTTTCTCCCATACCTGCCACGAATGCTTGCATCCGATAAACCTGGGGAGAATCGAAGGTGATAGCAAGCCTAGAAGCCATGTGAAGAGCATCTAATCTTGAACTATCCATAGTTGATAGGCATCAGATTCAATCCCTAACGCGCGATTCGTTTCAGTGGTGAATTGAGGAGGAATCGAAGGATTCACTACGAATCGGTGGAGCTTATGCGCGATAATCACCGCCTCAATTTGCTGTTTCCAGAGGAGGTAGTTCTGATCGTCAAGCTTAATGGAAATTGTAGGGTTGAAGGATGCAGGCACCGAAGAAGAAGACGCAGGAGCGCCAGAAACAGAGCCAAACGGATTATTGGATTCCGCCATGGAAGAGACGAAGAAGGATCAGACCCAGAAAAAAGCTCTAGATACCATAATAGAGTATAACAGAGAGTGAGAGAAAGAGAGAAGAAGAGAGTGTGAAAGAAATGTGATTCTATTTTTCAGAATCTTATTATTGATGAACAGAGGAAATGCTTTTATATCCTTACAATGTAACTGCCACAACTAACATAATATAACTGCCAAGGCTGCCATAACTGAATGTTGCTGACTCAGCACATTCAGTTATGTGTGTACAATTTCAGTTATGTGTGTATAACAACTAAACTAAGTATATACTCTAATACTATCGTATATGATTTTTTCCAGACGTTACTTGAAGCAGCATCTGAGCTTATAACGTATTATCATTTTTTTCTTCCATTTTGTCCATACCATCTTAATTAAATTCCTCACTTATCCTTAGCTAACAAAATAAAATAGTAATCATTTAACATAATACATAAATAAGAATTAATTTCACTAGATTTATATTTAAGATAAAAAAATATATTTTATCTATAAAAATAAAATTTATATAAAAATCATATCAATGTATAATTTATACAAGTGTTAAAAGTGATAATTATTTTATAATAAATAATATATATAATTAATATAAAAAAGCAAAATATCATTTTATGTCATTTTATATTTATCGGCTAGTCCAACCATTAGTTAATCCGCTAATAGCTAGCTTATCCGTTATCCGCTATCAGCTATCAACTTGCTTATCCGTTATCCGCTATTTGCTATTAGCTTGTTTATCCGCTAGCTTATCCGTTATCCGTTAGTTTTTACCAAATCCATAAAGTATAATTAAGAAAGGCTAAAATATCATTTTGGTCCTTTAACTTATTGTTAACGAATTTCAAACCGATCCTTTAAATTGTTAACGAGTTTCAAATTGATCTTCAAAAAATTAACATTGTTACTAATACATTAATAAAGAGGACTAACTTGAATAAACACTTATAAATTAAAAAATCAAATTGAAAATTTTGAAAGTTAATGGACTAAATTAAAACTAAAAATAAGTCAAGGGACTATAATTATATTTCAGCCGTTAAGAAAAGATGACAGTAATTTCTTCAAAAAAAATTTGACCCAAAAAAATAAACAAAAATAAAAAGAAGAAGTAGACGAAGTGAGCGCAGATACAACGCTGTCGCTCGCTCAGTCGCTCTTTCATTCTGCAGCATCCTTGTTCAAAATCTCACACAGCCGCTGTGGTTGCTCACTGTCTCCGTCAATCATCACACAATCCCTAACCCATAACCGAGAGAGCGTTACATCTTCAGCTCATATCCTCCTTGGGTTCGCTCTCACCAGCATAGGGAGAGTGAGAATATGATGTTAAAATTAACACCAACTCTATCTTGTTTCCAGAGTTATCGAAATGACCAACAACTCCCTCTCAATAATTTCAAGCCCGTAACTATGAGTATGAATTGCAAGAATAACAAAGAAATGATAATAGTATGCGGGCTCCGTAAAAGCTACGGAAAGAAGCCACCGTCAAGGGTATTATCGAAAGAAGCGATTCAAGTGATTCATGCCCTCAAATTAGCGAAATCTTCCGACAAGCTTGAGCAAGTGCTCAATGCCAACCTCGCCAGGCTTTTGAAGGTTGACGTCTTAGACTTATTGGCTGAGTTGCAAAGACAAAATCAACTCCATTTATCCCTCAAGGTAGGTGCTACTCACTCAATTTCATTACCCAAATTCATTAATATTACCCCAATTTAGTCCTTGGGAAATCAAAACTCTCAACTTGATCCCTAAAATTTGTGATTATTTTTTGGACAAAAATTCGGTGCTTGCGACGTTGATTTTACGATAAGAAAAGAATATAGCATGTTACACATATTATATCTTCACTGATGAGATGTTATACATGTATTATCCTCATTGGAAAGTAGTACCAGGGATTGTATCTAAGTTTTATCCTTATTTTTACTAACATTTAAGATTGTTAGGGCCAGTTTGTTTTCTCGTTTTCATTTGTGTTTTTAACAATCGTAAAATTGTCACGTTATTTTTATTCTATTTGCTCTTTCAAAGATTTGTATAGGATTGTAAAAATCTTTGAAGACAAGAAACAGAATGAAAACAATGTGATATACTTTTGCAACTATGAAAACAGAACACAAGAACAAGAAACTACAGACAAAGTAAACAGTCCTTAGTGACCAAAGTTAAGAATTTTTATTGCTTAGGGACTATAAATTGGGGAGCACGTTTTTTCTCAAGGATGAGTTTAGGTATTTACTGTTAATTCAATTTTAATTTTGCACGTTTCCTTTATCTTCATAGTTTTTTTACATATTATATTCTGTGGTAACGCTGCCATTCAGCAAAACTGGCTCACGAGCTCCATAAGGCTTAGTTGCTAACAACTCAATTAGAGCTTGAGAATTTGAGCTTGAATTCAATGAATCAATATTTTGGTTTATTAGCTTGCAATCTGACTCAATATATTATCATTATTATTATCACATGGTTTGATAAATTGAACTTTGTTAGGATTTAGGAATTAATTCTCTAAAATATGTTTTCTTTATGTTAGAAGGCGTAGTTGAATAGTTGGTGGTTGTTTGGCTGGAACTTGTGAGAATACATTTTGTTGTTGAGCCAGGCTTTGCTTATCGCCAGCCATATTTTGATTGTTTTCTTACCATTTTCTGGCATTCCTTTCAAACTATTATAAACTAAAAACACCATTGAAAAAAACTCAGAATCTTAATTGAAACAAAAACTAAAGCAGAAAAATTATGAACCACAGCAACTTCATTAACTTTTGGAATGAAGTAGGCAAGTAGCTTGGCATTACTTTTTCCATGTTGTTTGCATATTCTGTTTTTGAAATGAAATATGGATTGAATTGAACTGTAGGTTTTCAAATTTATTCGTGAGGAACCAGGGTATGATACACTTCTGTCATTATACTCTGACATGATATTGTTATTTGGAAGAAATAAGATGATTGACATGGCTGAAGAGCTCTTTTCTCAAGTGATGGGTAAAGGGTTGAAACCCGACACAAGGATGTATACTGAGATGATTGGAGCATATATACAAGTCGGCATGACAGAAAAGGCTATGGAGATATATAGAGCAATGAAGGCATCGGACTGTTCACCTGATAGGCTGACATTTATGATATTGATCAGGAACCTTGAAAAAATTGGAGAACAAGAGCTAGCCACCACTTTGAAAGAGGAGTGTGCTGAGTATGTGGAGTCTCCTAAGAAGTTCATTCGAGAAGTGGAGCAAAAACATGTAAGATTTCAATCATATTATGCAACCATTATTTTCTGTTTTTTTTTTATGATAAACAAAAATGGTATTATATGGAGTACTCGGGGTACCCCAACCCATGTACATAAAGTCACAACGGCACCAACTAATGTAAATAAAAGACTACCCAAGAGGAGGATAGTATTAGCTTTACAAAATTTTTCACCAAACTATATCTAAAGATCTACACCAAAAAAATAAACCTGTAATTAGCCCAAAGAAGAAAGAAAAGAAAGCCTAAACATAACAGATGGACGCAGTCAAAACAAAACAGCAGCCAGAACACCCCCCCAATCACAAACAGTAGATAAACGCAGCCAAAACCAGAGCCCGCAAAAACCAGAACCAGAAACATACATAATGTAGAGGAAGGCCACTCATCCAGAAACCACACATCCCTAAACCATTATTTTCTGTTTGTGCGCCAAGTTATTTTTTAAGTGGCATTTGGTAATTACACATTCTGTTTTCCCTAGCACTTGTAAAGTTGGCATATTAAACATGGAATCTTGAATTTTCATATATATCTCGAGCTCAAAAATACCTTAAAAACAAGTTTGCAAGTGCTTGGGAAATTAAGATTCCTAAGTGCCAAATACCAGCTGGTCAATTGTACTATCCCCACCTTAATTTATTTGTTCACTTGCGCTATATCCCCATTTCTATACATAATCCTCCCCAGCAATATAAATTAACTTATTGAATAGTTGAGGGAAATCTGGGGAATTAAATTGTGAACATAGTGTAGTACCTAGTTCATTCCCCATTACCATCTCGCATGAATATATTTTTATTGTATAAATTTATGTTTTATAAATTCGCCTTTATGTCTTCAATCAGGCAAAAAAGGAGATATCTCAATCTCGCATGAAAATTTCCAGTGGTGGATGATGGTGTTACATGGAGTGATGGATAATAGACATGCAACTTCATTGTTGTATTTTGTATTGTATGCTGGAGGTTCACTGGGGACTTCGTTTCAAACACATGCCTTCATAAGGCTGTTCTTATTTGTGGCATTTGAGACGTCCAAATTGGGGGTAAGGGTGTGTGATAGGGAGCTATATTGATGCTTCAATGTTGATATCATTTGTACTTTTGATGTTTTTAATAACAATGAGTAACGTTTGTTGCAGCAAAAATTGCTATTATCCTAATAGGTCTCATCTTCTCCTGCTCCCACTCTGTAATAGGACATGGAGTTATACGGTAAGAGGACCTCACTGATACATTTTCTCTTGCTGTGCTTTTATCGTTTTTTTTTTGTCCAATTTCTCCATTTAGCCACTGAACTGTGCTACTGCTACCTATCACAACGAAATAGTCAAGTAGATATAAAAAAAGAACTGGTAGAGAAATCAGCTTTTCTCGGTGCATGTTTCTCTCTCTCCATTCCACCTCACTTTGCAATACCTCTGCTGCTCAATTTTGTCCCACCTTTACCTTCACCTTTGTTTCTTTCCGTTCTATAATAACATAGCTATAAGGCTAAAAGCCTTAGCCTTTGGTTTTGATCAAACATTGATCTCAGGAAAGCATCACGTGATGCTATCCTCTTGAAACACAAATATGTAAAAGCTAACAAAATAAATAAGGTTGCTGCATTTTCTTGGGCAGCAGGTATGCCAATTCACATAATGGCAAGTCAGAAGTCACAACTCCAAAAACTGCTTCGCTCCATGGATTTTCTTCTGTCTTAATCTATTCTTTATATTCATTTCATACAGTAAATATCTCATACTTTCAATTAAACTCTTACAATAAGTTGGATTCACACTTTCTTTTTTTATTTTTTTGTCAATTTTAGTTTTTCTTCAACTAAGGTGGAAACCAGCTTTTAATTTTTCCATCCTGAATTTTTTTTCAAAACATCGTTTGCATATTTTCTTTGAGAAATGAAAATCTCATCTTTTGGCCAAGAAGTCCAATGCTTAGACAATAAGACATCAAGCTCAAATTTATCATTTCAAACCTACTCACCATAGCCTCCCTGAATTCTATAATCATTTTTTAATTATTCCCAGTAAAAAAAAAATCATTAACATAAAGACATATAATGAGAACATTTCCATGCTCAGTAAATTTAGTATATAAAGTGTGCTTAAAAGGACATATTTGAAAATTATGTTCCACTAAATAGAAATCAATTTTCTTGTATCAAGCACATGGTGTCAGCTTCAATCCATATAACATTTTCTTCCGTCAGTTGAGTTTATCCTATTTTCCTTTGATTACATATCATACATGTTGCTCAGCATATACTTCTTCCAAAGTATCATTCTGAAAAGAAAGGCTACATGATATGTGATCAAAGGAAAAGAGGACAAAGCCTACAAAGTGAAGAAAGCTTTGTATGCTGAAACAAGCATTAAGAGCATGGTACAAATGAATTGATTTTTATTTTGTTGAACATGGTTTTCAAAGATGTCCTATATATTGAGCACACTTTATATATTAAATATTTTGAGCATGGAAATGTTCTCATAGTATAACTTTATGTTGATAATATGATTATTGCAGGAAATAATTCAAAGAAGATTTCATAATTTAGGGAGCCTATGATCAGTTCTTTTTAAATGAGAAATCTTGGTTTGATGGCTTATTTTTCAGGCGTTGAAGTTCAGTTGGGTGATGAGATTTTCATTTCTCAAAGGAATATATGCTAATGATATTTTGAAGAAATTCATGTGACGAAATCAAAGCCAGTTTTCACTCTAGTTGAAAAACCACCAAAATTAGTAAAAGATAAACATAGAAGTGTGTTGCAACTTATTACAAGAGTTTAATTGATAGTTTGACATATTTGACTACAGTTAGACCAGTAATAGTCTTTGGACTTGGATTGCTCAGCAAGTTTATCGAAGAGCCACATGTCTTTCATCTACAAAGAGCTGAAACAATTGTTTGATGTATCAAAGTACGTTGACTAGTTGGAATTTTATGATATACATATTGTGATTAGGCTTGCGACGTCAAAAATAACAATAAGTCAAAAAACGTGGAGGGTATAGGGTGTGTTTGGGTAAACAACTTAAATAAGAGCTTATGACATAAGACCTTATCGCATGAGAGCTTATGCCATAAGCACTTAAAGAAAGAAAAAGAAAAAGAAAAAGAAAGAAAGGGGCATGAGAGGATTCGAATAGTGAAAAACACGGAGAGGGTGTTTTGTGCACAAGCTCTTATGATAATTCCATAAGTTTCTCCCATTGACTTATGAAAATAAGTCAAAAACTCCTTATGAGATGGCATAAGTTATTTTTATAAGCTCTGCCAAACACACTGCATAAGAACTTATATCATCAGATAAGTCAAAAGGAGATTAAATAAGCTCTTCCAAACGCCACCATAGTTCTTATCTTGGTTCAAGTGCAATATCTTGGTCATCGAAAAATCAACTTGTTATTGCACACTTTGCATATGAAGATGAATACATTGTAGTAGTGTTACATTAGAATCAGAGTAAAAGGGGGCAACCTGATGCTATATAGCTCCAGTTATGAACAGAATCCTGGGAAGGGTTAGATCAACTATGTGGGTATATAGTAGACAGTCATATATTATGCATTTGCAATAGGCCGGTTCCACGACTCAGGACACTCCTTTGCATTAGAAACAAAGTACTCACAAAAATATTTTATGACAAAAGTTCGCTATTACACTTTGCTAAAATCTAGTCTTTCAAGATTGATCCAACATGTAGATATAGATATTTGATTTCATAAGATTAGCAAAATAGTAACAGACAAGGAAGCAATTTTTTTATAAGCCAAAAAGTATACTGATTAGAGGGTGCAAGAGGTATCTCAACCTGTATACAAGAACAAGACCAGGAACCAAAGGGAAGGGCCAATGTAACTAAAATAAAAGGGAGCCAAAGAACCCAGCATTGCTATTACAGAGACCTACCCCAAGCCACCACCAGCAAAATATATGTGCAAGTGAACCAACATAAACCAAAACAAAAAATCAAAATGCCAATGTTATGGCAACTCCAACCGCAGAAGACCAAACACCAGTGTAAACATCCTAAGCTAGAGGAAACTTCAGCAAGGAAGAGGAATCCTTCAAGAGTTGTTACCACAAAAGGACCTAATGCAGACCAGGGCCCAATATATTTTTTTTTTTTACATGGGGTGTTAATTATATACTGTCATGTTGAAGATCAAATTACGAATATTTTTACAAATCTAGTCATTTTAGAAGTTAAAAATAATTGCTTGGAATGACAATTTACAAACTTAGTTTCAAGATTGTCAAGTTCGAGAGTTCATGTAAACTTATAGAAACCCCATGGGGGCATTGCAAATAGAAAATTGTTAAGAGTCAGACATGGACAATTCGTATTATTAGATGCACTGCTGTCCAAATTTATTTGCACCATTTATTTAAAATAAGCATCCATGCATGCTTTCCCAACTTTCGCAGGGAATGGAGAATAAAAAAATGTCTTTCTGGAGAATGGAAATTGGAAAACATATCTAACCAAAATAGTGAAATAACTCATTTATGGACAAGTCCCACATAATCACTGGGGCCATATGGTTCGAACAGCTCTGCAAAAAGACCCTTCTTTCTTCTGTTGTTACGTCCCATGTCTTTGCACAATTGATCGTTGTACCATATGCCCCAAGTAACAATGCATGCCTTCCAACGATGTCTTCCACCATATTGCTTCAGATAATCTTCCCACACTTTGACATTCTCTTCCATATTTCTTATGCTAGGCACTTCAATGTTTCCATCCAAGAAATGTGCTAGCCACTGGCATCTTATTTCATTGGCATACAGATTTGATAGGTTCTCAGCATACCCTATTACTGCTAGTTGTGGGATTCGAGGGTGAATTATTTGCCTGAAATAACATTTATCTTGGGTGAGCATCAGATTTTGTACATTCTAAAATAACATTTACTTTTTAGTTTACTTTTAATATATTGTCAGTGTAATGTTTTACACCATTAATCAATCACAAAGTATCATATTTGATTTTGGATATAGTTAATCATTTTAAATAACGTGACAATAAAAAAGACATGTGGCTCTTCGATAAACTTACTTAGCAATACAAGTCCCTAAACTCTAAATAGCCCAAAAAAAAATAAAAAAAAATAATGTGACAATAAATGGTTGCATTTTAATGTAAAAAAACTTGGGGAGTGCTAACAACACACTCTTTTAACACATTCTCTTCAATACACCTATTATTGAGTAGATTTCATGTGGGACCTACTAAATTACATGAACTCACTCTCTATTATGTGGTTCATATGAAATTTATATAATACTAGATAGTATATTGAAACGAGTGTGATAAAGAATGTATTGTTAGTATTGATTAAAAAAACTTTTATACTATTAAATTAAATTCTTTGTTTTTATGGAAGTAAAGTGAAGCAAACACTAACCTGTAGAGGGGAATTGTAGATGTTGGTGGTCCATGGATGTATTTTTGGAAGATAGGTGATTTGAATATGCTTGTGAGTTTTTGGCCACCTTTGTATCCTGTAGCAAAAATTACTATATCTGTTTCTATGGGCTTAGCTTCTCCATCAATGATCAAACCTTCTCTGCAGAAACCAAAGCTATTTGATTTCTTTATAACGATGGATCCTTCTTCTATTTTGTCATAGTAATTTTCAGGAAGCATTGCAATCTCACATCCGGAGAAGTCTTGAAGAAAGCTATGACTAGGTACCAATCCATACTTCTTCATTGGCAGCCTCCATTTTAGACATGATTCAACAAGTTTAGAAATTCCCCACCTCTGAAAGTTAAAGGGTGGATCCGTGAACATAATGTTCTTCCAAGTAAATATACGAGAGTTACTTTAACAGAGTTACTTTAATGTTCTCAAAGAGTAACTTTAAAAGAATTGCTCAAAATCCTCACCCTTGATTTTAGCGTAATCCAGTGGAGGTTAATTGTTTTCCTTAATGAATTAATGTAGGTCATTGAATTACACTAAAACCAAGGGTGAGGATTTGGAGTAACTTTGAAGTAACTTGATCCCCAATCTATATGTATATATTAGAGAATTTTAGTGATTGTTACCAATGGTGAAAGTAAAGTGGCCACAAGGCCAAGTAATAAGGATTCTCCAGGCTTGTGAATTAAAAGCTCAGCAAAACGATTCATGTATAAGAATTCAAGGCTAATGCCCCAAATGTTAAAATCTGGAAGAAACCAGTGCAGGGTCCTCTGGATCATTGTGCAGGGATGCTTGACTCCTATAAAGGTGATCAAGTGATGGAAAAAGAAAGGGATATATCAGACAGGGAATACAGAAAATGTTTTAATATAATTATTGTGAAAAGAGAGAATTAAAAATGAAACCCTTTAGTTAGATTGTTTGCTGAACAGTTTGAACAAATTAAATATATTCTCACCATTTGTATTTGCACATTCAGCTGCTATATCTATAGCAGATTTGCTTGAGCCTACTATTGTAACTCTCTTTCCTTTGATCAATTCAGCAGCAGCCTCATTGTCCATAGCAGAGTAGCCCATGGAGTGCATAACCTTGCCTTTAAAAACTTCTGGGCCTTGTCCAGAAGGGAACTCAGGAATATTTGGAACACCACTATATTTCCCAAGGCAAAGAATCACAAACTCAGCCTTATACACCTGTTCATATAATATATAAACGTTCGGTTATGTGTATTGGCATATAGTAAAAGGGACCATTGCACATGATCAAAACATCTAATCTGCCTCAACCTTATTGTTCTTTATTCAATAAAATCTTCTAAATCATTCTAAAAATTAAAATTTACACAAACACAATCATGGGATCCGATGGTGTTAAATTTATGAATGTGAAAAAGGTGGTGTAAATTCTTCGATATAGAAAATATAGAAAGATTTGATATTCTTTAAAGAATTATCTGTGAAATGTTTTGTAGCATTTCAACATTTTGTAGCATTTCAACATGTAAGATTGTAAGTCAATTTATTCTCCACTTGTCAATTATAGAGTATCCTCGAATATGAGGCCTAGCAATGAAGCATAGAGGATGGAAATGTCTCAAGTATCGTATGTATCATAAGTAGGAATCCTTATATATGCCATGATTTGTACAAGGTCAAATATTGCTCAAGCAGTTGGTATGGTTAATTGGTTTATGGTATATCTTGGGAAAGAACATTGGGACATCCTTAAGAGGATCCTAAGATATGCTAAAGGAACCTCAGTGTAGCATTATGTTTTGGTAGCTCAGAATTTATTATTAGAGGGTAAGTTGATTTAGATTTTGCATGTGATCTTGATAAAATAAAGTCAATAGAAGATTCGTGTGTATTGTAACATTCAGCATGCCTTACACATTGCAAGCAATTCAGCCTGATTAAAGCACGATCATGGCAATGGTTCTCTTCCTTTCAGCAGCAAGGGAGGTACACCTTCTCAGACTGGTGCATGTCTCCTATAGGATGTATGTCCTAATTATGTTTTCCTCTTCTGCTGCATTCGGCCTAGTATTTTCCTGATATGGCTAACTCATTTTTTGCTGCTATGGTTAGTTGCCGCTATCTGTTATTGACCTGGTTTTGGCGTGGCTTGTTTCAGTTTTTAGCTCTATTGTTGACTTGTTCTTGCTGCGGGCTTTTAGTGCAGGATCTGTGTAGGATTTGCATAGGTTTATTCACTTGCTTTTTGGACAGCATTAGGTGCTTTATGTAAAGTTAGTGGGTGTCAATTACCTGCTGTCTCTTTGCTTCCATTTTCTGGGAGGCTACTGTTTTCACTTTGTATACCATTTAATACTTTGGTGTTCTGTACCTTCCCGTTCCCTTGTATATGAGTTGAGTACCCCTTGTACTCTTTTCTTAGGCTTGGGCTAAGTTGCACTACCCAAAATTTACACCACCCATTGCATCACCCACGTGGCAAATTTTGGGTCAATCAAATTGTCATGTAGGTTGGTCGAAATTTCAAACTTTCTGGTTGTATTTATACTGGAATCAAACTATATGAATACAATATATCATAGTATAATACTTGTATTCTCTGTATTTACAAATTTAACCCATATTAAAATAATGTTTTTTGATTAAAAAAATTTTATTTTTTAAATTTTTGTTTTACTCTCATCCCCTTCCCCTCCTCCCCCATCCCTATCCCTATCCCTATCCCTATCCCTATCCCTACCCCACCCTTCTGCCACCCACCTAACACCATCACTGACCGGAAGACCCAGCCGCAGCCGCCACCACCATGCCGTCCCTCTCACTCCTCTCACCCCTTTGCCCCCGTAGCACCACCATTCCGTTAGATCTGCCGTCAGAGCTCCAAATCGCCATTGCAGAACCTGGGTCTTGCCTCCCTGTCTTTTGCGGCATCTGGTTCTGCCATGGCAAGGGGGTACTGGGGGAGGAGGGGAAGGGGATGAGGGTAAGTGTTGTCTTTTGTTTTGTTAAATTTTTAATGAGGGTATAGAAGCAAATACGAAAATATAGGGGTCATTTTTACAAATACAAGTTAGAGTTTGAAGAGCTGATTATGTTGAAAAGTCAAATGTCCATGTGTAAGAATGATTGGTTCAGCATTTGCCAAGTCGGGTGGTGTAATGAGTGGTGTAAAAAAAGGGTAGTGCACCATAGAATGAACCCTTTTCTTATACATTTTGCTTATCGAAAAAAAAATGACAAAATGCATCAGAGTTCAATATCATTGTCGGAGAAGTGGTAAAAGAAGGGAATATAGACATAAGAAGATTCATACCAAAGAAAACCTTAAAAAAACCAATCAACATTGATAAATTTATATGGTAGAGATCCTCCTATGACCTATTGGGAACATAAACAACATATAATTGACTAGATAAGAGAGATTTTGAAAACTTGGTAAAGTTGACTTTAAGTGAGATTTTGTGAAATGTGAATATTAAAAGTTGGTGGTAGTTGACACCTACAGAAACATTTAGTGTAATGCTTGCAAAGGTTCTCTATAAATAGATACGTTTATTATTTATCTAGTGCACTCCACATTATATTTAGAAAAAAGTTGCAAAATCTTCCGCTTAGTAAAAACCTTAGCATTTTAGAGGGTTTCTAACATTAAATATTTTGTGCCACTTCGTATTTTTCAATTCTATTTTTAGTTGCATGATACTATTTCGATAACTCTGGTCCCCATAAAGTTTAAACTATTTTCTAATGAGAAACTATATATAGGGGTTACAAGGAGATATTTGTTGATAAAACAAGAAATAAAATGCATAATTACTGATAGGGGAGGTTGTGTGTCTCAACAAAAAAAAAAAAAAAAAAGTTCGAATTCCATAGATTAAAAAGGGTAAAAGCTTAAATACGTACACAAAGTAATTAGAGCTTCGTTGATATATTTCATAAATAAACACTTAGAAATAATTTTAAGTATGTTTGAATATCATTTAAAATAAATACAAGTTAAGAAAAGTGATCGACCACTTATTAGCTATTTTAGAAGTAAACGATACCAATCTTTCAAAGTAAGTAAAAGAATAAGTGGTGTTAATATTAGTGAATTTTAGTATACGCATTTTTCAATTATTACATTCAAATGTAAATACTTTTTATTTAAAAATAAGTTCATTTAAAAATATGGATTCAAATTAAGTACCTTTTAATCAGCGTATCCAAACTTGCCATTTTAGTTATACACTTTTGACATGTTATATCTAAATAAAAAATAATTTTTATTTAAAAGTAAACTTTTAAATAAATTTTTTTTGCTCACTAAATAAAATATTTAAAATAAGTGATTCTTTTATAAGTGTATCCAAACTATCAAAATACAGACATACCTCAATGGAGAAATTCTTGGTATCTTGCACTGCTATATGCCATGTTCCCTTAGAACCAAAGGGTTTGCCATTACCGCCCCATAATTCCCATGACATCATTTCTTCACTAGACTCTCCAACATAATCTAAATCGATGACTTTGGAGTTAAATTTTATGTAAGGAATGATGGCAAAATGTTGAGCATAGGAGTTGAGATAATGTAGCACTTGTGGGTTACTTGGATTCTCTTCTTTTACTGAAGAATGCCATGGAAAATCTGAAATCTGCCAAGATTGTTTATTGCTTTGGAGTTTGGTAGACTCTATAGTATGTCTCCACAATCCTCCAATGCCATCCTCAGCTTCAAAGACAATAGGATGAAAACCCTTCTCTAGAATGTATTTGCAGGCAAGAAGACCACTCATTCCAGCCCCAATAATGGCCACTCTTCTCTCCATTTCCAGCTATGTAGACAAAAATTATGACTAGCTCCTTGCTCTGCCTACAATGTCTTGTAAACAAATGCATTAAGTAGCCCATTGTACTCATTTTTATTGTTCTTTTTATAGTGTTGATAATGATTCAAAGAAAACAAAATAATTTTTGAATTATAACAATAGAGGATACTCAAAATATCTACCACATCCGATAAAACATACTCTAATTTTATAATATTTTCCCAAAATAAGATAAAAGATATTTAAAAAAATTATTATGATATTTTCCTAATTTTCTTTATCTTCATTTTATATTTTTAATATATTTACAAATAAATGAATATAAAAAAATAATTCAGTCATTTAGGATTATTATAAAAATATTTCATTTTGGATTTTTTTTTGGTAAGCAAATTATATTGAATAAAGTACCAAGGGTGCTCTAACCCAAGTAAGAAGAGATGGATTGATGTAAATATAATACTACCAAAACAAAAGCAGTATTATTGTTACAAGATCCAACCTCAAACCAGGCCAAGGATACCAATACCAAAAAAAACCAGCAACCAAGGAGGACCAATGAGACAAAGCTGAGTGGTGTAACCGTAGACCATAAGCAGAAGCCCAAGCAAAATCAAAAGGAGGACCAGAGAACCACTATTTCATTTTGGCTTTTGTTTTTTAAGATTTGAGAAAATATATTTTTGAGAGGGTGAAAATATCTACTCGTTTTAATTTTCTTTCTATGGGCTCTAAAAATAGGGGTGTAACCAGATTGGACGAGTTGAGATGAGGAAAAAATGCCGAAAACAAAAAAAATGGTTTATTTGGTTTAGCTTGGGCAATTTTAGAGTGTCGCACCCGAACCAACTCAATCCCAAATACCAACTGGTTTCTAAAATATCTTTTTCTTATAAAATGCATCTTAAAACATTGAATTCAATGTTAAAAACAAGTTTTGATAAGCTGGATTATGTATTTTAGTTGAAACTTGTAAAGATTATGAAGAGGATATAGAGTTAAAGAAGATTTTTATTTATCTAAACTATTATTGTACATGCGTCTGCTAACTCAAGAATAATAATGCCAAACACCAAGAAAAACTAACAAATACTCAAAATCCGCTTCATAAAATCCATATAATCTCATCCCAAAATCGTATACCAAACAAGTCTTAATAAAATAGAAAACAAAACAACCCCTTTTTATATTCAGATACGATTTTCATTAAAATACCAACAGAAAATGGAAAGTTGAAACAAGAAAAAGAAAGGGGGAGAGAAGAGGGAACATGAAATCACATGAAGAGGTTAACTTGAGAAAACCAAGAAAGGAAAAGGAAGAAAGGAGGATTGACCCCCATCTACCTTGGATTGTGTCCTTCTCTAGTATCCAAAGGAAGAAGATGAAGAGGAGATGATGATATGGCACCGAATTTTGATGTTCTAAGTGTTTCTCTATTTTATATATAGAGAGAGATGAATTTTGTTATTAATGAGTGTTATCGTTCTCTGGTACACACAGAAGTTGCAAAATCTTCCACTTAGTGAAAACCTTGTATTCTTGTCCATGATTTTCCCTAATCAGCATTTTAGATGGTTTTTAGCATTAAATATTTGTGTCATTTTGTATTTTTTTCAATTCTATTTTAGTTGCAATATACTATTTCTACAACTCTGGGACCGATAAAGTTTAAACTATTTTCTATCGAGAAACTATATATCACTAGTGCAGAAAAGGGATTCCATATCGGTTATTTTTGGCTTTACACATCGGTTTTAAAACTGATGTTGAAACGACCGATGTGGTTTATTGCCACTTTACACATCGGTTTTAAAACCGATGTTTATAATATTTTATACAGCGGTTACTTCTTAACCGATGTGGAAAATTAATTTATCAATTGGTATCCTATTGGGAATTTTCACTTTACACATCGGTTTTATATAAAACCGATGTGTAAAGTGAAATTTCCACATCGGTTTTAATAAAACTGATGTGTAAAGTCTCATTTTTTTTCCTGCTATTTACATTTCTATAATTCCTTTCTCCCTGTTTCAGTAATGCAGATCAATATATACCAGAATAACATACTGTAAATATTCTCAACACAACTAATATATATTGAATTTATTACGAATAATACATATATATATACGTTCAATTACATTCAGAGACAACAAAAATAATTAGAAACCAAAAAGCTACATGATATATTATAGATTTCATATCAAAATACATATGATCAGTCAAAAGTACACTATAACTAGTACATGATAAGTTTTTAAACTAACTACATATATACAAACTATGGTTGGTACACTTCAAGAAAGAAAGTTGCCCAACGCCTCTTTATGTTGTTGATGTCGGAATCAGATAATGGAGTTGGATTGTTGAATATCTGCAAGTTTAATTGGACAAAAGATTATATCTTTTAAGTAATAAACTAACATAAAACATATAACGAATCTATACTATTACTTCTAATTGTGTCAATTAACATTTACCTCGTGCCATCTTTCGGTGATCCCGGAGGAGATAATTTCCAACATCCACTTTGCATCACATAGTAGCCACATTCCCATGATCCACGTTGTATACGTGACTACGTACAAATGAAACCCAATTAGAATATGAGGAATTAAATAAAATAGAAATCAATTATTGTACCCACTGCATTTGATGCATTTGAACTAATAAATATCTTACTGTTGGGAATAATCCATCCGATGGCCCGAGTACGCCTTTCACCACGCAACATGTGGGTTGCATTAATAGACCTATCATGACAAAAACATTAATTAAAGTATATTTAATAGATTTGAGATAATTAAAACAACTCGCATTCATCGATTATAAAGTATTTTAATGCTTACGTTTCGATGATCGTCTTCGATTGATTCGCCAGGCTTATTTCCCAATGAGCGTAAGAAGACCACGACGTTCATTCTTGGGTACAAGAGCAACAGTTGCCAATGCAGGCTGTATTTGCGGAACAGTTAGTGACTAAGTCATATATAGTTATACTTAAATAACCGGTACTTATTTATTGAGATAAGGCGCAAGATAGAATTGATGATCGTCTCGGGCAAGTATATCACGTATGGTAGTGACCGGGTCTTCTGATGCTAGGAGAACATCACTCTGAATGAACATGGGGTCAATGAACCCATAAAGGGCGAGGTTACCCCGATCGACTAACATACGATGCAGATACCTAATATATTGGAAAAACATGTTAATTATCATAATATTTAAAAATTAATTATTTAACCTATAAATAAAATTAATTACAAGGAGATATTTGTTGTTGAAACAAGAAAGAAAATGCATGATTACTGATAGGGGAGTGAGTTTGTGTGCCTCATCAAAAGTAAATAAAATAAATGAAAGTTTGAATTTCGTAGATTAAAAGGATAAAAGCTTAAATATGTATACAAAGTAATTAGAGCCTCTTTGGATATATACACTTCATTTTAAAATAATCACTTATATAATTTTTATAAATAAGCACTCAGAAATATTTTTAAGTATGTTTCGATGTCACTTTGAAGAAGAAAAAAAAAACACAAGTTAAAAAAAGTGATCAACCATTTATTTTATTTTGTAATAAACGAAACCAATCTTTCAAAGTAAGTAAAGAATAATAAGTGGTTTTATTAAGTGTCTAAGTCCCACATTGGTTGAGTATATGAGCCAAGAACAATATAATAACTTGGACATCCCTCCCTCCAAGAGCTAGCTTTTAGAGTGGAGTTAGACCCAATTATTCTAACATGGTATCAGAGCCTCCCACGATGTTGGGCCACCCCACTCGCAGATGTCTAATCCTGCAAACTTCACGCTCCAGATGTCAAGTCCTGGGTGTGAAGGGGGTGTATTAAGTGTCTAAGTCCCACATTGGTTGAGTATATGAGTCAAGAACCATTTATAATAACTTGGACATCCCTCCCTCTATGAGCTAGCTTTTAGAGTGGAGTTAGGCCCAATTATTCTAACAGGTTTTAATATTAGTGAATTTTAGTATAAGCATTTTTCAAATATTACATTCAAATGTGAATATTTTTATTTAAATACAAGCTCCTTTAAAAAAAGGATTCAAATTAAATACTTTTTAATAAATGTATCCAAACTTGCCATAGTAAAGCTCACCTACTTCATTAAGAGTCCAAGAAGAACCGCCTGTTTATAGGAGCTTTCCAGTTGTGAGGTCTAAGCAAGTCGAAATGATCTGGCAAGAAAGTTATGATAATAAGTGATAATGTAATATAGCAATATGATAATCAAAAGAGTATAAAACATTATGTCAAAGCCAAAAACATTAACGAAAGAAGAATTTGCATCAAGTAATGCTAGCCTTTTTATGTAAACCCTGAGGGGGTCGGATTTCTGCCTAGTGAACCTTTTTGTAGGATATGGTAAATCATTATTTATGGGAACCGTGCATTTGCTTTCATTTCCAAATTGATCCAGTGGTAACTATCTCACCATTCCACTTAGGTTACCTATATTCTCTTTAGCAACTACAACATGAAACAAATGTTAGATATTAATTAGAAAATTAATAATAGCAAGTTTTTAAGTTGATAGTTACAAGTCTTATAATTGTGCAACTTTCTAAGTTACACTAGTACAGAAAAGTGATTCCACATCGGTTATTTTTGGCTTTTCACATCGGTTTGCAAACTGATGTTGAAAAGACCGATGTGGTTTATTGCCACTTTTCACATCGGTTTTAAAACCGATGTTTAAAGTACATTTTTAACAGCGGTTTTTCAAAAACCGATATGGAAAGTTCATTTGTCAATTGGTAAACTATTGGAAATATCACTTTTCACATCGGTTTTATGAAAACCGATGTGGAAATTAGACTTTACACATCGGTTTTCTAAAAACCGATGTGTAAAGTCTAATTTTTTTTTGAAACTGTTATTTACATTTCTATCATTCATTTCCTCTGTTTCAGTAATAATATATGCAGATCAATACCAGAATAACATACTCTAAATATTCTCAACAATCACTTTTGTACAACAAAAACACAATTAATATATACTGAATTTATTACGAACAATACATATGTACGTTCAATTACATTCAGACAACAAAGATAATTAGAAACTAAAATGCTACATGATATATTATATATTTCATATCAAAATACATATGATCAGTCAAAAGTACACTATATCTAGTACATGATAAGTTTTTTAACTACATAAATATATATATATATATATATATATATATATATATATATATATATATATATATATATATATATACAAACTATGGTTGGTACACTTCAAGAAAGAAAGTTGCCCAACGCCTCCTTATGTTGTTGATGTTGGAATCAGATAATGGAGTTGGATTGTTGAATATCTGCAAGTTTAATTGGACAAAAGATTATATCTTTTAAGTAATAAACTAACATAAAACATATAACGAATCTATAACTGTTACTTCTAATTGTTATCAATTAACATTTACCTCGTGCCATCTTTCAGTGATCCTGGAGGAGATAATTTCCAACATCCACTGTATCACATAGTATCCACATTCCCATGATCCACGTTGTATACGTGACTACGTACAAATGAAACCCAATTAGAATATGAGGAATTAAATAGAAATTAATAATTATACCCACTGCATTTGATGCATTTGAACTAATAAATATCTTACGCTAGGAATAATCCATCTGATAGCCCGACGCCTTTCACCACGCAACATGTGGTTTGCATTAATAGAACTATCATGACAAAATAAACATTAATTAAAGTATATCTAATAGATTTCAGATAATTAAAACAACTGCATTAATGATTATAAAGTATTTTAATGCTTACGTTTCGATGATCGTCTTCAGTTCATTCGCCGGCTTATTTCCAATTGAGCAGAAGAAGACCACGACGTTCATCCTAGGGTACAAGATCAACAGTTGCCAATGCTAGCTGTATTTGCGGAACAGTTAGTGACTAAGTCATATATAGTTATAATTAAATAACCGGTACTTACTTATTGAGATAAGGCGCAAGGTAGAATTGATGATCGTCTCGGGCAAGTATATCACGTATGGTCGTGACCCGATCTTCTAATGCTAGGAGAACATCACCCTGAATGAACATGGAGTCAATGAACCCATAAAGGGCAAGGTTACCCTGATCAACTAACATACGATGCAGATACCTAATATATTGAAAAAACATGTTAATTATCATAGTATTTAAAAATTAATTACTTAACTTATAAATAAAATGTACATACGTGCACCATAATGATAGGTGTACAGAACTAGCCATTTCTTTATTGAGTACAATCTCCATAAGTTCCTTCTTTGGGATATACAGTTCATCACCTGGACTGGCATCATGTTCCAACCTTACCAAAGCTGGGTCATTCGCCATGGTGACAACCTGTATAGCCAGAAGTTTAAAAACATCACCAGGTGCCCCTTTGTCGA
Organism: Sophora flavescens; assembly: GCA_030762895.1. Lineage (NCBI taxonomy): Eukaryota > Viridiplantae > Streptophyta > Magnoliopsida > Fabales > Fabaceae > Sophora > Sophora flavescens. The sequence continues at coordinate 107,266,538 of CM061069.1, read as the reverse complement.
TCCCCTAAACAACAAAGATATATATTAGTAATCACAGATAATTAAGTTATTTCATTCGTAATTAACTAAATGGTCAAATGAATACCTTGGCAGGAGCAGGCATCTCTGGTCTTCCTGGATCCGACCTTTTAGGCAGAATGTCATTTCCAACATCCTATAACGAATAAAAATAAAGCATTATCTTTAAACAATAATAAATAATTTCAACTATGAATACCTCAGATGCAACAAGAAAGCTGACCAGTCTTCTTGGCCAGAGGATGGAGTTACCAGGGGCCTGACCCACTGTTTGAACCTCCTCAGTGGGTACAGGGACTCGAGCATATCAGCATCTCGAACAATCTCAACAACGACCCTCAGCTGATCATCTGGTAATAAACGATGGTGTATGGTATTACCTAAGTTATTATGTGCCCTCCCCAATGCCACTAAGCGGCGATCATGATGATCATCAACATACAGCTCACACCTATCAGGGTCGTCATCATCATCATCACCACCATCATCATTTTCAGGATGATGAGGAGGATCACATGAGCCCTTAGTGCTCACATGGACAGAGGGTTGGACAGAAGATTGGACACCGGCTATCATCTGCTGGGACATAGAAGTAAATATTGCCATCTGCTGGGCAAACTACTCGACCATCTCCTGTCTAAGCTCAGCTGCAATCTCCTGTTTTAGCCGTGCTCTATCTGTATCAACATCCCTGTGGCATTGGTGTGAAGATGAACCATGGTATTGGCGAATGCCGACGCCCCATCCAACACCAATGACACGGCCCAGGTGGTCTGGTTTACCGATTGCAGTAGCTAAGATATCATCGCATCCTCTAGGAACAAAGGTTCCTTGGGTTACCTGCTCGTCCAAGGCATCCTATCACATATAAAATATCAGATCACATCACAATTCGGTAACAATCTTAAAATGAAAATTACAATTCAAACTATACTTACAATCTTCTCAGCTACTTGGCGGGCCTCCTCAGATGTATATCGTCCCGTTTTTCATTGTCGGGCCCTCTTCCATTTACGATGGCGTGGGGGTGGAGGTGGATCAACAACCTCTGGACGATTTTCAGCTTTAGGATCCGCCTGATATGCTGCTTCCTGACGTGCTTTCTTTTCCTCTTCTACCATTATCTTCCTGTTTTAGCTGTGCTCTATCTGCATCAACATCCCTGTGGCATTGGTGTGAAGATGAACCATGGTATTGGCGAATGTCGATGCCCCATCCAACACCAATGACACGGCCCGGGTGGTCTGGTTTACCGATTGCAGTAGCTAAGATATCATCGCGTCCTCTAGGAACAAAGGTTCCTTGGGTTACCTGCTCGTCCAAGGCATCCTATCACATATAAAATATCAGGTCACATTACAATTCGGTAACAATCTTTAAATGAAAATTACAATTCAAACTATACTTACAATCTTCTCAGCTACTTGGTGGGCCTCCTCAGATGTATATCGTCCCGTTTTTCATTGTCGGGCCCTCTTCCATTTACGATGGCGTGGGGGTGGAGGTGGATCAACAACCTCTGGACGATTTTCAGCATTAGGATCCGCCTGAGATGCTGCTTCCTGACGTGCTTTCTTTTCCTCTTCTACCATTATCTTACCAAGCTTTTTATATCCCCCACGAGACATGACATGGGGGTAGACATTCTTGCTTTGGTTTTCCTGCCCCTTTTTCCTCTTCTCATGTTATAAATAGAAGACAATTAAATTACATAAGTAAATAAAATTAATGAAATTACATAAATTTAGAGACAAATCAAATAAGTTAACCTGAAAGCCGGGATCATGTCGGCTCTGAACAAAGCGATCCCACGTCGCCTGGTCAAGAAATGGGTACACCTCAAGTGGGTTCTTTTCACATGTTGGATTGAATACATAGTATCTGCCCAGGTCGACCTTAAAAGCCCTCCAACGCTCACCAGCATACTTTAGCAAACGCTTCTTCATAACCGTCGTATCTGGTATGTCAAAGGTAAGCTACATTAAGACCAAAAGAATCAATGAATTACTGTATGATATTAGTAAGATTAAAATAAAGTAGATACAGACAAACACAGGACGTAAAAGTATAGATACCAGAATACTCTCCCATATCTTATCCTTCACGTCCGCCGGTACATCTTTCCAAATATCAATGAGTATACTAGGCCTGCTCCTAGCAAGGGTCGCCACAAAACTGTTAAACTGCTCTGCCATTGGCCCAGTAGGATTGAGGTTATTATCAAAGTCTATTCTTATCCTTTGATTTGAACCACGGTTGGCAACAAATTCCCCATTCGTGTGGCACGTCTACCCTTTCTACCCGTAGACGGGGTCTCCGACCCGCTGCATGAAGGAGGGATATCCTCAGGATCAGTCATGTATACCTGTTTAAACAAAAAAAAACTTGTTAGTATATCAGGATAAATATCAAACATAACTTATAAATATCGATCATGTGAAGTTGTGTGCATGAAGATGGGGCCTAGCCGTGACAGCCATCAAGGCCATGATCGAGTAGAGCTGAAAAGAAAGAATGGAAAAGTCTGAACTGGTCACGGCCAGCCCGTGATGTCCATCACGGTCGTGACATGCCAACTAAACCAGACCCTCACAGGCAGAACTAATCACGGTCTAGCCGTGATGGTGGTCACGGCCGTGACAGACCAACCAGTGAAGCAACCTCCAAGGCAGAACTTATCACGACCTAGCCGTGATGGTGGTCACGGTCGTGACAGACCAACCAGTGAAGCAACCTCCAAGGCAGAATCAGTCACGGCCTAGCTATGACAGGTATCACGGCCGTGACGCGTGATACCACCACTGGTGTTCCTTTCTGTGTATCCTTTGTCCTCCAATTGGAAAAATCCAGTCTTTGAGCCATTTCCACTATGGTGGATTAGACACATATTCACACTTTATAACACTTCACACACAGAACAACACAAGTATACACAGAACAAGGACTCAACACACAAACTTCATCAAAGGGATCACAACAAGGCACTAACACACTCATGACAGAGCCTAGACATGCAGTTGTACATGGACATAACTTATAAATATCAACGTAAACATAATATGCCTTTAAACATAACTCAAACTAAACTTACTTTGTGGTCAATTAGTAAAGTTCTCCCATAACCCTTCTTGGTGATCATTACGAGTAGCATGTACATCATCCACTTCATTTTCCTCATTGAAATTAGGCACTCGTGTTGAGAAAGAAGGAGTATTAGAAATATCAAGAGTTGAATCTTGATTTCCCTCACTACCATTATACATGTTTTTTCCCTGGAGAACCACTGACCACCTTTTGTTAGAAGGATCACGGATATAAAACACTTGTTTTACTTGGGATTCCATGATGAAAGGCTCTTCTTTATTACCTACCTTATTAAGGTCCACCAATTTGAATCCTAACTCATCGGTTTGCACACCATTGTTACTGTCGACCCACTGACATTTAAAAACAGGTACTCTAAACTTCGTGTAATCAACCTCCCATATCTCTTCAATGATTCCAAAGTATGAAACGGATGCCATAACAGGGTTTTTATCTTTCGAACTAGAGAAATGCATGGACTCAGCGACGACCATAACCCCACTGTTTTGCATAGTACTTTTGTCATCCTGGGACTTTGTATAGAAGGAAAACTTATTGATATCGTACCCACTCCAGCATATGACATCAAAGTTAGGCCCTTGTGCTAGCCATTTTAATGTATCAGAAGCAATACCATCCTTTGCAATTTTTTCTTTAAACCAGTTCAAGAAAGTCTTGTTATGCTTGTTCAAACACCATTTTTCATTCATTCTAGGGTAAGTTTCATTGATGATGCTTTTGTGCTCACATAAGTATGGTTCAACTTCATCAGTGTTATTCAATATATACAAATGTGCTTGAAGCACTTCCTCCCGATCCATGCTCTTAACAGTGATACCTCGTGTACCCTTACCATCATATCTTCCTTCGTGACGAGACTTCGGAAGCCCTACAGGTTCCGCTTCTAACATGTAGTATGTACAAAACTCAATAGCTTCTTCTGCAACATACCTTTCAACAATAGATGCTTCGGGACGATGTGGATTCTTCATATATCCTTTCAAGATCTTCATGTATCGCTCAACCGGGTACATCCACCTTAAATAAATGGGGCTGCACAATCTAATCTCCCTCACTAGATGAACAATCAAATGAACCATGACGTCAAAAAATGAAGGTGGAAAATACATCTCCAATTGGCACAAGATAATGGCTGCCTCATTTTCCATGTCATTCAACATTTTAGTGTCAATGATCTTGCTACATATAGCATTGAAGAATAAGCATAACCTAGTAATGACATATCTGACTTTTTTAGGCAATATGTCACGAATGGCCACCGGTAGTAGTTGTTGCATCAAGACATGACAATCATGAGACTTTAAGCCAACTAATTTGAGATCTTTCATTGAGACAAGTCTTTTGATATTTGAATAGTAACCTTGTGGCACTTTGACTCCCCGTAGACATTCACAGAAACTTCTTTTCTCTTTTTTTGATAAAGTATGACATGCTGGGGGCAAATAAGTCTTCTTATCCCCCACTTTAAGTGGAGCTAACTACTCTCGTATACCCATCGCAACTAGAACCAGACAAGCATTCACACCATCCTTTGTCTTGCCTTGAATGTTGAGAAGCATTCCGATTAAACTGTCACACACATTTTTCTCCACATGCATCACATCAATACAATGTCTTACATCAAGCTTGCACCAATATGGAAGATTAAAGAAGATCGACCTCTTCTTCCATATTTTCTTATCGGTAGCCTTCTTCTGGGTCTTCCCATAGATAACATTAGTGTTGTTCACCCTTTCATAAACTTGCTCTCCAGTCAAGGCCACCGGAGCAATTTCATTCTCCGGAAGTCCATTAAAAGCTTTTCTCAATCTACGATAAGGATGATTACGTCGGAGAAATCTCCGATGCCCAAGGTAAATTGTCTTCCTTCCATGTTGCAGTTGATGGTAACATGTGCCTTCTTCACATATTGGACATGCTTTATGCCCCTTAACACTATACCCACACAGGTTCCCATATGCTGGAAAGTCATTGATGGTGTAAAATAACATGGCACGCAATCTGAATGTCTCACGGCAATACCCGTCGATCACATCAACGCCTTCATCCCACAACATTCTCAAGTCTTCAATCAAGGGACTTAGATAAACATCAATATCATTTCTTGGCTATTTAGGACCCGAAATCATCATATATACTTAACATAATGTATTTGCGCTTCATGCACAACCAAGGAGACAGGTTGTAAATTACCAGGAGAACAGGCCATGAACTATGAATACTACTTAAGTTTCCATATGGATTCATTCCACCGGTAGCAAGTCCAAGCCTGAGGTTTCTGGGCTCACTGTCGAAATCCGGAAACAAACTATCAATTCTCTTCCATTGCAAAGAATCGGCCGGATGCCGAAGCTGTCCATCACACTTCCTCTCATCTGCATGACATCTAATGTTCTTTGCATCATTTACATTAGCAAACAATTGCTTGAACCGCGGAATCACGGGAAGATACCATAACACCTTCGCAGGAGGACCTTTGGTGACCACATCACAACTAGAATCACCATCCTTCACTTTGTAGCGTGATACCCTACACCTGGGGCACTCGTGCATCTCTTCAAACTCTTTCCTGTACAATATGCAATCATTGGGGCAAGCGTGTATTTTCTTATACTCCATACCCATCGGACACAATATCTACTTCGCCTCATAGTTTCGAGATGGCAATGTGTTGCCTTCTGGAAGCATGTCTTTCAACAACTCAAGCAATTCGGTAAAGCTTTTATTGATCCACCCATTTCTCGCCTTCACATTGAACAATCTTAACACCGCTGACAACCGTGTGAAATTAGTGCACCCCGGATACAAAGCCACTTCCGCATCACTGCACAAAGTATCATACACATGTGCGCGCCGAAAAGACTCTTGCCCAACATCACGGATCATGTCCTCTAGTCCATCGTCCATTTCCACGTCATCAACTTCCTCTCTATCCAACACCCTCGACCTGTCTAACGATTCACCATGACATATCCATGTTGTATAACTCTTGCAAATCCCCTCACAAATAAGATGATCACGTATCTCCTCAGCTTCTAGTCGTCTCTCATTCAAACAGTTAACACAAGGACAATAAAACCTTCCGTTACCACTATCAGGAGCATTTGTTTTTGCAAACTGTAGAAAATCTTCCACTCCATTCTCATACTCATCACTTGTCCGTCTAGCATTCATCCAACAACAATCCATGACTAAACCAATAACTTCGTACTTAGTCCAACATATTCATCAATCACTTCTTATGACAGGGTATGGCCCTATCCCATTTGAGAAGAAACTTTTTCAACATTCGTTTAACAGTTAGTCCTTAACTCTCATGCTCATACTCGACAAAATTTCGGTCGCATTTCCCTTCGGTCTTCGACGTACACTACTTGAACGCGATGACATCCACCACGATAAAGTATGCACCCGGAGAACGGAAAGAAAAGTATCAATCCGAACTTTCATCAAGTATATAACATTAGAATCAATGAATAACTATTTTAACTGAATTAAGAAAAAGTTTTTTCCCAAACTGTCCAACTTTGGACAATTCAAGATCCAACACAATGAGCGGTACATTAAGGACGTACACGTGTGCTCATTAGTATTGCATCTCAAATGGGAAACTAAGGCTTTACTAATTATGTAGCTTGCATGAAGATGGGGCTTGAAAAGTGAAGAAAATGAGCCAAACAGAGCCCATCACGGCCTAGCCGTGACAGCCATCACGACCATGATAGAGTAGAGTTGAAAAGAAAGAATGGAAAAAGCAGAACTGGTCACGACCAGCCCATGATGTCCATCACGGCCGTGACATGCCAACTGAACCAGACCCTCACAGGCAGAACTGATCACGCCCTAGCCGTGATGGTGGTCACGGCCGTGACAGACCAACCAGTGAAGCAACCTCCAAGGCAGAATCAGTCATGGCCTAGCCGTGACAGGCATCACGGCCGTGACGCGTGATACTGGTGTTCCTTTCTGTGTACCCTTTGTCCACCAATTGGAAAAATCCAGTCTTGGAGCCATTTCCATTATGGTGGATTAGACACAGATTCACACTTTATAACACTTCACACACAGAACAACACATGCAAGTATATTATATTATATATATATATATATATATATACATAGAACAAGGACTCATGACACAAACTTCATCAAAGGGGTCACCCTCTTAGAAAACCAGCATTAGAATATTAGAATAAGCTAGAATATTATATCTTCACAAGTCACAACATACCCACACTGTCTGCTCAATTTTGATATCCTCCACAAAATTCTCTCTTTCTTTGTGCACCTGTGATAAGCCTGAAAACCAGTAACAGGGAAAATGAGGAGTGATTTCATGTGCCATTCTCAGGCATCCCCTATTTACTTATCCAACCATTTGGAGTCAAACACTACAAAAAAAAGGTCATTTAGCGACCGAAAATAGTGACCGAATTTTTTGGTTGCTATTTGCGACCGAAATAGCGGCCGATTGTAGGATCTACATGAAACACTGGTTAGAGTTGAGTCTGCGACCTAAATAGCGACCGAGATAGAGCGTAGAAGATATATCGGTCGCTATGTCGGTCGCTAAACAAAGGATAGTAAAAGTCAGAAATTTATGAATTTTTAGCGACCAAAATGGCGACTGAATTAAATGCAACGGTTAAACTTTATTTATATTAGCGACCGATTTAGAAATCCGTCGCTAAATTTATGAATTCATACTCTAAACTTTATTTATATTTGCGACCAATATTAATTCGGTCGCTAAACGGCGCGTAAAAAAAATAAAATAGCGCCTGTTAGCGACCGAAATTTAAATCGGTCGCTAAAATTATAACTTCAAATTCAAACTAACCATTTTAGCGACCGATTTATTTCGGTCGCTAAAACTGAAATCCCTAAATCGCGAAATCTCCCATTTCCTTCCTCACTTCTTCATTTTTCCTCTCTCAGCTCTGCTCCCTACCTCCACCACCGCGCCAGTCCGTCGTCCGTCTCCACAACCGCCACCACCGCACCAGTACGGCCACCACCGTATCACAGTACGTAAGTCTTCTTACCTCTCATCTCTTCCTTCCTTCTCTTCCTTTTCCTCCCTCTCATCTTTGGTCTTTCCCTCCGCAGAAACAGTGCCACCACCGTAGAGCTCCGGCCACCACAGGGACAACCGCAAGGACCACTGCAAAGGTATCCCCTCCTTCCTTCTATGTATCCCCTGCGCCCTTCATTCTGTTGAGGCTTGTTGAGTTTTACTAGGCTTGGTCATTGTATTCTGTTAGTTGGTTAAATCTGTTAGTTAGTTGTTTTTCTGTTTTTCTGTTTTTTCTGTTAGTCTAGCATCTCTTAGTTGGTTGTGTTAGTTTCCTTTTATTTTGTACTTTCTATATAAAGAGCTTTGGTCTCTCAATTCAATAACAAGAAAGTTCACTCATTCCATTAAAGAAGTTGATCCAAGCTTAACACATTCTCCGTTTTATTGTTATTTCACAGTCTCTGAAATTCTTTTTGCGACAATGATGGTTACTGTTTTGGTTGCTTTGTGAGTGTGTCCAAAAATTCTGGTCTGGTGGTATGTCTAAGAGGGTCCAAAAATTTTCTGAGGGTTCATCTTTTTCTCTCTGAATTTCAGAAGCAAGAGAGGAAGGAACTTTGAAATTTTCCTTTTTTTTGTGCTGCTGTTGGTGGTCATTATATTCAAAGGAGGGAGTACTCTAAATTTGGCATGTAGTATCAACATAAAGTGGAAATTGTTGTCACTCTTTTTGTGTTGCTGTTGGTGGTCATTATTTTCATGTTTTTGTTTGCAGAAATCATAAAGGAAATGAATCAACAATATGAGAACATAAATTTTCCTCTCTTCCTTTATAAGTGCTGTGTGAGTTTAAGAGTTAAAAGTGAGAGAGAACAATTATCCTGGGTGAGTTTTATGTGTTTGTATAAACACCAGAGTAGAGTCCAGGTCTGGATGATTTCATGAATCTTGACACTTGCTTTGCTCGTCCAAAAAGCATTTGAAACATTTTTTTTAGTTTAGTTTATTATAGTTACGTTTTTGTCACTGATTAAAGCTTAAATTTTGTGTTTTGAATTTTGTTTTGAGTTCTCAGACATGCAAATATGACAAACCACAAACAAATGGAATTTGTAATTTAAGATTTAAACCCTTACCTCATCTTCCAAGACTTAGGTTTTGGGAAAGAAAAGGTTCCTTAGTACTTTTCTCCCTTTGTTTCCTCTTCTTCTGAAATAAAGGAGACGGGGAGGAGAGTATAAGGAAGAAGGGAAGTTGCAAGTTGTTCTATATTTGTAACGGTATATTGTTGATTCTATTTTATATTAATTTATGTGTTTCTAGTCTTATAAATAATTGTACTGGATTCTATATATATAGAATAGTGATTTGATTTGAAATGACTAATTTCATTTATGCACGATAGGTCCTTGTTGTCATATTCTTCTACTCTCTGTTGGCTCCGGCTCCTCCCCTTATCCTTGCTCGGTTGTGTTTTCTCTCTCAGGTAAGTTCTCTGAACACTCAGTGTAATGTATTATGTGAATTATCGTGTTGTTTGGTAGTGGAGAGCTGAGCTCAATAGGATGTGATCTTGTCTGATTATATGTTGATAATTTAATGTTTATGCATGTGTTTGTCAATATTTGTTGTTTGTTAGTGGAGAGCGGAGCTCAATAGGATGTGATCTTATCTGATTGTATGCTGATAATTTAATGTTTATGCATGTGTTTGTCAATATGTGTTGTTTGTTAGTGGAGAGCGGAGCTCAATAGGATGTGATCCTGTTCGAAAGGCGGGATGCTGGTTGTGTGCTGATAATTTAGAAATTATGCATGTATTTGACAATTAACTGCTACTTGTTAGTGGAGAGCGGAGCTCAATAGGATGTTTGCTACAATATTTAATCTAAGTTTGTATTGATTTACGCTACAATTTATATAAGCTCAACAATGTTGCAATATTTATAGGTTAATGGTTTTATTTTCTGTTAGAGGTAATAATTAATTTACGAAAGCCTTAGTTTCCTATTTGAGATTCAATATTAATGAGCATGCATAACTTATCAAGGTATGCATGCTCATTGTATTGAATCTTGAATTGTCCAAGTGGGACAGTTTGGGAAAAAACCTTTTTCACACTCGTACAATATTCATTTCAATGTTCTGGTGCATACTTGATCACGGTGATTCTGACTGTGCTCGAGTCGTGTAACTTGGAGACCGATGGGAAATGCTGCCAAAATTTTGTCAAGTATAAGGTATTTGAATATGGGAATAACTATTAGTAGCCGAGTGTGGTAAAGGTTTCTTCTCGAATGGGATAGGTTCATACCTTGTCATAAGAACGAGATTGATGGAGTTATCGGAATGCACCGTAATATATAAGTGTTATTGTAGGATTGGTCAGGCTATTTAATTGCCAGCAATGGATATTCCGGAGAATCGGAAATGGATGTATCGTAGGTTGGATCGGAATAAACGTCTTAGGGAAGAGTATAGAGTTGAAGTGGGTGAGTTTATAGAGTTTGTTGTTAGCCAGGAGAGATTTATACGACTGGGCGGTGATCAATTGAGGTGTCCTTGCAAAAGATGCAAGTGTCAATCTTTCAAAAGCGTGGATGGAGTTGTAGCCGATCTTTATGAGAAGGGCTTCTTGCCTGATTATTATTGGTGGAGTAACCATGGTGAGACGTTGCTTGACTTAAACCTGATTGTGGTTGAAGGTTCGTACTATGGAAGTGGTGACCGGAAGGAAGAATTGAATCCATACGAGCAGATGATAATGGATCATGCTGGACCATCGGTTGGTGTTGTACTAGAAGAAGATGGGGGAGAAGATGGTGGAATGGGTTCCCAATACATAGTGGAGAATCCGAATCCCGAAGCTCAAAGATTCTATGATATGCTGAGTGCTGCACGATTGATAGTGAGCGTGCGTCGCGCGTGTGTTGCGCTTGCGCTCTGCGATTCCGGCAAGTGTACCGGATTGCCGTCAAGTAATAAAAGATATCGAACCCACAGAGACTGTGTTCCCGAATCGCAATCGGTTTTCGAATTGAGTGAATCTGGACTTTTTAAAAGGGATTTTTTTATATTTTGAGTGAAAAGGGTTTTTGAATTTGAAATTAAAAGATAGATAAGCAGAAAACAATTAAAACAGAAACCAAATGTTTTTGGGGTTTTAGATTTAAATGGATTCATAGGGATTTGGGTTACCTTTAAGGCTGTTTATGTTACTAATATGATTTACCTTTGTTGATTAACGAAATTGCCTTAAAGGCGAGTTTATCCTCTAATAGCTTAAGCTCCCTCTCGGGTTACAAAAGCCGTGCCCAATTGACCCGACCCCTACTCTCGTGGTAGTCGATCCCAGATCGGACCCTTTACGCTTCGTGACAACTCGTTGCTCCTCGAGGGACGGCTTCTAACTCTCGTGATTTCAGTCCCAAGTCTGACTTCTATAGGTCCGACACCTAAGTTCGCCGCTAGGTTCCTCCTTAGAATGTCTCAGTCATGCAAATAACCTAAGTTCACCGCTAGGTTCCTCCTTAGAATATCCGCATCTCGCAGATAAGCGACCGCCGGACTTTACGAGTGAAACACACTAGAAATCCTAAGTTCACCGCTAGGTTCCTCCTTAGAACGTCTACGTCACGCAATTAAGCGGTCGCCGATTTTACGATTGATTAAAACGCTAGAAATCAGATCTAAAGCAAAATCATAATTACAAAGATATTACATCAAAATCAGCATCGTAAACAAAACTCGGGCAGAGCCCCAATCTCTAGAAACAAACTACTACTCCAGTCTTGCCATGGAGATGACAAGCTGGGTTGACAACATAATGAAAAATACAAAAATCAGAGAAGAGAGGAGGAGAGGAGAGATCTATGCCTAGAGTCCTAGTTGTTATGGATGTGTATGATGATGATTATGATCATAGATGATCCCCTCTGCATCTGCCTGGTCATATTTATAGAAATTGGGAAGTTAGAGTCCCAATCCAACTCAAAATCTGATCTATTTCGGTTGCTTCTGATCCAAGTAATGCACGTCACGGCCGTGATGTCCATCACGGCCAGGCCATGACGGTCTCTGTTTCTGGCTCTTCTGGAAATTTTGGTCCCTCGCGACGCGAAGTGGGTCTCGCGACGCGAACCCTCAGATTTTGCCCGTGACAGGAATTACGACTGTGGCCGTGACGGTCTCTGACTTGTGGTGGTTTTGGGTCACAGCCGTGATGGCTATCACGGCTAGGCCGTGACAGACTCTGACTTCAGCCTTTCTTCTTTTTCAGTTTTGCTCGATCATGGCCGTGATGGGCATCACGGCTAGGCCGCGATGGGCTCTGTTTGACTCATTTTCTTCACTTTTAAAGCTCCATCTTCATCCAAACTCCATCATGGTTGATCTTGAGCATTTTACCCTTTATTTCTGCAAAACAATACTTGAAAACCGCCTTACCCATTCCAAAGGAAAATTAACCTAAAATCTAATAAAAATATGCCTAAACTACATGAAAATGCATGCGAAATGATAGACAAAGATGATGTGAAATCACACTCATCAAATCACCCCAAGCTTAAAACTTTGCTTGTCCTCAAGCAATTACTCAGGCCATAAGATAAATCAATCAAAGCGTGGATAGTGAACCCAGAACCCTAGCAACTAATCCAAGTGACAGGCATATTTAATAAGCACTCAAGAGATAATCAAGTTCAAGTCCAATTAGAAGCTTAGTTTCTTCAAGTTCATATTCTCACTGATTTGGGCACTCATCTCACCTCACTCAAGTATTTTAGGGTATATGACAATTCGCTCAATTTCCTCAAGGAAATTATTTTACCATAGGCTTGACTATTAACCAAATCTCTACTTTATTAATGAAAACACATAAGAATCAAGAGGTCTTTTCCTTTGGTTGTAATGTGGCCATGGGATTTAGTGTTAGGTGGGAAAATCAAGGAAAGGGAATTTCAAGAAGGCTAGACAAATCATCAAACATTGCAAAGCATGACACCTTCTAAAATACCTTTTAGGGGCTTTGATTTACTTTTCCACCTTTCTTCCTTCTATTTTTTTTTCTTTTTCTCTTTCTTTTCTTTTCATTTCTCACTTTCTTTGTCACCCCCTTCTCCATTTTTTCTTTGTGTTTATTTCATTTTTATTTGTTTGGAGAATGGGAGATTTATAGCTCAAGAGAAATTATTTTCTAGCTTTTTCATCCCATACTTTTTCCAACTACCATTTTGCCCTTTTTGTAATACTTTAAAAGGTGTCATACCAAGCATTATTTATCAAAGTAATTCAAGGTACCAAGAAAAGTATTTTTTTTCTTTTAGGCTCAAAATTGGGCAACTAAGGGGTAGCATTTAAACATTTAAAGCTCGGGAGGCCGGAAAAATACCTAGTGCCTCAATCATTTTCAAAAGTGCTTTCAAAAATTTTTAAGTTTCGAAACGGTTTCAAGTCAAGTTCTAGAAAATACAGTCCAAGAGAAATTAAAACACTCTATCACAAGAAATGGGATAGATTTAGTGAATACCCCTTTTGGCTCAAAATCTTACATTTAGTAGTTCAAAAATCAGTGAGAAACACAAGTTTAAGGAGCCACATGCTAATTATCAACTATCAAATGATTATCTCAAGAATTTTTTTATTTTTAGCCATATCACAAGAATAATGAAAAATTGGGTTCAAAATTAACTACCTCAATTCATTTGGCACCAAGTTCTTACAGTTGGATGCATATTCTAAGTGAGGGGCAATCTAGAGAATGTGATCATACCAAACTATGCCTATGAGAATGCAATATGAATGCAACAATGCAAATGCAAAATACCCCCACCCCAAGCTTGATTACTTACATTGTCTCCAATGTAAATAATCAAGTCGGAGAGAGGAGAAAAATTGAACAACTTACCGAGTCGGTAGTGGGTGTTGGCTCACATTCCAGTCAAAACTTGGGTAGAAATTTCATCACGGCCGTGAGGCTCATCACGGGCAGGCCGTGATGCTCTCTGGTCTTGGCATCCTACTCATCACGCCCGTGATGGTTGTCACGGCTAGGCCGTGATCCTTTCTGTGCTCTAGTATTAGTTTATCACGGCCGTGACCACTGTCACGGCCAGGGCGTGATGGCTTCTGACTTTATTTTTCTCTGCTCTTCTTCCCTTTCTCAACCTGAAAACACTAGACAAACCTATTAATGATATTTTTGCCTCTTGATCTTCTCAAATTATTCAAGAGGTTAATTCAAAAACAAAAGGAAAAGGGAAAGAAAAACTTGGGTTGCCTCCCAAGAAGCGCTTGTTTACGGTCCTAAGCTTGACCAAACTTCCTTCAATCAACCGGGGTCGACTGGGCATAGATGTGCCGGAACACTTCTCTTCCACGGAACTCCTTCAAAGAGCCGATTCTGCTCATACGGCCAGTCACGCTTCCGCTTCGCTCTTTTCATTTGGAGCTTCCTAACCTTCCTTCCTTCCGGCGGAAGTTTTGTTTCAGTATGGACAGCAATTCCAACTTCACCACTGCTGGGTGCATCATTAGCCATGCATATCTTCGGAGTTGCTTCCATGTTCAGCTCTTCTTTTACCACTGGAGACGTTACATCAATTCTGCACACATGGCTCTCAAAAGGAGGGTTGTTACAAGAGTTAGTCAACTGAAAATTTACCCTACCTTCCTCTACATTTAGAGAGAGTTTGCCATTCCTTACGTCTATCACTGCCCCAGCGGTTGCCAAGAATGGCCTTCCTAAAATGATGGGGAATTCGGAATTCCCTTTCATGTCTAATACCAGGAAGTCGGTAGGGATGAAGAATTTCCCTACCTTTACAGGAACGTTCTCTAGTATGCCTAGAGGAGTCCTAGTTGAGCCGTCCGCAAATTGTAAGGAGAATTTGAACGGTCTCAACTCTTTGCTTTCCAACCTTTCCATGATAGTGAGGGGCATCAAGCTCGCACTAGCCCCTAAGTCACACAAGGCTTGGTCAATGTGCACTTGTTCAATCGAGCAAGAGATGGAGAAACTACCTGGGTCTTTCAGTTTAGTAGGCATTTTAGTCTCTACATCTACTTGCTTTTTCCTAACCAACCTTTGTGGGAAAGGTATCGGGGGTTGGTACGGTGGTGGAGGGACGTATTTCGGTTCTAGCTCTTCCTTTTCGCTCGTGTCCTCCTCCGGTTCCACCTCCATTTCAGCTACCCCCACCCCAAGCTTATCATCCCTTAAGTGTATCGCATTGCAATGCTCAATGGGATTAGCTTCGGGTTAACTCGGGAATGTACCCTTAGGTCTAGTGTATGTGCTGGCTTGTTGGGCAATTTGTGTTTCTAGCATCTTGCTATGAGTGGCTAAGTTGTCTACCTTGGATGCTAGCTCTTTTATTGCCTCATTCACTGCCCTGCCTTGTTGTCTAAACTCCTCATTTTGTTTTGTCTGAGATTCGACAAAACTTTCCAAAAAAGACTCGAGTTTAGACTGCTGCACTTGAGGATACCCCTGAGCGGGTTTCCTATTACCCTGGCCCTCTTGGAACTCATGGTTGAGCGTATTGCTGTAGTTGCCGTAGGAGAGGTAAGGGTTGTTCTTCCTTTGGGTGTAGGGATTTGGGGGAGCATAGTTGGGCAGCTTCGGGTTCGTATCGTAGAAGTTGTGACAAGAGTTCACTTGCTCACCCGAAGCGCCGGATCCATGAGCGATACCACGAGGGCATTCCATCATGTCATGTCCCTGCATTCCACAAATCTCACAAATAGTGTTAGTAGCACCTATTGCACTCACATTAGCTCTTTCAATCTTATCTAATCGTTTATTTAGTGAGTCAAATTTAGACGTAATCAGATCAATGCTACTTACTTCAAACTTACCCCCCGAAATCTTGTTCGGGTTATTACCTCTTTCGGATCCCCATTGGTGGTAGTTGGTGGCGACATTCTCGATGATGTTGAATGCCTCAGTTAGAGGCCTATTCATAAATGCTCCACCGCCTGCAGAATCTAGTGACACCTTCGAAGAGTAATCCAATCCGTTATAGAAGGTATGCACTATTAACCACCTCTCGAGTCCATGGTGCGGGCAAGACTCCAGCAGTCCCTTGTAACGATCCCAAGCTTCCGACAAGGATTCTCCGTCTTTCTGGAAGAAGCCGGTGATCTGGGTTCTTATGTAGACCGTCTTGGATGGAGGGAAGAATTTCTCCAAGAATTCCTGCTCCAGTTGGTCCCAAGTAGTCAAGGTATTAGCGGGAATTTGCTTAAGCCAGGCCTTCGCCTTTCCAGTGAGAGATGAGGGGAACAATCTCAAACGCACAACATCGACTGAGGCTCCATTAATCCTGATTGCATCGGTGAACTCTAAGAATGTCTCTATGTGATCGGTTGGGTCCTCCGAAGGCAATCCTCTGAATTGATGTTGCCTAATCATGTTGATTAGCATGGGCGGTATTGTGTAGTTCTCCGCCTCAATCTCTGACCTTGCAATCCCAGTTCGCAAGCCTCTCGCATTTGGGGCTGCGTAGTCCTTCAAAGGTTTTGTATCCGGTTGATTCGCCATGAGTGGAATGGGGGTCAACCTTTCTCCCTCTCTTTGTAGTCTTCTACGTCTGTGGAAGGTCCTCTCGATCTCCGGATCAACTTCACCAAGGCTCCCAAGAGTTAGGGATCTTTGCATATAACACACAGAGAGATGGATACAATAGAAGGAAAAGATTTTTGATTTTTTTTTTCAGATATAAAAACTAAATGAATAAATAAAAATAAAAGGTCCAGAGAAATCAATTCAAAAATTGAATTGAGATTCGAAAAGGCATGGTCCCCGGCAACGGCGCCAAAAAACTTGATGTCTGCGCATGCGTCGCGCGTGTGTTGCGCTTGCGCTCTGCGATTCCGGCAAGTGTACCGGATTGCCGTCAAGTAATAAAAGATATCGAACCCACAGAGACTGTGTTCCCGAATCGCAATCGGTTTTCGAATTGAGTGAGTCTGGACTTTTTAAAAGGGATTTTTTTATATTTTGAGTGAAAAGGGTTTTTGAATTTGAAATTAAAAGATAGATGAGCAGAAAACAATTAAAACAGAAAACAAATGTTTTTGGGGTTTTAGATTTAAATGGATTCATAGGTATTTGGGTTACCTTTGAGACTGTTTATGTTACTAATATACCTTTGTTGATTAACGAAATTGCCTTGAAGGCGAGTTTATCCTCTAATAGCTTAAGCTCCCTCTCGGGTTACAAAAGCCGTGCCCAATTGACCCGACCCCTACTCTCGTGGTAGTCGATCCCAGATCGGACCCTTTACGCTTCGTGACAACTCGTTGCTCCTCGAGGGACGGCTTCTAACTCTCGTGATTTCAGTCCCAAGTCTGACTTCTATAGGTCCGACACCTAAGTTCACCGCTAGGTTCCTCCTTAGAATGTCTCAGTCATGCAAATAACCTAAGTTCACAGCTAGGTTCCTCCTTAGAATATCCGCATCTCGCAGATAAGCGGCCGCCGGACTTTACGAGTGAAACACACTAGAAATCCTAAGTTCACCGCTAGGTTCCTCCTTAGAACGTCTACGTCACGCAAATAAGCGGTCGCCGATTTTACGATTGATTAAAATGCTAGAAATCAGATCTAAAGCAAAATCATAATTACAAAGATATTACATCAAAATCAGCATCGTAAACAAAACTCGGGCAGAGCCCCAATCCCTAGAAACAAACTACTACTCCAGTCTTGCCATGGAGATGATAAGCTGGGTTGACAACATAATGAAAAATACAAAAATCAGAGAAGAGAGGAGGAGAGGAGAGATCTATGCCTAGAGTCCTAGTTGTTATGGATGTGTATGATGATGATTATGATCATAGATGATCCCCTCTGCATCTGCCTGGTCATATTTATAGAAATTGGGAAGTTAGAGTCCCAATCCAACTCAAAATCTGATCTATTTCGATTGCTTCTGATCCAAGTAATGCGCGTCACGGCCGTGATGTCCATCACGGCCAGGCCGTGACGGTCTCTGTTTCTGGCTCTTCTGGAAATTTTGGTCCCTCGCGACGCGAAGTGGGTCTCGCGACGCTAGCCCTCAGATTTTGCCGGTGACAGGAATTACGGCTGTGGCCGTGACGGTCTCTGACTTGTGGTGGTTTTGGGTCACGGCCGTGATGGCTATCACGGCTAGGCCGTGACAGACTCTGACTTCAGCCTTTCTTCTTTTTCAGTTTTACTCGATCATGACCGTAATGGGCATCACGGCTAGGCCGTGATGGGCTCTGTTTGGCTCATTTTCTTCACTTTTAAAGCTCCATATTCATCCAAACTCCATCATGGTTGATCTTGAGTATTTTACCCTTTATTTCTGCAAAACAACACACGAAAACCGCCTTACCCATTCCAAAGGAAAATTAACCTAAAATCTAATAAAAATATGCCTAAACTACATGAAAATGCATGCGAAATGATAGACAAAGATGATGTGAAATCACACTCATCAACGATCTCCATTGTGGGAAGGATGTCGGGAGTACACGGAGTTGTCGATGTGCATGGAATGGTTGAGTATCAAATCTGACTACAATATGCAAGAAGGCTGTTTTAATCGCCTCACCAGGTCATTGTCCAAGGCGTTGCCAAAAGACAATCGGATGCCTACTAGTTTTTATCATGCTAAGAAGTTTGTGGAAAATTTGGGTCTGAGGTGTTTGAAAATTGATTGTTGCCCGAATGGATGTATGTTGTACTATAAGGATGATTCAGCGGAATGCATAACATGTTGTCGATTTTGTGGTGCGGATCGGTATAAGACAACCACTAGGATGGGCATTGAGAAGAAGAGGTCGCTAAAAAAGATGTGGTACTTTTCGCTCGTACCAAGACTTACAAGATTGTACTCTTCGATGACCACTGCAGCTCACATGAGGTGGCATAGTGAGCATGAGAGGGAGCAAGATATCTTGTGTCATCCATCTGATGGAGAAGCTTGGAAGCATTTTGATAGGGTTCATATTGCATTTTCGTAGGACCCTCGCAATGTCCGATTGGGGTTATCTACTGATGGATTTAATCCTTTTGGGCAGTCTGGAAAAGCATACTCTTGTTGGCCGGTTATCCTGACTCCGTACAATCTTCCCCCGGGGATATGCATGAAGCGAGAGTTTATGTTCCTAACAGTCATAATTCCGGGTCAGTCTAATCCAAAAGGTAAGATTGATGTGTACTTGAAGCCGCTGATAGATGAGTTGACAATGCTGTGGAATGATGGTGTGTTGACATATGACGTATCTTTGAGGCAGAATTTCATCATGAAAGCACCTTTAATGTGGACGATCAACGACTTTCCTGCTTATGGGATGATGTCGGGTTGGATGACCGCGGGGAAGCTTGGATGCCCAATATGTATGGAGCGATCGAAGGATCTCATATTTTGATTGTCATCGTCAATTCATTCTAGAAGATCATCCTTATAGGCGGAACAAGAATGCATTCAAGAAGCGTTGTGCGGAGACAACACCGCCTCCACCACGTTTGACTGGTCCTAATGTATGGCGTAGAGTACAGTACTTACCGCTCGTCCATGAAACCCAAGGAGAACATATTCCTGATTATGGCGTCAACCATAATTGGACAAAACAAAGTATATTTTGGAGGTTGCCGTATTGGAGGACGCAGCTACTCCGTCACAACCTTGATGTCATGCATACTGAGAGGAATGTGTTTTTGAATGTGTTTGACACTGTGATGGACATCAAGGGGAGGACAAAGGATACAAATAAAGCCCGATTGGACCTGGCTAACATTTGTAATCGGAAGGAGCTTAAGTTGCAGGACGATGGTCGTGGCAGACTTATCAAACCGAAGGCAAGTTATACACTAAGCAAAGCACAGAAAGTGACCGTATGTAAGTGGGTTAAAGAACTAAAGTTACCAGATGGGTATGCTTCCAATCTGGGTAGATGTGTTGACATTAAGGAAGCAAAGTTACATGGAATGAAGAGTCATGATTGCCACGTGTTCATGCAACGGTTGCTTCCAATTGCGTCGACGACATCAAGCAAATTTGGAACCCACTTGTTGAGCTTAGCCACTTTTTCAGGGAGCTTACATCGACAACACTAAATGTGAATCAATTAAAGGATATGGAAGTCAAGATACCCGTTTTGTTATGTAAGCCGGAGCAAATCTTCCCGCCGAGTTTCTTTGATTCCATGGAACACCTGCCAGTTCATCTACCGTACGAAGCAAGAGTTGGTGGCCCAGTCCAATACCGCTGGATGTATTCATTTGAGAGGTAAACAACATCAACTATTTTACTTAATACATATGAAATTCACGAACACGAGAGCGTAGTTTAGCTTTCCCTAAAACTAGTAATTATTTGTATGTATCCCTCTGTAATAGGTTCCTGCACTCCCTTAAACACAAAGTCAAGAAGAAGGCACGAGTGGAGGGTTCCATTTGTGAAGCATACTTAGTAGAGGAGACTTCCACTTTTGCCTCTTATTTCTATCCCATTGAAGTTAACACGAGAAGGACAAGGATGCCTAGAAACGTTGATTCGGGCGAAGGAAGTTCAACTAGTCCTCCTATATCAATATTCAACTATCTGGGCAGATTTAGTGGCAAATCAAAAGTATATTTCTTGGAGCAGCGTGACATTAATGATGCTCATCTGTATATCCTTCAAAATTGTGAAGAGGTCGCGCCATATTTAGAGTAAGTTTCTACAATGTCTTTTATAAGTTCAATTGACATTTATGATTATTAATCGTCCTGCTGTTAATCTCCCATCTGTAGGATGTACGACAATTTTCTAAGGGATCTCCAACCTGACATTTCAAACGATCAGGTTGATTGAGAAATTACTTCTCACTTTGCTACGTGGTTCAGTAAATATGTAGGTTAAGCACCTTCATTTTTTTAAATACATTTTATCTCCTTAAATATATAGCATGTATAAGAATAATATAATATTTGATTTTTTAGGTACTAGATCCAGAAAACAATGTTCAAAATCCATTGTTGACAAATTTGGCATGGGGGCCTAACAGATGGGTTACATCATGGAATACTTATTTTGTAAATGGATATAAATTTAACACAAAAACATGGAATGAAGGAATACAGACGTGTAACTATGGTGTTTGTGTGCGAGCCACTGATGGCAATGTAGAGGATAATTTCTATGGGGTTCTAACTGACATCCTTGAACTCGATTATACCGGTTTCCCCGTGATGAAGTTAGTTATCTTCAAGTGTGATTGGTTTGATCCTACTCTTGACGTAGGGACAAAAATAGATAAAAATTATGGTATTGTTCAAGTTAGGCTGTCTCGAAGGTATAACAAGGCATACGACCCATTCATTTTTTCACAACAGGCAGATCAGGTTTATTACTCGCCATATCCCGAAGGACATCAAGGCTGGTTGGGTG
Source organism: Sophora flavescens (assembly GCA_030762895.1). NCBI lineage: Eukaryota > Viridiplantae > Streptophyta > Magnoliopsida > Fabales > Fabaceae > Sophora > Sophora flavescens. The sequence goes on along the minus strand of CM061069.1, from coordinate 107,244,993 downwards.
TTATTAAGATAAAGGCTCGTAGTATAATTACTGATAATGTAATCAACCAGCCTGAAAAAGATGCTCCGTACCAAGATGATGAGTTTTCAAGACCCCACGTACCGTTGCAAATTACGCCATACATTATTGTTAATTCTCTGGCGGGCATTTCCGGAAATGGGGAAGAAGTTGAAAGAGAGTTAATGGATCAATCCGAGTTGGACGCATCTAGCGAAGGTACATTCCAATCAAGTGATACTGAAGAGAGTGAGGGTGGATTTAGTGACGGAGATTCTACTTAGGTAATTTATTTATGTCATAATTCATTGTGTTAATGTCATTCTACTTAGGTAATTTATTTTTGTATTATTTACACTATTGTGTAATCATCTTTTCATTTTTTTCACAGATGGCAGATTCCTCTAGAGGTAGGGGTCGTAGTGGAGGTCGTGCTGCGAGAGTCCCTTCGCCGGCCGACCCACAGGCTTCAGATCGAGACCACCCTACCAGCACCTCTGTGGACGGGACACCTCAGGGTGATGGAGTTGCACCCCCTACCCAGCCTCATGTGGTCGGGACACAGGCTGCACCTTCATCATCCACACCTACGACAGGACCATCATCATCATCGGGACAGGAGAGTCGTGGTCCATCCGACAGGAGGATTCTTCTTATCCCCAGGGGGGATAACGAGTAAGCTAATTTAATTTTTTAATATATATAAAGCATCGTTAATTTCTATTTACTTGTTTTTTAATTTATTTATAACATTCATTAATGCTCTAATTTTGCTGCAGCTTTCTGCCCGTGAAGGGCCCTTTTGATTCGATATCGAAGATCCTGCGACGCAAGTTTGATGGTCCATGCCCTACATGGAAGGCCATCCTAGGGGGCCATAGGGATCAGTTGTTTAAAGAGTTTAAGGTAACAATTTATTAAGTTATTTAAATTAAATTTATATATATATATATATATATATATATATATATATATACACACACACGAATTTCCTAACAACTGTAAGTTGCAGAAAGAGTATAGGTGGGATGTAGCTTTAGAGGCTCTCGTCAGGGACATATCTGAGCATAAAGGCTCACTGGTCATGAAGAATATGACGAACAAGCTGAGGCAGGGTAAGAATAAGGGGAAATGGGTGGATCCTGAGATCAGGAGGCAGCTGGACCACTACTGGGCTACTGAGAAGTTCCAGGAGATCCAGGCCACAGCTCAGCGTAATCGAGCTTCTGATGGTGGCGCATGTGCTTGGACCGACGAGTCTAAATCAGTCGCCGCCCACTACGACGAGCTGGTAATACATTAAACTTTTGACTTAGTATACTATTTAATTAATTAGTTTTCATTTTTAATTATTCTTATGAATTTAAGATTATATTTTTCTGCGCAGAAAGCACAAACAGCGGGGCCCCACTGCTATGGAATTGGTGGAGAGGACGAAGATGTTGAAGTCGGGGACATGGGTCAACGACAAGGCCCGTAACTATGATGTAAGCAAAAAAACAATTTAGTGTTTACTTGTAATTTATTATAAATGATTTGTTAATATTAGATATAATTTTAACTAAATCTCTTCAACTATACTTTGTAGGTGGGCTTCAACGAGAAGAAGGACGATGCCATATCACGTGCCTCACAGTCACAAGATGAGGCTTTGACTAGTGATGGGCTCAACTCTCCTATCTCCGTCGACGATAATGCCATTTATTTGGAGGTCGTTGGGGGCAGGAACAAGAAGGGTCACGTGCATGGCCTCGGACACCTGGGAGGCGAGTTTATCGCTTCATCATCCGGCACGCCTGCTCCTTCCTACACCGATACCGTCCCTCAGGAGTAGTTCAACCAAATGCAGGACACCATCACGCAGCTGAACGCGAAGCTTCGGGAGAAGAGCGAGAAAGAGCAGTAGATGGCAAACTAGATTGCACAGTTGACTCAGGCACATCAACAGCTGATGCAGACGAGCATCGAGAAGGGCCAGACACTGCGGCTGGTGTTGGAGCAGATGAGGATCCACACTCCAGTTGCACAGGGTGATGCTCTGACGGTTGTGCCGCCTGCTACCGCTCCTCCAGTTCCGCCGCCAGCTACTGATGCTGCTAATACAGAGGACGATCAAATAGCAGACGTCGGTGGTACGGACGCTGAGGATGATTGGATTCCTCCACCTCCCCCTCATCATGACTGATTTTTTTTCCATATTTTTGACTTTAAACGATTCTTGTACGACACTTTGGATTATTTTTTTATATATATTTATTATTTCTTATGATTGTATATTTCATTATTAATTTGGTGTGTTTTATTAGTAATTTTGCTAACGTTTAAAGAAAAACAGAAAAAAAAATTTATTTTAAAAATTAAATTTAAAAAAATTTAATAATAACCAGTTTAGCGACCGAATTAGAAACCAATAATTCGGTCGCTAAACTTTATTTAACATTAACAAATGTGGTATAGCGACCGAAAATCCATTGCTAATATAGGTTAACAATAACCAAAATTGGCGACCGAACTAGCAACCGATTATCGGTCTCTAAAAATGGTTACCTAAACAATGCGACCAACCTTATAGCGGCCGTTTTTTATTATTTAGCGACCGAAATTACGATCGCCATTTAGCGACCGAAATATTATTTAGCGACCGAAATTACGATCGCCATTTAGCGACCGAATTAATATTTCGATCGCTAAAAACTTAGCGACCAGGTATTCAGCCACCACCATTATTCGGTCGCTAATTCGGTCGCTAAATTAAATAGCGACCGATTTAGAAAGTTTAGCGACCGAATATGCTGGTCGCTAAACAGTTGTTTTTTTTGTAGTGAGAAGAGAAGAAGAAGAAGAGAAATCCTGATTTTTATAAGGTAAGTTGTCCCCCAAAAGTGCCCAGATTCGATCCCTAGGGGGCTATTTTATAATCTGGGGTAACTTGAATCCCAAGCCAACACAAAAACCAGATCAAATCAATTGTTGAAGATCCATAGATTGCGCGTCACGATCGTGATGGCCATCACGGCTTGGCAGTGACAGATTCTGCCTTGGGCATTGCTTCACTGAGTGGTCTATCACGACCATGACCACCATCACGGCCTGGCCATGACAGATTCTGCCTTAAAGGGGTCTGGCTCAGTGGACATGCCTATCACGGCCTGGCCGTAATCAGCTCTGACTTTTCTATTCTTCCTTTTCAACTTCACTTGATCATGGCCGTGATGGGTATTACGGCTAGGCCGTGATCAACTCTGTTTGCCTCATTTTCTTGCCTTCCAAGCTCCATCTTCATGCCAACTTCAACACAACTGATCCTGAGTAAATTAATCTTCGATTCCTGTACACAAGCACCGCAAAACCACCTTACTCATTCCAAGGTAAAAACTAACAAATAATCAAATAAAATAAGCCTAAACTATATGAGAATGCATGCAAAATGTCAAAGAATTATGAGGTGAAATCACACTCATCACCTCCCATGTTGCCATCAAACCTTTCTTCTTCTTGAAGAATTTCTTTTTGTCCTTCAACAATGGGCAGTCAACTTTGAAATGACCAGGCTTTTTGCATTCAAAGCACAAGGGTGGGCCTTTTTCTTTAGAGTCTAACTTGTTCTTGGTGACCTTTTTGTTGAACTGCTTTTTTCTGAAACCACCTTCCTTTCTCCACATGTGTTGAATCTTTCTGGAGATGAAAGACAGTTCATCCTGTTAGACTCAATGACTGAGAGATTTTGATATATGACAAATACAACTTAATGTGTATGCGGTTGTTTAGTGTCAAATTGTAAAGACAGGTATCAAGTAATATTCAACAAGTTCAGTGAGCAATCAAAGGGGAATATTCAAGGAAGAACTTGGAGGAATCAAAGAGCAAGGACGAAGATCAAGGAATCATCAAGACAAGAGCTTAAACGAAGAAATTAGTGTTAAGTCTTGGATGATTTGTAAGAGATGAAATCTCTTATTCACAAATAGCTCAATTAAAAAAGATGCATGAAGAAAATCATTTTTCATACCCTGCATTAAAAGGAATAAGTTTTCGTTAATGAAAATGATTTTTGGAAATAATAATAGAAGCGCTCGTCCAACACTGGAATAATATAAGCGCTCGTCCAACACTGGAATAATATAAGCACCCGACCAACACTGGGAATAATAGAAGCGCTCATCCAACAGTGGTAAAAGCTGGCATCCAAGAAAGTGGCAGAAGCTCACGTCTACTAAAGTGACACAAGCACACGTCTACTAAAGTGGCAGAAGCTCACGTCTACTAAAGTGACCCAAGCGCACGTCTACTAAAGTGACAGAAGTGGTCGTCCACTAAAGTGATACAAGCGCTCGTCTACTAGTTGGAGCAGATCCAATTACTTTGTGTTAGTACTCCCGTCTGCTGACGTAGCAGATGGACGCGACTATTTTTTTAAAGATGGGCGCGGTTATTTTTTTAAGATCGACGCGGGTATTTTTTCCAAATGGACTCGTTATTTTATGGACGCGAATCCTATAAGAACAATTAGAATCTTATCTCAAGAAAACAGATTCTGTTAAACCAGATCCAAATCCGTTTTTGATTGATCCCAACGACTATAACCTGTTTTCTATATAAAGAGGGATCAAATGAACACCTTAAGAAGGATCATAACGAATAACAACAGAATTATAACGATACACATATCATTCATCATCTTCATTGAGCTTACTGTGAAAATAGTGTTTCAACACTCATAAGTGCTTCAATTTGTTTATCTGACTATTGAGAGTTAGGAATCAACTTTTGTTTTTAATTTTCGATTGTAAAGAGAGAAGAGTCTCTCTGAGTGATTAGGGTGAGGTATCTCTAAGATTGAACATTGAGGCTCTTCACAAGAGTGTGATATCTCGAGGTGAAGGAGTGCTCTGTGGTGTAAAGGTTTTTCAAGCTACCTGGAAAAGCTTGTGTGTTAGTGTGTGAAATCCCACAGGTGGTGTGGGGACTGGATGTAGGTCAGAGTGGTGGTGACTGAACCAGGATAAATTTGGTTGTGTAGTATCTCTAAACTCAAACTCCTTTACTTTCTGTTTATGATTCAAGAACATGCTACTTTGATGTTTAAAGTTCAAGTATAATTTCTGTTCTTGATCTGTATAAATTGTATCTTGTTGTTACTGAGTTATTAAACCTGAACCTATTCGTTATTAATCTTTCTTATCCTCATCACCTTTTATTCAAGATTTTGTAAAAACCCTTCATTGGTTTTATAAAAGATCCTGAGAACACAAATCCGGAACTTTGATTTATAAAGCTTTGAGAAAAAGTTTTAAGAGGGAAATATTTTCTTTGAAAATTCAATTCACCCCCCCCCCCCCTTTCTTGAGTCGTTGAAGCCAAAATAACAATTGGCATCAGAGCTAAACTGTTAAGTTTGGCTTAACAGCTATAAAAGCATGGCTTACAATGACTGTTTAAATGAAAGGGCTTCCCTTGCATGCTCGCCTGCCTTCAATGGATCTCAGTATATCTATTGGAAGGAAAGAATGGTAATCTTTCTCGAGGCATCAGGTGTTGACATATGGGATTGATAAGCCTCTGGCTCGTCTAGCTTTATGGCTAGTATGACCAGGGTTTTGTGCAAATTATATCATATTTTCACCCAAATTAGATTAGATTGTCCTCAAGCATGGTTTTGAGTCTCTGAAGTAGTTTTAGGTTAATTTAGCCAGTTTTGAGTCAAATAAAGCACTTATGGCTATTTTGTTGTTTTCGGGTTAAGTAGAAGTTGAGAGAATAAAGAAACAGGGGATTCGCCTCACAAGAGTTTTCTCGCCTCGCGAACCTGAAAGCCAGCAGAACAGTGAAAATGTCATCCTCTCTGGTTCGCCCCGCGAACAACACCTCGCCTCGCGACCCTGGTAGCTGACTGTTCCAGAGAAAAGCAACCCGTTCTGTGTCGCCTCGCGGATACATGTCTCGCCTCGCGAGACTGAAGGTCAGAAGCCAAGACTGTTCCATTCCTCGCCACGCGAGAAGTACTTCGCCCCGCGAGAAGACCAAACGTTGCTAACTCTTCACAATATTCGCCTCGCGAGTGGGCTAAATTTCTGAATAGTATAAATGGCTGTTCTGGGCAGATTGAAAAGACTTTTGCTTCTCCATTGTTTTGTTTTACATATTTTCTGTGTGTATTTCGTTTTCATGGAGAACTAAATTTCATAGATTAATCTACTGTAATTGATTTCCACCGTACTTGAGGTTTTGTAATCCCTGTTTTGTATGCTTTTCCCTTTTCAATGCCATGTTATACATTTCTGTTTGTTTAATTCAGGAGTGTATAATGTTGTGTTGATTCATTTCAGTGATGTTATGTTCCTATACTTAATCGCGTTTGTTTAATTCGCGTGTGTTCATTCATGTTCGTTTAGTTCATGAGGGCTTAACCCCGTTTGTTTAATTCGGGAATAGGAACATATATCTGTAGTAGCGATTTTGTTTGTGAATTGTTGCTGCAACTGAAAGGGGATTAGAATCTGCTTAGGGCTTGGGATTACATGAACCGATGATAGTTGTGAAATCAAGAACAGTAGATTAATCGTTTTTAGTTATTTGATAACCTCTTTGAACTGCCTTGTTTTATTGCTCTATTATTACTTTGTTTTCTTATTTGCATCCCAATCCAACCCCCCCCCAAAACTGATTTTTGTGATAAATAACACTTTAAGAGTCCTTGTGAGACGACATCCGAGTTGTCGCCCTAAACTATAGTTTTAAAACCCGCTCGTTCTTTTTGGCGCGTGCGTGATAGCGCGACAAAAAAAATTGGCGCCGTTGCCGGGGACTCTTATTTGTTATTTTTCCATTTTTTTTCTTTCTTTTCTTTTTCTTTTCTTTTCGTTTTTGTTTTGAATTGGTCTGGCTACTAGGTCCAATTGCCCTGAATTGTGTGATTTTGATCCTGAAATTGAAAGAACACTGCACACACGCCTTAGAGAAATTCGGGCTAGCACTAGTAGTGATTCTAATTCCAAAACTGTTTTTGACAATATGGGTGACCAAAGGACATTAAGACGACTTTTGCTCGCCCGATGTAAATTACAATGGATTGTGTATTTCATATCCTGGTACTGATATTCCTTTTGAATTAAAATCTGGTTTCATTCACTTGTTGCCGAAGTTTAATGGTCTTGCAGGTGAGGATCCACACAAGCACTTGAAGGAATTCCAGGTTGTCTGCTCCACAACCTCGAGATCAGAGGGAGTAACTGAGGATAGCATCAAGTTGAAAGCTTTTCCGTTCTCACTCCAGGGAGCTGCAAAGGATTGGCTATTATATCTTGAGCCAAACTCTATCACCACCTGGAATGATTTGAAGAGGGTTTTCTTAGAGAGATATTTTCTTGCTTCCAGAGCTGCGTCAATAAGGAAAGAAATATGTGGCATCAGACAAGGAAATGAGTCGTTAGCTGAATATTGGGAGAGATTCAAGCATTTTGTATCCAGCTGCCCTCAAAGATCGATTTCGAACGACTTCTTATCCAGTACTTTTATGAGGGGTTACTGCCGATGGATAGGAATATTTTGGATGCTGCTAGTGGGGGAGCGCTTGTTGATAAGACCCCAGCTGCTGCCAAGCAACTCATTGAAAATATGTCACTGAATTCCCAGCAGTTTACTACCAGGAGAAATTCTGTTGAGACAAGAGGTGTGCATGAGGTCCATAGCTCTTCGTCCAACCAGGCCCTTGAGAATAGAATGGATAAGCTCACTTCTTTTGTAAGGCAATTGGCAATAGATAGGGTTCAGCCTGCAAGGTTGTGTAGCATGTGCAACTCTCCTGAGCACCCGTATGATGCATGCCTCATTCCGAAGGAAGAGTTCATCACTGATCTGTCTCAGGCTTATGCAGTCCATCCCTATAATCAAGGCAATAACCAGAACCGGTACAACACTCCAGACCTCTCCACAAATAGGTACCATCCCAATTGGAGGAATCATCCTAATCTTCGGTATGGGAACTCATCCCAACAACAACCGACGGCACCTCAGAATCCTCCTCAAGTGACCACTTCTGCACCTTCTGGACCTTCACTGGAGGACATGTTCAAGCAAATGACTTCACAAATGACTGCACAAATGACTACACTTTTCCAGCAACAAGTCGGACAACTTCAGGCTTCACAGACGCAGTTTCAATAGCAAGTTGGCCAGACCCAACAGCGAACAGATGCTAGCATTCAAGATTTGAGGACACAGATTGGACAGCTTGCCACTTCCATAAATAACATACAGCAAGCTCAAGGGACAACCCAGCTACCTGCACAGACAGTGATGAATCCCAATGCATCCAATCCTAATGTGAGTGCCATTTCTCTGAGATCTGGAAAAGTTGTTGAGGCAGCCTCTGGAAAAGATGAAGAAACTATTGAGGTAATTCCTGAGCCTACCGTTGATGTTGAAGTTGAGAAGGTGTACATTCCACCGATCCCCTTCCCACACAGTTCAGAAAAATAAGAAGATTGGTGGTGAATACAAGGAAAGGGAGATTTTAGATGTGTTCAGAAAGGTAGCTGTAAATATTCCTCTTTTGGATGTGATCAAGCAGGTTCCTAAGTATGCCAAATTTTTGAAGGATTTATGCACCAACAAGAGGAAGTTGAAGAATAATGAGAGAGTTGATTTGGGAAGAAATGTTTCAGCTCTTATCCAGTCTAAGCCTGCACCAGAAAGAGTTGCTGTTTTAGCCCCTACTCAGGCATTACCACAGAAGTGCAAGGATCCGGGCACATTTACTATTCCATGCACTATTGGGGATAGAAGATTTGAAAATTGCATGCTGGATTTGGGAGCATCCATAAATGTCATGCCCACATCTATTTTTAATAACCTTGATCTTGGGCCCTTGCAGTATACAGGTCTCACCATCCAGTTGGCCAACAGGACCAGTGCCCGCCCCATGGGAATGGTAGAAGATGTGCTGGTGCAAGTTGATGAGCTGATTTTCCCTGCTGACTTCTACATCCTAGACATGGCAGGAGAGACAAATTCCAGTAGATCACCAATAATCTTGGGCAGACCATTCATGAAGACAGCCAAGACTAAAATTGATGTGAATGATGGGACCATGTCTATGGAGTTTGGTGATATTGTGGCAAAGTTCAACATCTTTGATGCTATGAAACACCCACTGGAGGAGCACTCGGTTTTCCAATTAGAGTTGCTTTCTGAGATCATTGATGATACCCATGAGGACCTTGTTTCAGATTTTCCATTTATTTCTGGTTTTGATGATTTATATTCATGTACTAACTGTACTGACACTAACCCGTGTCTTTGTTTGTCTTGAGTTTCTTGATTCGACTTTGCGGGGTGATAGTGATAGTGAGAGTGAAGCTGTCTGTTCAGCAGAAGTCCTTGACATCATGGCTACTCCCAATGTACCATCCGTTGAGCAGCCACCCTCCCTAGAGCTCAAGCCACTTCCTGGGAACCTGAAGTATGCATACCTGGAGACGAATGAAAAGCTTCCAGCCATCATTTCCTCCAGCCTTGACTCTGACCAGGAAGCTAAGCTTTTAGAGGTTCTGAAGAAGCACAAGAAGGCTATTGGGTGGACCTTAGCTGACATTCCAGGAATTAGCCCCTCCAGATGTATGCACAGAATTCTATTGGAGGATGGGGCTAAACCAGTAAGGCAGGCCCAAAGGCGGCTAAACCCATTGATTCTGGATGTGGTGAAGAAAGAGGTGACTAAACTTCTGAGGCGGGTATTATATACCCCATCTCCTGATAGTACTTGGGTAAGTCCTGTGCAAGTTGTACCCAAAAAGTCCGGTCTCACAAGTAGTTAGAAATGATAATAATGAGCTTGTACCCACTAGAGTCCAGGGAATAGTCAAGCAGTCTCAGTATAGATTATAGGAAGTTGAACCAGGCCACCGAAAGGATCACTTTCCTTTGCCATTCATAGATCGAGATCTTTGGATCGGCTGGCTGGTAAATCTCATTCTTGCTTTCTTGATGGCTTTTCCGGGTATTTCCAGATCCATATTGCCCCGAGGATCGGGGAAAAGACCACTTTCACGTGCCCCTTCGGTACGTTTGCCTATAGGAGGATGCCATTTGGCCTTTGTAATGCTCCTGGCACCTTCCAAAGATGCATGCTTAGCATTTTTACTGAATTTATTGAAAATTGCATGGAGGTGTTCATGGATGACTTCACTGTATATGGCTCCTCATTTGATGCATGTTTGCATAGTCTGAGTTTAGTTCTAGAAAGATGCATTGAGACTAATCTGATTTTGAACTATGAAAAATGTCACTTTATGGTAGAACAGGGGATTGTTTTGGGTCATGTTATTTCTAAGGAAGGTATTTCAGTAGATCCTGCAAAAATTGATGTGATTTCTTCATTGCCTTATCCATCTTGAGTACGCGAGATCCGTTCTTTTCTTGACCATGCAGGTTTCTACAGGCACTTTATTAAGGACCTCAGCAAGATAGCTCTGCCATTGTCAAACCTGCTGAAGAATGATGCCATGTTCCATTTCGATGAAAATTGCAAGAAGGCATTTGACTATCTAAAAAGAGCATTGACCTCTACCCCCATCATCCAGCCCCCAGACTGGACACTCCCTTTTGAACTCATGTGTGATGCTTCCAATTTTACTGTGGGAGCGGTTCTGGCACAAAGTGTGGGCAAGGCTGCCCATGTAATTCATTATGCTTCTAGGACATTAGATGCTGCACAATCCAATTACACCACCACCGAGAAAGAACTGCTAGCTGTTGTGTTTGCACTTGATAAATTTAGGTCTTATTTGCTAGGATCAAAAGTTATTGTTTTCACTGACCATACAGCTCTGAAGCACCTGTTAAGGAACCAGAAGCTAAGCCAAGACTGATCCGGTGGATGCTTTTGCTCCAAGAGTTCAATGTGGAGATAAAAGACAAGAGTGGAGCCGAAAATTTGGTAGCCGATCACTTGAGCCGAATAGCAAAGGATGAGGATCCTTCTCCCATCCAAGATGATTTACCTGATGAGAGACTTCTACATCTGTATGGGGTAACCCCCTGGTTTGCTGACATAGTTAACTTTCTTGTTGCTGGTGTTGTTCCTGCAGGTACAAGTAGATCCAAGTTCCACAAGCTCAAGAGCGATGCAAAGTACTATGTGTGGGATGATCCGTACCTTTGGAAGTTTTGCAGTGATCAGGTTGTTCGGAGGTGTGTCCCCGATCATGAGACAGAGTCCATCTTGCACTTTTCACATGCCTCTCAAGTTGGAGGACATTTTGGACCACAGAGGACGGCAAGAAAAGTCCTGGATTATAGGTTCTACTGGCCCACAATTTTTAGAGATGCCTATGAGGTTTACAGAAATTGCAAGGAATGTCAAACAGCAGGCCCTGCCATCACTCGTAGGAGTGAGATGCCTTAGCAGTCCATGCTTTTTTGTGAGGTTTTTGATGTGTGGGGGATTGATTTTATGGGTCCTTTCCCTGCTTCTTTTGGTTTTGTATATATTCTTTTGGCTGTTGACTATGTTTCAAAGTGGGTGGAAGCAATCCCCACTAGGACTAACGATGCTAAAGTTGTTTCCAAATTTGTTAGGTCCAAGATTTTTTGCAGGTTTGGCATACCTAGGGCTATTATCAGTGACCAGGGCACTCACTTCTGCAACCGTACCATGGAGGCCTTACTCAGGAAATATGGGGTTGTGCATAGAGTTTCCACTGCTTATCATCCCCAGACCAATGGCCAGGCTGAGTTATCAAACAGGGAGATCAAGCAGATTTTAGAGAAGATGGTGCAGCCGAATAGAAAGGAATGGAGCCGCCGTCTGGAAGACGCACTGTGGGCTCAGAGGACCGCTTTCAAGATGCCAATAGGAATGTCCCCCTTTCGGCTTGTATTTGGTAAGGCATGTCATCTCCCGGTGGAAGTTGAGCACCGTGCATATTGGGCAGTCAAGTGTTGTAACATGGACATGAAGAAAGCTGGTGTCGAAAGGAAACTACAGCTGCAGCAACTTGAGGAGCTTAGGCTAGAAGCCTATGAAAGCTCCAAGATTTATAAAGAGAAAACAAAACTTTTTCATGATAGGATGATTGCTAGGAAAGAATTTTTTGTGGGAATCATTTGGAGATGAAAATCAAATTTATGGGAAGTGTTCTTGAAAAGTGAAACTGAGTGCAATGTTGATAGCCTGACACAAACTGAGCGATTGAGTGAACACTAAATGCCCTTGTGAGGAAGGCAGTTGTTTGAATTTGGTGATCTCCCTCTTGTGTGTAACTTGGATCCCCTGCTTAGATTAATGATTGTTTGAATGATGAAATTCTCAATTGTTTAGAATGAATGATTGTGGGGATTGCTTTGCTTGAAAGGGGGGGACATTGAAGAAAACTGTTTTGATGAAACTTCTTGAAATTTGTGCAAGGTTGATTGAATCTTTTAAGCTTGCTAGGTCTTGAGTCTTTTTGATTTTTGAGTTTTAGTTTGCTTGGGGACAAGCAAAGTTTAAGTTTGGGGTATTTTGATCAGCCTCTGGCTCATCTAGTTTTATGGCTAGTATGACCAGGGTTTTGTGCAAATTATATCCTATTTTCACCCAAATTAGATTAGATTGTCCTCAAGCATGGTTTTGAGTCTCTGAAGTAGTTTTAGGTTAATTTAGCCAGTTTTGAGTCAAATAAAGCACTTATAGCTATTTTGTTGTTTTCAGGTTAAGTAGAAGTTGAGAGAATAAAGAAACAGGGGATTCGCCTCGCGAGAGTTTTCTCGCCTCGCGAACCTGAAAGCCAGCAGAACAGTGAAAATGTCATCCTCTCTGGTTCGCCCCGCGAACAACACCTCGCCTCGCGACCCTGGTAGCTGACTGTTCCAGAGAAATGCAACCCGTTCTGTGTCGCCTTGCGGATACATGTCTCGCCTCGCGAGACTGAAGGCCAGAAGCCAAGACTGTTCCATTCCTCGCCACGCGAGAAGTACTTCGCCCCGCGAGAAGACTAAACGTTGCTAACTCTTCACAATAGTCGCCTCGCGAGAGAGTGTTCACCTCGCGAGTGGGCTAAATTTCTGAATAGTATAAATGGCTGTTCTGGGCAGATTGAAAAGACTTTTTCTTCTCCATTGTTTTGTTTTACATATTTTCTGTGTGTATTTCGTTTTCATGGAGAACTAAATTTCATAGATTAATCTACTGTAATTGATTTCCACCGTACTTGAGGTTTTGAAATCCCTGTTTTGTATGCTTTTCCCTTTTCAATGCCATGTTATACATTTCTGTTTGTTTAACTCAGGAGTGTATAGTGTTGTGTTGATTCATTTCAGTGATGTTATGTTCCTATACTTAATCGCGTTTGTTTAATTCGCGTGTGTTCATTCATGTTCGTTTAGTTCATGAGGGCTTAACCCCGTTTGTTTAATTCGGGAATAGGAACATATATCCGTAGTAGCGATTTCGTTTGTTAATTGTTGCTACAACTGAAAGGGGATTAGAATCTGCTTAGGGCTTGGGATTACATGAACCGATGATAGTTGTGAAATCAAGAACAGTAGATTAATCGTTTTTAGCTATTTGATAACCTCTTTGAACTGCCTTGTTTTATTGCTCTGTTATTACTTTGTTTTCTTATTTGCATCCCAATCCAACCCCCCCAAAACTGATTTTTGTGATAAATAACACTTTAAGAGTCCTTGTGAGACGACATCCGAGTTGTCGCCCTAAACTACAGTTTTAAAACCCGCTCGTTCTTTTTGGCGCGTGCGCGACATCGCGACTAGGGATGCAATAGAAAATGGACCATTTGTACCCACTACTGTAGATGCTAATGGTGCTCCAAGAAATAAGCCTAAAACTGAATGGAATAGGGATGATAAGAAAAGAATTCAATATAATGCACGTGCTAAGAATATTATAACATCTGCTTTAAGCCGTGATGAGTTTTTTTGGGTTTCAAATTGCAAATAAGCAAAGGAGATGTGGGATACATTGCAAGTAACACATGAAGGAACCTCATATGTCAAAAGAGCAAGAATGAACACCCTCACACATGAGTATGAGCTGTTCAGAATGAATCGAGGAGAACCTATGACTGAAATGTAAAAGAGATTCACACACATCGTAAATCAATTGGCTGATCATGGAAAAACAATTCAAATGAGGATCAAATCAACAAAGTCATGAGATGCTTGAGCAGGGAATGACAACCTAAAGTCACTGCAATCTCAGAATCCAGAGATCTCTCATCAATGACCATTGCCACACTATTTGGAAAATTGCAAGAACATGAATTGGAGTTGAACAGACTAAATGAGAATGAAGAAACTGATAAAAGAAAGAAGGGATTGACTCTGAAATCACAAGTCAAAGAAGTGGAAGACAATGATGATGATGATTCAGAACAAGAGGCTGAATCTGAAGAAGTGATGGGAATGCTAGTTAGAAAATTCAAGAAATTCCTAAAGATGAAAGGAAACTTCAAAAGAAAGTCGTCCACCTTCAAAGGAGAAATTTCAACAAAGGTGACAACTCTTCTTATAACATCACATGCTATGAATGTGGAAAGATTGGCCACATGAAGCTTGACTGTCCAAAACTACAAAAGGAGGACAAAACAAAAAAGTTTTACTCAAAGGACAAGAAGTGGAGAAAGACAAGAAAGGCCTACATTGCTTGGGATGACATTGATCTAGATTCCATTGAAGAATCTGGATCTGAGGAGGTAAACTTGTGCTTGATGGCTAGCAATAACAGTGATTCAGAAAGTGAAGTAACTTCTAATTATCAACCTTCTTATGATGAATTGCAAAATGCTTTTGAAAAACTTCATAGAGAATCCATTAGACTTGCTAGATTGCTAACTAAGTCTAAGAAAACCATCACATGCTTAGAGGAGAAAACTTCTGTTTTAAACAAAGAGGTAGATCAATTAAAAACAGAAAATTGTGCTTTAAAAGAAAAACTAGCTACCGTCTTAGATGCACCTATATGTGATAAATGTCCTAAGTTAGAGAAACATACAAATCATTTGAATGGTGATCTATCTAGAGTTACTAGTGATAAAGAAATCTGGAATGCATCTAGCTGTACATTGACTAAAGAAGTTGAAAAACTGAATAATGACTTAGACAAGTTCACAAATGGTAGAGATAATTTGGATGCATTGTTAGGACAGAAAAAATGTGTTTATGATAAGGCTAGAATAAGCTATAAACCTAAGATACATTAGAAATCTTTCAAGAAATTTTTTGCAGCACCTATGACATCAAACACACCATTTGTTAAATTCTATTTCTGTGCTAGAAAAGGTCACACAGCTTCGACATGTCATTATAGAAAATCTGCTTATAATGAGTCTAAATATATATGGGTTCCTAAAGGAACTAATGCTCCACCTAACTCTAAAGGACTCAAACAGATTTGGGTAGCTAAAGCAAAAACATGATTATATTTTGTAGATGTGTTGGAAAGCCAAGAATGTGAAATGGTATCTTGACAGTGGTTGTTCCAAGAACATGACTGGAGACAAAATCAAGTTCATTTCCTTTACCCCTAAGTCGAGTGGTAGTGTTACCTATGGAGACAATAATAAAGGGAGAATACTTGGCATTGGCAACATTGGAAGTGACTCAACAACAATCATTGAGGATGTACTATATGTTGAGGGATTGAAACATAACCTGTTAAGTATCAGTCAACTATGTGACAAAGGCTTCAAGGTAAAATTCAATTCCAATAGTTACTTAATAGAAAATCAGCATGATGAAAATTTGAAATTAATTGGACATAGGACATATAACATCTATATGCTTGGTGTAGATAATATCTCTTCAAATATTGCATGTTGTCTTATTTCAAAATAACAAGAGAATTGGCTTTGGCATAGAAGAATTGCACACATTCACATGAACCACTTGAATAAACTGATTCGTAAAGATCTTGTAATTGGCTTGCCTAAACTAAAATTTGTGAAAGATGGACTATGTGATGCATGTCAAAAGGGAAAGCAAGTTAAGGTGTCTTTTAAACCAAAGAACATTGTTTCAACAACTAGACCCTTGCAACTTTTACACATGGATTTATTTGGTCCATCTAGAACCAAAAGCTTTGGTGGTAACTCGTGTGCATTCGTAATAGTAGATGATTACTCTAGATATACATGGATATATTTTCTATCTAATAAGAGTTATTCATTTGCTGCATTTAAGAAAATGGTAAAAATGATGCAAAACGAAAAGGACGTAAAAATTGTTTTTATAAGAAGTGATCATGGGGGAGAATTTCAAAATGAAGTGTTTGAAAACTTTTGTGACGAGCATGGCATTCAACATAATTTTTCTGCTCCTAGAACTCCACAACAAAATGGAATAGTGGAAAGAAAGAATAGATCATTAGAGGAGATAGCTAGAAATATGTTGAACGACTCTAGCTTGCCAAAACATTTTTGGACAGATGCTGTCAATACAGCCTGCTATGTGCTAAATAGAGTCTTGATAAGACCAATCTTAAAGAAAACCCCTTATGAGCTTTACAAAGGAAGAAAACCAAACAAAGCACATTTACATGTTTTCGGTTGCAAATGCTTTGTTCTTAATAATGGAAAGAATAATCTTGGAAAATTTGATGCAAAGGCTGATGAATGAATTTTTCTATGTTACTCCCTATCTAGTAAAGCATTTAGAATATATAATAAGAAAACACAAACTATTGAGTAATTTGTGCATGTGACATTTGATGAGTCTAACCCAAAAGGTTGGGAAAGGATTGTGTTATTGATGATCTTACAGATTCAATTGAGAAAACTCTCCTAGAAGAGAAACAGGACAATGAAGAAGATGAAAGATTAAAGAACGAATCGCTGCAGCAGGGGCAAACAGAACAACAGCCTGACCTACCAAAGGAATGGAGGACTGTCAGAAATCATCCAATTGATAACATCATTGGTGAAATTACAAATGGGGTAACTTCTAGACAATCTCTTAGAAATGTTTGTAATCATATGGCATTTGTGTCTCAAGTAGAACCTAAGAACATAGATGATGCTATAATTGATGAACATTGGATGACGGCTATGCAAGATGAGTTAAACCAGTTTGAAAGAAACCAAGTTTGGAAACTAGTGTTAAACCCAAGAACTGTCAAGTACTAGGTACAAAATGGGTTTTTAGAAATAAATTAGATGAAAATGGTATAATTGTAAGAAACAAGGCTAGATTGGTAGCCAAAGGGTATAACCAAGAAGAAGGCATAGATTATGACGAAACATATGCACCAGTAGCAAGATTAGAAGCTATAAGAATGCTACTTGCTTTTGCTTGCATAATGGAATTTAAATTGTATCAAATGGATGTTAAGAGTGCTTTCTTAAATGGATTTATACAAGAGGAAGTGTATGTTGGTCAACCACCTGGTTTTGAGAATAATAAATTGCCTAACCATGTTTATAAACTGTCTAAAGCACTATATGGCTTAAAGCAAGCTCCCAGAGCTTGGTATGAAAGGTTAAGTAATTTTCTCATTGAAAAAGGATTTAAAAGAGGTAAAGTTGACACAACTTTGTTCACTAAGAAAAAGGCACACAACATTTTACTTGTACAAATATATGTGGATGATATAATTTTTGGTGCCACTAATGAGCATTTGTGCAAAGAGTTTGCAAGTCTTATGCAGGGTGAGTTTGAAATGTCAATGATGGGTGAGCTAAACTTTTTCCTTGGACTGTAAATAAATCAAACTGAAAATGGAATCTTTGTTAGCCAAACCAAGTACTGCAATGAGTTGATCAAGAAGTTTGGCATGGAAAACGCTAAGGAGATGGCTACTCCAATGAGTACCTCCTGTTATCTGGACAACGATGAGCAAAGTAAACGTGTTGATGTTTCTAAATTCATAGGTATGATAGGCTCACTACTTTATCTTACTGCTAGTAGGCCAGATATCATGTTTAGTGTATGCATGTGTGCTAGGTATCAACCAAATCCAAAAGAATCACACTTAACAACAGTTAAAAGGATAATTAAGTATCTGTTAGGAACAAAAGACATGGGATTATGGTATCCCGAGGGAGCTACATGTATGTTAATTGGCTATTCAGACTCTGATTTTGCTGGTTGTAAACTAGACAGCAAGAGTAATAGTGGAACTTGCCATTTACTAGGAAACTCATTAGTATCATGGTTCAGTAAGAAACAATCTAGTGTGGCTTTATCCACTGCAGAGACTGAATATGTAGCAGCTGGTAGCTGTTGTGCATAGGTTTTATGGATGAAACAACAATTAGTTGATTATGGTGTGTAACTAAACCAAGTTCCTATTAGATGTGATAATACAAGTGCAATTAACCTAACTAAGAATCCCATAATGCACTCTAGAACTAAACACACAAATCAGACATCATCTCATTAGAGATCGTATACAAAGTAGAGAAATTGAGATTGAATATGTTGATACAACTAAGCAACTTGCTGATATCTTTACCAAGCTCTTGAACAAGGAAAGCTTCTTTTTCATTAGAAGAGAATTGGGCATAATCGATCAATCCTATATCTAATCTCTAAAGAAACAGGAGAAAATCTAAGAGGGGAGGAAAATTAATGGACGCACTTATCCTTTGATTTTTCCCTGCACCTATCCCTCTATCGTGAACAATTGGGCATAATCGATCAATCCTATATCTAATCTCTAAAGAAACAGGAGAAAATCTAAGAGGGGAGGAAAATTAATGGACGCACTTATCCTTTGATTTTTCCCTGCACCTATCCCTCTATCGTGAACAATTTTATATGCTATGTTTGAATGTTTAAAATGCTTACCGTCTCTATTGCTTTGAATGTTTCTTTTCTTTACCTTTTTATGATGCCAAAAGGGGGAGAAAAAGTAAGATATAGAGAAAGGGGATAATAACAAATTTTACATGAGAAAAGTATAATATAAACAAAGGAAAAAATAACAAATTATACATGCATATGTTGAGGGGGAGCTAATGAGTTTATAAGCTTACATGATTAATAGGGATTAAATCAAATTCTGCTCTGTTAATACTCTGTTAATATTTTTTTGCTCTGATATACTTCTGCTCTGACTGCTTTGATACCATGATATAAATCTGTCAAAACACTAAGCGTTTGCTACACTTATATTCCGAGCATATAATTTATTAAAAGGTTTGTCATAATCAAAAAGGGGGAGATTGTTAGACTCAATGACTGAGAGATTTTGATATATGACAAATACAACTTAATGTGTATGCAAGTGTTTAGTGTCAAATTGTAAAGACAGGTATCAAGCAATATTCAACAAGTTCAGTGAGCAATCAAAGGAGAATATTCATGGAAGAACATGGAGGAATCAAAGAGCAATGACGAAGATCAAGGAATCATCAAGACAAGAACTTAAACGAAGAAATTAGTGTTAAGTCTTAGATGATTTGTAAGAGATTAAATCTCTTATTCACAAATAGCTCAATTAAGAAAGATGCATGAAGAAAATCATTTTTCATAACCTGCATTAAAAGGAATAAGTTTTCGTTAATGAAAATGATGTTTGGAAATAATAATAGAAGCGCTCGTCCAACACTGGAATAATATAAGCGCTCATCCAACACTGGGAATAATAGAAGAGCTCGTCCAACAGTGGTAAAAGCTGGCGTCCAAGAAAGTGGCAGAAGCTCACGTCTACTAAAGTGACACAAGCACACGTCTACTAAAGTGGCAGAAGCTCACATCTACTAAAGTGACATAAGCGCACGTCTACTAAAGTAACATAAGTGCTCGTCCACTAAAGTGATACAAGCACTCGTCTATTAGTTGGAGCACGTCCAATTACTTTGTGTTAGTACCCCCGTCTGCTGACGTGGCAGATGGACGTGGCTATTTTTTTAAAGATGGACGTGGTTATTTTTTGAAGATGGACACGGATATTTTATCCAAATGGACTCGTTATTTTATGGACGCGAATCCTATAAGAACAATTAGAATCTTATCTCAAGAACGAGAATCAAGAAAACAGATTCTGTTAAATTAGATCCAAATCTGTTTTTGATTGATTCCATGACTATAACTTGTTTTCTATATAAAGAGGGATCAAAGGAACACCTTAAGAAGGATCATAACGAATAACAACAGAATTATAACGATACACATATCATTCATCATCTTCATTGAGCTTACTGTGAAAAGAGTGTTTCAATACTCATAAGTGCTTCGATTTGTTTATCTGACTATTGAGAGTTAGGAATCAACTTTTGTTTTTACTTTTCGATTGTAAAGAGAGAGGGAGTCTCTCTGAGTGATTAGGGTGAGGTATCCCTAAGGTCGAATATTGAGGCTCTTCACAAGAGTGTGGTATCTCGAGGTGAAGGAGTGCTCTGTGGTGTAAAGGTTTTTCAAGCTACCTGGCAAAGCTTGTGTATTAGTGTGTGAAATCCCACAGCTGGAGTGGGGACTGGATGTAGGTCACAGTGGTGGTGACTGAACCAGGATAAATCTGGTTGTGTAGTATCTCTAAACTCAAACTCCTTTACTTTCTGTTTATGATTCAAGAACCTGCAGCTTTGATATTTAAAGTTCAAGTATAATTTCTGTTCTTGATCTGTATAAAATGTATCTTGTTATTACTGAGTTATTAAACCTGAACCTATTCATTATTAATCTTTCTTATCCTCATCACCTTCTATTCAAGATTTTGTAAAAACCCTTCATCGATTTAATAAAATATCCTGAGAACACAAATCCGCAACTCTGATTTATAAAGCTTTGTGAAAAAGTTTTAAGAGGGAAATATTTTCTTTGAAAACACAATTCAACCCCCCCCCCCCCCCCCTCCTGAGTCGTTGAAGCCAAAACAACACATCCTCATCAGACTCTTCATAACTGTCAGAAGGTCCTGCTTCATCTGATGATTCCTCGACCTTTAGGACTTTTGACCAATTCTGTCTGGTTGTCACGGCCGTGATGCTTATCACGGGCAGGCCGTGACAGCTTCTGACTTTTGCTCCCTTTCCTGCTCTGCTTGATCACGGCCGTGATGGTCATCACGGCCAGGCCGTGATGCTCTCTGCCTGGGTCCTTTTCTGCACTTTTGAGACTCTGTCTTCCTCCAAGCTCCGTCATGGCTATTCTGAGCATTTTTCTTTGAATTCCTGCAAAACAACACACAAAACCAACCTCACCCGTTCCAAGGGAAAATCTAACAAAATAAACTAAATAACGCCTAATCTATATGAAATATGCATGCAAAAGTGTACAGCAAACATCATGTAAAATCACACTATCAACTTTTTATGAGCTAGCCTTTCTGGCCTTTAGGGCAGTGGACTTCCCTTTTTTGGTACTCTTTTCTTCATTAAGTTCAAACTCATGGACTTTGAGATATCCAAGAAGCTCTTCTAGAGTGGGAGTATTGAGATTCTTTGCTTCCTGAATAGCAGTGACCTTTGGTCTCCACTAGTTGTGTAAGCTCCACAAGATTTTTTCTGACATGATCTCTATTCTCATAATTCTTTCCATGAGATCTTAGAACATTTGTGATAGTTTGGAATCTACCAAACATTTGATCTATGGTTTCATGTTCACTCATCTTGAACAGTTCATACTGGTGAACCAGCATGCTTACCTTTGACTCCTTCACTTGGGATGACCCTTCATGAGCTAGGGCTAGAGTATCCCATATTTCATTAGCTGTGTTGCAGCTATGGACTTTATCATGCTCAGATCTGGTGATAGAAACATCAAGTAGTGCTTTAAGATTGAGTAGATGTTAAGTCTTTTGTTCAACAGTCCATTGAGCTCTAGGAATAGTAGCTCCACTGTCACCTCTTGGCTCACTATAGCCAGTTTCAATCAGCTCCCATATATCCACATTCTGTGCATCAAGAAAAGCCATCATTCTCTTTTTCCAGTAGTCATAGTCACTACCATCAAAGAGATGAGGTCAGTTAATTGCTTGTCCTTCTGTATCCATGCTTGCTGGATCGTACTCCCTCAGAACTTGTTAGATGCTCAACCCTTTCGAGGTCGAGCTCTGATACCAACTGAAGTTGACACGGGGAAATACAAGAAATGGGGTTGAATTGTGTTTCATAACAGTTTTGCGAAAATCCTTTCTAAAATCATTTATCAAGCAAGAAATAAAATAAACACACAATAAAAGCTTTTTTAAAGAGTTAACAAACTCAGAATCAAGTCCCCACAATTAGTATAAATGAAGACTGTAAAGAGATAGGGATAGAAGATTCACAATGGTATTTTATCCTGGTTCATTCTTTTCCAACCAAGATCTATGTCCAGTCCCTTCTACTTGAAGGTTTTCTCCACTACAATCCAATAGCTTTACAAGTATTCTTTAACCTGCATCTTCAGGCTTACAACTTACAAGTATTCAACACCTCTTCAGGTTAACAAGTATTCTTTTCCAGTCAAGCCTCTTTAGGCTCTCTCTAACTTAAGAGATTAAATGATTTGATCTAGTAACTCACTATGTGTGAGGGTATGAAATATTAAGATCAAGGATTACAAAGTAATCGAGAGGAAGTTTGACAAAGATTTGGCACTTTCAAATATTTGAGCTTGTAGTAGTTTCAGTCAAGTTCAGTAACCTTCTTGGGGTCGTCTAGTATTTATAGAAGGGCTTCGGCTTCAGCTTCAGTTCTTGTATTCTTCAACAGTCTTCAAGAAATATCAGTTTAGAGATAGCATTAAATGCTAAGATCCGTTGAGTCTGATAACTTGATATGCGATCTTTAGAAAAGCACTCTTGGTTATCAGAAAGCTCGAAATCGTTTTGTCACTTCTCTATTGTACTCAAAAGTAGCCTTTTGTCTTTCCTTCCTTGTACTTTAGTCAACTTTACAGCAGCTTGTGTCAGAGTACAAAGTTTTTGTGTAAACGATGGTACTATGTTTCTCTTACCAAGAAACAAGGTATAAACAATTGACACGGGAAAGAGAAATGGAAACATTCGAATTAAATAATCAATCATTTGAAATAAATTCGCTAACTAGACGGGTCCAAAAGAGATACGTCTTTGGACATGGATTTTCATTATGGAACTTAAGAGTAAACCAGGTAGTCTACTGATATCTCATCTAGTAGTTCTATCGGGTAGACTAGTGTAACTTTACTCGTCTTGCTCTTATCGGATGTTTCACTATAAGGTTGTCTACTTTTCTCCGGTGGACTACAAGTCTTTGGACTTGTTCATTTCCCTGATAGACTTATAACCTCGCCTAGCACTTCTCACACTTAGTTAATTTTTAGCGACTCGTCTAGCGTTTTTGTTTTAGACTAGTTCTTTACTAGATGACTTTGAAGGCTTGTCTAGTGAACATAGCTTGGACCCACGATGCTTTTGGACTTTCTTAAAGGGTTGTTAGACTAGTTTCCTTGTCTAGAGATAATCAAAACAGTCCTGCATACTAAAATAGACAAGTTAATTCACAACATAACTTTAACATACAAATTTAATCTTTTTGTTGACATCAAAACCTAAGATATAATTTAACCATAACCACTTCGGTTCCAACGAGAAAAAGCACAAGTTTATTAACAATTCGTTTCAAGACTAGTAATCACTAGTGCAGGAAACACTTTTAACGTCTGTTAAAAGGGGCTTTTAACGTCAACTAAACACCTGACTTTAAAATAACCACTTTTAGCGTTTGTTCCCAACCGACGTTAAAGTTTACTTTTAACATCGGTTGGCTAAAAAAATCATTTTTATTTAATAAATTACAAAAAATAATATGATGTTCTTTATATAATTTTATAATATTTGTTTGGTGCTTAGTTTTGCAAGGGTGAAAATTGGAAGAGTGTTATTAATTTCAAAATAGGAAGAAGAATCATATTCTATTTTAATAATAATAAGCAGCCATTTTGAGTTCGCATAAAAAATGTTTTTGAAGAAAGAAAAGTTGTTCTTTGATCTAATTGTTTTACTCTAAACATATCATCTTCTACTAAACAATTTTGGCTAAACAAAAATTGTTTGGGTGAAAATTATTCTTACCCAAACACTCTTCAATATTGAACATTCAATTGGAAATTTAAACGCTTTGTTTTTTTTGTGGTATTCTCGAAGCGTTATCTAAACTTTGTGTACAAATAATATAAGTCTTTTTTTATTGTGCTAAAGTAAAAGACTAACTCCCAATTATTCATGCATATTCACTACAAGAAAAGTGTAAATTACCGACGGACGTTTACCTACGGAAATTGTTTCCGTCGAAAATCGAGACATTATCGACGAAAATAGCCGTCAGTAATGATGAATATGAAAAGTTTCCCACTTTATCGATGGAAAGTCCATCAGAAACGTTATCGACGGTCATTCCATCGCAACTTCCATCGGTAAGTATGGCGGGAAAGGCAATTTTTTGGTGCCAGATGTTACCGACGGAATAGCCATCGGAAACTCCAAGGACAATAGCGACGGAAGGTCCGCCGGAAATTTTATGTACATTACAGACGGAATATTCCGTCGGAAATTCAAAAATTTCACTTACCGACGGCTTTACGTTATTTCCGCCGGAAATTTTATTATGACAACATTGGCCAAACCCATCTCCCCCCACTTTTCCTTTCGCTTCTTCTCTCTTGCTCAAACCTCTCTACCCCCTCCTCCTCCCAGCACAGCGGCGAGCCACCTCCAACCCCACCACCGCGCCCGCGGCGAGCCACCACCGCCACCCATTGTCTTCTCTTCTCGATCTCTCCCTCTCCCTCTCCTTCTCCCCTACTGTTCCGTGCGGCCAAACCCTCCCCCACCGCGCCTAGCACCGCTGGAGGAGCCCCCCACCACGCCTCTCTGTCTTCTCCTCGAGCAGCTCAGTCCTCCACTGCGCCTCCACCACCACCTCCGCGAGCCACCACACAGGCACCACCACCCCAGCTTTTGTGGTTTTTTTGTTATTGTTCATTTGGGTATTTATTTATGTGTATTTTTCACTGTTTTGTGCATTTTCTGTTTGCAAGTGTGCATCTGTTTGAGGGTTGCCACCGTCGTGAGCCACCCAGCTTGTTGTTTTCACCTCCTCTCAACCTCAAGTAATCTATATATTCATTTCTTTCTTCTTTTCCTTTATTTGCATTTCCTGCAATTGACACTTATTGTATTTGAATTTCATGACTTGAATGTGTCTTACTAGTGTGCAATGGTATTTTTGAATTGTTTCTGGTTGTGGTAAGTAAAACTTAACACATATCCTTACTTGTTAATTTATGATTAATTCTTGAGGATGAGGGCGAATTTTATGATAATATAATGTTGTTTATTTGATTATGCCAAGGATGCAATGTTAATATAAAACCTTAACCTTAGCTTAAGTGTTGGATCTCAATGACTTTAGTATTATAAAATAATACAAAAGTGTACCTAGCAAACACGATTAGCTGCTCATGGTGCATCGTGAAAAGCTTTTATTGGCGCATCGGGGAGCATGCATGACGAAATCGATTGTTATTAAAACAAATAGTGTACAAAAATTTGAAAACCACTAGTCAAATATCTAAATAAAATAAAATTAATTATATAAAAAAATATTAAAATAAAATATGTAAACAACTATGTAATTACATAATAATTAAATTAGATTGAATAAATAAATTTAAAATGATTGAATAACTACATATAATTTAAAAAACAAATGGCGCCCTTCGGGATTAAAACAGAAAATGTTAAGAAAATTGAATAGCAAAATAGTTAAATATGCAAATAAGATAAATTTTAGTAAACAATAATAAAATTAAGTTTGTAAATAAGTAATTAAGTAGTTTAGTATCCAATATTTAATTGTAGTTTGTAAATAAGTAATTAAGTTTGTAAATAACTCAATAATTACATTACATTAAAAAGAGAGTAAATAAAATAATAAAAAATTATTGAATAAACAAATGTATGTCTAATTGTATATATGAGTGTATTTTTTGATATATCTATCTAGCTTGTAATTAAATTTTGTATCTTAATTGTAAAATTGTTCTGTTTGAAACAATTTGTAAAGTTATTAATGTATTGTTTATGCTAATTGTGTAAATTAATTAATGAATTTACTGAAAAATATAGATTCATAAGGAAAAAATTTAGTGTAGCTAGGATTAGTTAACCGGTAAAATAGTTTTCCTCCCATATATATATACTTGCATACGTGATAGAGCTAACAGTAGCGGTGGTGATCGATTAAGTGTAAGCAATATCGTTTGTACATACATAAGCTTGAATTAATCAATAAATTAATAACATAATAATTAGTAATTAGTTTTTTTGAAGAATAAATAATAATTAATTAAGAAGTTAATTAAATCATTAATTTAAAAAGAAAATTTAAAAATTAATTAATTATGTCATAAGAAACAATGCCAATTAGATTTGAACTAGGAATTTGTGTTAAGCTTCATAAGATTGACAAATATTTAATGGTTAACAAAAAACTAAATATTATTAATCGATAATTATAATATGATATTTAGATTAGTAAGTAGCAATAAAAATAAAATTGTAAAAAAGATTAAACATTTTTTTATATAATTAGAGAATTTATAATACCAATTAGTGTAATTAGTAGTTGATTCTTTATGTTTGTCATTTTTGATGTCCTTACGCACTTTACGTTTCAAAGTGCGGGGAATAATTAATTTATCAAAATTGGATGTATCCTATGAACTTGAATTTCAAGTACAAAGGGAAAACTTGTTATATTACTTAAAGTTTTATTTCTATTTAGAGTACAATTATTATACGTAATTGAGAAAAACCATAGTTTCCCGTTCAAGGTTCAATATTATTGAGCATGTGTACTCGTGGTCATGGTATCGCTCATTTTATTGATTCTTGAATTGTCCAATTGGGACAGTTTGGGAAGAAACTTTTTCTCTACTGGTATACTAGTTACTCAATGATTCTCATTTGTTAAATAATTGATTAAATTTCGGGTCGAAGCATTTCCTTTTGTTCTCCGGGTCCATGCTTGATTGTGGTATTTCACCGCGGTCTAGTCGTGTACTTGGCGACCGATGGGAGATGCTGTCGAAACTTCGTCAGCTATAACACATGAGAAGGGATGACTAACTAGTATGATACAGTGGTGAAAATATTTTTCCTCGAATGGGATAGGGCCAAACCCTTTATGGAAAGGGAGCGATTCGGGGTTATAGTATCATGTTTAAAAATACGTCAATTTATTTGAAAATGCAGAAGGATGGTATATTATCCCTCGAACCATAGTTGGGTGTATGATAGGAACGAGTCTGGGAGACGACTTCTGAAACAATCATTTGTAGCTGGAGTTGAGGAGTTTATATCGAAAGCAAAGAAACATTGTGATTATGCCGAAGAGGGGGGATTAGATGTCCGTGCACAAAGTGTAACTGTATGCCGGTTTTGAGTGATGATGACGTGAAGTTACACCTATACCGACATGGGTTCAAGCCTAATTATTGGATTTGGACTGATCATGGTGAGGAGTTGCCAGATATTGATTTGAATGAAGTCGGTGGTGACGATCTTGAAATGGGTGCATCAGGCAGTGGCTACTACGATGAATATGTCGAACAACTCTAGTCAATGCATATGATGGTCGATGATTGTCTTGGGCAACATGGGAATTTTGAGGCGGATGAGTCTGATGACATGGAAGAGCCTCCTAATGAATCGGCGCAGAGATTTATGTTGGCACCAAGACATGTTAGGAACGAGGTAGATGCTGATAATGCAGGGTATCCTTATATGCTATCTGTATTTAACCTTCCTGGCCGTCATGCTGGCAAGGAGCTTACTTACTAGTTAACTGATGAGGAGTATGCATCGGCCCATGACCATGTCTTGATAAATTGCACAGAGGTGAAACCATACCATAAGTAAGTCTTAACGACCTATTTTTGAAATAATGTATCACATGTCATTATAATTTCTCCTTTAACATATAGTACACATTTTATTTGTCAGTGTGTTCCTTCAAATTAATCAATTAAGTGAACAAGATGGTTCTGCTCGTACACATGCAGATTTTCCTGAATGGTTCAAGCAACAAGTGTAAAATGACGATGCAAACACTATATTAAGCTTAATTTTGCCTCTTGAAAAAAGTAATTATTTAATATGACTTATCTTTTCGTAGGTGTATCAACAACCGTTAAGCGTGACTAATCAACACTTGAGAGATTTAGCGTATGAGCCCTATAGCTATGTTTCATCATGGCATACATACTTTGTTGATGGGTACAAATTCCACACAGATGAATGGAATGTGGGCAAAAAGATAATTAATAGCGGGGTTGTCGTACAGGGTGAAGGTACCGGTGATTTTTATGGGATCATAAAACACATATACGAGTTACAATACAAAACTACTACTTATCCTAAAAAAGTAGTCTTATTTTAATGTAACTGGTTTGATCCATCGAGGACAGGCACAAAAGTGGATCCCAAGTATGGAACTATGGACATTCGCATGGATAGAAGATATCAACAGTTTGATCCATTTATAATTGCTCAGAATGCAAAACAAGTTTATTCTGTCCCTTATCCATCAATGAGAACAGACAAACGAGGTTGGTGTGTTGCAGTCACTACCAAGCCTAGGGGTCGCATAGAAATCGATAATGCAGAGGATGAGACGCCATTCCAGGCGGATGAATCGTCACATGTCAATGAAGTAATTGAAGTCGAGCGTATTACTGGCATGTTGGGATCTGCAAATGAAGGGGAAGAAGTGGTCATTGGTAATCAGGCAAGAAAGTGATGACTCAATGCAAGAAGAAGAAGAGTCGGACTTACAATCAGATGACGATACCGAGTCTGAATAGGAAGTTTACTATTATGTTATTTTTATTGTATTTTAAATATTTGCTTATGAAATATAATGTAAGACTTGACAACTATTGTTCTATAAAAATAGCTGCTTAGATTAGACTGTTAAATGTCGATTACTTAATGTTTTTACACTGATTTGTAATTGTGCTATAAAAATAGATATGTCAGCATCAGGAGGACAGCCGCCCTGCCCCCCACCGCCTAGCGGTGATAAGGGGAAGGCTAAGCGGGGACGATACATCGTGAAGTTCCAGGTGCTTGCTCGTATTCCTGGAGGTCCCTCCGCACCCACCGCACCCAACTCCATCCCTACCGCACCTACCCTATCGCCACCTACAGGAGCCTCCCCCACCCATTCTACACCATCCCCCACCCATTCTATACCCTCACTGATCCATACTACATCATCCCCTACCCATACTACACTATCCCCGACCCACACTACCCCACCCTCCACCCAAGCCCAGACTTCCACTCGCTTTGTGCCACGACGAGCACTAGCTGGCTACTCGCCGCCCCCTACTGGACCCACACCACACCCACACCCAGTACCACCATCATCATCGACTGCACCGGCCACACACCCAGCAGGATTATCATTTATGCCGACTCCTGGGATGATGCCATAGCCGGACATGACCATTCCATCCTCATCATCCGGGGCCGCATACGATCACGACACAGCCATACCATCATCATCGTCTGTACAGCAGTCGGTCGCGGCTGAGGACTTGCCTGAGAGGGCCAGGGTTCCCGTACCTGAGGATCGACCATGGATCCTTCATGTTTCTGGATCGTAAGTTTAATTTAATTTAATGTTGTTTAAAAATAATTACTATTTAATAAGCATATATTTGTTGGTTGTCATATTGTTGATTTAATAAAATTATGAAATTTTCAGCTTCATCCCATAGAAAGTGGGATCGAAACACGTTACCTTCGCCATCAAGGCGCGGCATCTTCGCTTCTGGCCATCATGGGGGGTGATCCCCGGGGAGGATCGGGATCGTATCTTCAGACGATTCAAGGTAAGTTCTTGTTTATTAGTTCAGGTAATTTTCCATTTATTTTATATATTATTTTGTATAATGTTTTTTTTTTGTTAACAAGAGCTTGTGCGTTGGTTATCGGAGCATACCTCAGAGATAAGTGATATCTTTGACGACCGAGCAGCTGCTCGACTGAGGGACCTGCTCCGAGAGCGTAGGGAGAGCCGGGTACGTCCGGATTATATCGGGCCCAACTGTGTGCATACTGGGACACTTCATCTTACAAGCTAAAGTGTGAATAGGGGAAGAGAAATCGGGCTTCCGAGAAGGGTGGGAGCATGCACACTGGTGGTTCTATTAGCCACATGCAGCATGCCATTTATATGGTATGCATATATAAATAGCATTATTTATAAACTGTATATTTTTATTAAAAATTTGTTTTATAACTAATTGATTTTATTGGTGTGTCGGTTACAGGCAAGAGAGCTAGCTTGGTCCGTTGATGTCCCTATGGTCTTTGAGCAGACACATATTCTCTCGGACACCGGCGAGTTTATTGATGAGAGGTAGAGGCAGACAGTGGTGAGCTAAAATATTTTATTTTATATTTAAACTATTGGTAATTATTATATATATATATAGTTTAATACATATTGATTGTAATGTATTGATCGCAGGTGAAGTACAACGCCAGGTTTAGTCAGGTAGCATCTGAGGCTGCCTCTTGCTCTGGTGCCTCAGATCCTTCTCAGCTGGACCCCACCGAGGTTGAACGACTGCAGACCCAGTCCTGGATGGATGTGGCGGGCGGGAAGAACAAGGGACGGATTTACGGTACTGCAACCCTAGCCAGATCGATTCATCGGGGGTCGACGCCGAGCATGACCATTAGGGAGCCTACATCCTCCGGCTCACAGGACACGGAGGAGGTGCATCGGCTGAGGCAGGAGGTGCAGCAGCAAAGGGAGACGAACGAGCGCATCATGCAGCAGATGGAGACATTCTCTATGGTCATGACCGCTGTGCACGATTTCCTCCTACCAAACAGGCGCAGTGCTTTGCAGGGGGTCCTCCATGCCACCCTGCCGCAGCCCCAGCCCTCCACTACTACTACTGATCCACCACCACAACCGCATGATGACGGTCTGTCTATTGAGCCGTAGCTTGATGGTCATGTGACATACGATGACGGATATTATGGTGATGGGTATTAGGATAGTTATAGGTGTAGTAGAGATTTGTAGATAGACGGATATTTTATTTATGGATTATATGTTGAGTTTGTTTTTATTTTCAATTAATTTTAATTTAATTTCTTTTAAAATTTTATTTTTAATTTCAATTTTGTTTTGTAATTGATAATATAAAATATAAATTAATAATTAAATTATAATTAATTATAATAAAATATAAATTAATAAATAAATTATAAATAAAATATAATTAATTAAAATAAATATAATAATAATTAATAAATAAAATATAATATTGAATATTGAATATATAAATTTTAATAAAAATAATTAATAATTAATTATTAATATAAAACAAAATAAATAAAAAATAAAAAAAAGCTTGTTTCCGACGGATATTTCCGTCGGTAAGTGTTGGTTACATTTTCCGACGGAAAATTCCGTCAGTAACGTCCACAGAGAGTTACCGACGGAATTTCTGTCGGTAAATAGGGATTCTGTGGGGCAAGTTTTCCCACGGTTAACGGACGAACTTTATCCATCGAAAAGGCTTTCCTACGCGCCTATTACCGACGGAACCGTGTCCGTCGGAAAGTCCGTCGATAATGTAGTTTTCCGACGGAATTTCTTCATTTCCGACAGGTTTTTTCATCGGTAAGTCGTTTTTTTTTGTAGTGATTGCTTATAAAAAAAATTATTCATGTGTATTGATGATTGATGCTATTAGGAGTCTAGATTGTCTATTCATTCTCCCTATTAACCAATAATTATATTTTAAATTTTTATTTTATAAAATTATTATCATTGATGAATGAAAAATATAAATATATAAAAGTGTCAATAATCTCATCATCCCAAACAGTGGTCCCCCCACATATTCAAGCTCGTGAATATGCTGCTTTTCAGCCTGCAGCGACCCATGCTATTAATTATTGAATGTGATCATCTCTATTAGAAACCTTTCATTCTTTTGTTTTCTCACCCCACTTCTCCACCAAATTAAATTAAATTTATTGTAGACATTAATTTACTGAAACTTTTCATTGAAAAGATTCAAATGAATCATAAATTTGGTGTTTTAAATTGCTGCTGTTCTTGTGTATTCTGGTGCTAACCAATTAAAGCGGGGTTTTGCTGATTTTTTATCATTTTGTCGCCTAGAGGTTGCAGCAAAACACAATGATTCACAACTTTTGGTTTAGCTGCAGTTGATCCTATTTCTTTTGTTTTCTTGTTGGTTTGTGTAGTGTAATAGACATCCTGGTTTGAGTTATATATAATGAGTACCCCTGCTACTCTTTATATCTATACTTTGACTTATCAAAAAAAAAAAAAAAAAAAATAGGCAGCAAGGATCAATTTGTATATTCAAGAAAGAAGAAACCTAGTCCAAAGTCAAGCATTTCCCGTTGATTCATGGGGATGTTAGGAGGAGTTGATAATCAACATCATATCTGGAATCTACAAATTATTTGGCACGGATTTAACTCCTCTAAAATGAATAAATATGTAAAGTAAAAAAGTAAGTTGATATCCACCCTTAATTAATTGAAATGTATCGAGATCCCAACTCATTTTATCTTTTTTTTTTTTGAACCAACTCACCTTATCTTTTATTTATTTATTATATATATATATATATATATATATATATATGTTTATATATAGGGGCATATCTAGTGAGAATATTTTTTTATGTGAGAGTGAGAGGGTTAAGATTAAAAGTTATTTCATGATTTTATAATGTCACATGACAACTTAAAAAAAAATGATTTGGTCAAAGTTAAAAGATAAATAAATATAATCTTGACCATTTATATATAATTACATGATTAAGACTTATTTCATTTACCTTCTTAAACTGTTTTCAGTATACTAAATTAACAAAGATACAATACAATATTATAAAACAGTAGGATCTTAACAACTCTAAGCTGAATTGTATCGATTTTAACGGGCACACAATCAGAAAACAAGTGCATATTCAGTCTTGAGAATAAAAATAAATTAGAATAAAAAGAGAGATAGAGACAAGAATTTATATATACATATGTCAAGTATTAGGCAGTCCAAATTCCCAGTGACACAAGGTTCTGTCCAAATGTCGGACTAATGTTTTCTGAGGTAGTGTTAACTTTTGTTAGAAAACTAATATCTCTTGATTATAACTCTTGGGATACATCTCATGTTTTCATATGTGAAATGCAGTCTTTTTTTTTTAACAACCGTAATTAGGACATTTAACTTCCAAGTGGGTTCATAGAATATCCACAAGTTTAGATTTTTTTAGACTCACCATGAGACTAATCTTCGTAAGAGTGTTTATTCACGGTTAAGGTTTTTCAACCTCCAAAGATGTGTTCATGGGACTCGAACTCAAGTTTTTTCCCATAAACTCAGTACAACCAACTAAACACACCCATTGGGTAGATTAAATTCAACTTAATTACTCTTGGATTACAAGAAATGTTAAAGAAAATATAAAAGAATTAGGGTTTGTGTTCTCCCATTCATAAAGAAAAGGGAATGCATGGTTATTAGTCACCCATTTGTGTTCGAAAAGAGCCTAGCTAATAATTCCTTTCTTTTTCTTCTTCTTCTTCTTTTTTGGTACTAAATTGTTCCTTTCTAATATCATTATATTTTTAAAGAGAGGGCGATCATCTTGTTCAATAATGATATGATTCTGTATTCATTGTTTACAATTGCCAAAAATACCTACCCAAAGTAAGGGTGTGCATGGGACGGGTTAGGACAGGTTAGGCTTGTCCCTCACCCGGTCCTAAATAGTCACCGGGCTAATTGTGTGAACCCGAACCCATCCCTAGATATGAAGGAACCCGATGATGTGCGGGTTGGATTAAGACCGGACCAAAATAGGACGGGACCGGATTGACCCGAAATACGGATATCACAACAAGATCATGTAACTTTTATAGTATTACAACAACAATATATCTATAAATAGACAAAATTGTGTTCACAGTTGCTGGAATTTAATCAATAATGAGGTTCTGATACTAAGTTGTTTATAAAATCCCGAGTACCACCATTATCTATATACTCATATGTGTCATAGTGATAAAAAACATAGATGACAAATCCTGACGCCAATGTTGTCAACAGCATCCACCTTGAGTCACTTGACTCTACCATTGAAATCAAGCAAAAGAAATAGATAGAACGAGTTTCAAATCATAATTACCAGAGTACATTATAACCAGCAGGAAAATTGTTATAAGAACTAATAATCCCAGATATTTTTTTGATATTTTTAGTTACAATATTCTAGATAATGTAATCTTTAAGAATTGCAAGTCAATAATTGCATATGCAAGAGGTTGAACAAAGGTGCACCCTTCTTAAACAGACATGACAAGAACCTAACAAGAACCCACCTAAAGAGTTGCATAGTAAGAGATTATTTGGAAATAGCTAGATTACGTACTAATGTAAATGGACAAGAAGACTCGATGTAAGTGCATAATAAGAGCATCAGGTAGTCTTAGCAATCTTATTCTTTACACAAATTTTTTAAAATGAATTTTTTAAATGCTAGAATCTGCACACTCAAGAATCCTACTAAAAATCTGTAGGAAGAAACAAATCATCTATGAGATTCAATCATCATGCATGCCATTTCAAAACAGAGCGTGACATTAAGAATGTTATGTCAGTAAGGCCCTCTAAGTAATAATAAAAATTCCATTTGGAGAAACAATTACAGAAGAGGTACCAACAGTTGGTAGAAGAAGGGTGACGGTGGTCCTTGCCGGTGAAGAATGGTGGTGCTCGGCGGAGATCAGAGCAGAGAAGATGGTGCACTGAGAATGATCGATAGAGAGAAGGGGGAAACAGGCGTCGGGAGCGGCGGAACGGGGCGATCAGGCATGGCGGAACGGGGCGGTCAGGCTCGGTGGAACAGAGCGGTCAGCCGCGGCGGAAGGGGAGAACAGTAGAGTGAAAGCAGCACGGGGGAACCCATCCGTTAGGTTAAGGTTTATGGGAATGGGACCATGAGTGAGGGAAAGTGAAAGGTCTTGTGAGATGGGAGATTGAGTTATTGACTTGAGAACAGTAATAGAGTGAAATTACTAAAAAATAGCATTATAGTATTTGTTGGTTGGGTTGGGCTTCTTATGGGATCAGGGTGTAGCATAGGGAAAAAATTATTCAATCAATATAGGGCTGGGCAGGGGGACCCATAGGGTAACCCTAACCCGTCCCTAACCCGCCCTAGTGTCACACAAAAGGAAACGGGTTCGTCCTCTTTTCACATCGGGTCCGGGTCTGACCAGCCCCGAACCCTTCGGGTTGGGACCGGTTGACGGACCGGGCCGAGTCCTGCTCACCCCTACTGTAACGCCCCGATTTCTGTGTCTTTCTGTAGCAGTAAATACATGCGTATATGTATTAATTTTTGATAAAATCCAGATAGTGATTTTAAATAAACTAAAATCATTTTCTTATGTTGTCTTATCGTATGAAGTCACGGTTAAATTTTCGGTTGAAAATTCAGACGAAAGCCGGTCTGCATTTTCACTAATGGTACAAGTTTACTGAGCAGAAAACCTAATTTTGAACCGTGAACGAAACGGTTGTGTTTTTGTGATGTTTTGTATGATATTAGAAATTTTTGAAAATTTGAGTTCAGAAATAAAATATAATATTTATTCCGGGTGAAATACGATCGGAAACTTTAACCGGATACACAAAGGAGCAGAAAAGGGACCCCAAAAGAAGTGAAGTGACTTGATGGGATGTGATGGACATGGATTATGACACACCCCAAAACTGTAATCATCACACTTTTCAAATTATATCATATTATATGCTAAAAACCCATTTTTCTCTCTCTTCTTCAACCAAACAAGGCATAAACCAAAACTTGGCCATCAAGACGTGCCCTCCCCTTCTCTTTCACGCCAATCTCACCCCTCCCTCTATAAATACCCATTTCATTTTCTCTTCATCACTTTCCTACTTCTTCACTTTCTCATTTTTAAGTTTTTAACACTTAAAATTTCCATTTTTAAGTTTTTAACACTTAAAATTTCCATTTTTACTTAGTTTCAAGCTTCAAGTTCTTCATACTTTTTCCTTCTAGTTTCAAGGGTAACGTTCTCATACTCTTCTATTTCTAGTTTTACACTTATTTCATGAGTTTACTTTATGTCTTCTTAAAATGTTCTTAAAGCTCTTTTAACTTCTAAAATCTCTAGAAAATGGTAGAAAACTCCGTTTGAGTTGAAACCAATTTGAATGGAATTCTATTAATCTCTACTTTCATATTCTAAGAGCTTGTATTAAACAAACATCTCTAACATATTTTTCCAAGGATGGCCGAAACTATGTATTAGTGGCCTAGGAAGGTTTGTTTTAACTTTTTGAAAGATGATCATGTATTTGAGCTTCTAGATACCTCTTGATCTTAAATCTAAAGTCTTGGAAAGTTTGAAAATCCCTAGCTTGTTGATCCCATGATGGCCGAACCTAGTAGGTTGTGGACCTAGGATGTTTTGTTTTCATTTTCCAATATGATCATGGACTTGAGCTCCTTAATACATTTGGATGCTAAGAGATTGGAAAGTTTAAATATTTCTAGCCTATTTATCCTATGATGGTTGTGAACCTAGGATGTTTTGTTTTCATTTTCCAATATGATCATGGAATTAAGCTCCTTAATACATTTGGATGCTAAGTCTAAGAGATTGGAAAGTTTAAAGATTTCTAGCCTATTTATCCTATGATGGCCGAACTTATGATGGTTGTGAACCTAATATGTTTTGTTTCATTTTCCAATATATTGATGAATTTAGACTTCTTGGTATCTTTTAACGCTAAATCTAAGAGCTTAGAAGGGTTGGAAATTTTTAGCCTACTTATACTAAAGAGGTTGAAACCCTAAGCATGGATTTAATGGGATATTGTTCTATCTTTGTAAAGTGAACCTTGGTTATGAACTCCTAACACTTAAGGATCATTAATCCATGAGTTGTATTCTTTTTTTGAAAACCTCTAACCCTATTTTATGCCATGACCGAACCTATACCTTCTGGGTTTAGTGTTCTTGGTTAACTTTTAACTTGTGGTTTTATGTTAATAAACCTAGACTTTCGTCGCGGAGTAGACGGATGACACGCTTTCGCACGCGTGTCAAAAAGCGAGCGGTTTGTAAAAACTGTAGTGAGGGTGTGACAACTCGGGTATCGTCTCTCAAGGACTCTTAGGTTGTTATTAACACGAAGATCAGTTTTTGGGGGTTTTTTGAAGATTTGAAATTCAAATTAGAAAACAGAACAGAAAAAGTGATTATCGAATAAGATAAAAATGACTAATCTATTGTTCTCGGTTTTCCACTATCATCGGTTCGTATAAATCCAAGCCCTAAGCGGATTGTAATCCCTTTTCGATCGTAGCAACAATTAACAAGCGAAATTGCTCCAACGAGATATATGTTCCTATTCCGAATTAAGCAAACGGATTAAGCCCTTCGTGAATTAAGCAAACACGATTTGAACATACGCGAATTAAGCAAACACGATTAAAGTAAGGAACATATGATCATCGAAATAAATAAAGACTCATCCTATATAACTCGAATTAAGCAAACAAGGCATATAGGAAAATTATTGAAAGGGAAAAGCAATTAAATTGGGAATCAATAGAACCTCAAGTGCAACGGAAACCAATCATAGCAGATCAATCTATGGAATTAGTTCTCCATGGAAAACACAACAAAACTTCAGAGAATTCGCAAAACAGAGATTAGCAAAGAGTGCCCCACTAATCTGCCCTAAGGCGCAATTATAGCTTCAGAATCTGCGCACGCTCGCGAGGCCAGTAGTCCCTCGCGACGCGAATATTAAAATGGCACCAGTTCAAATTTGGCCTCTCGCGAGGCGAGATGATGCCTCGCTAGGCGAGGCTTCAAATTCTAGTTTGTCATAGCCGTCATGCCTATCACGGCCAGGCCGTGATTACTTCTGAATTTGGGTGCTTATCTGTCATGGCCGTGACCTTCATCACGGCTAGGTCGTGATGGTCTCTGTCCTCCAGGGTCTTCTTATCACGCCCGTGATGGGCATCACGGCCTAGCCGTGATGCTTTCTGACTTCCAGGCTCGCGAGGCGAGACATGGTTCGCGGGGCGAGACAGAGATGATGACATTCTGATGTCCAGGCTGGTCTTCAGTCTTGCGAGGCGAGTGTCTTCTTGCGGGGCGAACATTCCCAGGATTGCATTCTCCACTGATTTCTTCGTTCCCTTGGCTCTAGGTGATTCCCCTCTTAACCTGAAAACATGAGATAGCAGTGAATGCTTTATTTGACTCAAAAACTAACTAAAATATCCTAAATTACTTAAGAAACTCAAAATGTTGCTAGTTATAAAACTAGTCAACCAGAGGCTGATCAACGGGGACATTTGTAGTACACTTCCTCAAGTATCACGTACCTTTACCTTCACAAAAGGTAAGAGGGGACAGCCTGAGGGATATTCAATAGCTATGTGCATTTGTGTATGTGGTTTGCTCGATTTATTTGAATATTGTTATTATATTGAATCAAAGTTTGAATGGTTTGTATACTTGAACTGTTGTGATAACTGTTTGAAGTTGATCCTTACATGATTTAAAGTGTTGTGGATCATATATGTTATGAACTGTCATTAACTGTTATATTGTTGACTGAGATTATGATGATATTGATTGATGTTAGAAAAGCCTAACGTTAGTCGGTGCTCAACTAATTATATGATTAAAAGCCTAAATAAGCTTCGAAGAGAACTTTGAAAGTAATGGTGTTCATTTTAAAATGTTCTTTAGAAAAGTATGTATTTTGGAAAGTAAGTGATCTTACTTGTATTTATTCCGGAAGGATCAAACTTTGAAACTTGTGTTAAATAATTTCAAGTTAAAGGAAATTATTTTCTTACGAACTAAGTTTTTGTACAAGAGAAAATCATTTAGAAAATATGTGTTTTTACTGAAGGAAAAGCCTTTGGAAAATATTTGACCTTAAATAGAGATGATTTTAAGAAAAAGATTACAAGAGAAAATGGATTTTTTATAATAGTTTACAAATGATTTTCCAATTAAAAGATTTCCTGTAAAGAAATACTTTCGAAAATATTCTGGTAACTTGGATGGGTTACAGAGGTTTTATTTTGATATTTGATTTCTACTGAACGAAAAGTAAGAACAGGTGAAATCGAATCTAGTTCACAAGACGTCGCTTCTAGTATTCTGTGATTTGCACGTTGATCTTTGATCCGTGTCAATTATTGTGGACCGAGAGTCCTAATCATGATGTTGTGGGCTAAGAGTCCTAATCTTGTTATTGTGGACCAAGTGTCCTAATTACGTTGTTGTGGACTAAGAGACCTAATCATGTTGAAATAAAACATGGGTAAGATTGTAAGTCTTTTTCTATGACCACAAACCTTGACTGAGGCATCGGTCTTCTATGTTGTGATTGAGCACTCGGACTACGTGTCCTGGGTTGATGTTGAGTAATTTCAAGTGATGAAATTATGAATGGTCGTTATCTTTGAGCTTCGACAACGAATGAGATTGAACACAAAGAAAATATCTTGAACGAATGTTTTTCTTCATGCATTTAGGCAGACATGCCTCACAGGTTAGTCACTTCGGTGATGCCCAAGCAGGGGCTGTCATATAAGTCACGACGGTGATGTCCAAACAGGGACTTTAGTCACGATGGTGATGCCCAAGTGGGGGCTTTGAGTTTGATCAACTCCTAGAAAGACGAAGGGATCTCATTAGATTAATTTTATAGAGCCGGAATATTGAAGTGTCATGCATAATCTTTATAAAAGCGGATTGTACGGGTATGATACCCATTGTTATGATACTTGTTGTTTTATCTATTAATATTTGGTAAATGTTAATATGTTGATGTGATGCATGTATCATGCATATTGTTATTGTAATCTATCCATATATTGGTATCTCACTCTTGCATATCTTCTTGTTATTTCTCTTTGCTTTACGCCATCGCTGTATATCTATGAGTTTAGATGGATCTGAACATCCCATTGGTACCGTCAGAATCGAAACTGAGATCTTCGATGATGCGGGGAATGCGGAGGCGTGGCAGATTCACCCCGGATCTACATCGGCTACCTATCATGGACCGATAACCACACTGGAGAAGAATGTCGAGGGCGAACCATGTCGCAGAGTTCAGACAATTGAGACGAGAAGGATTGCTCTCCCACACCTTGGTACTACTTACACGTGCTATAGTTGAATGGACAGTTACATGAGCACCCGCCTCTAAGGGTACTATTACCTGGAGTCGAGCCGGCTTCACCGATTGAGGAGGACCCCGAGGAGTACCTGGAGGATGAGCCCGTGTACCACGTCTTGGATCACGACGGTGATCTTGATGAGGTGCCGGAGTATGTGCTTGATGAAGATCCGGATTTTTATGATTCCGACCCTCCAGATGAGGGCGGAGAAATCGTGGAGCCATCACCTGGGGTCTCTTCTTATGGGAGTGTTCGTGGCAAGTCTTCCTTTTAGTCATTAGTGGTGACCAGCTTAGGGGTGTATGTTTTGTGGGTAGTCTGTCTCGGTCCGACTGTATTTGGCTTCTTTGAGCCACCCTTTTGATGCGTGGTTCCGGACCCTCCCCCTATTTTGCTTTACTTAGTTTACAGCTGTTAACTTTATGTTCTGTAATTCTGTTACTGATGGCCATCCTGATCAGGCCCTAGTTTCTGTACTAAACTGTGAATCCCACCGGAATAGGTTATATATAGATATATATATATATATATATATATATATATATATATATATATATATATATATATATATATATATATGATGTTTATATTTCATGTTCTGAGTGTTCATCACTTACCCTTGTTTTAAAAAAATAAAATATCACCATTTTGAGAATACTTACTTATTAAGAAAATGTCATTTACCTGAAGCAACCAGCAATTTAATTATTTTATTTTCCACAACGGGTAACAAAGTGACGCCCAAGTTTAGGGTGTCACAATTAGTGGTATCAGAACTGGTTGAATCTCTAGGGAATCTTTGGGTTTAGGTCTGTTAGATTGATTTTGTGTGTTCTCTGATTAAGACTTGATTAAATTACTTCTCAGGAGTAATGTGTAATAACCGTCGAATTAGATTTTCATTTTCTGGTTACCATCTCACTGATTGTGTCTTACAGGTCAGTATAGAACCAAGATGTGTGCGCGGGCGTGGTGGTCGTGGCAGAGGCAATGGCGGGATGGACTTCGCCGCCCAGGCAATAGCTGATGTGGCTGCGGCAATTGCTTTTCAGACTGCTACGATGGTTGCCCAGAACCAACAGGAGCAATTGAGGGCTGAACAAGCTGCTGAGGGAAAGCATCTGAATGCTTTTAGACGTCAGAATCCGTCATAGTTTGATGGAGACGTGGATCCTACGAAAGTTGATCTATGGATCCAGGAGTTGGAAAAGATCTTTGAGATAGTTCATACACCTGAGGAAGCAAAGGTGCCCTATGAAATTTTCCAACTGGTAGGTGATGCCGAGTACTGGTGGAAAGGCACCAGACAACTGTCAGAGGCTGAGCACCAAGCAATCACCTGGGAAGTATTTCGTAACAAGTTTTTGGATAAATACTTTCCTCATAGTGCTCGGACTGAGAAGGAACAAGAGTTCCTGATTTTACGTCAGTGAGACCTGACCGTGGGGGAATATGCGGCAAGATTCGAATCACTTGCCAAATATTTCCGCTTCTTTCAGAACAACCCAAGCGAAGAATGGAAGTGTGAAAAGTTCGAAGGTGGACTACACTTCAAAATCAAGGAGTCAGTGCTACCACTGGAAATCAAGAACTTCCAAGCCTTAGTGGAAAAGTGTAGAAAAGTAGAGATAATGCGGAAAGGAAGAGAGACAAAAAGGAATGTTGGGGGACCCTCTCGTCCTAAGAGCCAATTTCAAGGGCAGAACCAGAAATGGAAGTAGAACCAGAGGAAGCCATACTACCAATCACCCAACAACAATCAAAGGCAACAGCAACATCGTTCCGGTACTTCTGGGACTGGGACTGGAAGCCAGAGGAACCAAAATCAAGGCCAAGGGAGGAAGTGTTTTAAGTGTGGAGATCCTAACCACCTGGCTGACACTTGCCCGATGAGAGGGGCACAGTGTTTCAACTGTGATCGTTTGGGTCACTTAGATAAAGACTGCAGAGCACCAAAGCGTGAGCCAGCTGTCAACCACACCAGAGCCAACAAGCCGACTGCAAAAGGAAGGGTGTATACGATGAGTGGAGCTGAGCCATCAAACTCCGACGATCTCATGCAAGGTACGTGTGACATAGATGGTAATCTTTGAACTGTACTTTTCGATTCGGGTGCAACACATTCTTTCATTTCAATGGATCGTGTGAAACTTCTAAGTTTGCCTATTTCTTCCTTGCCATATAACCTGATTGTTTCAACCCCAACTGATGAGTCAGTTACTGTAAATTTAGTGTGTTTGAACTGTTCTATCATTGTCCAAGATAGACATTATCTTGCAGACCTGATCTGTTTGCCTTTAGTTCAGTTAGATGTAGTTTTAGGCATGGATTGGCTATCTTCCAACCATATCTTAATAGATTGTGCTCAGAAAACCTTAGTTTTTAGTGATGAGATTTATGGATTGTTATCTGCTAGTCAGGTAAGGCCTTCTTTGAAAGAGGGAACATAAGGATACATGCTGCTATTTTCCTTAGACGTTAAGAACGAGTTAGACTTAGAGTCCATCCCTGTCGTCAATAAGTTTCCGGAAGTTTTTCCTGAAGATGTACATGGACTACCGCCTGTTCGAGATATCGAGTTCGTGATTGATCTGGTTCCAAGAACTGGGCCAATATCTATGGCACTGTACCGTATGTCACCATCGGAGATAGAAACCTTGAAGGAACAACTTGAGGACCTGATGAGAAAAAAATTCATTAGACCCAGTGTGTCACCATAGGGAGCCCCAATCTTGTTAGTGAAAAAGAAGGATGGAACCTCTCGATTATGTGTGGATTTCTATTAGTTGGACAAGGTAACGATCAAGAACAAGTATCCGTTTCCAAGGATAGATGATCTAATGGATCAATTACGTGGAGCAACCGTTTTCTTAAAGATAGATTTACGGTCAAGCTACCATCAAATCCGAGTGAAGGCGGAGGATATTCCTAAGACAATGTTTAGAACACGCTATGGGCATTATGAGTATCTGGTGATGCCTGTTGGAATGACGAATGCTCCTGCAATATTCATGGATTACATGAATAGGATCTTTCGTCCTTACTTAGACCAGTTTGTCGTTGTCTTCATCGATGACATTCTAATATATTCCCCAAACAAGGAAAAACACGTTGAACATCTCAGCGTCGTTCTTCAAACCTTGAGAGAGAAGCAACTTTATGCGAAATCGGGAAAGTATGAATTTTGGTTGCACCAAGTTCAATTCTTGGGTCATGTCATATCACGTGAAGGAATTGCAGTGGACCCGGCAAAAGTGGAAGCTGTTTTGGAATGAGAAAGACCAACTACATCAATAGAGATCCGTAGTTTTGTGGGTTTAGCTGGATACTAAAGGAGATTCATTGAAGGATTTTTCAAGATAGTAGGACCCCTTACCCAGTTAACTCTGAAGGATCAAGTGTTTACCTGGATGGAAGCATGTGAAGAAAGTTTCCAAGAGCTGAAGAAAAGGTTGACAACTTCACCTGTGTTGATACTACCTGATCCCAAGGAAGCTTTTGGGGTTTATTGTGATGCTTCACATTAAGGGTTAGGTTGTGTGCTGATGTAGAACCAGAAAGTTGTAGTGTATGCTTCGAGGCAGTTGAAGATTCATGAAAGGAATTACCCTACGCAAGACTTGGAGTTAGCGGCAGTGGTCTTTGCATTGAAAATCTGGAGGCATTATTTGTATGGAGCTACATTCAATGTCTTCAGCGATCACAAAAGTTTGAAGTATCTGTTCGACCAAAAGGAGTTGAACATGCGGCAGAGGTGTTGGTTGGAATTCTTGAAGGATTATGATTTCCAACTACAGTATCACCCTGGGAAGGCAAATGTAGTGGCTGATGCTCTAAGCAGAAAGTCAATACTTGCGTCAATGATGATGGTCAGAGAGCAGGAATTGTTGGGACAATTTTGGGATCTGAGTTTGTCAGTAGAGATGTTTCCAGGAAAGCTTTGTTTAGGAAGGATCACGGTGTCCAATGGATTGATGGATCAAAAAAGAGAAAATCAAGGGAGCGGTTAGTACCTACAAGGAGAAAGAGAACTAGTGCGACAAGGAGCATTGTCAGAGTTCAATGAAGAAACAAATGGAATTTTGAGGTTCGGTGAAAGGATTTGTGTGCCAGATGATGATGAGCTCAGAAAGTTGATTCTGGAGGAGGCTCACAAGAGTAAGTTGAGTTTGCATCCAGGAGCCACGAAGATGTATCAAGACCTCAAGAAGTTATATTGGTGGTATGGAATGAAGAGGGACGTAATGGAATACATTGCTTCGTGTCTAGTATGTCAGAAGGCTAAGATTGAACACCAAAGGCCAGCCGGGATGCTACAATCTTTAGACATTCCAGAATGGAAATGGGTTGGTATTTCAATGGACTTTGTGACCAGCTTGCCAAGGACTCAGAAGGGACATGAGGCTATATGGGTAATAG
Organism: Sophora flavescens; assembly: GCA_030762895.1. Taxonomy (NCBI): domain Eukaryota; kingdom Viridiplantae; phylum Streptophyta; class Magnoliopsida; order Fabales; family Fabaceae; genus Sophora; species Sophora flavescens. The sequence goes on along the minus strand of CM061069.1, from coordinate 107,200,342 downwards.
TGGATTGAATGACCAAGTCAGCTCACTTTTTACCTGTTAGTATGAAGTACCCGATAAAAAGGTTGACTCAGTTGTACATTGATGAGATTGTCAAATTGCACGGTATACCTTCGAGTATCATTTCGGATCATGATCCAAGGTTTACGTCAGAGTTCTAGAAAGGACTACAAAACTCATTAGGAACGAAACTTAAACAGAGTTCTGCCTATCATCCACAAACCGATGGACAATCAGAAAGGACGATTCAGTCACTGGAAGATTTTCTGAGAGCGTGTGTGATGGAAGACACTGGGATCTGGGATGAATTTCTACCGCTGATAGAGTTCACTTACAACAACAATTTCCATTCAAGCAGAAGAATGGCGCCTTACGAAGCTCTATATGGTAGATGGTGTAGAACACCTCTATGATGGTACCAGGATGGAGAAAGTTTGTTGTTAGGACCAGAGATTGTACAGAAAACAACATAAAAGGTGAAGATGATTCAGGAGAAAATGCGGACAACTCAAAGTCAACAGAAGAGTTATGTTGACAAGAGACAACGGTCTCTTGAGTTTGAGGAAGGCGAGTATGTGTTTTTTAGAGTCACGCCTACGACTGGGATTGGCAGAGTAATTAAATCCAGAAAGCTCACTCCCAAATTCATTGGACCCTACCAAATCCTTCGTCGTGTTGGTCCAGTAGCCTATAAAATTTCCTTGCTACCTTTTCTTTCCAATATTCACGATGTTATCCATGTTTCACAACTGAGAAAATATGTTCATGATCCATATCATATAATTGAGCCCGATAATGTACAATTAAAAGAGAACTTGTCTTTTAAGACTTCGCCTGTACGAATCACGGATAAGATGACAAAGTAGCTTAGAGGTAAACAAATTCGTTAGTCAAGGTCATCTGGAACGGTGCAACCGGAGAAGCTACATAGGAAATCGAGTACAAGATGAAATTGCAATACCCTGAGTTATTTCAAGGTACATAATTTCGGGGACGAAATTCTTTTTAGAGGGGTAGTATTGTAACGCCCCGATTTGTGTCTTTCTGTAGCAATAAATACATGTGTATATGTATTAATTTTTGATAAAATCCAAAGAGTGATTATAAATAAACTAAAATCATTTTCTTATGTTATTTTATAGTGTGAAGTCACGGTTAAATTTTCGGTTGAAAATTCAGACGAAAGCCAGTCTGCATTTTCACTGCCGGTACAAGTTTACTGAGCAGAAAACCTAATTTTGAACCATGAACGAAACGGTTAGTGTTTTTGTGATGTTTTGTATGATATTGGAAATTTTTGAAAATTTGAGTTCGGAAATAAAATATAATATTTATTCCGGGTGAAATACGATCGGGAACTTGAACCGGATACACAATGGAGTAGAAAAGGGAGCCCAAAAGAAGTGAAGTGACGGGATGTGATGGATATGGGTTATGACACACTCCAAAAGTGTAATCATCACATTTTTCAAATTATATCATATTATATGCTAAAAACCCATTTTTCTCTCTCTTCTTCAACCAAACAAGGCATAAGCCAAAACTTGGCCATCAAGATTTGCCCTCCCGTTCTCTTTCACGCCAATCTCACCCCTCCCTCTATAAATACCCATTTTATTTTCTCTTCATCACTTTCCTACTTCTTCACTTTCTCATTTTTAAGTTTCTAACACTTAAAGTTTCCATTTTTACTTAGTTTTAAGGGTAACGCTCTAATACTCTTCTATTTCTAGTTTTTCACTTATTTCATAAGTTTACTTGATGTCTTCTTAAAATGTTCTTAAAGCTCTTTTAACTTCTAAAATCACTAGAAAATGGTAGAAAACTCTGTTTGAGTGGAAAACAATTTCTATGGACTTCTATTAATCTCTACTTTCATATTCTAAGAGCTTGTATCAAACAAACATTTCTAACCTATTTTTCAAAGGATGGACGGAACTATGTATTAATGGCCTGGGAAGTTTTGTTTCAACTTTTTGAAAGATGATCATGTATTTGAACTTCTCGATACCTCTTGATCTTAAATCTAAAGTCTTGGCAAGTTTGAAAATTCCTAGCTTATTGATCCCATCATGGCCGAACCTAGTAGGTTGTGGACCTAGGATGTTTTGTTTTCATTTTCCAATATGATCATAGACTTGAGCTCCTTAATATATTTGGATGCTAAGTCTAAGAGATTGGAAAGTTAAAAAATTTCTAGCATATTTATCCTATGATGGTTGTTAACCTAGAATGTTTTGTTTTCATTTTCCAATATGATTATGGACTTGAGCTCCTTAATACATTTGGATGCTAAGTCTAAGAGATTGGAAAGTTTAAAGATTTCTAGCCAATTTATCCTCTGATGGTTGTGAACCTAGGATGTTTTGTTTTCGTTTTCCAATATGATCATGGACTTAAGCTCCTTAATACATTTGGATGCTAAGTCTAAGAGATTGGAAAGTTTAAAGATTTCTAGCCTATTTATCCTATGATGGCCGAACCTATGATGGTTTTGAACCTAGGATGTTTTATTTTCATTTTCCAATATAATCATGAATATTGACTTCTTGGAATCTTTTAACGCTAAATCTAAGAGCTTAGAAGGGTTGGAAATTTCTAACCTATTTATACTAAAGAGGCCGAAACCCTAAGCATGGATTTAGTGAGATGTTGTTCTATCTTTGTAAAGTGAACCTTGGTTATGAACTCCTAACACTTAAGGATCATTAATCCATGAGTTGTATTCTTTTTTTGAAAACCTCTAACCCTATTTTATGCCATGGCCGAACCTATACCTTCTTGGTTTAGTGTTCTTGGTTAACTTTTAACTTGTGGTTTTGTGTTCATAAACCTAGACTTTCATCGCGGAATAGACGAGGACATTCGTAGTACACTTCCTCAAGCATCACGTACCTTTACCTTCACAAAAGGTAGGAGGGGATAGCATGAGGGATATTCAATAGCTATGTGCATGTGTGTATGTGGTTTGCTCGATTTATTTGAATATTGTTATTATATTGAATCAAGGTTTGAATGATTTGTATACTTGAACTGTTGCGATAACTGTTTGAAGTTAATCCTTACTTGATTTAAAGTGTTGTGAATCATATATGTTATGAACTGTCATTAACTACTATATTGTTGACTGAGATTATGATGATATTGATTGATGTCAGAAAAGCCTGACGTTAATCGGTGCTCAACTAATTATATGATTAAAAGCCTCAATAAGCTTCGAAGAGAACTTTGAAAGTAATGGTGTTCATTTTAAAATGTTCTTTAGTAAAGTATGTGTTTTGGAAAGTAAGTGATCTTACTTGTATTTATTCCGGAAGGATCAAACTTTGAAACTTGTGTTAAATAATTTCAAGTGAAAGGAAATTATTTTCTTACGAACTAAGTTTTTGTACAAGAGAAAATCATTTAGAAAATATGTGTTTTTACGGATGGAAAAGCCTTTGGAAAATATTTTACCTTAAATAAAGACGATTTTAAGAAAAGGATTTCAAGAGAAAATGGATTTTTTATAATAGTTTACAAATGATTTTCCAATGAAAAGATTACCTGTAAAAAAACACTTTTGAAAATATTCCGGTAACTTGGATGGGTTACCGAGGTTTTATTTTGGTTTTTGATTTTCACTAAACGAAAAATAAGAAGATGTGAAATCGAATCTAGTTCGCGAGACGTTGCTTCTAGTATTCTATGTTGTGAACATTTATCTTCGATCAGTGTCAAGTATTGTGGATCGAGAGTCCTAATCATGATGTTGTGGGCTAAGAGTACTAATCTCGTTATTGTGGACCAAGTGTCCTAATTACTTTGTTGTGGACTAAGAGTCCTAATCGTGTTGAAATAAAACATGGGCTAGATTGTAAGTCTTTTTCTATGACCACAAACCTTGACTGAGGCATCGGTCTTAGGTGTTGTGATTGAGAACTCGGACAGCATGTCCTGTGTTGATGTTGAGTAATTTCAAGTGATGAAAATTATGAATGGTCGTTAGTTGTGAGCTTCGACGACGAATGAGATTGAACACAAAGAAAATATCTTGAACGAATGTTTTTCTTCATGCATTTAGGCAGACATGCCTCACTGGTTAGTCACTTCGTTGATGCCCAAGCAGGGGCTGTCATATAAGTCACGACGGTGATGTCCAAACAGGGACTTTAGTCACGACGGTGATGCCCAAGTGGGGGCTTTGAGTTTGATCAACTTTTAGAAAGATGAAGGTATGTCATGAGATTAAGTTTATAGAGCCGGGATATTGAAGTGTCATGCATAATCTTTATAAAAGCTGATTGTACGGGTATGACACCTATTGATATGATACTTGTTTTATCTAATAATATTTGGTAAATGTTAATATGTTGATGTGATGCATGTATCATGCATATGGTTATTGTAATCTATCCATATATTGGTATCTCACTCTTGCATATCATCTTGTTATTTCTCTTTGCTTTACGGCATCGCTGTATATCTATGAGTTTAGATGGATTCGAACATCCCATTGGTACCGTCGGAATCGAAGACTGAGATCTTCGATGATGCGGGGAATGCGGAGGCATGGCAGATTCACCCCAGATCTACATTGGCTACCTATCATGGACCGATAACCACACTGGAGAAGAATGCTGGTCGCGTCGTCGCCACGTGCCAAAAAGAACGAGCGTTTACAAAATAATGTAGATAAGGAAGCGACAACTCGAGTATCGTCTCACAAGGACTCTTAGGTTGCTATTATTAACAGAAAATCAGTTTTGGGGGGTTTGGAGTGAATGCAAATAAGAAACGAAACAAAGCAGAACAATGAAAACAGAGCAGTTTAAGAGATTAACAAATAAACTAAAGACGATCAACCTACTGTTCTCGGTTTCCCACTATCATTGGTTGATATAATTCCAAGCCCTAAGCAGATTCTAATCCCCTCCCAGTTGTAGCAACAATTTACAAGCGAAACCACTACTACAGATATATGTTCCTATTCCCGAATTAAACAAACGGGGTGAAGCCCTCATGAACTAAGCGAACATGAATGAACACACGCGAATTAAGCAAACGTGATTTGATATAGGAACATAACATCACCGAAATAAATCAATACAACACTATACACTCCTGAATTAAGCAAACAGAAATATATAGCATAGTATTGAAAAGAGAAAAGCAAACAAAACAGGAATTACATAACCTCAAGTGTGGTAATGGAACCCAATCACAGTAGATTAATCTAGGAGACTAGTTCTCCATTACAAAAGGGACATAAAAGAAAAGAAAATAAACTACTGAAACTACTACTACTCTGACTAACTCCTTGGCTAACTAGCTTTCAGTTCTGCCTTCAAACAGGCTTATATACAACTTCTAGATTCCGTGGACTCGCGAGGCGAACACTGTTTCGCGAGGCGAATCATGCAGCGTTTGGTCTTCTCGCGAGGCGAAGTACGCTCGCGTAGCGAGGAATGGAAAGGTCATGGCTTCTGGTCTTCACTCTCGCGAGGCGAGTAATGGATTCGCGGGGTGAGACAGAGAGCTTTGCAAATTCTGGAACAGTCACGCTTCAGGTTCGCGAGGAGAATGATCTTCTCGCGGGGCGAAAGCTCTAGATTTATTTCTTTTTATTAACCTGAAAACAAGAAATAGCAGTAAGTGATTTATTTGACTCTAAATCAACTAAATTAACCTAAAAATACTTTACAGACTCAAAATGCTGCTTAAAGACAATCAAGTCTAATTTGGGCGAAAATGATATAAAATTAGCACAAAACCACGGTCATACTAGCTATAAAACTAGATGAGCCAGAGGCTTATCAAAATACCCCAAACTTAAACTTTGCTTCTCCCCAAGCAAACTAAAACTCAAAAATAAAAAAGACTCGTGACATGGCAAGCTTAAAAGATTCAATCAACCTTGCACAAAATTCAAGCAGTTTCATCAAAACAGTTTTCTTCAATGTTCCCCCCTTTCAAGCAAAGCAATCCCCACAATCATTCATTCTAAACAATTGAGAATTTCATCATTCAAACAATCATTAATCTAAGCAGGGGATCCAAGTTATACACAAAAGAGAGATCACCAAATTCAAACAACTGCCTTCCTCACAAGGGCATTTAGTGTTCACTCAATCGCTCAGTTTGTGTCAGGCTAACAACATTGCACTCAATTTCACTTTTAAGAGAACTTCCCATAAATTTGATTTTTATCTCCAAATGATTCCCACAGAAAACATGCATGCAACATCAAAAGGTCTTTTATGGGATGTAATAGGGCCTGGCTAAGGGTAGGATTTACAAAGGAACTAGGCTGAGGACCCTAGGAACTAAGAGAGCATAAAACTTTTTACACTTTGAAATTCCACTCAAGTCCCCTTTTCCATTTTTCTTTATGCTTTGGGTGACTACAACCTTTTTATTCAAATAGCCTTTTTGACATTTTTGCCTCTTTTTATTTTTTTTCTCTTTTTTTTTCTTTTTTTTATTTTTTTTCTTTTCTTTATTCTGTTTTTTTTCTTAGGCTCCAACCTTTTTATTACATTTTTTTTTACTTTTTTTAATCCCAAACAACACATCACACCTTGTAGCCACCCCAAACTTAGTTTCTTGCAACCATTTTCTCTTTGCTAAGCTTCCATGCTCTCCTAATCCTAAGATCGGGTTAACATGGTTTTTCAGATTTTAGGCTCATAACATTAGGTTATCAAGAATTAACAGGCTAATTAGGCTCAAAGGGGCTAAATAAGGAATATGCATTAGGAATTGGTTATTTTAGGCTAAGTAGCTATTTACAAAGAAAATGCCTAAATCATTTGAAGCAAACACATAATCATGCAAACCAAAAAGAGATTCAAGCAACTTCAGGAAAGTGCAATCCAAAAGTGATTCTCACAGTTAAAAACATGTTGGAGGCTCAAAACCTCACCTGGACATTCATGCAAATTGTTTGACAGAGATTCTATCCGTAGTGTGTGCTTCCTATCACCCCAAACTTATCATAAATCATGCCATCATAACAAAATCTCAAAGTTCAGTTTTCAATCACATGGGGATCACTTAAAAATCTTTTTTTTTTCAGCTTAGGGGGAAAATAGCCAACACATAACATGCAATCCATCTATGCAAAATTTAATCAAATCCAGTAAACTTGTCAACACAAGACTCAACACAACTCCTGAGCTTCTCAAATTATTCAGGAGCTTTATTGAAAACAAAACATAAATAAAGCAAGGAAAAGAAAATTAAAAAGAGCAAGGTTCAGAAAAACTCATTGGAGTGATCCACCAGGATCTCATTGCTTGTAACATAAGGCCTAAGTGATAGCCAAAGGGTGGGAGTTCATTCCATGCTTCCATAACTTGCAGCCTTGATATGGGAGTGAGTGCTTGACAGTTACGGTGACTCCTTCCAGTGCGGTGGACTTCTCACTCCCTCTTAGGTCAAAGATGACCGCTTTCTCAACAAAATCCTCCCAATAAAATTGGGGTTCAACCCCTTGGACTGGCCATGGTGCAAGATCCAGTGGCTTGAACTCCATTACCGGTTGTTCCACAGTGGGAGGTGGTAAACAAGTAGCTGGGGTTACTGGTGTTGCTTCATTTTCTGCACGTTCTTCATTCACTGCACTAACAAATTCATCACCTGCTAAACCTGCAGAAATCTCAGCACACACCACACAAAGGTGAGTGTTAGTAGAGTCAATACATATATCACAATGAACTGAATCAGTAAAAGCTAGAATGTCTGGAAATTTAGCACACAGCTCATCCACCCCATCACTCTCAACACATGCATTTGATTTAATTGAATCATCTACTTCCAAAGGTTCTTCATCATCCTCAAGCACGGTGAAGCGGATGTCCTCCTGATCCTCCTGGTCCTCATTTTCTATGTTTCCTGAAAAGAATGAACTTTCAAAACATGCTATGCACAAAGCAGTGTCAGTACAATCAGCACATGAATTATAATAGATAGAATCAGGGGATTCAACACACAGTTCATCAACAGAAACATTATCAAAATTATCATCAGAAGAATCTTCAAGAATAACTATTTGTGAATCTGTATGTTCTTCAATGGGATGTGGAGCTTGCAGTGCAGCCGAGGTGGAGACAATCTGATCAATTTGAATGGCCAACTCCTGAAAATTAGCTTCTCTCCTCTGTTGGCTTTGTTCCATTTGAATGGCCATCTTCTGAAATTCAGCTTCTATCCTCTGTTGGGATTCGAGATTTTGTTCTGCCATCCGTTGGTTGTTCTCTGCCATTTGTTGTATCATTTCTTCCAGACTGAGTTGGGCTAGTGTAGGGTCAGGCTGATATTGTAGCTCGCGTGTTGTTTGATTCACCAAAGATGCTATCTCATCGAAGATGCCCTGTCCTCCACTATATTGGCTAGAATACTCATTCATTCCAAACATGCCAAAATCATTACTAAACTCATAACCTCCAACAAAATTAGGATAAATTATGCATGGTGGTGGTATACTAAAACTAGGATAATACATGCATGGTTGCTCATAATAAACATTAGGCACATAATTTTGCATATAATTATCCATGGAGCAAAATAAAATTCACAACCAGACAAAGCAGACAAAACTAATTCAACAAAGACTTTTTATTTATTTATTTATTTATTTTCTGCTAATAACACAACAAGAGTCTCCGACAGCGGCGCCAATTTTTGGTTGCGCTGTCGCCACGCGCCAAAAAGAACGAGCGTTTACAAAATAATGTAGATAGGGAAGTGATAGTGTGATTTTACATCATATTTTCTGTATACATTTGCATGCACTTTTCATATAGATTAGGCATTCTTTATTTGATTTTAGTTAGATTTCCCTTGGAACGGGTGAAGCGGTTTCTTGGTGTTGTTTTGCAGGAATTCAATGTAAAAATGATCAAAATCAGCCTTGGTGGAGCTTGGATGAAAAAGAGCTTGAAAAGTGAAGAATATGAGCCAAACAGAGCCCATCACGGCCTGGCCGTGATGACCATCACGGTCGTGATCAAGCAGAGCAGAAGGCAAAAGTCAGAGACTGTCACGGCCTGCCCGTGACAGACATCACGGTCGTGACCAACCAGAAATTTTGGTTTTCGCGTCGCGAACATAGTGCTCGCCTCGTGAGACTTTATTTTGTGCAACTACGCCTTGGACAGAACGCGTCACGGCCAGCCCGTGATGGCCATCACGGCCGTGACGCGCAGCAGACCTATAAATAAGAACGCAGCAGACAGAACAAAGGAGTTTTTTTAGGTCTGGAGGGAGGCATTTGGAGGCATTTGGAGGCTATGGATGGGCTAGGGTTTCAACCCTAGAAGGGAGCCAAGAGGGGTTGCTTTGAAGAAGAAGGAAAGCTCACATGGAGCCTCTTCTCTCCTCTTCTCCTATTTCTCTGGTTTGGTTTTCTTTGTATATGAGTAGTTAAATCCCCTATTGTTGGGGTTAGATGTAGCTTTTCTGAACTCGTTTGTATTTGATTTGGTTTTAATGCAAGTCTCTATTTCTTTATGAGTATGTGATTCTGTGCTTAATGCTTTCCTTGGATTAGCTACCCATAGGAATGATATGTTGCTTTGATAGATAACTGGAAGGTTGGTGTTAAGGCATGCTCATGAATCATATGCCAAGTAGTTCAAGAATCTAGACATAGGTGTTGACTGCTTGCAATCTTATAAGTCTTGACTTAATGCAAAATCTCAGATTAATCCACCTAAGACATTAGGGTTTGATTTGGGGTTTTAGGCTCAATGCACCTAAGACATTAGGCTTGAGTATTTTAGAAAAGGCTTGATTGTCATAATTGAAGTAGGACTTGTGTTGATAACCATTTCATTGCAATTAAGGGAGGATTAGTGTAGTCTAACCCTCACAATCTTAGCCACATCTCTGTTTGCTTACCAAGTGTTCGATAAAATTCCCAAAAGACCAAAAATATTTTATTTCTTTATTTTCTGTTTTAATCTCTCATACTTAGGTTTAGTCTAGATAGTTGTTGAGTTTGTGAATTGGTAATTGACAACCGATCCATGTGGATACGATAACCGGTCTTACCACCGTATTAATTGATTGCGACGAGGTGCACTTGCCTTTATATTCTTAAAAATACGCATTAGGAAGCGACAACTCGAGTATCGTCTCACAAGGACTCTTAGGTTGCTATTATTAACAGAAAATCAGTTTTGGGGGGTTTGGAGTGAATGCAAATAAGAAACGAAACAAAACAGAACAATGAAAACAGAGCAGTTTAAGAGATTAACAAATAAACTAAAGACGATCAACCTACTGTTCTCGGTTTCCCACTATCATTGGTTGATATAATTCCAAGCCCTAAGCAGATTCTAATCCCCTACCGGTTGTAGCAACAATTTACAAGCGAAACCACTACTACAGATATATGTTCCTATTCCCGAATTAAGCAAACGGGGTGAAGCCCTCATGAACTAAGCGAACATTAATGAACACACGCGAATTAAGCAAACGCGATTTGATATAGGAACATAACATCACCGAAATAAATCAATACAACACTATACACTCCTGAATTAAGCAAACAGAAATATATAGCATAGTATTGAAAAGAGAAAAGCAAACAAAACAGGAATTACATAACCTCAAGTGTGGTAATGGAACCCAATCACAGTAGATTAATCTAGGAGACTAGTTCTCCATTACAAAAGGGACATAAAAGAAAAGAAAATAAACTACTGAAACTACTACTACTCTAACTAACTCCTTGGCTAACTAGCTTTCAGTTCTGCCTTCAAACAGGCTTATATACAACTTCTGGATTCCGCGGACTCGCGAGGCGAACACTGTCTCGCGAGGCGAATCTTGCAGCGTTTGGTCTTCTCGCGAGGCGAAGTACGGCTCGCATGGCGAGGAATGGAAAGGTCATGGCTTCTGGTCTTCACTCTCGCGAGGCGAGTAATGGATTCGCGGGGCGAGACAGAGAGCTTTGCAAATTCTGGAACAGTCACGCTTCAGGTTCGCGAGGCGAATGATCTTCTCGCGGGGCGAAAGCTCCAGATTTATTTCTTTTTATTAACCTGAAAACAAGAAATAGCAGTAAGTGATTTATTTGACTCTAAATCAACTAAATTAACCTAAAAATACTTTACAGACTCAAAATGTTGCTTAAAGACAATCAAGTCTAATTTGGGCGAAAATGATATAAAATTACCACAAAACCACGGTCATACTAGCTATAAAACTAGATGAGCCAGAGGCTTATCAAATGCCGAGGGCGAACCATGTTGTAGAGTTCAGATAGTTGAGACTAGGAGGATTGCTCTCCCACCACCTTGGTACTACTTACACGTGCTATAGATGAATGGACAGCTACATGAGCACCCACCTCTAGGGGTACCATTACCTGGACACTAGTGGAAATAATGTAATATACGGGAACATTTTACGTCAGTTGACCATACATTTGACGTTAAAAATGAGGCAGTGGCAGTTTTGTAAATATTAAATCACTATTTACATCAGTTGTGTAATGAACTGACGTTAAAAGTGTGATGCAAGAATTATTAACACTTTTAACGTCAGTTGTTTATACAACTGACGTTAAACAATGACTTTTAACGCCGGTTGTTTAAGACAACTGACGTTAAAAATGACTTTTAACGTCAGTTGTATTAAACAACTGGCGTAAACTGTTGTTTTATTTTTTATTATAACGATTACACCCACGTGCCTTCTTCACTTCGCTCTGTACGTCTCTTTTCTTCTCTTTTCATCACGCTCACTCTCACTCTGCCCTAATCGCGACCTCCTCTCCACCGTAACCACCGCGAGGGCTTCTTTGTCACCACCGTGAGGGACACTCTTAACCCTAACTCTGTCTTTCCCGCTCATTCTTTGCAATAACTTGACATCTCTCTTTCCCCTTCCCGCGCACCAACTCTCCTTGTCCCTCTGCTCTCAGTAACCACATCGAACGTTGGCCACCACTCGAGCTCCCCTCCCCACCACCATGCGAGCACCTATTTCTGGTGAGTCTTTAGGGCACATTTTTTATTTTTGGTTTTGAGTGTATGTTGAAATTGTAGTCTCCGTAATTGAAACTTGAAACTGTAAGTTTGAGTTGTTTGGAATGTCTCTATTTCTGGTCGTGGGTTTTGTGTTTTCTCTTTTTTTTTCTTCTGCTATCATGACTTATTTCAAAATGGGAAGAAATTTAGAGTTGCTTATAGCATGTGACATCAACAAGATATTGCTCATTGGAATTTTGTTTTGTTAATTTATCTTCATCTGCTTATTTCTTTCCTGTCTTAAGAAACCTGAAAATGGTGTAAATTTGAAATAATTTTTAAATGCCTTGCTTGTATATATCATGCTCTCTTGATCGATTCATATGGCTAAGTGGTTATAGTAGTAGATATAGCAATAGTCCTAATATGTGTTGTTGCCTGCTTGATGGGAAGAATGATGTGAGATTACCATGGAAATTTTGTTTTAGGAAGTTAGTCAAATAAGATATACATGGTTGACGGAATTTCAAAAACTAGTTTTCAATTAGGATTTCAAAAACTAGTTTTCAATCTCTCTTATTGTCCTTATATTGGATATATGTTTTGTATATGTACTGAACCTATCTAGTTATGGATCGTAGTTGGATGGTTTGTAAGCGCACTAGTGCTGAGTATTTGAAGGGGGTGGGAGAATTTATAGAATTTACTCAAAGGAATGTTCCTAATAGTAATGGAATGTTCTGTTGTCCTTGTGTCAAGTGTTTGAATACGAGGAAATGTACGGTGAAGGATATACGTACTCATTTGATTTGTGAAGGGATTTGCTTGAGTTATACAAGATGGATATGGCATGGTGATGTGTTGTTGAGTAGTACGGCAAGTGTCTCCCAAAGTGAGGACGTTGACGTAGATATGGAGGATGATCGAGTAGAGGACATGATCCGTGATATTGGACAAGAATCTTTTCATCGAGCTCATGTGTATGATAAGTTGTGCGGTGATGCGAATAAGCCTTTGTATAGATATTTTTAACACTTTTCACTTGCACGTTTTTTTCATTTCTTCATTGTAGATGGATCTTAAAACACAATGCTCCCAGGGCTCATTCGTCCCTTCTGGACGGCGGGACGTCTTGATGACTGCTCTAGGCAAGAAAGACCATCTTGGTCAGGTTATCGGTGTTCCTGGGAACGTGACCATCAGAGAATATTATGGCAAGTCTGCTTCACGAAAGCGGGTCGTCGATGAGGCATCAATTTTGGAATCCATGACTCAGCAGCTCATCTTCAACCCTGCTATTACAACGCATCCGATGAAAAGCTTCCTATCCAACCCAGAATTCAAGTAGAGGCTTGCTAGAGAGCTTTCCTCCGTCGGTTCATCCCAGGACACCGCAGGACATGCCAACCCTTCACATGTGAGCACAAAAGAGAGTTATAGTAGGGCACATGTGGAGGACGATGAGTTGGCAGCTAGGGAGCAGGAGTTGGAAGTCCAACGCCGTGAGCTTGAGTTGGAAATACAAAGGCGTGAGCTTGAGTTGGACTTTAAACGCCGTGAGCTCGAAATGGTAACAAAGGTATGTATTCATTATTAATGTCCAAATTAGTCAAATAATTACTTGTTTTTTTTTAATTATCAACAACTTATCTATTTTATTTTTTATAAATTGAAGGCCAAGTCGACGTCATTGTCGCAGTCACCTGTCACTCGTTTGTTCTCACTTGGTGAGGATTATGCCTTTGAGATTTTTGAATGTCCATTGGAGCACGATGGATGGGTGGCACGCCCAAATCAAGAGAGGATATTTTCCTTTTGTGGTGAAGATCTCGGGCACGCCTGCAGGGATAACGAGTGGATGGCCAGCACGGATTTGAGTCTTCATTGACGGCAGAGAGCATATTTTATTCAGTAACATTATAATATTAATATTGCTGCATAAAAGAATTTTAAAAAATAATATTATATTAGTGTTAAGACAAGAGAAGGATGATAAGGTTCACTATAAACAAAATTGATGGTAAATTTTTTTTAAGTCTCTTCAGCTTGAAAGGAAACTATTAACCAATTACATGGAGAAGCTGCAAAAAGACATCAATCCAAGCATGAGGGGAATTCTGATTGATTGGCTTGTAGAGGTTAGTCCCATGGAACAGGCATTGTGTACATTTCTATACTTGAGGACTATTTGGCTTTTCATTTTGTCTGTTATTGAAAATCTGTGTGTACTGTGTAATGCAGTTGTGGGTTTGCTGAAGGTTTTCTATATCCTATTTCAGGTTTCTGAGGAATATCAGTTGGTTCCAGACACTCTTTACCTTACTGTGAACCTCATTGATCGGTTTCTCTCTACATGTTTGATTCAAAAACAAAGGCTCCAGTTGCTTGGTGTTAGTTGCATGCTGATTGCATCATAAGTACCATACTCTTCTATGGTCCTGATTAAGTTGCAAGTTCCTTAGGCTCAAAGATAGACTTCTTGATGCTTCTCTTTGAACTCTCTAATGTGGACAATAAATATTTTAAAATGATAAAGCGGACAATGACGATCATTTTTCATCCCAAGTCTTGTATAGTGATGATAACTATTATTATTGTTTAGTGAGCTAGTAATGATAATTTTAATTATTGAACTCTTGATATCTTGAATGCATTTGGTGATACTTAAAAGCGATAATCTAACATATCAAATATATTTTTTCTACATAATTCGGGAATCCTAACATGTTCTTTATTTCCTTCACGGCTTCAAGAAAATACGAAGAGATTTGTGCTCCGCGAGTGGAGGAATTTTGCTTCATCACAGATAATACATACACAAGAGAAGAGGTACAGTATTTGGTAGTATGGCTGGAACCTTCATCCTTCTTCATGTAGTATTCATGATGACAGATATATGAAGCACCTAACAAGTGGCATTTGACAGGTATTGAAATTGTTATCCAATATCCACGATTTAAGTTCAGAAAGTGATTCTATTGGGCTGACCGGAAAAGTTATTGGTTGTCCAACACATATGTTTTAACATAGAAGATACTGAGCTATTAGTATTTATTTACCTGATGACCACTCACTGCTAGTTTCCCAAATATATTTTTGTTGCTTATTGCTTATATTTTTCTTTATTTGCTCATTGAACCGTACTTTATATGATTAGTAGTTGGAGAAGGAAAAATACTACCATTGATTTACCAGGTTCTTTCAAGTTACTAGAAAGATAATCTTAGAAGTTAGGAACCCTGTAATTACTGTTTTTTAATTGGATTATACAGACATAGATATGATTTGTGAGAAACAAGCAGCCTCAGATTGTCTGGCCATTGTAGACATTGATTCAGAGTTAAAGGATCCTCAAGTTTGGAGTTCTTATGCCCCTGATATATACAACAATAATCGTGTCACAGAGGTTTGTGATTAATTTGACTCTTTTCCTGATTATTGCCACTATACTATTTGTTTATGTGACTAGTGGCAATTCCAGTGGGTTCCGCTATAACTCATGGTAGTGCAGATTTTATAACCTTTCTTATAGTCCATGTGTTAACAAGGATGGCAGATAAAGGAAACATTGCCATACCAATGGAGCCAGAAATTCTGGGCTATGAGCACACATTAGAGCTCGGTGGTGAAGGTTCCGAGATTGGAGAAATTCTTAATCATGAATGGTTATCACAGACTGTTACTAGGGTATATCTCAGGTACTACATCAAACTTTGAAGTATACAACCTATACAACTTTGAAATATACAACCTATACAACTACATCAAACTTTGTCCTGCTTTTTCATTTTCAGTTTTTCACTTTTTCATTTCGTTGTATACATGTTTTAATTTAAGGTACTTGTACCGTGAGATACTGATCCCAGAAGAACGGACTCGGAGGTTTGTGTTTCTATCAAAACCAAATGAAAATCCCAACCACGGTATTTAATTTCAGTTCTAGCTTATATAATTTAATAACTCAGATTTAGTCATTCTAATTTGATTTAATTTCCATTTTGAAGTATTTTCCTGAATGTAAATGCATCACATACTCCGAAGATCAAGTTACTCAACTTAAAGACGAGTGGTGTCGTTATGTGGTTATGAAATTTATCAACAATTAAAGGGTATGACATACTCTGATATTATGCTAGCTAGTGTCTCTCCTATATTATTAGACTTGTGTGTACGTGCAAGTGATCTGTATGTGTATCTTATGCAAGCCGACAAAACAAAGACTTTGTGCGATCAAGCAGAAGATGGAAGCAGCATGCACAAATTGAAATTAATTTTGTTTGTAGTCTCGATTTCAACCTGATGGGTGGTCATGCGTCTATTATGTGATGCTTCATATACTGAACATAGTCTCCGCATCTATTACGGATGGATGGAAGAAGGTAATATTTAAACAACTTGTTAAATTATATATTATAGTTTTGGTGATGACTTGCGTTAATGTTATTGTTATTATTTGAACGTGTGTAGGCATTTAACAACCAATTGCCTCTTCAAAAAGATGAATTTAGAGACTTGAGGATGCGCTTGGCAGAATTCTTCTTCAAGTATGCGACTGAAAAAGGAATTGACAAGATACCTCCGCAATACTTAGATGAATAGTTTTTTTGTTAGACTTTAGAAACTAATTAATAACATATATATATATATATATATATATATATATATATATATACTTAGATTGGTAGTTTTGTTTTTAGACATTAGAGACTAAAGTTTATATATATATATATATATATATATATAAATATCTATATATATATATATATATATATACTTGTAGATAGTTATGTTTTTCCTATACATGGGTTTTGGTTTTAAGTCCCTCATTGTTCCTTTGTATATTTCTTTTCTTTTAGTTAATATTGAAATTTAAGGGTAGTGTTTGCAATTCTGTAATGTGTGTGATATTCTGTGTTACTGGGATATTTACTGAATGCAGGGATAGCTGAGGGGAGTGATATTTTAAAACTGAATTTAAAAAAAAAAATTTATTAACGTATTTTATACAGTACACTATTAATGTCAGTTGTATTAGGAAACTGACGTTAAAAATAAAACATGTAACGTCAGTTCTTTAACAGAACTGACGTTAGTTTGAACAACATTAACGTCAGCTGTGTTAAAGAACTGACGTTAATAGTTTTATATTTAACGTCAGTTGTTTAAACAACTGACGTTAAAATATTAACTATTAACGTCAGCTGTATTTACGTCAGACAATATTCTGACGTATAAAATCAATTTTAACTGACGTAAAAAGCACTTATTGCACTAGTGGGAGTCGAGCCAGCTTCATTGATTGAGGAGGACCCCCAGGAGTACCTGGAGGATGAGCCCGTGTACCATGTCTTGGATCACGACGATGATCTTGATGAGGTTCCGGAGTACGTGCTTGATGACGATCCGGATTTTTATGATTCTAACTCTCCCGATGAGGGCGAAGATGTCGTGGATCCATCACCTAGGGTCTCTTCTTGTGGGAGTGTTCGTGGCGAGTCTTCCTTTTAGTCGTTAGTGGTGTCCAGCTCAGGGGTGTATCTTTTGTGGGTAGTCTGTCTCGGTCCGACTGTATTTGGCTTCTTAGAGCCACCCTTTTGATGTGTGGTTCCGGACCCTCCCCCTATTTTACTTAACTTAGTTTACAGCTGTTAATTAACTTTATGTTCTGTAATTCTGTTACTAATGGCCATCCTGATCATGTCCTAGTTTCTGGACTAAACTCTGAATCCCACTGGGATATTATTTATATATATATATATTTATATATATATATATATGATGTTTACATTTCATGTTCTTAATGTTCATCACTTACTCTTGTTTAAAAAAAATTATCACCATTTTGAAAATACTCACTTATTAAAAAAATATCATTTACCCGAAACTAGGGGTGTTCATCAACCGATCCAAACCGATTCAAACCGTAAAAACCGAACCGAAAAACCGAATAAACCGAAAACCGAATAAACCGAAAACCAAAAAAACCACAATTTTTTATTGGATTGGATCGGTTTTTGGATCTTATAATGAAATCCAATCCAATCCAATCAAAACCGATCTATTATATACATATACTATTATTTTTGAAATTATAGTATTACTCATACTTAAACATTATTCTTCATACTTTTATATCCCATTCTCTTTAATATTTTTGTTGGAATGACATATATAAGACTATTTAGAATAAATATTAATGTCTTGAAGTTATATTTTACTAAAAGTTTTGGTGCATAGCATATATATATATTTGATTGAGTAATCATGAAAAATAGGAAAATAATTAAGTAAATTTGAAAAATAATTAGCTACAATTTATTTGTAGCCAATTCAAGGAAAAAAAATAGGATAAGTAGGAGTAGATATAGAGAATTAATATAAAAGAACGTGTTAAAAAATATCAATAATTTTTTCTTCTCAAACTCCTAAATTAAAATGAAGATCATCTTTTATCCACTATTAAATAAGTAGAAACACTACAACAGATTAGACTTTAGATAGCGTTTTCATATGCCTTTTAATAGCGTTTGTAACCGCTATCTATGCTACCGCTATTAAATCTCGTTAGCAAAGATAGCATTTAGGAAGCGCTATTAATAGGTGACTTTAGATAGCGTTTGTACACGGAAACGCTATCTAAAGTCTGACTTTAGATAGCGTTTGTTACTTTAGATAGCGTTTGTTAATAACAAACGCTATCTATTCCCTTTTTTTTTTTTACATATTTCTTAACTAAATCCATTCCTGCATGTTGAACTACACCAAAATTCATTTATGCAAAGAGGAGGGAAATCTGTGAGAAATAAGAACAAACATATATCAATGAACAAATCTACCAATGTTACTGAACCATCAATGTCAGAAATGTGAAATGTTCAACAAATAACAAGAAACTAATAAAAGTCATTGTACCTGCCCTAATGAACAATGTTACTGAACCATCAATGTCAGAAATGTTCAACAAATAACAAGAAACTAATAAAAGTCCTCCATCACAGTTGGGTAAGCATCCTTAAGGTCAATAACAGCAATGTCCTCTGGAAAACAACTTTGTTAGCCTTCATGTCAACATAGCATGCTTCATTTATTTGTTTTGGTGTAAAAGCCTGTCGGGTCTGTAAGCAAACACAAGCACCAAATCAATATGGTTTGAACTAAGTGTACTAGGACCAAGAAAAGATAGTACACATCCACCGAGCTAAAGAGAAGGCATGTATATGCTGAAAAAGGTGTATATCAACCACCATTTCCAGATTCATTATTAGGCATAAAATAAATTAAAGATTGCCAATAGAAAAGTATAACCATACGTCCTGTTGGTTGTTATAGAAAACTTCGATAATGAACATTTTATGAACAAGATTTTGAAATTTAGCATCAATAACCCAATTGATCAAATTGAACAAGTGCTATATACAATTTCATGTAATATTTATAAATTTCCATTCACTTTCTGCATCCTACGAAGCCAAAACATACACTTGTAACATGCATTACTTTGTGATCAAAAGCATTATTCGCATACCAATGAGTATTGCTGCAACTATTGTGATCAATTTGACATAATCAAACGAACTTCTCAACAATATAGCGACACCAATCTTCCTTGACTTCAGATAGTTGAGCAGTGGAGTATGTGGAGCATTTGAAGTCAGGGAAGTACTGCGACATAAAAATTAAATAAATTAAGTTACAATTGCTAAAACATTTGAACAGCCACAGTTAAAAGCTAAGTAAACAACATACCGCCATTGGTATTTTAATTTGGTTCTGCAAGATAGTTTCCTTCATGAAACGTATGACATAGTACCCACAATCTGTACTATTGGGTTGTCTTGGGCACTATAAAAAATAAAATAGTAAATCAATATAGTTTTTTTTTATCTAATTGTGCATTAAGTTTTTGCAAATGTACCTCTATCTGAATCCATTTAATGTTGGTTGCCTTTAAACGCGGCACCTTAGCTCCGATATTTGCACGATAAACTTGCAAAGCACTAATCACAAAATCAAACAGAGTTCATTAAGAAACATATTTTCAATCATCACAAACACACGCATGCTTTTATTTTATTTTGAACCACAACAGCCACAACCCAGTATATGTCAATTCAACACATGTTCTAATGTCAAAAATCAAAAGCACATTAGGACCATGACAACTTGCAACATGTATCTACCATGGAAGCCATTCGACAGAATCATAGAAAATCAGAAATATAAAAGCATGCTTACTTATCGAACAGATTCTTTAATTCTGGGGCGACCCCTAGGATCAACATTCAAGGGATCCAGGATAGTAAATAATCTCTTCAACAATATTTATCGCGACAAAGACACCCAATGATTCCTACAAAAATGTTGAGATAACAAATCCTAAGCACCTCAACTTTTATGTAATTCATTATTGTGAATTAAGTCCTATAGGATAAGCGACTCACCCAACATTGCACGGCGCTAAAAACAAGGGCTGATATTCTCTTTCTTTAGTTGCAAACCGGTCAGCTAGATACGTTGTCTGTGAATCCCTCCCGAAGTAGCCGTATGTATTTGTTTGGTGTGGGGACAAGAACAGAAATCTCCTCGTTCTTTCCTTTGGAAGCAACAATTCTTCATACAAATACCTTCAATTAAAATATAAAAATGGATTACACCAATGACATCAATATTTAAATGGAAAGACTAAAAAAATATTGTACACTTTAAGCCTGATTTAGTACACGATATATATACGGAAATAACGGAGGCAGATACCCATTCATGATTTACAACTTCTCTGATATTTTCAGTATTGACCATCTCAATGAAATGCTGACCAAAAATATTTTGTTCCATCTCTATGTCCAATTGGTCATCATTTTTCATATTCTTTCGTTCATGTATTTTAAGAAAATTCAAATATTCCAGAGAAATTGTAGTTGAACCAGTGTAGGAGGGTTGGCCTCAGAGTTGCCTCCTTTATTTTCTGGGGTTGTAATTGACTCCTTTGTATATCCAGACACTCTGCCCTTGCCTTTAGCTTTTGCAGGTGCCTGGAAATTTTGCATTTCAATATGCCAGTTAGTGATCAACTAATGTAATGCATATATGCCGTATATGAAAAGGTGGAAAAATGCAATTACATACCATATTAATTACAACCACGAGATCAATTGGCCATGCCACATAAGTACCTATTGCATCTCTTACTGTCATTACATCTGCACGATCGATAGGTACCGGCAATGGCGCATCCCCCTCAGTTGCAACATCAACTCCAACTTTCACATGGTTAAGGGGGTACTGGTCCAGGTGTGCGAGTGTAACACCCGGCTCATTGTATACTTTACCCATAGCAACCATACGATAGTTTGGGGTCGATAAATATAGCTGACATGAGTTGACCCCCTAATCCAATGATAGATGAATAAGCTGTGAATTAAGGCATCCAATTGAATGTATTTAACTGCGAATGCAATACTAGTAAAAAAAAATGCATGCATTACCTCTGGAAGCCTGATGGCAGATGGTAGAGTGCAACTATCTTTGACGCTTGCTTGGGCTGTGAAATTAGTCTGCCTCTCCTCATCCTCCTTTTGTTTCAACTTTTCTTCCAAAATGTTCAATCTTTCAGAGAGTTGAGACACCAATGTCTCCCACCTTTTCATTTCAGAGTTATGTTTTGCACGACCTTCAGGTGGGAAGTAGTCTTTTTGAGAGACGCCAAAACCCACACCCCTAACACGACCAGGGTTCTCTGGCACACCTAGGGCTTTAGAAAGAATATCCTGGCGACCAAAATCTTGTATCTCTCCCTCTACCGCAGACTGTGACAGTTCCTCCTGACACATAGTTATTGGTGAAATGCAAATGTTAAAATTATTATATATTATCATAAGAAAATAACAAATGAAAATGTAAACGTTAGTCTACTAACACATTTATTCCACACGGTCTGCGTATTTTTGTTGTCAATTACACCCGCCTTGTTCTCGCGGGCTTTCCTCCACACAATATGGCGTTTAATTTTCTTAACTTCTCCCCCGCCTCCTGCGATCTCAGTATATTGAGATAATATATATTAACCAAACAGTTTAAAAGTCATATTTACCACACATGCAGTTAAATATATATATACATACCAATTCATCCTCAATGTCAAGCATACCCTTACGTGATGCTTTGTAAGGGCATGCGGGGATCTAACGCCCTGTTGCGATTTTCATTGCTTAATTTCTATTCGGACACATATAAGTAATATTAATACATGGTTAATGTCATATGTACGTATTGCTATAAAATTATAAGGACTAACGTGATATTAAACATACCAGGAATTGAGCATCTCATGTGCGTATTGCTATAAAATATGTCCACTCATCCCTTGATATGTGTGGATATTGTGATGGAGGTTCCTCTATGATACTCCCGTTGGCATCTCTTAGAAATTTTTTGGTCAATCTAGTTCTGAATGCCCTATGTAGGTTACCACTTCACTGAAGTACAAATTTTTTCCGAGATTCATCAACATTAAAAGACATCTGCAAAACAATATAAACAACGTGTCAAAGTAAGTATGTTTACATAGTTTACAATATAATTCATAAATTTTAACAATTACCTGTACATCAGCCCATATGCTCTCTTTGAAACCATCCAAAGCTTCATCCTTCCAATTAGAACAAATAATTGGGACCGTTTGCCGAACAACGGCCCCAATGTAACTCTTCAATGTTTTACCATTAGCACGAATTGGTTGGTCCAAAGAATTCCATTCAACCTAATAAAAATAATAAAGTAATTAAATCTAGATATCAAACAAGATTATGAAATCCTTAGATTAGTAAGTAAATTACATCAAATTTTTGTCCTTTACTCCTAGCGCAGATGACCGCCTTCATAACTGTTGGCCCACTTCTCGTTGCTTTGGCATCACTAGAATTACTTGAAGATGCCATTTACCTACAAAAATATTAGATACAAGTAAAACATCAATGGACATTAATATAACATTAATTGATGCAAAATATAAAACAACTATGAATAACAAAATCAACACTAGCATTACCGGAAGATGCTAACTATAATATAAAAGGATCAGAAAGTTCATTTAAACACAAACACTACATACATGTTTAAGTCAACCTTTTTCTTTTCTTCATTGGATTGAGATTTGTTTGTCCTTTATTAGTACGAAATGGTGGATTGACCAAAAGCCCCTCATCATGATCATCTCTCATATACATACCATCATCCCTAGTTGGATCAATCTCAAGTGATTGTAATGTCCCGACGAAAGGATCATCTTCAATATCAACATCTCCATGGTCTTGATCATCAATCTTAGTAATTATTTTGTTAGTCAAAAGAACAATGGACCTTTTCATATCAGCTGGATCGGTGACATAGAACACTTGTTGAGCTTGAGATGCTAATATAAAAGGCTCATCTTTATACCCCACCCTATTAAGATCCACCTGCATGAACCCTGACTCATCAATCTGAACACCGTTATTATTGTCAACCCACTTGCAACCAAACACACCAACCTTAAACTTTGTGTAATCCAACTCCCATATGCGTTCAATGACGCCGAAGTATGACATATTTGCATATATCGGGTTTCTGTCTTTGGCACTTGAGATATGCATCGACTGAGCTACAAGAGTCACACCACTGTTTTGCATTGTACTTCGACCATCTTGTTCTTTTGTATAGAATGTGTACCCATTAATTTGATAACCGTGGTAAGAGAAGACATACAAACTTGGACCTTTGGCTAACCATCTCAATCTATTTGAAATCAAGTAGCATTTTCAGTCAACTCTGCATAAATGTGATCTCTTAGCCACGTTATAAAACAACGATTGTGTTCTCTAGTTAGCCAATTTTGATTCTTATTTGGATACAAACTCTTAAGCATGTCCTTGTGTTTTTCAACATATGGCTCAACCTCATCGGCATTGTGCAGAACATATAAGTGTGCTTGCTCCCATTCTGTCCTTGATATAGTCACTATTTCATTTCCAGTAATTCCTTGCCCCATCATTCTCCATGTGTGACGAGACTTTGGCAGCCCTATAGAATCAGCATTGGATAGGTATTCGATGCAGAAATTCAACAGCTTCTTCGACAATATACCGTTCAACAATACAACCTTCTGGTCGTGATCGATTTTTCACATACCCTTTTAATATCTTCATATAACGCTCAATCGGGTACATCCATCTCATATAAGCTGGCCCACACAATTGTGTCTCTAACAAGGTGAATGGTTAGATGAACCATTATGTCAAAGAATGGAGGTGGAAAGTACATCTCAAGCTCGCATAAAGTCACAACAATTTCTCTTTGCAATGATGGCAACTTCCCAGGGTCACTCACTTTGCTGCAAATTGCCTTGAAGAAGAAACAGAGTTTAGTTAAGGCCCCCCGCACTTTGTTAGGTAAAATAGACCGTATACCAATGGGTATCAACTGCTCCATGAGAACATGACAATCGTGGGACTTTAGACCTTTTAACTTGAGATCTTTCATCGATACGAGGTTCCTAATGTTTGAAGAGTACCCTTCCGGAACCTTAACTCCTTCAAGAAACTTACAAAAAACAGTTTTTTCTTTTCTAGATAGAGTGTAAGCAGCCGGAGGAAGATATATACTTTTACCCTTCTTCGTCGGTCCCAATTCTCTTCTTATTCCCATACTAACCAAGTCCAACCTTGCATTGATGCCATCTTTAGTCTTCCCTGGCACATTGAGTAACGTACCAATGACACTATCACAGATATTTTTTTCAACGTGCATCACATCGAGGAAATGTCTTACATATAATGATTTCCAATATGGCAACTCAAAGAAAATCGACCTTTTCTTCCACCCTCTTGTGACAATATCTCTCGTAAAAGGTTTACCGAATTGGATATTCAAATCCTTTACCTTTTCAAAAAGTTGATCACCCGTCAACGGTGAAGGAGCTCTACCTTCTTCCGAGTTCCCATTGAACGCCTTTCTCCACCACCGGTAATGATGACTTGGATGCAAAAATCTACGATGCCCAAGAAAGACATTCTTCTTACAATGTTCTAACCACATCCAATCTGTACCCTCTTCACATATAGGGCATGCACACTGACCCTTGATGCTATATCCTGACAGATTACCGTAGACTGGAAAATCATTAATTGTGCCAAACAACATAGCTCTCAAATTGAAACTTTCTTCCTTATACCCATCATACACCTCCACACCTGTCTCCCACAGTTGTTTCAAGTCTTCAATCAAAGGAGTCAAATAGACGTCTATATCATTTCCTGGTTGTTTGGGCCTGAAAATTAACATAGATAACATCATAAATTTGCGCTTCATGCATAGCCATGGGGATAGGTTATAAATCACCAAAATCACAGGCCATGTCTTGTGAGAGCTACTTTGAACACCATGCGGGTTAAATCCGTCGTGAGCCAATGCAAGTCGTAGGTTTCTTGATTCTTGCCCAAAATCGGGATAATCATGATCAAATTTCTTCCATTGAGGAGAATCTGCTGGGTGCCGCAGCTTGCCATCTTTGATCCTTTCATCCTCATGCCATGTCAAGTGCTTTGAATCTTCTGAATTACGGTACATGCGCCTAAATCTGGGTATTATGGGAAAATACCACACAACCTTCTCTGGATCTGATTCTTTCTTCTTATATCGTGAGGCATTACATTTAGGACACATCTTTAACGATGCATATTCATTCCGAAATAAAATGCAATCGTTAGGACAAGCATGTATCCTCTCGTAGATCATGCAAATAGAGCGTAACATTTGTTTAGCCTCATATGTCCGACTAGGAAGCACATTATCCTCCGGAACATGTCTTTCAATAGTGTGAGTAAGTCCGTAAAGCTCTTATCAGTCCATCCGTTGCCCGATTTCAAGTTATACAACTTTAACATCGCCGACAATCTTGTGAATTTAGTACAACCATCATACAATGGTTGCTCTGCATCACTTACCAACCTCTCAAACATTTGAGGACAATCGCAAAGATCCTCTTCAACAGCATTTGCAATGTCTTCAAAACGATCGCCCTCATAAGTATTTGTGTCGGTATCGTATGATGAATATCTCACACGATTCCTCATTTCACTAGACTCAGCTCTTGTCTCGCCATGTTTTGTCCAACATGTATAACTTTGATCGATTCCATTACACACTAAATGTTCTTCCAAATCGGCTGCACTAACTCGCCTTGCATAACAACAATCTAAACAAGGACATATGATTGTACTAGGGTTTTCCGCATGCCGAACTGCAAACCTAATGAAATCTTTTACCCCATCCTCATACTCCTTCGTTAAACGATTGGCAGACATCCATTTACGATCCATGGTTTCCCGATCTACAAAAATTTCCATAATTGTAATGTGGAATTTTTAATTCAATTTCATTTCAATTAATAATGGAGTGAAATGGAAATGAAATGGCAATAATTTAAGTATATAAATACATGTAATATACTTGCACTTAAATATCAATCTCGAACAATCGATGACTTCAAGAACTCCCTCAACAGAAATGCTAATGAACCTTAAATTTATGACTATTGTGAAAATATAACCAAGGCTATCATGGCATCCACGTTTAAGCTCTATAGAGCACATCCATTGACCCACTTAATTGTGGTCTGCCTCTGCCTAACCCCTTCACCAGCAACTTGAAAGTAACATATTGAGTTGTTAAAATATTACCGAACACCAGACTTGACATCAAAGTTATAAACAGGCACATCAAAGACGGACGCAAGCATTTATAAACAAAAGCAATGTTGCAAAATACAATTTGATTTTTATGAAGCTTATCACCTTTAAATCGACTACATGCATTGCACACGAGGCATTAATCTAAAATAGAATGCTCTGAATCATACCTGTCCCTTTAGGATGGAAGTTAGCTTTAACTTTTGCCTCAAAGAATACCAGCTTGATTCTTTTATGTATGACAGAATGACGAAGTTCTGAGATTGTTACCCAGGCATTCCACAAATGTCTCTGGCATAACGAAAAACAATTTAGTTTAGCCTACAGTATATTACCATGTGGTAGTATTGCTATCAGCCAATAGCACAAGCATCCTCATCCTAAACATATTAGGAATAAATTATTTCACAACACATGAAATTATTTCTAAAAATAGGAAATGAAAACAGGAAACATGAAACAAACCAAACAGACCCTTATTAATTTGAAACTCCAATGAATGGCTAGAAATGTCTATCCACCATGCAGTAAGCAGCAAATGAATTTTTGAACAATAATGCTATTTAGAATTTTATTTTAGACATGGATCTGCATTGTGGGTCAACTCAAAGGCCCGACCCATACTTCAATCCCAGATATTGTCTACCTTGCTGATTCTTCAGTCAAACTATGTTATATGCTCATTTCTCTTTGAAAACCAAGAATTTATATTCAGAGACAGAACTATTACCAAGACCAAATGACAAAAAAATTGTCCGCTTATTCAGAATAATTTTCAATGTGAACTTTTGTGGGACTGATTTGTCTTTTCTTTTCCATATAATAGTTCAAAGATTAGCATGGGGCGTTGGAGAATAATACCGAGAGAGGAGACCACCCAAATAATAGGCACCTTAAAAATGAAACCAGATTACACACCAAAAAACTACTAGCAAAGACATATTACAAACCGTATTGTATCTTCCCAAAACCCAAGAGCACCACGAAAACACCAACCAGAAAGCACTTAAAAAAAATAGATTGTGATTAATGCACTCTTAATAAATTTGAACTTTTAAAAAGAATTAGTCTAATATTAGTTGCTTAATATAGCATCACCCTTAAGTAACATTATATCTTTCCTTCATCTCAAACTGCAAATCAAAACCACAAATCTCACATACTTTGACTTCCATATCTAAAGTCTAAACCCGCTCCCCTTTCTCTCTAGTCTCTACCCCACTCTGATATTTTCCGGGTGAACCAACAATCCATCAGAAGCAACCTTTCTTTTTATTTTTATAGAAGCAAAAGGCTAAAGAACAATCACTTTCTTTCCCTCCCTCTTCTCTCTCATCCCTTTCTCTATATCATTTCAGAAACCCTAATACACGATCCTTCTCTCAATCTCAACCAACCCAAGACCAGAACAAATCAAAGAGGTAAGAGAGATTATCTTCACAACCTAGCTCTGTGCAAGTATTAAATCCGTGATGATCATCCGTGATGATCAGATGAACTACTACGAAGAGGTTGTATCCAAGCTAAACACTAGACCCATATCATTTCCTTTAAACAAGTATGCAACTAAATGAAAGTACCTTATAGCAAGATGATGGTGGTGGTGGTGTCAACAGAGGCGGTGCAATGGTGGCTCACCGAAGGAGCGTTGTAGAGACAGAGAAAGAGAGAAATCAGAGCGAGGGAAGTGGAAGCACGAACGGCGAGTGGAAGTATGATGATGGTGGTGGTGGTGTCAACAGAGGCGGTGCAATGGTGGCTCACCGAAGGAGCGTTGTAGAGACAGAGAAAGAGAGAAATCAGAGCGAGGGAAGTGGAAGCACGAACGGCGAGTGGAAGTGCGAGCAGCGGCCGGCGAGATAGACTTAGGGTAATCTGAGAAGAGAAGAAAAGAGTCTGAGAAGAAAATAGTCGTTTGAGAAGAACGTTAGGGGATGCGCGCGGGATGTGAAAAAAAAAAACCCGGGTGGGGGAGTTAGAAAAGATAGCGTTTAACAAATAAGTGCTATCTTAGCTATATCTTTTGATAGCGTTTTAGGAAAAAAAATGCTATTAAAGATCCCTTTAATATTTTATAATTTTTTTCAGAAGGGAAAAGATAGCGGTTCATAAAAGGAACGCTATCTTAGGTGCACTGCGCGCGGGTATATCACCTAAGATAGCGTTTCCGTGTGGAACCGCTATCTTTTCCTGCAGTGGCACTTTTAATAGCGGTTCCTTAAGGAAACGTTATCTTAGGTGATACTTAAGATAGCGTTTCCTAAAGGAAACGCTATTAAAAGTCCCCCCGTCACTTTTAATAGCATTTCCACACGGAAATATTATAAAATGTGCGTTATTAAAAGTCACATATGTTGTAGTGAAAGGACACTTGACGTTAGAAAAAAAATAAAATATGACAAAAACTGAATTATCCAATCCAATCCAAACCGCATTTGATTGGATTGGATCGGATCAGATTTTTTTAAGGAAGAAAACCGATCAAATCCAAACCGCACGATATTTTTATCATTGGATCAAATGACTTTTTAGCTCAAAACTGATTCAATCCAATCCACAAACATCCCTACCCAAAACAACCAATAATTTAATTATTTTATTTTTCACAACGAATAATAAAATGACGCACACGTTTAGGGTGTCACACCTGCCCCAAAGATCAGTAGTATATGTTTTTGTTTTTTATTCTGTACCCAAAGTGGGTTTCAAAAGGTACATTTTATTTGCTGTCATTATATCTAAATATTTATAATAAAATCGTTAACCAAAATAAAATACTTAACAAATAATCAAGATACCAAATTAACCCCACAAAGGTATAATATCACGCGTATTAATTGTTATTGACATTACTATTTGTCTAACCACCCTTTTCTTTAGTGATTAAAAGAGCATGTTTTGTCAGTGTAAAAAATTTTATATATTGATATCTATTAATATTTTGATATGTATATTTTTATCTTATTAATCAGAAAGATAAATAATAATAATAATATTGATTTATCAAGGTATTATTAAATGTTAGTGAAAATCTTTTATACCGACGTTACATAAAAATTAAACTTATTCTTTAATTATTCAGTTTTTAAAATTAAAATTTAAACATATATATTAGATATATATAACAGTGCTACTAATGTGACACTTACGTGACTTTTGAAAGGGTATCCACAATCCGCTTACTGTATATGCGATACATAGAAAACTGTACGTATCAGCATGATCATGGCGACATAAATTCTGGAATCCATTTCACTGCCAATAACCCACTGTTTCTCAGTAATCTATTATTCTAAATTAAATATTCCCATTGTGATTATTTTAAAAATATGTTTATTAATTTATGCTTTTGTTCTTTGACTACATTTTTTTTTTTGTTTTAAATAAGTTTTTAGTACTAACAAGGTTGGATGATTTTGATTACTTGTAAAGAAATTTCATAGGATTTTGTCCCTTCAATCTCAAAAAATTTGTAAATAATCTCTATCATTATCTTTTTCCGTTATTTATTACTCAAAGATATCGAGATAATTTCATTTTACTGTCTGATTTGCTATAAAATTTAGTAAGAAAATAAAAATAAAATCATACATTAGGGACCACTTGGTTAAAATTATTAAATTCCTTATTTTTTATGATATCTAGTACTCAGGATGTCGAGATAATTTCTTATTCTTATCCGATTTGCTTTAAAATTTGGTTAGAAAGAAGAAAAAAAATCATACATTAAGATCACATGGATAAAATTGACAATTTTTTTGATATGATATAATTTCTAATACTCAATAATAATAATCAAAATTATTTACAAATTTTTTAAAATTATAATAATGAAATCCTAAAAAAAATTATAAAAACTAAAATCAAAATCGATAAACTTTACTATGACTAGAAATTTATTTAAACATTTTTTCTTTGTTATTACATTTGAGTGAAGGGCCAAATAGCTAACCATGAGTTTATATCTGCACAGTTGATATGACTTCACTTTTCTTATCATGGATCCCACGCATTGACATAAATAAATCAAAATTCAACAAATTTTTTTTATAAGCAATAAAAATTAATTTAACAATTAAAGTGTGAATTCAATAAATTAAACGTCCCATCTCAATCTGAAATGAAAGGTTTCTAACAAGGTCGTCACCGATGTGTTTCCCTGTTGACCGGAGGAGTCACAAGCTGCGTGAAATTGCAGTGCCCACTTGCCGGAGATGTCGACCTTCATGTGCACTTCACAAGCCAAGTAATCACTGATTGAACTAAATAGGTTTTTGTTACAAAATCAAATGTTATTTTTTAATATATCAAATATTCCATTTCTTGATAATTTTTTTAATTATATTTCTTGATTAATGTGAATGATAAATACATGTTTTAAGAAGGCTTTTCTAATTAAATTGAAAAATAGCCAGTAAATTTTAGGTAAAATAGATAAATGGATGATATATGTTTATTTTATTTTTCATATTGATCATATAAGTTTTTATTTTTCAAATTAGTTATACACGTTATGTTTTGTTTCATCGTTAGTTATTTCCGTCAATTTCGACCTTATAAAATCATATAAAGAGTCACGTGTCAGACTAAGGTGATAGTTATGTCAGATCAAAACTGACGGTATACTGTCAAATTTGACGGAAAGAACTAACGTAGAAATAAAACGTAACGTGTAGGATCAATTTAAAAAATAAAAAACTTATAGGACCAATATGAAAAATAAAATAAATGTATGGAATCGATCTACCTATTTTTGCCTAAATTTTAAATTGGATTTGTATTCTCTCTTTTAGTTGACGTCTTTTTTCTCATGTTAATGTCAGGAGGAAAAAAAAACACAAAAGCAATTATACTTTAATTTGTTCATACATTCAAATTTCTTTTTGTAGCTTTATCTTTTATAACACAAAGAAAACATAAGAAAAAGAAATTGGCAAGAAAAGGAACTAAATTCTTTAAAAATCGTCGTAGATCAACTATAGAGAATTTCTTTTTCCTTTTTTTTATTTAGGCTCATCGTAACTGGGGTCTTTGGCACCTTGGTGAGTCCACAAAGTATCTCACGACTTAGATTCTTTGAACCCGTTATAAACTAATCTCCGCTCCGGATCTAATAACAACTTAAGGTCCAACTCCCTTCCTAAACATGTATTCGACAGGAATTGATACCAAGACATTCTCCCACCGAGTTTGTGTTGCTTGCCAGTTGAGCTACATCAACTGGGTAACTAGAGAGATGTTCTTGAACCAAGCAATTGTTATCACTTGGAGTCAACAATTGGACTAACTGCACACTTGTTGACAGGATGTGTCACTGAACAAAATGCACTTATTTCACACAAGGCTGATCTGATTGATAACAGAAATAGAATAAAAGGAGTTGATACTTGATAGCTAGGATAAGCCATTTTAACATTGAAATAGACCCCCTCTGTATACCTAGCTAGAGGGACAACTTAGGCTATCAAAAAGTTTAGAAATGAGCAAATCGATCATATTGTCTTTTAGAAGAGACATTTTGTCTAAAAACCTTTGGTCTTGTTGCACAAAAGTGAATCAGACAGACCAAAAGGCTGGTATCGTGGAAGTTTGCAAACATGAAAGCATGCATTTGTAAAGAACAAGGAAAAAATAATACTAAATCAGGGGAACTCACATTACATTGGGTTTCATGAAATATATAGTTCAACCAAAACATTTTTAGCATACCCAAAAGTAAGACCACCTTTTTAGATTTCACCTGCTTCTGCCTTTCCACTTTGATATATGTACAACTACTCATTCTTTAATGCACTGAATATTCTATTATCGCCTTGGGTTTATTAATATGAGTTGTATGCAATCTTATGTACATGTTAAAATATTAAAAAATAAAAATATTATATTGGAAAGAATAATTTCTAAATTTTCAAAGAATTGAATATATGTTTGTTTCTGCATTCAAAAATCAAGTTTGATGAAGAAACCATGTTCATAGTGACAATATGGAAATTTTTATGATAACAAATGTGAAAGCTTTACATTGTAGCTTCCACGTAGCGTCAATCCAAACACCAAAACAAACACACTATGAATATACAACTTCGAACACAAAATATTTATTTTGGATTTTTTAATTAACATATATATTGTACAGGGTTGTGCAGGTTAAAAAAATCGTTATTAATATTTTGGCTTAATACTTTTATATCATTTAACTTCAAAACATTATTACTTATTACCTAAACATGCATTTAATTAATTATTGGGAGTTGAAATGATTAGTAATTTTCTTAGACATAGATGGTAGTTAAAGAGGGGTCAAAAGACAACAAATAAAAAAAAATTTGTACCATAAAACAATGAAGGAAAAATCCACTCCCAGTTTAAGTTGATGGTCTTCCATGTGTGAACCCCTATACCTTTGTGTATATATACAAGCAGTCATCCATCCATGCCCCAGACCATCAATATTCACTCTCACAAGTTCCAATTGCTTGGTCAATTAAGACACACTCCAGCTTGATTTTCAACTAAGAGGAGGAAAGACCAGAAGAAAATTTTCACCTATTTTTGGGATTAGATTAAATCTGCTTACTTCTTCCCGGGATTTTCCTTCAAATGAGGCTTTCTTTTATAATCTCTCTTCTGATTTTGTATCTCTTTCTTACTAATGCTCAAGGTAGGCATTACTTTCAACACATTTCATTTGAGCCTTCTGTTATAGCAACTGCATTTCTCATGTTACATATTTTTGTGAAGGTATTCGCTTGGAGAAAGGGTCTTATGCAGTTAAGCAACATGAACAACATGTAGGTCATCATTACTTTCAAGTTTTATGCATTCACGTTAATTTCTTAATTTATAAATGTCATGTCAGCCTTCATTTATATAAAAAATTCACTTCTGGTTGCAGGATGAAGAGAGTAATTTGTTGAAAAGAAATAATAGTGATGATGATAAGGAAGCTATTCTCTGCAAAGATGAAAAATGCACAGGTACCTTGAAGAAAAGACTCACTAGAGTATCCAGAAAACCAAACACCCAGTTACCCCGCATTCATGAAGATTACTGTGGACCTAGACATCATAGACCAAGCCACCATTAGTTTTCTAGATCACCAACCAGAAGGGAAAAAAAAATCTTTCTTTGTTCTTCCTTATAATACAAGCATTCTTTCAAAGCCTTACAAACGTGACCATGTAATTCTTATTGCAAATTTTCCCCTCAAAAGTCCTGATGGCAACTAATATTATAGTTATAAAGAAATTAAAATGCAAGGAAGGCATTATTCTAGTTCTAGTTTCTTGTTCTGTACTACAACTTTAATTACAATGTATTTTTTTTATAAGCAAAACTATATTTAAGGGAGTACAAGGGATACTCGAACCCGTTTACAAAGAAATCAAAAAACTTAAAGGGGTAAAAGATATTTAATTGTTCAATTTACAATGTATTTATTAAGTATCAAGCAAGAAATTTTATTACTAACCACCACTATGCAACAATAATAAGTATATCCTTGGTGTTCTTATGTTGCAGCAGGAAAGAGAAAGAATAGGAAACTTGTCACAACATCAGTTTCTACTACCCACACCATTTCAAAGGTTGGTTTGAGAAAATAAATAAATGTGTTTAGTTGTTTAGATCTCAACTCAAATGAAACATTGGAATTTCATGAATCATGCTTTTCTTCTTTATGATTTATATATATGCTCCATGGACAGAATGTGAAGAGTGAAGGGAATGTCAATGGAGAAAAAGAGGAAATAAAAGTAAATACGTTGACTGCTTCCAAGCAAAAAGAGCTTCATCATGAGTACTATCCGGACCTTGTTGACATAGCTGAGATGGACTATTCTCCAGCAAGGAAAAAGAGTCCCATACACAACTGAGTCTATGGATATGATCAACTAGAAAAACAGACAGATTCAGTCAGAGAATAAATAAAAATATAGGCAGAGAAGTTAGACAGCGTTACAGTAATGCTGCAAGAATTATTTGTACATTAATATATTCTATATCATCTATGATTATGATAAAAATGGAATCACGTGGTTGTCAGAAAATGGGGTATGGATCTGCAATAAAGAAGAGAATAACAAGTGATATGCACAATGTCTAAGGCATGTAGGAACATTAGGCACACCCTCACCAATCTCTTTCGTAGGTTGGATGCAACAGGTGTACCAGAGAATCCCCTTCAGCATACAATGGAAAACCTTGTTTTGGTTTCCATACCTATCGTCAATGACATTTTACAGAACAATAGTTCCCTTAGTTCTCTCTGCGCACAAGGGAAGAAAGGAAGTGATTTAGCTTGCAGAAATTTGACCAATTTCATACTTAATTCTACATGCATAAGTGGTTCTATTTATAGAACGACTTATACCTCTTGGTGAATGAAATAACCTTTCATGTATTTGAAAGAATGATTGCAATCTTTCATGAATGTACCACTTGATGAATTGTCATATTTAATCATGAAAAACACACCTATGAGGAAATATTTGAAAGCCGTGAAGAGACACACCCATTGGGGTTTTTCAACCTCTTTCCAACTTGGTGTCTTGGACTATTATTTTGGAAATCCCTCACAATCCCCCACCATTTTCAAAATAAACTCAAATCTCATTATTTCGGAAATCTCATGCTTTCAGACAAAGGTATCTTGTGGATTTGAACCTTTGTTTAGTAAGCCATGGTTTACTCATCCCCAAATAAAGTGGTAGACTAGCTTTGAACCAAATATTCATTAGAACAAGTGTCCATGACTTACACATAAAATCTCGGTACCATTGAACGACGTGGTAGTGTGACATATTTGGTAAGGTCTTGTGTCGTATATCCTTTTCATGAGAGCTTACAGAGTCAAGCCCTCAACTCCAAGAAGCGGCCCCACTTCACTCTTACATAGGTGAACTTTACCAGAAGCACCCCCATAAGTTGGGAACCTTGGCACATATATGTTATAGGTCCATTAAGAGCAAAAGCTCACCCTTTCCCTTTTATGTCCTTATGGTGTCCAAGTACTTTTAAACCTTGGGATGTATGTATTTGTCAAGTACTTGCAATCACTCTGATAGTGGACTTGATGCTATTCAAGTATGAGTTGGGTTTTCACCATTGGTGATCATTTGGAAATGGGCCTGTCCCATACCTGATGATGGTTTCCACACCATATCACTTGTCAATCCTTTCGTCAAATGGTGCAAGATTTTTTCCGTCTTCTAAAGACCCTGGATATTACTTCATTTGCAATTAGTTCCTTGACATAACCATGTCTTAGCCCAGTGTTCCTAGACTTTTCATGATAAACTTGGCTATATGCCCTTGATAGTCTTGATTGACAATCCATTGTATGGATACTAGCACCATTAAAATTGGTATCTCATACAACAAATTTCTAAGCCATTGAACCTCTTTATTACCTGCTGCCAATGTTATGAATTTTACAGGCATAGTAGAATTGGCAATGTAAGTTTGTTTCTTGGATACCCAAGAAATAACACCCCCACCAAATGTGAAGACCCAACCTCTTGTTGAAGCGTGGTCTTCTGTATAATTCACCCAATTGGCATCTGTGTATCCTTCTAATACTGAAGGATAACCATTATAGTTTAAACTAAAGTTCATTGTCCCCCTCAAATATTTCAATACTCTTCGGACAACATGCCAATGGTCTTTCCTTGGATTAACTGTATACCTACTTAGTCTCCCTACAACATATGCAATGTTTGACCGGGTACATGTCATGGCATGTTAGACTCAATGATTTAGAGATTTTGATATATGACAAATACAACTTAATGTGTATACAAGTGTTTTAGTATCAAATAGCAAAGACAAGTATCAAGCAGTGATCAACAAGTTCAGTGAGCAATCAAAGGAGAATATTCAAGGAAGAACTTGGAGGAATCAAAGAGCAAAGACGAAGATCAAGGAATCATCAAGACAAGAGCTTAAAGGAGAAATTAGATTTAAGTCTTAGATGATTTGTAAGAGATGAAATCTCTTATTCACAAATAGCTCAATTAAAAAGATACATGAAGAAAATCATTTTTCATAACCTGCATTAAAAGGAATAAGTTTTCGTTAATGAAAATGATTTTTTGGAAATAAGATTTTTTTTAATCCAAGCGCTCGTCCAACACTGAAGTAATAGAAGCGCTCGTCCAACTAAAGTGATACAAGCGCCCGTCCACTAAAGTGACACAAGCATTCACCCACTAAAGTGACAGAAGTGCTCGTCCACTAAAGTGATACAAGCGCCCGACCACTAAAGTGACGGAAGCGCTCGTCCACTAAGGTGACAGAAGCGCTAGTCCACAAAAGTCTTTGGACCTGCTAAATTCTTAATGAGAAGCTCCGTCCAATGACGTGGCATATGGAGCTCATCTACCATATGGAGCTCGTCTACTAATTGGAGCTTGTCCAATTACTTTGTGTTTTAATACTCCCTTCTGTTGACGTGGCATATGGAGCTCGTCTACTAGCCCATCAGAATGTAAAATCTTAATGGCTAGATAGACGCGGTTATTTTCAATATTGACACGAATTCTATAAGAACTATCAAAATCTTATTTCAAGAACGAAAATCAAGAAAACAGATTCTGTTAATCAGATCCAAATCTCTTTTGATTGATCCCAACGACTATAACTTGTTTTCTATATAAAGAGGGATCAAAGGAACACTTCTACAATATATACGAATATCATAACATATCACAGTTTTAGGAAATCAATTTGAGAAATCAATTGTGAAAATCATTCATCATCTTTCTTGAGCTTACTGTGAAAAGAGTGTTTCAATACTCATAAGTGCTTCAATTTGTTTATCTGGCTATTGAGAGTTAGGAATCAATTTTTGTTTTACTTTTGATTGTAAAGAGAGATGGAGTCTCTCTGAGTGATTAGATTGAGGTATCCCTAAGGTTGAACATTGAGGCTCTTCACAAGAGTGTGGTATCTTGAGATGAAGGAGTGCTCTATGGTGTAAAGGTTTTTCAAGCTACCTGGCAAAGTTTGTGTGTTAGTGTGTGAAATCCCACAAGTGGAGTGGGGACTGGATGTAGGTCACAGTGGGGGTGACTGAACCAGTATAAATCTGGTTGTGTGGTATCTCTAAACTCAAACTCCTTTACTTTCTGTTTATGTTCATGAACCTGCAACTTTGATGTTTAAAGTTCAATATAATTTATGTTCTTGATCTGTATAAACTGTATTGAAACCTGAGTTCGATTGTAATCAAGTCTGTGCTATCTGCGTTTAAAACTGAGTTGATCAAAACCATTCTTGATTACTGAAACTGAACTAATACTGAAACTGAAACTTGCATAACTTGTTCTTAATCTTTAAAGCTTTAATCAGTTTCTGAATTTTGTTATTATTGAGTTTTGAACTTGAACCTATTATGAATTAATCTTTCTTATGTTCATCATCTTCCAATTCAAGATTTTATATAAACCCTTCATTGATCTTGTAAAAGATCCCGAGGCCACAAATCCGCAATTCTAATTTGAAAAGCTTTGTGAAAAAATTTTAAGAGGGAAATATTTTTTGAAAACTCAATTCACCACCCCTCTTGATTCGTTGAAGCCAAAACAACAATTGGCATCAGAGCTAAACTCTTAAGTTTGGCTTAACAGCTATAAGAGTATGGTTTACAATGACTGTTTAAATGAAGGGGCTTCCCTTGCACGCCCTCCTGCCTTCAATGGATCTGGGTATATCTATTGGAAGGAAGAATGATAATATTTCTTGAGGCAGCAGGTGTTGACATTTGGGATGCAGTAGAAAATGGACCATTTGTCCCTCTACTATAGATGCTAATGGTGCTCCAAGAAATAAGCATATATATAACTGAATGGAATGAGGATGATAAGAAAAGAGTTCAATATAATGCACGCACTAAGAATATTATAACATCTGCTTTAAACCGTGATGAGTTTTTCAGGGTTTCAAATTGCAAATCAGCAAAGGAGATATGGGATACATTGCAAGTAACACATGAAGGAACCTCATATATCAAAAGAGCAAGCATGAACACCCTCACACATGAGTATGAGTTGTTCAGAATGAATCGAGGAGAACCTATGACTGAAATGCAAAAGAGATTCACACACATTGTAAATCAATTGGCTGGTCTTGGAAAAGCTATATCAAATGAGGATCAAATGAACAAAGTAATGAGATGCTTGAGCAGGGAATGGCAACCTAAAGTCACTGCAATCTCAAAATCTGGAGACCTCTCATCAATGACCATTGCCACATTGTTTGGAAAATTGCAAGAGCGTGAATTGAAGTTAAGCAGACTGAATGAGAGTGAAGAAACTGATAAAAGAAAGAAGGGATTGGCTCTGAAATCACAAGTCAAAGAAGTAGAAGACAGTGATGATAATACAGAACAAGAGGCTGAATCTGAAAAAGAGATGGGAATGCTAGTTAGAAATTTCAAGAAGTTCCTGAAGAAGAAATGCAACTTCAAAAGAAAGTCATCCACTTTTCAAAGGAGAAATGTCAGCAAAGGTGACGACTCTTCCAACAACATCACATGCTATGAACGTAGAAAGATTGGCCACATGAAGCTTGGCTGTCCAAAGCTGCAAAAGAATGACAAAACTGAAAAGTTTGACTCAAATGACAAGAAGTGGAGAAAGCCAAGAAAGGCCTACATTGCTTGGGATGATAATGATCTAGATTCCACTAAAGAATCTGAATCTGAGGAGGTAAACTTGTGCTTGATGGCCAGCAATGACAGTGATTCAGAAAGTGAAGTAAGTTCTAATTATCAACCTTCTTATGATGAATTGCAAAATGCTTTTGAAGAACTTCATAAAGAATCCGTTAGACTTGCTAGATTGCTAACTAAGTCTAAGAAAACTATCACATGCTTAGAGGAGAAAACTTATGTTTTAAACAAAGAGGTAGATCAATTAAAAACAGAAAATTGTGCTTTAAAAGAAAAACTAGCTACTATTTTAGATGCATCTATATGTGATAAATGTCCTAAGTTGGAGAAACATATAAATCATTTAAATGGTGATCTATCTAGAATTACTAGTGATAAAGAAATCTGGAATGCATCTAGCTGTACATTGACTAAAGAGGTTGAAAACCTGAAAAATGACCTAGCAAGATTCACAAATGGTAGAGATAACTTGAATGCTTTGTTAGGACAGCAAAAATGTGTTTATGATAAGGCTGGAATATGCTATAAACCTAAGATACATGAGAAATCTTTCAAGAATTTTTTTGTTGCACCTAAGACATCAAACACACCATTTTTTAAATGCATTTTTTGTGCTAGAAAAGATCACACAGCTTCTACATGTCATTACACGAAATCTGCTTGTAATGAGTCTAAGTATATATGGGTTCCTAAAGGAACTATTGCTGCAACTAACTCAAAAGGACCCAAACAGATTTGGGTACCTATAGCAAAAACATAAAATTCTGTTTTGTAGGTGTGGTGGAAGGTCAAGAGCAAAAATTGGAATCATGACATAGATCCTTCACCGAATACAAAATGGGTAACAATAAAGAAAGAATACAGATTTAATATGTTTTCTGATTATCATTATTAATGAATGATTGTGAATCTTTTTGTGTTGACTTATATATCATTGTATAATATGTCTACATTGTTCTATCAAAGTTATTTGATCTATCTTGGAATAATCATATGGCTTTTGTTTCACAAATTGAATCTAAGAAAATTAATGAAGCCTTAAATGATTTGTTTTGCTTGCTATGCAACAATTAACTTTGAACATAGATGATGCTATAATTGATGAACATTGGATGATGGTTATGCAAGATGAGTTAAACCAGTTTGAAAGAAACCAAGTTTGGAAAGTAGTGCTTAAACCCAAGAACTGTCAAGTAATATGTACAAAATGGGTTTTTAGGAATAAACTAGATGAAAATGGTATAATTGTAAGAAACAATGCTAGATTAGTAGCCAAAGGGTATAACCAAGAAGAAGGCATAGATTATGATGAAACATATGTATCAGTAGCAAGATTAGAAGCTATAAGAATGCTACTTGCTTATGCTTGCATAATGGGATTTAAATTGTATCAAATGGATGTTAAGAGTGCTTTCTTAAATGGATTTATACAAGAGGAAGTGTATGTTGGTCAACCACCTGGTTTTGAGAATAATGAATTGCCTAACCATGTTTATAAACTGTCTAAAGCACTATATGGCTTAAAGCAAGCTCCTAGAGCTTGGTATGAAAGGTTAAGTAATTTTCTCATTGAAAAAAGATTTAAAAGAGGTAAATTTGACACAACTTTGTTCACTAAGAAAAAGGCACACAATATTTTACTTATACAAATATATGTGGATGATATAATTTTTTGTGCCACTAATGAGCAGTTATGCAATGAATTTACAAGTCTTATGCAGAGTGAGTTTGAAATGTCAATGATGGGTGAGCTGAACTTTTTCCTTGGACTGCAAATAAAGCAAACTGAAAATGGAATCTTTGTTAGCCAAACCAAGTACTGGAATGAGTTGATCAAGAAGTTTGGCATGGAAAATGCTAAGGAGATGGCTACTCCAATGAGTACCTCCTGTTATCTGGACAAGGATGAGCAAGATAAACCTGTTGATGTTTCTAAATTCAGAGGAATGATAGGCTCACTACTTTATCTTACTGCTAGTAGGCCAAATATCATGTTTAGTGTATGCATGTGTGCTAGGTATCAAGCAAATCCAAAAGAATCACACTTAACAGCAGTTAAAAGGATAATTAAGTATTTGTTAGGAACAAAAGACATGAGATTATGGTATCCCAAGGGAGCTACATGTACTTTAATTAGCTACTCAGACTCCGATTTTGCTGGTTGTAAACTAGATAGAAAGAGTACTAGTGGAACTTACCATTTACTAGGAAACTCATTAGTATCATAGTTCAGCAAGAAACAATCTAGTGTGGCTTTATCCACCGTAGAGGCTGAATATGTAGCAGCTGGTAGCTGTTGTGCACAGGTTTTATGGATGAAATAACAATTAGTTTATTATGGTGTGCAACAAAACCAAGTTCCTATTAGATGTGATAATACGAGTGCAATTAACTTAACTAAGAATCCCACAATGCACTCTAGAACTAAAAGCATAGAAAACAGACATCATTTCATTAGAGATCATATTCAGAGTAGAGAAATTGAGATTGAATATGTTGATAAAACTAAACAACTCGCTGATATTTTTACCAAGCCCTTGAACAAGGAAAGCTTCTTTTTCATTAGAAGAGAATTGGGCATAATCGATCAATCATATATCTAATCTCTAAAGAAACAGAAGAAAATCAAAAAGGGGAGGAAAATTAGATAGACGCACTTATTCTTTTGATTTGTCCCTGTACCTATCCCTCTATCATGAACAATTTTATATGCTATGTTTGAATGATTAAATGCTTACCTTCTCTATTACTTTGAATGTTACTTTTCTTTACCTTTTTTATAATGCCAAAAGGGGGACGAAAAAGTATGATATAGAGAAAGGGGATAATAACAAATTATACATGAAAAAAAAGTATGATATAGAGAAAACGAATTATACGTGCATATGTTGAGGGGGAGCTTAAAAGCTTACATGATTAATGGGAAGTAAATCAAATTCTGCTATGTTTATATTTTTTTTGCTCTGGTTGCTTTGATACCATGATATAAATCTGCTAAAAACACTTAGCGTCTACTACACTTATACTCTGATCTCATAATTTGTTAAAAGGTTTGTCATAATCAAAAAGGGGGAGATTGTTAGACTCCATGATTTAGAGATTTTGATATATGACAAATACAACTTAATGTGTATGCAAGTGTTTTAGTATCAAATAGTAAAGACGGGTATCAAGCAGTGATCAACAAGTTCAGTGAGCAATCAAAGGAGAATATTCAAGGAAGAACTTGGAGGAATCAAAGAGCAAAGACGAAGATCAAGGAATCATCAAGACAAATGCTTAAAGGAGAAATTAGATTTAAGTCTTAGATGATTTGTAAGAGATGAAATCTCTTATTCACAAATAGCTCAATTAAAAAAATGCATGAAGAAAATCATTTTTCATAACTTGCATTAAAAGGAATAAGTTTTCATTAATGAAAATGATTTTTTGGAAATAAGATTTTTTTTAATCCAAGCGCTCGTCCAACACTAAAGTAATACAAAGCACTCGTCCAACATTGAAGTAAAAGAAGCGCTCGTCCAACACTGAAGTAATAGAAGCGCTCGTCCAACTAAAGTGGTACAAGAGCCTGTCCACTAAAGTGACACAAGCGCCCGTCCACTAAAGTGATACAAGCGCTCGTCCACTAAAGTGACAGAAGTGCTCATCCACTAAAGTGATACAAGCGCCCGTCCACTAAAGTGACACAAGCGCTCATCCACTAAGGTGACAGAAGCGCTCATCCACAAAAGTCTTTGGAACTGCTAAATTCTTAATGAGAAGCTCCATCCAATGACGTGGCATATGGAGCTTGTCTACTAAATGGATCTTGTCTACTAATTGGAGCTCGTCCAATTACTTTGTGTTTTAGTACTCCCGTCTGCTGACGTGGCATATGGAGCTCGTCTACTATCCCATCCGAATGTAAAATCTTAATGGCTAGATGGACTCGATTATTTTCAAGATGGACGCGAATTCTATAAGAACTATCAGAATCTTATTTCAAGAACGAGAATCAAGAAAAAAGATTCTGTTAATCAGATCCAAATCTGTTTTGATTGCTCCCAATGACTATAACTTGTTTTCTATATAAAGAGGGATCAAATGAACACTTTTGACAATATATACGAATATCATAACATATCACAGTTTTACGAAATCAATTTGAGAAATCAATTGTGAAAATCATTCATCATCTTTTTTGATCTTACTGTGAAAAGAGTGTTTCAATACTCATAAGTGCTTCAATTTGTTTATCTGACTATTGAGAGTTAGGAATCAATATTTGTTTTACTTTTTATTGTAAAGAGAGAGGGAGTCTCTCTGAGTGATTAGGGTGAGGTATCCC
Organism: Sophora flavescens; assembly: GCA_030762895.1. NCBI lineage: Eukaryota > Viridiplantae > Streptophyta > Magnoliopsida > Fabales > Fabaceae > Sophora > Sophora flavescens. The sequence goes on along the minus strand of CM061069.1, from coordinate 107,156,662 downwards.
TAGGGTTGAACATTAAGGCTCTTCACAAGAGTGTGGTATCTCGAGGTGAAGGAGTGCTCTGTGGTGTAAAGGTTTTTCAAGCTACTTGGCAAAGCTTGTGTGTTAGTGTGTGAAATCCCACGGGTGGAGTGTGGACTGGATGTAGGTCACAGTGGAGGTGACTGAACCAGGATAAATCTGATTGTGTGGTATCTCTAAACTCAAACTCCTTTACTTTCTGTTTATGTTCAAGAACCTGCAACTTTGATGTTTAAAGTTCAATATAATTTCTGTTCTTGATCTGTATAAACTGTATTGAAACCTGAGTTCGATTGTAATCAAGTCTGTGTTATCTGCGTTTAAAACTGAGTTGATCAAAACCATTCTTGATTATTGAAACTGAACTAATACTGAAACTGAAACTTGCAAAACTTGTTCTTAATCTTTAAAGCTTTAATCAGTTTCTGTATTTTGTTATTATTGAGTTTTGAACTCGAACCTATTCTGAATTAATCTTTCCTATCTTCATCATCTTATAATTCAAGATTTTATATAAACCCATCATTGATCGTGTAAAAGATCCTGAGGCTACAAATCCGCAACTCTGATTTGAAAAGCTTTGTGAATTTTTTTTAAGAGGGAACTATTTTTTGAAAACTCAATTCACCCCCCCTCTTGAGTCGTTGAAGCTAAAACAACAATGGCATACATTAAATATCCAATTACTTTTGAGTATTCAAGTTGTGCTACTAAGATTATCTTTATTTGGTACTAGATTAGTATTATGATCAAAGAGAGTAGTGATAGGTTGACAACCAAAGTGATTAAATTTCTCTAATTCCTTTTCTATATAGTGAGATCGGGATAAACCTATACTCTCACCATCTCTTATTAATGTTCTAATTTCTAGAACCACATCAGTTACCCCGAAGTCTTTCATATCAAAATTTCTAGATAAGAAACTCTTAGTTTCTTCTACCTCATCTAGGTCAGTACCAAAATTCAACATTTATATCATCAACAAATAAACAAATCACGACATCTTTTCCATTATGGAATTTACTATAAATACACTTGTCAGATTCATTTATTTTATATTCACTAGCTAGCACAACTCGATCAAACTTGTGAAGTCATTTCTTAGGAGCTTGTTCTAGTCCATACAATGACTTATTGTATTTACTCACTTTCTTTTCTTGAATATTAACCACAAACCCTTCAAGTTGTGTCATATACACCTCTATCTAATTCCCCATTTAGGAATGTCATTTTTACATCCAATTTATGGAAGACAAACTTATAGATGGATCCAAGTGCCAATAGCACTCCAATTGAAGCAATTCTTGCCACAGGTGCATATGTATCAAAATAGTCAATGCTCTTCTTTTGTGTAAATCCTTTAGCAACTAGTCTTGCCTTAAACTTTTCAATAGTCCCGTCCGCCTTCATTTTCTTTTTGAAAATCCTTTTACAACCTATTGGTTTGGAACTAGGTGGGAGGTCTACTAATTTTCACGTTTTATTCCTTATTTATTGAGTCCATTTCCTCTTGTATAGCTTCCTCCTAAAAAACGAAAACTTGAAAATTTATTGCCTCTTCAAATGTCTACTGATCACTTTTTGTATAATAATAAATTGGTCCATAACTGTCTATGGACTCTCTTGTTCCTTCAACAAGGAACCTGGAAAACCTTGGCCTCTACGTTTTCTCATTTGTAGCTCTCTGACTTCTCCTAGGTTCTGAACCCACCAAAGTATCTTTATTTGACACATTGCTTTCCAGATTATGTGCATTACTATGAACATTATCCCTGTGACTTGGAATTGAGTTAAACTTATCTTCTTGAAAGATTGCTTCCCTAAACTCAATTACTGTATTTACATGATATGAGTCATTAGATTCTATAACCATGAATCAATATGCTTTGCTAATTTTAGCATAGCCCGGGAATTAGGGGTGGACAAAGACCCGACACTCAACCCGAACCCGAAATACCAAAATCAAACAAACAAGTAAACGAGTGGGTTGGGTCGGGCCGTTGGGTCGTCGGGGTGAGAAAATCGGTTCCAAGTGGTTACAGTTGGGCGAGTGCGGGTCTTCAAAATTTTCACCGCCACCAACCGAACCTGGCCGTCTATAAGCAAGCAGATGCACGACTTTTTGTTGCTTTTCTCTATCTGTGTACTTTTCTTCTCAGTTTAATCTCATTTTTCATTTACTTACTCTCTCTGTCTCCCACTTGCGAAACCCACTCTCCCTCCCTCACTTCGCTGCCACATCTTCAACCCCTCACCGCCACCGCGTTTCCAACCCCTTGCCGCCGCCGCGTCTCCCTCCCATTATCACTGCCCCTCCGGAACAGCGTCATGCGCTCCCTGAGATTTGCAGTCACGTCACGCAACGTCCCTCTCAGATCTGGTCCGCTACTATGTTCTTGTTGCTGCTCGGTTCGTCCTCTCTGCCAGATATGCTCCGCAAAATCGTTGTTCGATTCTTGTCTCTTGGGGGTTTTAGATCTACCAATTGTTCTTTATTTGATTAGGAATTTGGTTGGAGATAAACATTTAAACATTGCCTGTATGCAAGCATGTACCAAGATTTGTTCCTTCCATAAGAAAACTGCATACCCCTTCTTCTCAGATTTGCTTGTGTTTAATTTTAGGGTTCTTGTTGTTGTTGGTTGTAGATCTGGGGTAGATCTACCCAACCGAGTTGGGTTTGGACGAATCCTGTTTTCCTCTATTCTGGCATCTCTTTGCTTCTCTTCTTCCCCTTCTTCTTTGTCCTAATTCGTGCGCATCCGACCGCCGACCCGTCGACCCGCCACCCGACTAATCCGATGGTACCAACGGGCGAAAATGGGTCAAGTATTTTCGTCGTCGGTTTGGTTCGGATTGACCCATTTGGGCCCAAATCCGACCAAACTCAACCGTTGTCCACAAATGCGACACCCCTTCTTGGGACATCACATGGTAACCCGTTGCGGAAGATAAAACTTTAAATCGTTGGTTACTTGCGGAGAATAATACCTTTAAAGTAGTTATCTTATCTCAAAAATAGTGATAAATTTTTTTCCTTTTCATTTCCATACAAACAACATAGTCAAACATATATATATATATATATATACATACATATGCATCAGAGGTTACATAATCAATGATCATGACCTAAAATTGAAACAAAATCCTCTAACACCAATGGTTAGGGTTTTTGGCCTTGAGTCATAAAATAGGCTAGAGATTATCAAAAATTTCAAACTTCTAGATTCAATAACAATCAAGTGTTACATGATAGAAATTGAAGCAAAATCTCCTCCACCCTCACAATTAGGGTTTCGGCCTCATGAAGAATAATAGGAAAGAAAATTTTGTTTAATTCATTCTCTTGAATGCTAAACATAGAGATGATGACAAGTTCATAGAAATTGGTTTCATGTTCATGGGATTTTTCTATGATTTTCTAGAGATTTTTGAACATAAAAACCCTAGAATGAAACATGATGATCATGGCATTGAATCAAGAAAATGAATGAAGAACATAGAGTTTATTGATTGAGATGAGCAAGGTATACCTCTTAGAGATTGAAAAATGGCAAGAAATCAAGTAGTTTCTTCATAAATTTGCTTATGGGTTACTTAAGAAAAATGAGAGAAAACTTGTTGAAGAAGATGAAGTGATGATGGAATGAATGGAATGGCCTATGTGTGGGGGTTGGGCCGTGAACCTCAAGGTAAGGAGGTTCAAGTTTTTTTTTCATTTGAAGACAAAAATGTAATTTCACTTAGGGACCAATTTAGAATTAAATAAAAGACTAACGACATAAATGACATTTCCTTCCAAAAAATCATGACATGGTGAATCACACCACGACTCACCATGGTGACTCACCTTCATGAGTCATCATGAATGACAAGGTCTTTATCTGTTAGCGGGTCCCGAAAATCCCGTATTCAGATCCGTCGTTCACATGATTAACTATTTCACCCGTATAATATATATTATTTCACTTTTAAGTGAAAAATTTCAAAATAACTAAAGTCGTTGGAAAATCGATATAAAACCAAACCATTTCGTTCACGAGTCAAAATTAGGTTTTCTAAGTAATAAAATTTTGCTATCAGTGAAAACACAAACCAGGCTTCGTCTGAATTTTTAACCCAAAATTTAACCGTAACTCTCTACGATAAAATAGAGTACAAATATGACTTTGGTTTATCCAAAATTATTTTAAGTCTCGGATAAAAATATAAACATTTTTGTATTTATATACCGCTATTAAAAAAGCAGCGAAAAATCAGGGTGTTACAAGTCCTACCGGGAACACACATTCAATTCCCCTTTCACTTAATTTCTTTCTTCTTGGTTCAGAAACTTTTAATACTGCCCTACAACCTCGAACTTTGAAAAACTTGAGATTTGACTTTCTACTTTTTCAAAGCTCATACGGGGTTATCTTATTTCTTTGTTTGAAACTTTTTTTATTATCTAACAAGCCTTCAACATGGCTTTTCCCCAATATCATTTTCCTAGACCATCATAGGATATTATGTCTTTTACCATTTCTTCTAATATCCTATTTGTTGTGGGGAATAAGTTGCAGTTGTTTGGTCAACTATCCTAGTAGACTTAAAGTAATTAGGGTTATAGAATTATCTTATTCTTATAACTTCTAAAACATTTAATAAATGTCTTATGACAAACAACTTCAATTTACCCACACTATATAATAACATACATAAGCATCAAAACTTTTGGATAATTGAAATTAATTTACAGTTTAAGTTTTATTTTCCTTAACTCTAACTGACAAGACATTCGTAATATAAATTCTAAAACCCAAATATAATATTCATATTATAAGCTTTATATCATGACAGTATCACGTAATAACCACATTAATATATGTAAAGTGTACTTCATCATGTCACAACTTTGACGCTGGCCTGGATGTCAGTATTTAGCTTCTCTCCTATACGTCGTACGTTCAAATCTCGTTGGACACAATAATTCATTTTATTACGTTTTATTAGAAACGGGTTAGAAATATAATTATCCGAACACAACCCATTAAACAACTTGCCTTGCAGCACAGTGGCCACCACTTTTGAACTTGAGTCACACTCCAACGATCAAACCACTAGACCGAGGCAACGTTTGATGCAACCAGTGATCCTTTAATTTTGTTTTACCGCTAAATAAACCCGTTTTGCAGGAAACTGAGATCACAAGGCCCGCTCATATTTTTTGATCTTTCAATCCTAACCTAAACTTATTTTCATTGTCTCTAAGAGTGAGAATAAGCTGTCGGACTTTATTTAAATATGTCTGACCTGTTTAAAAATTTAAAAATCTAAACATGAATTGTTATCCGTTAAAGACTTTATTTTGAGCTTGTCATGTCCTGTTAACATTTGTAAAAACATGCTTCGTATTAAAGCCTTTAAATAGGCCGTTTGACCTATCTCTAAATAGGCTAATAGGCCATTAAATAAGTCAAGTTCTCTATCTGGCCTACTAAAAATATTAAATACTTAATATTGATCAAAAGCAAAGTGAATTACATACAAATAAATAAACAAGTAGACCTCTAACTTTAAATAGGCTTTTATTGTCGAATTACAAAAAAAAATTATGATAACAAGCTCAACGAAGTAATAAAACTTTTATAATTCAATGTACCAAATAACAGTCGATTATAAAGTCGTGTTTTTGATTTAGGGCTTTGGAAGGAGACGTTCTGAGACTTCTAAAATGAGCAGAGTGAGAAGGCCAATGTTTTAAAAATCGATTGAGCCAGAGAACCAGAAAAGAGAGTGGTTCAAGGCTCAACCGGTTTAACAAGTGGTCCAACCGGTTATATATATATATATATATATATATATATATATATATATTAATTATAGGATCTTGTTAACTAAAATTTAGAATTATTAAAATTAATAGGAATGCATCAAACCACCACACCTCACAGGCTTTGATGAATCAAATGATAACCAAAACTGAAGTTACTGACTAAAAGAGACTGCTATAGCTACACTTCTAGAGAGGAAATGTTCTAATGATTTTTATGCCATCCTTCAGCTGATTTGACGGACAAGCAAGGAACAACAATGAAATTGGATCCTATGGAAATGATGCAAAATAAAACAGAGAGAAAAATGTGAAGTTGAGATCACAAGAAGCGAATTGCAGGTGTAGCCACTTATTAGACAAAGTAGTGAAACCAATTAGTCCCACAAAGTGGAAACTTCCATCACCCACGGCACAAAAACTATTAGTCCCACATAGGTAAGGTAGTGAAGCCACTTATTAGACATCAGCTGTGCTATATGATAAGACCAACAACTATGTGGATGTTGCTGAGGCGTTTGAGGCAAATTCGAGTGATTGGTTGCCAGCTAGCAGAAAATTTGTTAATTTTTTTGAATGAAATTCAAAGTATTGAACCTGACGGTTTCAAAAAACCGGTTATTCCGGTTCTAAGCCGGTTTTAGTCAATTTTTTGTGGTTCAACCGCTTCTTTGATTTTATTGTCTGACCAGGATTGGAAAGGTGTCCGATGGTTGAACCAGTCCGATTGGACCGACTTTTAAAACATTAGAGGAGACAAAGTGTCAAATTTTAAAAATCATTTTATTTTAATATTAATTAATATATTAATATATATATATATAATATTCTTAATATAATATATATATATATATATATATATATATATATATATATATATAAGCAGGTCGGCCTGACAGGTCAGAAAGATTTTCAATAGGCATGACCTATTTAATTAAAAAAGCTTTTTAAAAAGCCTAAGCCTGACCTTTTTACTAAACAGGTCAAGCTAGGCTGTAGGCCCATGTCGGTTGGCCTGACCTATTCCCACCCCTAATTGTCTATATATTTTGGATTCATGTCTAAACATGTTCTAGGACAAATATAGATTATTTTCATTATAGAAGACAAGCATAACAATGATCCAATCATTTTCAGTTTTCTATAATATTTCTTCATGAATATTCATATCCATTTTAACAACTTAGAACATTCCAAAACACAACCAAAACATTTATACTTTCTACAAAAATAAGAAACAATTCTCATCTTATATTTACAAAATCATGTACTCAATATAAGATTATCATCTCTTAAAATAATTAGTTCTTGCATGGATTAAATCCATTAATTCATGTATTTGATATAATCATTTATATCTAAGACCTTTCAATCAAAATAGAGCAACAGATATACATGCATGCATCATAAACCAAACATGTTCATGCTCATCAAATTCACATACTTGATTGGATTCTAAATCATGCTTCTAAGGCTCTAATGTCACATGTTAATTTTAACACAAACAAAGAATGTCTTTAGCATTGTGTAACATCCTATCTTTCGGGAAATTAAATATTTTAATTAGATGGGAGTGAGGGTAAGATAAATCAAAAATTTAAGAATCCAAACACATAAGCAAATTCAAAATAAAAATTCAAGCAACCCAAATTTTTTAGTAAGTAAAAACCTCAATTTAAATTCTTAATTAAGGTGGTTTATCATCAACAGTATTAAAAGATAATTAGTTATAGAAATAAATCTTAATCATAGCTAGATGATTATAACTAATTTATTCAAGTTTTATTTATTATGATTAATTAGCACTAGTCTTAATTAATTATACCCTAGTTACAAGTTTCAACCTAATTGAATTAACTAAACAATTTTTATTTGGTAGGATTAGTGGCCACGACAATTGCTACAATAATGACACCTCCATCTCCTCATTTTGCCGCATAATAAGAGGGTAACACCTCGTGCTTGCATGTTTAATTGTGGCAAAAGTTTTCTTTATCTATATATATATATATATATATATATATATATATATATATATATATATATATATATATATATATATATCATACATACATACATAGATACATACTACTTAACGTTTGGAAAAGAAAGAATAAGAAAAAATTTGAAAGAAAGAAAAATAGCTAGAAAGAAAGTAATAGGTTAGAGAGAGAAACGTAGAAAGAAAAGAGAGAGGGGCCGTGAGAGAGGGAGAATTTCCGGAGCCGATTCTGGTCAATCCGTTCGTCCTATCAAAATTATGATTATACCGTTGTGATCCTCACGATGTCTACTTCATTATCCTATCTTTCTTTTCTTGATTAGGCTAAGGTAAGCCTATGTTCTTTTTATGCCTAAATGTCGTCGGCGACTGTATTGAGGTTATCTTTCAATTCAATTATCGGTTTCCAATTCCGTCTTCAGATTTGGATTACACGTAACGTGTGCTTCACAATGATGTGTTCAGGTGAATTTTTGGAGCCACGGAGGGTGTAGAACTATGTGTGGCAGATTTGATGGAGTATAGGGAGTGTCCGTTTCGTTGCCCCAGAGCTAGCCTAAGACATTCCAGGTGGGGGAAAGAAATTATTTAACGTCGGAAACAGCGTGGTTACATTTAATTAGATAATGGTGTAGGGCGACCCAAACCCTACACGAGAGCGAGTAACGGACAATGTCTATACCACATTGAGGACTACTCGGTGGTACCGATGATGATATAGAAATTGTGCGTTTATTGTCGTTACGTTACATACATAGATGATTTTATTACGTGATGATTACGTGTTTGACTGGTTGATGTGAAATTGATACTGGTTTATACTTATTATTATTCTTATTATTATTAATATCATAATAATTATCCTAATCAAGGTTTACAAAACCGGACCGGCCATCGAACCGATGAAGGCAGCGGTTCAAGGTTCAATGGTCCAACCGAGGTTGAACCGTGGTTGAACCGGTTATAATTAAATAATATTATTTTAATTTTTAATATAATATTTGTAACAATATTAAACTAAAAAACAACATAACAACTAAAATTATTAAGCACAATTTTTTTTATTTTGAAATTAAACTAAATAGATATAAAAATATATGTTAAAATCATCTTCATAGGGAAAACCAACCCAAAATCTACAACTAGCCCACATATGTTAGAAAACAAAAGAATTGGGTTTTGGCTAGGATGACCCAAATCCTTTTATACTAATTTTTTTTTTTTTAAGAAACCGGTTCTGGCCGGTTCACTACCGGTTATGACCGGTTTTACCGGTTTTCCGGTTTTGAACCGGTTTTCCGATTTTTCCACCGGTTCGATGCTAGGCCGGTTTTCCCTGTGAACCGGACCGGCCAAGGTCCCGGTTCCCGGTCGGACCGGCCGGTCCGGTCCGGTCCGGTTTTCGAAACCTTGTCCTAATATTATTATTATTACTGATGGATGATAATTATTATTATTATTAGTAGTAGTAGTAGTATTATTTTTATTGTCATTATTATCATTATTATTATAATCATCATCATCATCATCATCATTATTATTATTATTATTATTATTATTATTAGTTGTATTATTATTATTATTATTATTATTATTATTATAAGTATTATATTTATTGTCATTATTATCATTATTATTATTATCATTATTGTTATTATTATTATGATTATTATTATTATTGTGATTATTATTTTTATTAGGATAATAGACTGAGTGTAATGATTGTGCTTAGAGGATTGAGTAAATCATAAGTTGTGTTGAGACACGAGGATGTAATGATAGCAGTGTCCAACCGAGATAATTATCGTGAAATAAGGTTGAGATGAATGAGATGAGATTATGTTAAGGTGATCTATGAGATTAGGATGACCGGTTAGGGCACTAGGGGGTGACCTGAAACATGATCTGTGATATGAGGGACCTGAAACATGGTCGATTGGGGTCTATGCCTCGGAGGGAAAATTCCCGGGGATAGGCTAACGGCAGACCGTCCTGAGATGATTTCATTTTAGTCGCAACTATAGTTCATGCATTGCATGAGCATCCTGGATTGTGGTCCAGAGGTGTGCACCGGGTTGTGCGTCTATAGTGCCATTGCTTTGCGTGGGCACTCTCCATCCGCGGACGAGGGTGTGCACCGGGGACTCTGGGATGTGTCGATTATATTGGTGTGATATCCGGATATGGCCGATACCTGAAGAGATTATTCATACAGCATTTGCATTGCATCATAATGAAGGGTAGAGGAAAGATTGTAGATGTGGATTGAGGATGATTATGTTATATATATTATACTGGGGAGACGGATGTTTAGTGTGCCGTTATTTAATTAAATGTTGATAAGCCCTTTCCACGTTTGATGTTATATGGTTTCTTATCCCTGTTTTCTCTATGTTACATATGTTTCTTTTTGTGATCGTGATGAGAAGAGCCTACAGAGATTCCAGTCATGGAGGAACTTGATGGGACTTCGTATGAGCCTGACGTTGGAGGACGAGCAGTGATCCTTATATTTGAGTATAGAGTCTATGGCCAGCGCGTCTTGTCTCTTTAGGATGTTGTTTTTATTTTGTTTGATTATCAGTTTTGTACATTTTGGGATCCGACTGATGGGATTCCCTCTACTGTATTGTATCAGGATTTGAGATGTATATATTATGTATGTATGTTATGTTTTAAAATTTTTCCGCTGTTTTAATATATTCGCTTAACGCTAATTAGGTTTTAATATTTTGGGTTTTCTTTAATGGGACGTCGGGGCGTCTCATTTAGTGGTATCGAGCGATTCGGTTCGTTCAATCGGACTCGTGAGCACTATGATTAGGGTGAATCGCCATTTAGTTGAATCCACATCGGATAACAACTATGCTTAGAAGTTGGGTAATGAGTCTGACGCGACATCTCTATGGCATATAGTATTTATATTCCAGTTTTATGTAGTATTATATGTCATATTGATGGGGGCTAATGATTTCTTTTAACAGGATCATGGCTCGAGGTCGAGGTCGAGGGCGTGGTAGACGGGGTGGTGGTAGAGCGATAGAGGGTGTAGATGATGAGCCCCATCGGCCGGAGGCGGGGATTGGAGGTGGAGGAGAGTCGCCGAGACTCTTCGGACTATCCGCGAGTTAGCATTCGTTACATTGCGGCGGCGCAGCAGAATGCTCGAGGGAGGTGCAGAGAGAGGCGAGCTACAGGAGCGGCATGATAGGAGGATGGCCGCCGATGCTGAGGATGCGGGATTGGCTACCTTTCTCAAAGGTAAGCCACCACAGTTTGGTGGAGAGTATGATCCAGAGCGAGCAGAGTGGTGGATTCAGGAGCTCGAGAAGATCTTTGATACTATGAGATGCAGAGATGATCGAAAGGTGACTTATGCCGCCTTTATGATGACCGGAGGGGCTGAGTCATGGTGGAGAGGCAAGAGAAGATTACTAGAGGCTGAGGGCAGACTCATCAGTTGGGAGCTGTTCAGAGAGTGTTTCTTTGAGAAGTACTTCCCGCTATTAGTTAGACGCGAGACGGAGAGAGAGTTCATGAGTCTCCAGCAGGGAGACAGGTCTGTTGGTGATTACGCAGCCAGATTTGAGGCCCTGATACAGTTTTGAGTACTACCAGAGGTTTCCGGATGAGGACTGGATGTGCCGTAGATTCGAGGAGGGTTTACGGCATGAGTTGAGGAGGGCTATAGTACCCTTGGATATTTTGAGCTTTCCCAAGATGGTGGAGAGGGCCAGTGCTATTGAGAGCATGGACAGGAAGCAGGCTGCAGAGCAGAGACAGCAGCGTAGTGGGGGTCCTATCAGAGCAGGTCAGTAGAGGAGAGGTGATGGAGGTTCTTAGTGGAGGGGAGGACCATACGTTAGACCAGGACATAGCACTCGGACATCTGTACCATCCGATTACCATGAGAGAGGGCCAGCGCAGAGGGCCCACGGTGTTTGGATGTGGAGGCCCACATTATATCGAGGGATTGTACAGATAGATCTGGTTGCTACATCCGTGGCAAACCAGGTCATTTTGCTAGGGATTGTAGACAGAGAGCGAGCGTCTGGTTGCAGCGCAGCCCGGAGAGGAGGCTGGTAGTTTCGGAGGAGCCGTGGTTTTAGAGAAGGAGGCTGGAGAGGGGTTCCCAAGAGGGACGACGAGACAGTCGGACCTCGAGCCACGGGGAGAGTGTTTACAGTGAGAGGATCCGAGTCCTCTCAATCTGCAGAGATCTTATTCAAGGTATGTGTTTAATATCCGGGGACTCTCATGCGTGTTGTTTGATTCAGCGCTACACATTCTTTTGTGTCCCATGAGTGTGTAGATCATTTACATTTGCCCGTTTCTCAGCTACCATATACCTTGGCAAGTGTCCACCCCTACCAGTGATCCTTTGATCACTATGTCATTTGGCTTACGATGTCCTATAGTTGTTGAAAATAGGGCATTCCTAGTAGACCTCATCTGTTTGCCTATCAGCGAGATAGACGTTATTCAGGCATGGATTGGCTTTCGGCTAACCATGTAGTGCTAGACTGTGCCCGAAAGACTTTATCTTTTATTGAGCCTTCTAGCATAGTATCTCGCCAATGAAGGAGCAATTATGAGGGGTTGCGGTTCTCGGCGGTATGTGATGCTTTTCTCTTTGGAAGCTAAGGAGACTTCGAGTATAGATTCTCCGCCTATTGCTAGAGAGTTTCTCGAGGTTTTCCTTCCCGATGTTCCGGGTTTGCCACCGAGAGAGGAGGTGGAGTTCACTATAGATCTCATACCGTGGGCTGGACCTATTTCAGTAGCTCCTTATCGGATGTCACCAGTAGAGTTGGCGAGTTGAAGAAACAATTGGATGACATGATGAAGAAGGAATTCATCGAGGCCAAGTGTTTCGCCTTGGGAGAGCACCGGTATTGTTTGTCAAGAAAAAGGACGGAATTTCTAGGTTGTCCACGGATTATAGGCAGTTGAATAAAGTTACAATCAAGAACAAATATCCGTTGCCTAGGATAGATGATTTGATGGATCAGTTGAAAGGAGCTTCGGTGTTTTCTAAGATAGATTTAAGACCAGGATACCATCAGATTAGGGTGAAGAAGGAGGATGTATCTAAGACCGCTTTTAGGACAAGGTATGGACACTATGAGTACCTAGTTATGCCTTTTGGCGTAACTAATGCTCCAGCGGTGTTCATGGATTACATGAATAGAATTTTTAGACCGTTCCTTGACAAGTTTGTTGTGGTGTTTATAGATGATATTCTTATCTATTCCCGTAGTCGGGAAGAACACGAGGAACACCTGAGAGTGGTGTTACAGGTGTTGAGAGATAGGCAGTTGTATGCTAAACTATCCAAGTGTGAATTTTGGTTAGAGGAAGTACAGTTTCTAGGGCATGTAATCAACAAGAAAGGGATAGCGAGTTGATCCGATTAAGGTAGAGGTCTGTGATTAAATGGGAGAGGCGTAAGTCAGTGAGTGAGGTGAGGAGTTTCTTAGGATTAGCCGGGTATTACAGAAGGTTCATTGAGGGTTTCTCGAAGATTGCATTGCCTATGACGCAGTTAACGAGAAAAGGTGTGGCGTTTGTTTGGACAGAGAAGTGTGAAGAGAGCTTTCAGAAGCTAAAGGAGAAGTTGACTACATCTCCTGTGCTAACGTTGCCAGATCCATTAGGACAGTTTGACCTATACTGTGACGCGTCGTATCAAGGATTGGGTTGTGTTTTGATGCAAGAGGGAAGAGTTGTGGCTTATGCTTCCCGACAATTGAGAGTTCATGATAGGAATTACCCAACCCATGATCTGAGGTTAGCGACCATAGTGTTCGCATTAAAGATATGGCGACACTATCTCTATGGAGTTAAGTTTAATGTGTTAAGTGATCACAAGAGTTTAAAGTATTTGTTTGATCAGAAGGAGCTGAACATGAGACAACGTAGATGGATGGAATTCATTAAGGACTATGAGTTTGATCTTCAATACCATCCAGGGAAGGCTAATGTTGTGGCGGATGCACTAAGTCGGAAATCCTTGCACGTATCCGCAATGATGGTGAAAGAGATGGAGTTGCTTGAACAGTTTAGAGATTTGAACCTAGGTATGGATCTGATGGAGAATAGAATATGTTTAAGTATGATCACCATCAGTAGTGAGTTTTTGAAGGACCTTAAGATTAAGCAGGGTCAGGATGAATATTTGGTAGATGTGAATCGAGGTATAGATGAGGGTAAAGTTTCAGAGTTTAGGAGAGGATCAGATGGAGTGTTAAGGTTTAAGGATCATATATGTGTGCCAGAGAACTTAGAAATTAGGAAGATGATCTTAGAGGAGGCACATAAAAGTAAGGTGAGTTTTCACCCCAGGAGCCACCAAGATGTACCAAGACTTGAAGAAGATGTTTTGGTGGCCAAGGATGAAGAAAGAAGTGGCGGAATATGTTCTATCATGTTTGGTATGTCAGAAAGCTAAGACAGAACATCAAAAGCCCGCTGGGTTGTTGCAATCCTTGGATATCCCAAAATGGAAATGGGATAGTATAGCGATGGACTTTGTGGTTGGATTACCACGAACTCCGAAGAGGTTTGATGCGATTTGGGTTATCATTGATAGGTTGACGAAGTGTGCTCACTTTTTACCTATTGGTGAAAGTTATAGTCTTGAAAGGTTGACCCAGATCTATATCAAGGAAGTAGTGAGGTTGCACGGTGTGCCGTCGAGTATTGTTTCCGACCGAGATCCTAGATTTACATCTAGACTTTGGAGACAGTTACACGATGCTTTGGGAACAAGGTTGAGGATGAGTTCTGCTTATCATCCTCAGACGGATGGACAGTCAGAGAGAACAATCCAATCATTGGAGGATCTTTTAAGAGCTTGTGTGTTGGAACATGTTGGCAGTTGGGATGAATTCCTACCATTGATTGAGTTCACATACAATAACAGTTTCCACAGTAGCATTGGGATGGCACTGTATGAGGCTCTGTATGGGAGAAAGTTTAGGACTCCATTATGTTGGTATGAGACTGGCGAGAGCCAAGTGTTGGGTCCTGATGTGGTGCAACAAACAACAGAACAAGTTAGTAAAATAAGAGAGAAAATGAAGGAAGCCTAGGATCGGCAGAGAAGCTACAGTAACAAGAGGAGGAGACCCTTAGAGTTCCAAGAAGGTGATCACGT